>CAUJRU010000144.1:0-1200000 GCA_963277665.1 Viscum album
CTCCCCCACCTTACTAGACACCCCCAGACAAAAAAACAGAACAAAACCTGACGTAAACTAAACCAGAACACCCCCCCCCCCCCCCCCACTTGAAAACACTCCCCTGGAGATCCCTCAAACACCCCTAGAACCCCCCCCCCCCCACACACACACACACCCCTAGACATCCTCCCACTCACCTGGACATCCCTCCCACCCTTCTAGACACCCTCCAACCCCACTGGACAGCCCCCACCACACCCCATGACACCCCCACCACACTGGACACCCCTAGATAAAAAATAGACCAAAACCCGACCAAAACAAGACTATAACCCCCCACCCACTGGACCCCACCACACCCCTGGACACCCCCCACACCCTTGGACTGGCCCCCCACCCCTAGGACAACCCCTGGATAGCTGGTGTTGGGAGAGGAGGCGCTGCCATCCCTTGGGGGTCTGAATGCCGCTAGAAGGTACTCATCACTCTCACATGCAAAGCTTGAGCTCCCAAAATGTTTCACCAATGCTTTCTTCCCCTGTAAACTTCATTAATTCTATCACTTTGATACCAGTATAACCAGGGTAAACGGCCTTTAGTCACACATGATAGATGTTCCCCCTGTTAGAAAATAATAATAATGGGTTAAATTTAAAACTAATTATAATATGTAAAACTATTGAGAAAGTGAAACTTAATTTTCTAACATATTCTTAAAACTTTCCCGGACATTGCCATTGAAAGAGAATATCCAATAAATTGTTTTACCTAATATCTAATGATCACTAATAAAAGAAAATTTATGGTTAGTGGTTTTTTATGTTAAAAGATAATAAACTCTTTGAGAGAGAAGTGATTCAAACCTCTCACAAAAAGGCATCATCCAACATAGTGTGACTATATTCTGTTCAAGTCTTTCAGCAATATACATCATTCATTGTTCCTCATCCAATGAACATGCTTCGGGGGAAATCAAATATGGGTCAATGAATCCATATACATCTGTCCGCTAATTCTTCTCACAAATTTTATAAAGATACCTAATACAAAACAGACATAAGTATACATTTTTAATAAATATAACGCAGGGAGAAGGTGTTAAGACATACATGGATAAAATTTGGGCCATGTTGATTCCTAACATATCTCCAATAACAAGCTCCATGATATCAGTTTTCACAATCCCCATAGTTATTGCACATCCACAAACATGATCTTCTATTGGAAACTCATAATGATCCACCAAAACATTTGAATATCTTGACAATCTATCAAGACTACTAGAATCTGAATCTGATGATATAGCCATTGGTCTTTGTTTTTGTCTATACAGTATTTCTTTACCTTGTAAGTATTCCTGTAAAAAGAAATCGAAAAATATTTTTTTTTCAAATGATAAAACAACTTTAATAAAAAAAATAAAATAGAAGATATAACATACATACCTCTATGGTAATGAGTCACAGAAGTATAGATGGCCAAATTAAAAAATGGTTGATACTATGTCCAACTTTTTTCACTTCATTTGTAGGTAATGGTACTCGATCTGATCTATCTATAATATCCTGTACAGTGGCCTTATGATTCTCTACCTATAATTGTTGATGATAAATGTATATCCTATACAATATACCAACCCATATGCAACTATATGATGTCGAAGATCATCAACATACAACTTGCAATAAGTAAGAATTTGTGGTGGAGGAGTAGGATAAAAAATGGGGTCCTCAAGCTGAGGTTGGGGAGTGGGAGCTACTGGCCGAGGTGGAGGATAAATAATGGGGTCTGCAGGGGGAGGAGGAGGAGTGGGAGTTGTGCTCAGAAATTTTCTTTGCATGTCTGCAAACATAGATTGTACCGACGCTCTAATCTTTTCCTCCATCATCGCATTAATATTATGAACATTAGTCTCCAAGGATTATTTTTTTAATTAACACCCTTAATTTTAAAAGTTAAAGAATGTGGAAACACCTTTCTTACTGATACACCTTCCCGATATCCTCATACAGGTCCAGGATTTTCAGGCGTTCCCAATGTTGTAGAGAAAATATCTTGCCTCCCAGTAGCTATAAATACCCCATGTGAGCTCTTCTCCTCAAGCGAATATTGTATTAATAAATTGGAGATCCTGTAATGATTAAATTATTTGAATAAAATAGTTCACTTAAATAAATAAAATTAATATCTTATAATCATCTCAGATACAATTTTCGAATATTTTGAAATATATTGCCCTTTTTTCCCATTCAAGCTCTCTTCAATTTTTCAAGTCTAGATGGAGGGGATGGAGGGGCCACCTCTCAAGAGTTGAAGACTCAGCTCTTAGTTTTTGTAATTTTTCTGCCATCATTTGTTCTTCCAATAATGTATACCCTCCCCGAGATAAACTATGAGGGTATACATTTTTAGATTGGATATCCTGATGATATTTCCATTATTTTCTGTAAATTAAGAATAATAAATCATTAACGATCATTAATAAGATCATTTATATAATAAATCCTATAAAATTTTACATTTACCTTACCAAAAATGAATCTTTTCTACACCTTTCAACAAACCGTCTCCATGTGTCTTCATCTATGAAAGGATATATATGACATGGATTGTCATGACTCCTATAACCAAAAATTAAATCAGATGAGAGGGTTGATTTGAAATCCCTCCATCACCTAGCATCCATCGAAAAAAATTTCTTCCCGACTCCTCTAGTGTGAGGAATATAAAATATTATCTGATAAAGAAGAGGTTAAACATATTATATGTACTATAAACATTTAAATAATAGGCAAAAACAACAAAAGATCTTACCAAAATCATCTCCCACAACTGAGAGATTATCTCTTTGTCCACACTTCTCTAGTTATCATACAAAATGCTTACTTTTCTCTTACCCTAAGTTGATACAAAAATCTTAAAATCTTTCTCATTTGGACCTCTAAGAATATCATCCTCTTAAAACTCAATGAAGGGCAAGTGATAATTTTGGTAAATGTGTGCACCCATGTATGCCAACTCTTGAACTCTTTGTCGTAATGGGAGCACATGAGGATGATTGGGGAACATCAAGAGGAGAATGTGAATATTCCTCCCAAGAGGTATGACCAATATGCTAATCTCCATAATCATGTGGTTGATCAACTGATTGATCTTTCAATATCATTCAAATAAAAAAAACAAACTTTATTTCACAAATATACAAATTCAAATATTACAATATGAATGTAAAGAGAAAATAGAAAATTTTACTAAGTTATGTAATAGTAAACATGGATAATATGGTAATCATGTTAAAGAATGGTAAAGATGGTAAAAATGGTAAATATGGAATGCAAATATGGCAAACCTATTAAACATGGTAAACATGTTAATGTAATTGTCATTGAATAAAAATAATAGATATTTAATTTTTGTAATGATAAACATGATAATGAAAAGTAAACAAAATTAAAACAAACAAAAACTTATAATTATTTGTTTTAATACATGTTTTAATAAAGAAAAAACATTTAATATCCATCATTTTATGAAAATAATAAATGTAAACAAGAAATAATAAAAAGTTACCTGTAATTTTAGGAATGTACTAATGGATTGTTTTCCCCAAATTCCTTCATCTTGATCATTCCTTATGGCAGAAACCATGTATTCCACATGCTCATCATTATGTTCTATTAATCTTTCCATGGAAGTAGGGATATCACAGAAATTAGAATCTTCATAAATTTTATCCTCACCAACATAATGTATTTCCCTTGTAAAACAAAAGCACACTACTTATATGATTGATCTACTATATAGAAAAATTGTTTTTCATGTGTTTCCATTATAAAATAATGATTTATATCTTCCAATATATTCAGATTAATAACTGTCATTCCAAATTCATCGTGTTCGACACTGTTGTCACCGATAAACCATTTACAGTTAAAAAAAGAACTTTAATTTTAAAGTAATCAACCTCCCATATTTCTCCAATCACTCCATGATATTCACTTGATATAGAAATTGGGTTTTTGTATTTAACACTCAAAAAATCCATTTCTTCTAAAAACACCAATACACCACTATTCTGAACTGCACTTATGTTGTCCTGATCTTTCATATGAAATGTATATCCATTAATGTCATAAACGGACCATGTTTTCACATTTAAAAATGAACCACCCACTACCCATTTTAATGTCTCTAATACATCTGATCTACCAAGAAATGTCATTTTAAACCATGACAAAAATGTTTTATTGTGCTCATTCAAAATCCACATTTCTTTCTTCTTTGGATGACATTGTTTCAACTCATTAATATGAAATGTTATATACGGTTGAGCATCATCTATATTATTCAAGATGTATAATTCTATATTCTTCATCCTTTCAGCTGACAACGATTTGACATTCAAGCCACGAATCCCATTTCCCTCATTATTAACTCATTCATGGTGAGATGGAGGCAAACCTATGTGTTGTTCCACATCCAAGTAGCTCGTACAAAACTCTGCAACCTCCTCAGAAATAAACATTTCAATAATAGAGGCTTCAAGATGATATGGATTCTTAACATACCACTTCATTATTTTCATATTACTTTCAAAATTATACATCTTACTAAGATATACAAGTCCACAATGCTTTACTTCTCAAACCAAATTCATCATTAAATTCACCATTATATCAAAAACATTTAGAGGAAAATAAATTTCGTATTGAAAAAGTATAAAAATTGCATCCTTTTCCAAAATTTTCAAACCATTAATATCAATCACCTTACAAAAAATTGAATTGAAATAATAACACAACTTCATTATAGTCTTTCTAAAACTGATGGTCAATATTCCATGCAATTAAACTGGTAGAAGTTATTGCATCATGACGTGACAATCATGAGATTTTATACCTATCAACTTCAAGTCCTTCAAAGTGACAAAAATATTTACATTTGACGAATAACCTTGAGGTACTTTGATATAATTAACACATTGGAAAAAGTTAATTTTATCCCTGTTGGATAATGTATAACATGACGAGGAAAGAAATGTTCGGCTTCTATAAGAAGTGGGAGCTAACTCCAAACGTATTCCCATTGATAGTAAATATAATATGTCATTCAACCCATCTTTTTTATTTCCTTAAATATCTAATAACGTTCAAATAAAACTATCACATATATTCCGCTCCACGTGTATGACATCAATATTATGTTTAACTTCATGATATCTCCAATATGGTAGCTCAAAAAATATTTACCTTTTTATCCAAATATGTCTATAATTACCAAACTTTTGTGTCTTTCCCAATGTCACATCAAGTTTATCCACCCTCTCAAAATACAGATTAGGGGATAAAGGTTCTGGAGAAATATCAAATTCTTGCGAGCCATTGAATGTATTTTTTAGTATACAATAAGAGTGATCCATAGGAAAAAACTTTTGATGAACCATGTACACTATTTTCCTCCCATTATGCAATTGAAAATATGAAGTCTTTTTTTCACTAATTGGACATGCTTTATGCCCTTTAACACTACATACAATCAAATTTTTATATGCTGGGAAGTCATTTATAGTGAACAGAAGCACTACATGCAGTTAAAAATATTCCATTTTTTAAGAATCATACACCCTAATACCATCCTCCTATAAAATTTTCAAATCATCAGTCAATGGTGACAAGAAAACATCAATATCATTGTCGGGTTGCTTCGGACCGGAGATAATTATACTCAAACTGACATATTTTCAGTTAATACAAACTTCAAGAGAGAGTTTGTAAATTACCAATAAAACATGCTATGAACTATGTGTGCTATTGAGGGTTCGGTATGAATTCATTCCATCTGTGCACAACCCTAGTCTAAGATTTCTAATTTCATTTCCAAATGTAGTATACTACTCATCAATTTTCTTCCATTATGGACAATCAGCTAGATGAATTAATTTTCCATCACATATTCTCTCATCAGCATGCCATCATAACCTTTTTTCATCATGTGAATTAGCAAATAAACATTTGAAAATATGAATTATAGGAATATTTGAAGGGATATTTTTAATCTCTACATCTGCCTATGATTTTTATTTCACGTTATACTGTGATGTCCCAAATTTAGGACACTATGATAGAAATTCATATTCCATCCTATATATCATACAATCATTCAGGAAGGAATGTATTTTCTTGAATCCCAATACAATCGGGCATAATATTTTTTTTGCCTTATAATTTGAATATGGAAGATCGTTATGTTTTGGAAGAATGTCTTTCATCGATTTTAGCAACCCTGTAAAATTTCGTTCACTCCATCCATGTTTTTCCTTCTGGTTAATCAATCTTGACACCGCCGAAAAAAATGTAAAATATGTACAACCAGGATACAATGGGTTTTTAGCATCACCATATAGACGCACAACTGTCGGTTCTATCTCAATTTGTTCTGCTGTAATATCGCGAATCATTTCTTCAATTCCATCGGAGTTAACCTCTTTCGAATCATAATCATCGGTAGATTTGACATTCTGTCCATTTTCACCATGACAAATCCAAGGGTTGTAACTCGGATTAAAACCCTAACAAATCATATGATCTTTTATCTCTCTACTTTTCAACTTCTTCATATTCAAACATTTCAGGCATGGAATGAAAAAAATTTCACTACTCGGAAAATTTCATTTTGAAAAATCAAAAAAGGCATCATCACCTTCCTCATATTCATTTTTCATTAGATGTGCCTTAATCCAAATTTGAATCATTATTACCAATAACAGACATCAAAATTATACAACTTTTTAAGATAAGACAAATATATCCAAAAGGTTCGGAAGACAGGCATAAACCTTCTCCCAAAAAATTTGTTATAAAAAAGAGTGAACAGTGCATAAAAACTTAGAAGGAGGAGGCCTTACAAAGCTGTGTATACATAACACCATCCCTATCAATTGCGAACTAGGTTGTCTCAATATAAGGGAAAAACAAAATTCCAACTAGAACTAACCTCCATTATGGCTTTTATAGCGAGAGCATCAGCAACCTGGTTAGCTTCTCGATATATATGAGAAACATCAAAACATAAGCCCTTAGAAAGGCCAAGGCAGGAGATCTAACTAGACATCATCCTCCAAAGAACATTTCGAGATCGATCTTTCAAAATCTGCACAGCAAGAGACGAATCTGACTATAAACATACTCTATTCCAACCATAACGCACCGCATATCTGATAGCTTTGATCATAGCCCACAGTTCAGCTTCAATAGAAATAACATAACCAAAATAATGGAAAAAAACCTTTCACAAAGCCCCGATGAGTTCTGAATACTCCACCACACCCAGCAGGACCCGGTGCACCCGAGGCTGCCCCATCCATATTTACTTTCAGCCCCACTAAAATTTGTGGAATCCACCTAATGTATTTGACCATTCTGGGCTTCCATTCCCTACCACTAACCACAAAGGATCTCATACGTACAAGGTCAGAAACATCATTATTCATGGATTGAGTTTGGATCATCGAAGCAGCTTTAATGGTTCAATGTATAAGGATAACACCATCTCGAAAAGAAGGGTTGTTATTATTAAACCCAATATTATTATGAGGTTTCCAAATAAAGGAGAAAAATATGATAATAGCAGTAGTAAACAGGGATTTCAGTTGGTCACTAAAATCAATCATTAAGGCAGAACTTAGTACCGATTCAATAGAGCAGGAATCAAAGCAGCGATTGAAGATTGATTGTAAATAATTCCATAAACGCACAGAAAAAGGATAGTGGATAAACAGATGGGAAATAGATTCATCACTGTTAATACAGAAATGACATATCAAGGCCAGATTAAGTCCTATGTGCTCTAACGCACATTGGATGGGAGTTCTGTTTTTTCAAATTCACTAGATCAACAAATCATCACTAGGGGAAATGTATGGTCGACGAACACCTGCCATCCAAGAAGGAATTTCCAAGAATACACCACACTGCATTTTGTAGTAAGCCTGACTAGAAAAGGATCCACTAAGAGCAGGTTTCCAGATCATTATGTCAGTATCAACATAAGAATAGTTATTAATTTCCATATGAAGATTATTAGGAATGATATCATGAGCATCCAAATTTTACAGCAAATCAGAAATAAAAATATTTCCCAGAGCAGATGGAATATCAATGTAATACATTATTGGAAAGGACAGTCATGGGGTGTTCCAGCTATTCATATGAGAATCAAGACAAACCAGCCATATTTATTGAGACATGATGGTTGAATAAGCACTCTTAATAGATATGTATAATTTCACATTCCAGGACCTTAATTTCAAGAGGAGAACACATTTGGATTTAAGGTAAGGGTTTCTTCATCTCACTTACATTTTCGTGAGATTTTCCATATTCATTTATAATACTTTTGTATGGTGTATGTATACAGAATATTGATGTCCCATATCCTGAATATATTTATCTTAATAGTATTAATTCTATCATTTTTATGTTATTAATATTGGTGCATACAAATCATTTGATTACAAAGTGTAAGGGGTTCCTCATCTCACTTCCATTTTTGTGAGATTTTCATCGTTCGCCACTTATTTCTTGTATGTGGTATATGTGTACTACCATTTGATATATATAATAACATGATTCTCTTTATATTCATGTTATTCAATGATTCACTTGATATTTATTAATTTCTGGTCATATTATTTGACCGGTCACATTTTTGTAAGGGTTTTCCACCCGAACTTCTATTTTCATTCGGGTTACTATTATTATCTAAATTCCTTGATGAAATTCTTATGTATTGTTATGCAATATACATAAATTCTGTGTGAGTGTTCTATATTTTTACACCAACCAGAATCCTTCCTATTTTATGGATAGTTATATGATTTAAAAGGAGCATTCAAAAAAAATTCCAAAATACAAGCCCGATTCAATGGAATTTCTTCAATTCATGTCTATTTGCAAGGGCACTCTATAATCTTCATTTAGAAATCATTATATTTCAAAAAATACTCATTTAATTATTAAAATACTATGTTCCATCACGTCTGGTATTATACAATGATTTTCCAAAAGAACTCTTCTCTTCAAAATAAATGAGTATTTATCTCAAAATTGCTTAATGATTTTATAAGAGTATTTTCGTTCAATGCACTTATTGATTCCATGGTATTATTGGGTTTAATCATTTATGAATTCATATACCATATTTTATTTAATGGTTTATTACTAACTTTATTGTGTATGATCTATCCTAAAACCCTTAATCATATTATTCTAAAATGGTTAGTGTTTATGTTCAATAATTGGTGAAAGTTAGTTACATTTCATATGAAAGTTTCAATATGAATGTATATGTTGTTTATGTTGATCCCTAATCCTATTAGGAATGCATTGTACAAATTATGTGATGGGTGGGGCCCTCTATAGACCCTCGATGAATTGGTAGGTCAAATGAGATAAACTATGGTCTTGGCATGAGGCCTTGACAAAATGATTATTTTATGGTCCTAGCACGAAGCTTGGATGGTATGGTTATGATGTCCGGCATAAGCACTTCCCTCATTATGATGCTAGTATTTTAAGTTCATGTGGTTATTCGACTAATATAATACCCATGATTATGTTTAATTATGTAATTATTTATTTAGCTCATATTCCTGCCATAATATGTTTCAAGTTTATTATTAAAGGCATGTGTTTTCAATTATTCACCATATCTAATGTTTATATTATCTTCCACTTTATTGCTTACTCTTACTAAGCATTTGAGATCACCCCTTTCTTATTTTTCATTTTCTCAGGACATGGAGAAGTAATTTATGAATGACTTACAAGCATAATCTAAGAGACGTGATGACCCTAGTGGAATAAATTAGTGTTGTTTTTTCCATTCCACATGTAATGTTGAACTTATGTATGTATCTTGTTTCCAATAATACTAAACTACTCAGTCCTTCAGGATTCATATTCCTTGTATGTATGCCAATGTAATCAAATAAGGCACCGAATCCAAGAAACTGGGGTCTGGGTGTTAATGTTGGTATCAAAGGATGTTTATTAGAACACTTGGAAACTAGATTAGTAAATTTATAGTAGGGAAAAAAGACCTAAGATAGTATTTGAGGATAAACGTACAAGAAAATTCTGGTATTTTGGTAAGGAATAGAATATGTGAATCCTTCTATCAAATACATCAATGTTTGGATACGAGCAGGTAGAGGCGGCTCTGACACAGATGTATCTAGGGGTAAAACCCTAAAACACCACTTTGAGCTAGACTCGAATGAGAATTGGTACACGACAACGGGACTTTATGCACTCTTAGTTACGACACTCCTATGGGATATGCTTAGGATAATTCATATTTTTTTCATGCCATTATAAGGGAGTTAATGTAAATTTTCCTCATAGTATTGGGGTTGAATAACTCTGGAAACCAGAACAGAACAATTAAAAACTTTCTTAAACAATACTAAGAGTGATGTTTTCTTAATTTTCAGATGGAAAATGAAGGTACACGTCTTTTGTCCCTTCCCACGGAAATCCTCAAGGATGTAATCATGAAGTCATGTACGGAAGACTATGTACCCTTTAGAAACCTCTGACTATCGTGCAAGCTTCTTTTCAATGTGTCGAACTACTCAAATGTCTTTCCAATCATTCGGGGATCAAAAGTTGTGTATAACCCAATGGACAATGAACTATTCGAGAATTATAAAAAGAAAGGGAAGTACTACGAGGGACTCTTCTTGTGTTTCACCCTGAATAAGAAAGTGTTGGCCTTCACGGCTTTCGGAGATGCTGCAAAGGAGCTGGACTTCCACGCAGTCTTTATGTACCAAATCCTATGTCCCAGCATTCTTGGGGACCTCTGCAATTTTGAATATTTCATCGAATCCTTCAAATATGACATGGTTCGAAAGATCTTTAGGAACAAAATCCATACATATGTCGCGGAACTTGATGTTACCCATGCTTATCTCTGGAAAACCACCTATATCAAATGAGAGCTTGCGTTTAACCACAATCTAAATTACCGAGTGTGTATTTGGGAAGATGAGACCCACGAGCTTTGTTCTGCCCTGGGATTAGAGTTGAATAAAACCTTCCTCTATTGGTGTTGGAGGTAAAGGTACATCACCAATGATGTCATGAAGTCCATACTAATGTTTTGTGAAAGGGAGCAAGAGATTGTGTAATATCTTGAGTTTTATAAATCATGTCTAAATGAATGATGTTGTATTCTTTTTTTTATATGTTTTTATATAAAATAATAACTTGATTTAAAATGGATTTTCCATATTGAATGTTGATTTACTAAAACTTTTCAGATAGAAGATGAGTCAACCAACCAATATTTTTTTCACTAGCTACTAGGTTGTTAGAGACTATAATTGTCAAGACATGCTCTAAAGAGGACCAACCCTATGCCAACTTACGTCTGACATGTAAACAAATCCATTGGGTATCAAATCGTCCAAACATTCTTCATCTTCACCATGGATGAAATCTGGTCTATTACCGTATTTCATATGCACAATCTGCTACATATAGGAAAAGAGTGAAGTATCATGAAGCTCTTTCTGTATGTTTCACTCTGGCTAATAACTACCGACCTGTGGGTAAATTTCTAGAATCTAGTTTGGATGGTGACCATCGAGCGACATACCTATTTCAGATCCTGATTTTTAGTGTTTACGGAGAAATTTATGACATCAATATCATCAAGAATGATGTGGTTCGTGGGAATTATAGGGATTTTGTCCACACCAAAATTTCTGACTTCCACACTTCTCATGCCTCTCTATTGAATCCTGAGTGATTTAAGCATTGTTTCAACCCTAGCTGTCTAGAGTGTGTCTGTTTTAAGAAAATTGAGTAGTTGAATACTACCTTAGGAATTCACCTAAGGCCATTAGCACCCTATAAATGGTGGTGTTCCCGGTAAAGGGACATCTGGAGTAACGTGTGTCTAGAGTTGCGTATGGTTCCGGGAGATTGAAATCTTTGAAGTAGGTTGGGGATTCGTGTATTGGGGGGATCAGGAAATAATTAGCCTAGTTTTACATTTTGAACCAGTGGTAATATAAGAATATAACATGTTGTCTCTTCTTTTTTTTATCCTTTAATCGGATATACTTTTGAATGAGTATCACTAAGTGAAATTTTATAATAAATTTTCAGATGGAAGGACAAACCCATATGTTGTCTCTTCCAGTGGAGATCCTTGAGAGCATTGCGATGAAAACCTGTGAAGAAGGGTACCTACCTCTCACAAACTTGCAAAAAACATGTAAACAACTATATGAGGTGACAAACAATTCAAACATTATCCGCACCTATCAAGGGAATTCTTCTATTTACTACCGCCTAGCCATGACACAATTGGATGAGAACAGGCAAAGAGGAAAATACCACGAAGTGATTTTCCTATGTTTCACCCTAGGACGGAACTATATAGTCAGGTTATGTTTTCAAGATGATGCTTTGGAGGGAAACCTTTGTGCAGCTTACATGTACCAACTCCTTATTTTTAGCATGTACAACAATATCTACGACTTAGATGTCCTTAGTTGAGACATAGTTTGGTGAGTTCTTCATATTTTGGTCCATTTAGACATTTCCAAACATTGCAATGTTTGATCCTCCCTTTGGAAACCCGAGTGTTCAAGGAAAGAGTTCAACCCCTTCTATCTGAGGTGTGTTTGGGTCAGATAACTAGAGGGGTTGAGCAACAATTTGGGGTTTCCACTGAATGCACCTGAGGATCCTCTACGACGGGAGATGTGTTAAGAACATCCGAAATAATTTTTTTTGGTTATGAAATGAATTGCGAGGACGCAATTCTTCGAAGGATGGAATAATGTAACACCCCAAGGTTTTGTAAATAATTATAGAATGCAATTTTATAATCTATCATCTTCTATGTTTTGAATTTCAAGAAATTGTCATCTAGAGTTGTGCTCAGTAAGTCATTTGGAGTCTGATAGAACAAACATGATTTTTGGTGAATAGTAACATACCCTTATGAATAGTAATATGAATAGTAATATGACCTCAAGAATAGTAAATAATATTATTATTTTATTTTCCCAAGAAATAGGATAATGGGATCTTAATTAATTTTCCAATGTCACATAAAACTAATTGCACTTCAATATTGTTATTCTTCAAATTAACTGTGTCCTTATTTAAAAATTAAATTAATAATATTTAGAAACTTATTTTCGAAAAATGTATATCACTTTTTAATTCTATACGTTAGAAAATTGTAGGGGTGAATTTTTGGGATTTTTTTGAAATTCTAGAATTTTTTATGAGTAGAGAAATATGATAAAATGCTGTATATAAAAATTATCAGTTAAATACACTATTCATGACATCAAATGTGATGCAAGGACACTTGGTACGAAATCACATGATATTATTACTATTTAGGGTCACTTGCATTGAGATTACTCATAGTCTTGATAAAAATATTATAATAATCAGTAAAATAATCTAAAATACCTCCCCTCCTCCAATATAAATACCACCCTCACTCCCCTCTTCCTCCCACAAATCTCAAGATTTGGGCATTGTCTAAATTCTACCAAATTCCATCCTTAATCTTCTTCCCCACTTCCTATAGATTCTGGTCTCACCAAAAGACCAAAACCAAATCCCTTAAGAAGGATCTCAAGGAGAAGAGATCAAGAGGTAAACAACCTCTTTTATTTTCGTTCTTTCCATTCATTTTATGTTATTCTCTTCCATTACCATTGGCTTGTGTTGGGATATTTCATTAAATATTTCCACTTACATTCCATATTGTGTATTAATGATGAGATATTCCATTCCTCTAATCAAACTATTTTTTATGAAATTTTCAGAAATGTCGTTAGGCTGCCGAATTTTCGTGAGAAATTTAGCAAGTTTTCTTTCATTTTAAGATTCCATTATTTTCTTCTTCTTTCCTCACCTCCTCTGTCCAAATGATCATGATAACTCCAGTAGCATCTATATATTGTATTTATATCATTTTAATGGAAGAACCATCTTAAATATTCTTACTCCCTTTTATTTTATAAACAAAGTTGACGTCCATAAGGTTCGGATTTATAACCTTCATGCACGACGAAGTTTCATTCTTCAATTTCTTCTTCATTACTGGTCATAAAACTATATTCATGGTTGAAAAAGACTATAATATATGTTTTATAACATAATTAATATTCAGAAACTAGAACATGTACATATAATGCAGTTATATGACAAAACAAGATCATAATAATCCAAGTACCGCCGAATAATCAAAGTGGTTTTCCTCTAATGATTCAACCTCATTCCATGTAACCAAATGAAGGAAATGGACATTAACAATTCTGTATGTTCATAAGTAATATTTTATTTCATTTCTGGAGATTTACATCTTTTCAAATTCATTACTTAAAATCAAGTGAACCGAATATGAAAATCACGAAAACAAACACCATGAAACGACATAATTCAATATAATAACTTATAAATAATAACATAAAGGAAATAAACATAATTATGATAAAATAAATACATGTCTATTAGGTTCTGAAATAAGTTATTGATATGTATAATTTCACATTCCAAGACCTCAAGATCAAGAGCAGAACACATTTGGATTTAAGGTAAGGGTTTCTTTATCTCACATCCATTTTCGTGAGATTTTCCATATTCACTTATAATACTTTTGTATGGTGTATGTATACAGACCATTGATTCCCCATATCATGAATATTTTTATCTTCATGGTATTAAATATATCATTTTTATGTTATTAATTTGGGGCATACGAATCATTTTATTACAAATTGTAAGGGGTTCCTCATCTGACTTTCATTTCTCTGAGATTTTCATCGTTCACCTTTTATTTCTTGTATGTGGTATATGTGTACTACCATTTGATATATATAATAACATAATTCTATTTATATTCATGTTATTCATTTATTCACTTGATATTTATTAATTTCTTGTCATATGATTCGACCGATCACATTGTTGTAAGGGTTTTTCGCCAGAACTTCTATTTTCATTCGGGTTACTATTATTGTCTAAATTCCTCGATGAAATTCTTATGTATTGTTATGTAATCCTCATAAATTCTTGGTGAGTATTATATATTTGTACACCAGCCATAATACACCCTTATTTTTTGGATATTTACACTTTTTAAAAGGAACTTTCAAAATTGTTTCAAAAATATAAGACCGATTCAATGGAATTTCTCCAATTCATAACTATTTACAAGGGCACTCTATAATCTATTTTTGGAAATCATTATATTTCTAAAAATAATCATTTCATTATGAAAATACTATCTGAATTCACTTATGGTTTTATACAATGATTTTCCAAAAGAAGTATTCTTTTCAAAATAAATGAGTATTTATCTCAAAATTGCTTAATGATTTTATAAGAGTATTTTCGTTCAATGATCATATTGATTCCTGGGTATTATTGGGTTTAATAATTTATGAATTCATATACCATATTTTATTTAATGGTTTATGACTATCTTTATTGTGGATGATATATCCTAAAACCATTAATCATATTATTCTGAATGGTTAGTGTTTATGTTCAATAATTGGTTAAAGTTAGTTACATTTCATATGATAGTTTAAATATGAATGTATATGTTATTTATGTTGATCCTCGCTCATATGAGGAATGCATTTGACTTATTATGTGATGGATTGGGGCTACTATAGCCCCTTGATTCATCGGTAGGTCTTATGAGACAAACTATGGTCTTGGCATGAGGCCTTGACAAAATGATTATTTTATATTCCTAGCACGAGGCTTGGATGGTGTGGTTATGATGTCCGACATATGCACTTCCCTCATTATGATGCTAGTATTTGAAGTTCTTGTGGTTATGTGACTAGTAGAATTCCCATGATTATGTTTAATTATGGAATTATTTATTTAGCTCATATTCCTGCCATAATATGTTTCATGTTTATTATTAAAGGCATGTGTTTTCAATTATTCACCATGTCTAATATTTATATTATCTTCCAGTGTATTGCTTACTCTTACTGAGAATTTGAGCTCACCCCTTTCTTATGTTTCATTTTCTCCGGACATGCAGAATTAATTTATGAATGACTTACAAGCATAATCTAGGAGACGTGATGACCCTAGTGGAATAAATTAGTGTTGTTTTTTCCTTTCCACATGTAATATTGAACTTATGTATGTATCTTGATTCCAATAATACTAAACTACTCGGTCCTTCGAGATTCATATTCCTTGTATGTATGCCAACGTAATCAAATAAGGCATCGACTCTGGGAAACTGTGGTCGGGGTGTTACACTCCAAGTGATGTTCTGTAGGAGTGCATTATTGAAAATTATAACATCCATAACTCCCATTCCACCAATATTGATTGGCTTTGTACAGTCATTCCAGGAAACTGTAACGAGTTTCCTCTGATGAGTTGATCTAGTCCAAATGAAATTACGAATCATTCCACTCAAATCCTTTAGAATAAGTGTTGGCCATATATACACAGAAAAGGAATAAACAAACATGGATGTAATAACAGAGTTGATAAGAAAAACTCTACCAGACTGAGACATGGTCTTCCCTTTCAAACTTGCTAACTGATTGGTAATTTTCAGAGAAATTCCTTTTAAATGGTCATGTTTCACCCTTACCCAAAATAATGGAATCCCAAGATAGTTAAAGGGATGTGTACCTATTTTGACACAAAGCCTACAAGAGACCCTATTTTTCTTCAAGATTCTAATACCTTCCCCAAAGACAACATAGGATTTGCTCCAGCTGATAACCTGGCCTGCAATATCTTTATAATGAAAGAAGATACTCTTAATGAAAGAAATTGTTTTCTTTTCTTCCTTACAGAACATAAGTATATCGTCATCATAGAATAAATTTGATGGAGAAAAGAAGTTCCTAAATGACCTTATTCTTTGATAAATACCAGTGTTGACAAGGTCATGGAGACACACACTTAGGTAATCCTCAACCATAGAGAACAGAATCCTAGATAAAGGGTCACCTTGTATGGCCCCTCTTATCCATTGAATGAAACCCATGGGGGATCCATTGATAAGAATGTATAAGCAAGAACTTTTCAATATGGTATAGATTAAACCAATGAATCTCTCTGAGAATCCATTCATCTTAATAATTTTTAAGACAAATTACCACCTTATTGTGTCAAAGTCTTTTTATATATCTATTATCAAGGACATGTTACCATGTGGGGATTTGATTTTCATAATATTAATGAATTCTGAAGTAGTGAAAAAGAAATTCCGGATCTTTCTCTAGGGAACAAAGCCAAACTGATTATCAGAGACAAGGCTTTTATTTACTTCACCTAGCCGGATAGCCATGATTTTGCTGATTACCTTTGGAATGGAGTTCCCAATGGAAGCAGGACTGAAATCATTAATGTCTAAGGCATTATCCTTCTTAGAAATCAGGGCAATAATATTAGTTTTCATCCCAAATTTCATAAAGGAATGATGAAAGAATTATTTAACACCACTGATCACTTCATGATGGATGATATCCCAGAAGAACATAAAAAATTTGTTTTAAAATCCATCGGGACCAGCAACACTATCCATATTTAAAGAGAAAAGTGCATGATGTATTTCTTTTTGAGGAGTCTCAATAAGCTTTCTGCTCTGATTATCTTCAAAACTGGGTTCAACACATCTAATAATATTGTCTGAGCTGTTCTCACTAGAGTCATAGTATAGCTTTTTGAAGTAAGATCTCACACCATTAGCAATGTCATTATCAGATGTCATCAGATTTTCATCAATCTTTAAGGCCCTGAGATTTCTTCTAAACTTTTTATCCTTGTTCATGTAGTGAAAAAAATCCTGTTTTCTTATCCCCATCCTTAAGCCACTTAACACTGTGTTGATTTTGATGCATATTCTCATTATGAGTCAAGAGATTATCAATCTTTGAAGCAGCATGTATCTCTTTTTATGATGGAGTGTCCTGTTGAAAATTCTCTTGCTGACAACATAAAAGGTGAGATTCAGCCACTTTAATTTCATTAAAAATGCAGGAGAAAGATTTTTTACTCCACTCTTTGAGTCTATCTTTAACAATTTTCATCTTAGAAGTCAGAATGAACAAAGAGGTACCGGTGAAATCTGTTTTCCAAGCCTCAAAAATTATTTCCCTGCATCCACGCACAACCAACCAAGCATTATTGAACTTTTAGGGTAAAGGTTCGGACCTCGGGCTACTAAAACAGAGGTCACCCAAAATGGTATTATGATTCGAATGAATCCTAGGAAAATTCATTCCAAAAATTTCCATCATATAACTTATTTCATCCATCTTAATTAGGCATCTGTTTAATTTACATTCCTTCCTCCCATTTAAATTGTATCTGGTCCAAGTAAAATCCGCACCTGAAATGGGAATTCCATTCAACCTAAAATGATCAATACATGAAGAAATGTCTTTATCATAAGCTCTACAAATATTTCTCCCAGTTTTCTCCTCTGGCCTCAAAATGTTATTGAAATCCCCAAGCAGAATCCATCTAGTAGACATGTTGTCAGGAATTGTGATAAGGAATTCCCATAATGTCCTCCTTCTAATGTACTGATTAAAATCATACACAAAGGTGACACAAAGCTTATTGAATTGAAAGAAAAAAAATAAATTTACTAACTGTAGATCATTTTGAAAAGAATCGATAATAACACTATTGGGTTTTATCACCCATAGAGATTCATTCTCATTCACCTGCTGATTAGTTGCAATAAGGGAGTATCCCAGGACAGACCAATTAAAATTCATCCATCATTCAATGTTAATTATTAGCTCAGAAATACTCAATAACATGGGTTTATTTTCCATGATGATATGCTTCAGGGTTCTGACTGTGGTAGAATTACCAAGACCCTGGTAGTTCCATAAAATTATCTTCATTGAATCATAGACCTCTGTCTAGTGAAGGGGCCGGCATAGCATGGAGATAAGCATTCCTCGGGATATTCCTTCTTCCCATCTAGTATTTCATTGGAAACATCGCCACCCTTGATAGGTCCAGATTCATCATCAGAAAGAGAGATAAAAATGTTCCTTGATCCAATATTCAATGATAGAGTTGCAAGTAACTTCTTTCTTGCAACCATAGATGAAGTTATTTGTGAAAAATTTCCTTCTGGATCCTCAGTGGGCTGTGCTATATGACTTCCTCCCATGGGGGAGTCTTGAATCACATAGTCATTTATGATCAGATCACCAAATACCTCAATCATAGATAGATTAGAGTTAACATTCCCTATTAATCCCTCCTTGTTATCAACATAATCATGAGTTATTGCCACCTGACCAGCTGGCGCATCATATTCTTTGTGCATCTGAATGTCCTGACTTTTACTCACTTCATTATTGGTGTCAACACCATCCATTGTGACTGCATCCTATGATGGGTTCTCTAAGATATGATATCTATCCTCATCAGAAGGGATGGAATCATCATTGGGTAAACTTAGAGCATCCACCCTTCCAGTCACTGCCCGTCCATTGTTGATATTTATATCAGGTTTTGGATGACCCTGATTAGTTGTATTCCATCAAAAACTCCCACAATCATGCCCTCTATAGTTACAGGAGGATCAGATCTTATTGCTATTACATTCAGAGAGTATATGTCCAATGATTTGACAATTGATACATAATTTTGTCTTCCTCTCATATTCTATTGCAAGGTTGATGCTATGATCCCTAGTGGTAAAGACTAGCTCTTCTACTATGATAGTTAACATGTCCACTTCCACTAAAATTAAAGAATAGTGACTGAAGTTAGGGTTGTCTGTATGCTTATCAAGTCTTATAGGATTCCCAAAAGAGGAATAAATATACCACAGGATTTTTGGATTCTAATAAATCGAAAATAATTTATGAATGTGTATTCATACCTGGGAAAAGGTGTTCTTAACCAATATGGGATAAAAATTCTGATCCCACTCATGAATCCAAAGGAAGCCAGGATGCAGAGGAACACATCCCAAGCTCCAAGCATGCCTTTTTCATTCATCATATGGAAACACCTAATGATAGAACCCCCACCCCAAGGTTGTCATCTTCTAGTCACTGAATCCCCAAATCTCCACCAACCCTTTCCTCAACAACAACTTGATTCTCTGATACATGTGAAATGTGGCCCTTCTGTATGATTCTTCCTGAGCTACCCGCTTCACAATACATGAAAGAGAAGCCTCCAGACTGTTTGGAAACATCTGAAAAACTCTTCCCATGAACATAGATAGCCTTGGACACTGATTTCTTAGATCTTCTGTTCGCATAGAGACTGAAGAGATCAGAGTGACTGATACGATCATTATCACACAGCTCGGTATCTTCCTTCTCCCGGGAATTCTCAGCATCATCACCCCATTTAGGGTTTTTACATTCACCCTCAAGAGCACCTTCGAGAGCCTCCATCCTTACATTCAAAGTAAGACAAATATATGATTATATGAAAAATATCATAATTTGAATGTAATTTTTTTTTGAAAAATATCATAATTTGAATATAAAACAATTTTTAAATATAAAAAAAATCAATGAATATTTAAAAAAAATAATATTGAAAATGATTTTAAAAAATAAAATATAGTTAGACATGAAATTTTTAAATTCATGTTGGATCCTTTCATCTTAAGGATCAGAAATAATACATCCTTGTGAAAATGGATACCAAATTCACCCTTCTGTAAAAAATAAATATGAAGTATAAATATTATAATATGTATAAATTAACTACTAAAAATTACATAGATCTTAATGACTTGAAACCTCTAGACAGCCCCCACCCCTCGGGACATCCACACCCTCCTGGACACCACCCCCACCCCATTAGACACCACCCCCACCCCGTAGACACCCTTGTCCCCTTGGACACCACCCCCACCCACTTGGACACCACCCCCACACCCTTGGACACTACCCCACCCCTTGGACACCCCCTAGATACCACCACCCGCTTGGAACCCCCCCCCCCCCACCCACAGTACACCACCCCCACCCCCTTGGACAACCCCTAGACACCACCACCCCCTTGGACAGCCCCACCCCTCTGGATAGCCCCCCACCACCTAAACATCCCTCACCCCTCTAGACACCCCACCCCCACCACATTGGACACCCCACCCCTCCTGTACACCACCCCCACCCCCTACCCCCTTGGACACCCCCCTGAGCACCCCCTGGGCACCCCCTGGACACCCCCAACCCCCTGGACACCCCCACCCCCTTAGACATCCCCTGGACACCACCACCTCCTTGGAAAGCCCCCCATACCACTAGACAGCCCCCACCCCCTAAAAAACTGCCACCCCTCTAGAAAGCCCCCCCCCCCCCACCCTTTAGACACCCCCTGGATAGCACCACCCCCTTGGATATCCCCCCACCCCTCTGGACAACCCCCCACCCCTGGACAACCCCCAACTCTCTAGACATCCCCCACCCCCTTAGACACCCCACCCCTCCTAATAACCCTAGAACACATCGATTAATATAAAACCATCAATTTAAAAATTACCCAACATCCCTAATAATATAAGGAATGAAGGAGAAGAATATGTGGATGACGAATAAAAAAAGAAACAAAGAAGAAAGGAAGAAGAACAGGGAATAAGTAACTTATTTAAAAAAATTCCATGGAATCCAAGAAAACCATGGACCTCTAATGGTTGACAGAAAATTGGAGAAATGGAGTAAACCCAAACACCACCCCATACCCTATACATACCCCTGAACCCTCTGGACCGCCCCCACCCCCTTAGACAGCCCCGTGTCCCCTGGACACCACCCCCACCCCCTTTGACAACCCCTACACCCACTTAGACACCCCCAAACCCCTTGGACAACCCATGAACCCCCTGGAAACTACCCCCACCTATGTTGACACCCACTGGACACCCCCACCCCACTAGATGTCCCACCCAACCCCCTTGGACACCACCACCCACTTGCACATCCCCCACCCCCTTGGAAACCCCCTGTACGCGCAAACACAGTTGATAGAACACACAAAAATCGTAAACTTTCATGATATCACTTCCATAGGTTTTTTAACAGAAATGAATTTATTATGGTCTATATGAACACAATGAAACATACCATGATACAAAGAACAAAGAAAAATAACATCTTAAAAAAATAGTTTAGGGCAACGTGGAAAATAAAAACTAAAAAAGAGTCATGTGAGGCTTACA
The DNA here is from genome assembly GCA_963277665.1 of Viscum album. Lineage (NCBI taxonomy): Eukaryota > Viridiplantae > Streptophyta > Magnoliopsida > Santalales > Viscaceae > Viscum > Viscum album. Next base: position 22,228 of record CAUJRU010000144.1, read on the forward strand.
TGAGTGTTGTGAGTCAACCTGATAGATCTGATGATAATAAATATGAAGAATGATGTTGGAAAAACAAGGCTGGAGGGAACGACTTTGATGAATCGTTACTAGGTTTTCCACAAGAGAGAGACGAGTCACAGGTTGCCTGATCGAAGAAAATAGAATGAATGAATATGAGGTGCAATAAAACATGTAAAAGATTTAGCATGTCGGTTATTTAATAACCGACATGGTAATATATTTTTAAATTTTTATAATATCGGTTATTTAATAACCAATGTAGAAAATAGTGTATCATGTCGGTTATAAAATAACTGATGTGATATATGTCGCCTTATATCAACGTGATAAATTTTTGAGATTAGCTTTATCACGTCGATTTTTTATAACTGACGTGGTAAAGTGCCGATCTTTCCTTTATCAAATTGGTTATTTTATAAACGAGGTGATAATGCACCAAGATTTTTTTATCATGTCGGCTATAAAATAACCGATGTGATAAAGTGAACCAGATTTGATTTTCACGTCAGTTATACAATATCTGACATCAAAAAGCTAATCTCTATATATTTCTCATCGGTTATTTTATAGATGACGTGATATATCAATAATGAAATCATTGAACATCGTTTATATATAACCGACGTGAAAAATGTTAACGTGTTAAATGTTTTTTCCACTAGTGACATCTAGAGATACCATTGAGAGGAGACTCGATAATCATACTTATGTCGACGGTGTGATTTAACCTTTGAGGTAAGAGTTTTGGTTGGAACCTCTTGGTGGAAACGTCATGGCCTTACATCGTTAGTTTGGGTATGGACTAGACATCCATAGTTCAAATCATATTGACTGTATTAGGAAAATAAAATTGGTTTATCTATAACTTTGGAATCGGGATTTTTTGGTTGGTGGAAAAGGATACCCAGGAAGCACATGATAAACTCATGCAAAGGAGGGTGAAGCCGATCACTCTTGAGTCAACTAACCTTACCCTTATGGCAGAAGGAGTTCTGTGTTTTCTATTCCCAATAAGAGTGGCAGGGTGTGGGGACATCATTTCAAATGATATTTTCAAGATTACCTCCCTGAAGGGAGAGGGTCTTCTACTTTAGCTGGGTACTACCGGAGTTTTTAACCAGACTTCTCTAGGGTCGCGACACCCTTGGCAGCTTTGGAGAAGAAGGGGGAGCCTTTCCTGTGGATAGAGAAATGTCAGTAGAGCTTTATGGAGCTAAAACATCGACGATGGCTAGATTTCATCTAGGACTATGACCTTGAGATAGTCTATACTCTTGGGAAGCGGAACGTGGTAGCAGACGCACTCAGCAGGAGGTCTGGTCTACAGCTACAGAGTAATTCATCAGAGCAGCTAGTCATGCTGTGGATATAATTCATGGATAAAGATGGAGCATCTTACCTATAGTTTATGACTATCACTCCCCCGATTTTTCAGTGAATTCAGGAGTCACATATTGGGACATTAACTGTGAAGCCCGACATGCTCAGATATCCTAAGGACGGTCTCTTGAAGGATTTTATGATAGTGAGGAGCACATCATCCTCTTCAAGGGATGAACCATGGTTCCAGTGACACTTTTGGAGGAGGTATTTTGGGTGATCCATACATCCCCTTTAACGGTACATCCTTGAGTGGAGAAGATGTACCAGGACCTCTAGTGGCAGTATTGGTGGCCAGGGGTGAAGGATGAAGTGAAATATTTGTGTCACGATACCTCACTTGTCAGTAAGTGAAGACTGCACAGAGCTATCAGAAGTCTTATTCTGATAGTAGATGGAGATATTTGTAGTTCTAGGATGGATACCATGTCTTCCTATGGGTCTCACCCTGGCGAGGAGTGCGGAGGTTTGGCTGGGGCGACAAACTATCTCCGAGGTTGATCAGAACATTCTAGATTCTTAGTATAGTGGGCGAGGTGGTGTAATGTCTATCTATTCCCCCACAGATGCACTGATTGCATAATGCTTTCCATGTGTCACTGTTGAGGATATGTATAACGACCCATACTATACATACATTTTTGATACATCAAAATTTAAGTACAATTATTACAACATATATCAAAACCTTGAAAGACCATATAGGTATAGTGTCTTTAGAAACTGGGAAACATAAACAACTGGTTCATAAAGAATCTACATTGTCTCCCACTTATTTCATCATATCTAGAGTCTCTTTTGGCATATCCTACTTAATAACATTCTTCATGACCTGGGGAAAGAAAACATACAAAATGGTGAGTTCAAATGCTCAGTAAGGGTAAACAAAATAAATATCAATCACATCATATTCATAAGAACATATCATTTTGTAAATATTAACCTGCAAAAGAGATCATAATTTCATAACATGGGGTAAATCATAGTAGTGAAATGTAATCTCAACAATAATAACATAAAACATGAAACATTGTGGCATACAAACATAATCATAGAGAATCATTTCTTATTAGTCAAGACTCATTGCCAAAACTATCTTAGTGGACAAAGTCCATTTCTAAACCGAGTTCACTCCTCGTTTCAGTCCTGTTTCACTAAACCGGTTTAACCTGCTGTTCCGACCATGTCTATCTCATGAGATATAAATCTTTACCCAATGAATTGGAGGGAGATATAGGTCCCAACCATATCATAATTATACCATTCTTATATGTGCCACAAAATCATAAATCATACATCATAGCATAACCCATGTAATAAAAATCGGAATCTTAAACATCATGCCATCATAACATAATCCATATAAAAGGACATCCTAAAAATAATTACATCATAACATAATCAGATCAATTTAAAAATATGGATAGAAACAGAACCCTATATTATCATAGATGGAAAATAATTTTGATAAAACGCTTGAACTCCATTCTTGAGGAAAATATCATTTCTACTTCAAAAACATTTTCCTTTATTAATATGTCATATAATTTTGAACTTAAAGAAGTTGATTAATAATAAACTTGAAAACTTGTAAATTAAGATTCATGGAAATAATTTTCTAAAAATCCATTCAGACCATATAACTTAAAAAAACATTCTTCCCGTACTTTGGTCAGAAAAGTCAAAAAGTACCTCGTATGAAAAACGACAAAAGATTCATTTCATATTTTTAACTAAAAACTCACCGAAGGGTAAAATTTTATTTAAATAATTGTAGGAGGATATAAATAATATTACATATTGAGGAAACATGGATTTGGATGATAAATATTCCCCGGTAAATTCTGAAGTATAAACAATCTCAGATAAAAATTGAGATTGCGAGATTTTCCCTTACCTTAGGTCTGATTTGCTTCGTAAGTGTCTGAACCTCCTGTATAATGATTTAAATAATGTCATTGAGTTATTCCATAATCATAATTATTGTTATGATATCATATATGTCCATATTCTTAGCTTCTTATTAGTAATATTTCATTGCTACTTGTTATTCGGGTGTTTATTACTTTTTGTTCTTATGCATGTTTTGTCGAATAAATTCTTATTATTCTCTTTAAGTTATATGTACCTCATTTCCATAATGGTATTAATTTAATATATATAATATTAATTCATTCAATTCATTTATATAATCATTATACAATGAAGATCATGTAGAATGAGTCGCATCACATCGTGGAGACGGTATTTCGTACGTACGCACGAGCGATGGTATCGTTCCCATGATCGTGGAATTGTATTGAAGTGTATGTATACTATTTCATAATCAATATAACATTAAAATAATCATATATAGTTATTATTTACACCATTATACCCATCCAAGTAAGGTGGTGGTGGGAAATAGATTACACCACGGCGTGGAGACGGTATTCCGTACGTATGCACGCGCGGTGATTTCGTTTTCCGTAGGATGGATATATTGTGAAATAGGGTTGTTTCATAATTATAATAACACATTATTATATGAGTTATACTGATGTTATTTCTTAATAATGAAACAACTAAATAAGAATATGTGGAAGAAGAAATAAAGTTGAAAGAATCGGTAACAGACATTACCTCTTCTTTGAAGCGCCTCTTTGAGACCTCCTCTTAGGGCACTAAAATTGGTCTTTGAAGAAGACCAGGACCTCTAGGATGTTTCTAGGGAAGTGTAGAAGATAATTTGGAGGGGTTTGGCCGAGCATGAAGGCTCAAAGTGGTGTGAAGAAGAGAGGGAGGAGGTGCCCTTTTATAAGGGAGGAGAGGGGAATCTTTGGAAAAATCAAAACTATTATTTTGTTATAAAGTCATATTCGGTTTCTAATAGCTCAAAATTGATTTATTTCGAAGCTAAGGTGTGGATGGGTCTAAATCCTCTCATCCAATAGAATTTAGACAAGTTTAGGTGTCTATTTTAACCTTATCATTTAGATTTAACTTTATGTTAAATAATTTTACTTTTACCATGTCTTCTTGTTTTCTTACAATATAAGGTTAATAAACATACTATAACAAGCCAAACGAACCCCAAGTTGTTTATTATTTATATATATAAAATTATATAAGTCATTTGGACGAACCTTAGATTTTTAGTACTAAAATAAAAATTAATAATATAATAGTTTTTTAAATAACTATTTTATGTCAATTTTGACACTATTTGGTAATTCATTTTTTTGAAAAACAAAACAGAAAGATTAGTTCGAAAAATGTTAATTAAATCAATACTAACATATCATATTAACATATAAAATTAGTTTTAATTCATAAAAAGTCTCAAATTACATTTATTTTGTTATTTATAACATTAATTATGTCAATATTGCATTAATAATATAATTATTGCATCATCATTGTGTCATAAATAAATTAAATTATTTAAAGTATATAAATTACAAATAAAATACCATTATTTAGGAAATATTTTTATATTTCTAATTAATATTTATAGTCGAATTTATCTTATGTATAACCGTATATTAAAAATTATTTAGTTATTAAACTTTGATTTTAACTATTTTAACCCTTCTTTAAATAAATTAATAATAAATGTCCTAATCTAATCCAAGTGGGCCTAAATAGTCATATATTATTCATAAGGTTTTTTGTGGTCGAATTCCACTTATCCAATATAATTAGGACATGTTTTAGGGTAATAATAATAACTTTTGTACCCTTAATTTCTCTATTTACTTTTAACCGTGGTAAGAAGAAAGTAAAAAGTTACTATTCACCAAAAATTATTTTAATCTCATTGAACCAAATTTAAGTCCTTGATATTAACTGTGTCTCTTAGATTTTTGAAATTCCACTCACCTAAGCAGTAAAATTATGTTTTATATAAATTTGAAAATTCTCCTAGGAGGTGGGTAAAAGACGGTGAAAAGTTCGATAAACTTTTTATATATCTAAAATTATTATAAAATGACTCCAATGAATTTCATTGAACTTGTATAGGTATTAGGTATCAATTTTTACCTAAAATAAATTTAAATAAAATAAATAATTATTTAAATAAGAAGTCAGTTTTTAAATAGTAACCTAGTGTTTTCACTATTCATCAAAAATTGAATGTTTTCAGAAAAATACCAAAATTTCACCCTAGGCTAACTTCGATATTCCGAATCCAAAAATGAAGTCCATTTTGAAAAATAAAATTTACAAAATTTCAAAAAGTGGGTATTACTATTCATAATATCTAGTTTTAATAATATTTTTAGAGCATATCGTTGTTTAGTGAAACTCGGTATTGCATACGATGCAAGCCATCGAAGAAGGTTGCGATTGCGTGTAAAGAAAGAAAAGATAGTGTTGTGTGTAGTGAAAGATTCCTTTGATGATTTATATAAAAACACAATATTCCTCATAAAAGTCTCGGGTGTTACATTCTAACCCCCTTAAAATGAATTTTGCCCTTAAAATTCGTTACTTTGTAACAGACATTTGAGGATACCTCTCCCTAATAATATCGTCAAGCTCCCATGTAGCTTATTCTAATTGGTGGTTCCTCTATAACACTTTCACCAAGAGAGTGGTCTTGTTCCATAGGACTTTTTCGCTACGATACGGAATCACTATCGGTTGAACTTCATAAGAAAGATCTTGCTCCATCGGTACAAATTCTGAGCTAAGTACATGTGAAGGATTAGGTATGTACATTCTCAAGAGAGATACATAGAACACATCATGAACTTGGGAGATATTCGGTGGAAGCACCAATTGGTAAGCTATCATCCCAACACGATCCAGAATTTCAAAAGGACCTATATATCTAGGGCTCAACTTTTCCTTCTTTCCAAATCTCATGACCCTCTTCTAGGGAGATATTTGTAAGGACACTTTATCACCCACTTCAAAATCTAGGTCTTTTCTTAGGTTGTCATCATAACTTTTTTGTCATCTCTGAGCTGCTCTTATGCGTTATTGAATATATATGACCCTTTTTTCCATCTCATCAACAAGATCAGGTCCTAATAGCTTTCTTTCCCCAACTTCATCCCACCAAGTTGGAGTCCTGCATTTCTTTCTATATAGAGATTCATAAGAAGTCATCTGAATATAGGAGTGAAAGCTATTATTATAAGAAAATTACACCAAATGTAGGCGTTGATCCCAACCACCTTTGAAATCCATAGAGAAAGCTCTCAACATATCTTCTAGAGTTTGAATTGTTCTTTCAGGCTGACTGTCTGTCTGAGGATGATAAGCAGTGATGAAACTCAACTCTTTATCCAGAGTATGCTGAAGACTTCGCCAAATCTTTGAGGTAATCCTCGGATCCCGATCAGATATAATGGAAAGTTGTACTCCAAGCAATCTTACCACTTCCTTCACACATATCCAGGCAAGCTGATCCAGAGAGAAATCCTCTCTAATAGCAATGAAGTGTGCAGACTTTTTAAGACGATCAACTATGACCCAGATAGCATTTTTTCCATTGTAGGTTTTAAGAATTATAGTGACAAAGTACATGGTGATGTTTTCCCATTTCCATTTGGGTATGGGTAATGGTTGTAACATCCCCTTAGACTTCTGTCTCTCTGCTTTAACTTGCTGTCAGACCAAGCATCGAGAGACATATTCAGCAACGTCTCTTTTTATGACATCCCACAAGAAGTACTCATTCAGGTCCCTATACATCTTCGTGCTTCCAGGATGAATAGAGAATGAAGAACTATGAGCCTCATCCAGTAGCTCCTTCTTTAATTCTAGGATGGGAGGAACACAAACCCGATTCCTGAACTTTATTATCCCACCACAGTCAAGGTTGAATTCAGGAATATTTTTCACCTATTTTTGTAACTCTACATATTCTTTCTGCACCTCTTTAATCTTCACATGTATATATGGTTGAACATTCAATTGATAAATATATGATTTTTCCCCTTTCATTATAATTCCAAGATCCATCCTTTGTAAATCCATAAATATTGGATTTTTTTTAAATCCCCATCATGGATAAGCTAGCATGGTCTTGTCGATTTAATGCATCTGCCACCTTGTTTGCTTTCCCAGGGTGGTAATGAATTGACCAGTCGTAATACTTAATTAGCTCCAACCATCTTCTTTGGCGAATATTCAGCTCCTTTTGTGTGAAAATATACTTTAAAATTTTATGATCAGTATAAATATCAGACCTTTCTCCATAAAGATAATGTCTCTAAATCATTAATGCAATGACTACCACGGATAACTCCAAATCATGAGTTGGGTAATTTTTCTCATGGATTTTCAACTGTCGTGAGGCAAAATCTATCACCATATCATTTTGCATAAGAACACACCCTAGCCCCTTGTTGGACGCATCACTGTAGATCAAAAACCTTTCTCCACTACAAGGAAGTGTGAGCACAGGTGCACTGAATAACCTTCTTTTCAACTCCTTGAAATTATCTTCACATTCCTTCATCCACACGAACATAACTCCTTTTTGAGTCAACTTGATGAGTGGATTAGATAATCATAAAAAATCTTTTACAAAATGTCGATAATATCCAGCCAAACCAAGAAAACATCGGATCTCGGTTACTGTTATTGGTCTCGACCATCTTTTGATCTCCAAAATTTTTGATGGATCCATAGATATCCCCTCTTTTGAGATTATGTGACCCAAAAATGAAACTTTCTGAAGCCAAAATTCACACTTGGTAAATTTGGCATAAAGATTCTCCTTTCTTAGGGTCTTCAATATAATTCTCAAGTGATCTTCATGTTCTTCCTTTCTCTTTGAATATACAAGAATATCGTCTAGAAAGACTACCACAAACTGATCAAGATAGTCTTTAAAGACTCTATTCATCAGATCCATGAAGATAGCAGGGGCATTAGTAAGACCAAATGGCATCCCTATATATTCATAGTGTCCATACCTTGTACGGAAAGTCGTCTTTGGTATAACCTCCCTTTTGACCCTTAATTGATGATACCCTGAACAAAGATCAATCTTGGATAAGTATTGAGCTCCGCTTAGTTGTTAAAATAAGTCATCAATGCGTGGGAGAGGATATTTGGTCTTGATAGTGATCTTGTTAAGTTTTCGATAATCAATGCAGAGTCTCATTGATCAATATTTCTTCTTAAAAAACAGAACAGGTGCTCCCCAAGGTGATGCACTAGGGTGTATGAATCCCTTATCAAGATTCTCTTGGAGTTTCTTCTTCAATACCTGCAACTCAATTGGGTCCATTCCATAAGGTGTCTTTGAAATAGGCAAAGCACCCGGTACGAGTTCAATTGAAAACACTACTTCACGATTTTGTGGAAGACCCGACCATTTCTCTAGAAAAACATAGTCAAACTCCCGTACAATGGGAATATTCTTAATCATGAGTTTCTCACCAACCATTTAAGATAAATAACCTTCATTTAGTGGAATCAAGACCCATAAGATGGAATAAATTTCCACTGGATAGTTATGTTCATCCTTGCATCGAGAGACGATCATAGATTGATCTGGAATATGAAATGTGACTTCCATTATTTGGAAATTGATATGATCTCCATATAAAGAAATCCAATCCATTCCAATAATCACATAAAATTCTACTATGGGAAGGATCACAATATTTGTAGGAAGCACTTTCCCACAAACTTCAATCGGAGAAGAATTATAAACTTTTGATGCAACCATTGTGCCATTAGGAGTTGTCACAGCCAACTCAACATCTAATTGTTGAGGTAATATGACAATACCCTTAGAAAATTCTTTATAAATAAAAGAGTGGGTGGATCCAGAATCAAATAAAACATTTTTTACTTTAGATTTGATGGTAAGTGTACCTTTCACCACTTCGTTATCATACTCCACATAGCTGATAAACATTGCATGTGACTTTCCTTTATCTTTGGCCTTAAGAGTTTGCTGACATCGATCATCATCATCAACCCTTGGATTAGGGCATTGATTGGCATAATTCCCAATTTCCTTACACTTGAAACATTGAAGGGTAGTAGGTTCATTCTGTGAATCCCTTCCTTTGTTTGCATCATTTGACAACTTCTTCCCATTATTTCGACATTAAATTGCCTGATGACCTTCTTTTCCAAACTTATAACATTTTCTTGTCCCCTTAAGAAAATTTCCTCCATGTTTCATTCCACACTTTGAGAGTAAGGGAAAACTCATCTTCTTTTCAGTGTGCTCTTTAGATTTTCCTTTGAATTCCATTGTCCTCTTCTTATCAAACCCATATGACTGAAGGGTTACTCCAATCTCCATCTCAACCTTGAGAGCACATCGAACAGTTTCCTCGTAGCTATTGAAGTCCCATATGGCTAACATTTGTCAAAGACTTGGTTTTAAGCCACTAAAGAATCGATCGATCTTACTCTCAGGTTAGATAATAATACCAGAAGCATACCTTGCATGTCTTGTAAAATTTTCTTCATAGGTACGAATAGATTCATCATCCTTTTTCTTTAGTTCAGGAAACTCCTTCTCCATCTTTGTTCGGAGAATATGAGGGAAGTAATTATTTAAAAATAAGTTCTTGAACTCGTCCCATTCCATGGACTCAATTTCATCCCTTTTCCTCGTATTTTTGATAAGATTCCACCATTGATCAGCTTCACCTTCCAAGCGATAAACTGATAATATGACTTTATCATGTTCATAACATTGAAGAACTGAAAATAACTTTTCAGTGGTACTGATCCATTGTTCAGCCACTAATGGATCAGTAGACCCGCTAAATGAGGGTGGAAGCTTCCTCATGAAGGATTCACCAGAATGTTGCTCCTTCCTTTTCTCATTTGGAAGTGCTGCATGATTCATAGATTGAGAATGTTGTGTGATCCTGGTTACAATATTTTGCATTCCAGCTCCCATAACGTTTGGTTGCTCAGGGGGACAATCATTTCATTTCCCGTCGCATTTCGCATTAACACGATTCCTTTGGGTTCCAGCCATTGACTAAAACAAAGAGGAATAGTGTGAGCAACACTAATTATAATAGTAAAACCACATAATCAAGAATAAAATTTCACAATTAATGTCTTATCATAGGTTTTTCATGGCCATTTCTAAAACACTAATATTCTGTTCTATGCTTAGACTTATCCTTAGGGTTCTTACTAAGGCTTTCACATCCTAGTTTCCAAAGGTTGACTATATATTTCCTCTGATATCAACTATAACGATCCATACTTTACATACATTTTTGATACTTTATAATTGAAGTAAACTTATTACAACATATAACAAAACATTGAAGGACCGTATAGGTATAGTGTCTTTAGAAACTGGGAAACATAAACAACTAGTTCATAAAGCATCTATATTGTCTCCCACTTATTTCATCATATATAGAGTCCCTTTTGGCATATCCAACTTAACAACCTTTTTCCTGACCTAGGGAAAGAAAAAATACAAAATGGTGATCTCAAATGCTCAGTAAGGGTAAGCAAAATAAATATGAATCACATCATATTCATAAGAACATATCATTCTGGAAATCTTAACCTGCAAAAGATATCATAATTTCATAGCATGGGGTAAATCATAGTAGTGAAATGTAATCCCAATAATAATAACATAAAACATGAAACGTTGTGGAATACACACATAATCATAGAGAATCATTTCTTATTAGCCAAGAATCATTGCCAATACTATCTTAGAGAAGAAAGTCCATTTCTGAACCGAGTTCACTCCTCGTTTCAGTCCTGTTTCACTGAACTGGTTTAACCTTCCATTCCAGCCATGTCTATCTCATGAGATATACATCTTTACCCAATTCATTGGAGGGAGATATAGGTCCCACCCATCTCATAATTATACCATTCTTATGGGTGCCACAAAATCATAAATCATACATCATAGAATAACCCATGTAATAAAAATGGGAATCTTAAACATCATGCCATCATAACATAATCCATATAAAAGGACATCATAAAAATAATTCCATCATAACATAATCAAATCAATGTAAAAATAGGGATACAAATATAACCCTATATTATCTTAGATGGAAAATAATTTTGATAAAACGCTTGAACTCCATTCATGAGGAAAATATCCATTCTACTTCAAAAACATTTTCCTTTCGTAACGTGTCATACAATTTTGAACTAAAAGAAGTTGATTAAAAATAAACATGAAAACATTTAAAGGAAGCTTCATGTAAATAATGTTCTAAAAATACATTCAGGCTGTATAAGTTAAAAAAAACATTCTTCCCGTATTTTGGCTGGAAAAGTCAAAAAGTACCGCGTACGAAAAACGACAAAAGATTCCTTTCATATATTTTACTAAAAACTCACCAAAGGGTAAAATTGGATTTAAACAATTATATGAGGATATAAAAAATATTACATATGGAGTAAGCATTGATGTGGATGATAAATATTCCCCAGTAAATTCGGATGTATAAACAATCTCGGATAAAAATTGAGATTGTGAGATTTTCCCTTACCTTAGGTCTGATTTGCTTCGTAATTGTCTGAAACTCTTGTATAATGATTTAAATAATGTCATTTACTTATTCCAGAATCATAATCATTGTTATGATATCATATATGGCCATATTATTAGCTTCTTATTAGTAATATTTCATTGCTACTTGTTATTCGGGTGTTTATTGCATTTTGTTCTTATGTGTGTTTTGTCGAATAAATTCTTATTATTCTCATTAAGTTATAGATACCTCATTTATAGAATGGTATTAATGTAATATATATCATATTAATTCATTCTATTTGTTTATATAATCATTATGCAATGAAGATCATGTAGAACGAGTCACATCACATCGTGGAGACGGTATTCCGTACGTACGCACGAGGGATGATATCAATACCATGATCGCGAAATTGTATTGGAGTGTATGTATACTATTTCATAATCAATATCACTTTACAATAATCATATATAGTTATTATTTATACCATTATACCAATCCAAGTATGGTTGTGGTGGAAAATAGATTACACCACGGTGTGGAGACAGTATTTCGTACGTACGCATGCGCGGTGGTTTTGTTTTCCGTATGATGGATAGATGGTGAAATAGGGTTGTTTAATAAATATAATAACACATAAATATATGATTGATACTGATGTTATTACTTCATAATGAAAAAACTAAATAAGAATATGTGGAAGAATAAATAAAGTTGAAAGAATCGGTAACGAACATTACAACTTCTTTGAAGAGCCTCTTTGAGACCTCCTCTTAGGGAACTAAAATTGGTCTTCGAAGAAGACCAGGACCTCTAGGATGTTTCCAGGAAAGTTTAGAAGATAATTTTTCATGGTTTGTCCGAGATTGAAGGCACAAAGTGGTGTGAGGAAGAGAGGGAGGAGGTGCCCTTTTATATAGGAGGAGAGGGGCACCTTTGGAAAAACTAAAACTATTATTTTATTATAAAGTCATATTCGGTTTTTAATAGCTCCAAATTGATTTATTTTGAATATAAGGAGGGGATGGGTCTAAATCCTCTCATCCAATAGAATTTATACAAGTTTAGGTATCTATTTTAACCTTACCATTTAGATTTAACTTTAAGTTAAATAATTTTACTTTTACCGTGTCTTCTTGTTTTCTTACAATATAAGGTTAATAAACTTACTATAAAAAACCAAACGAACCACAAGTTGTTTATTATTTACATATATAACCTTATATAACTCATTTGGCCGAACCATATATTTTTAGTAATAAAATAAAAATTAATAATATAATATTTGTTTTAAAAACTGTTTTATGTCAATTTTTTCACTATTTCGAAATTCATTTTTGTGAAAATTAAAACAGAAATATTAATTAGAAAAAAGTTAATTAACTCAATACTAACATGTCATATTTACATATAAAATTATTTTCATTCATAAAAAGTCTCAAATTACATTTATTTGGGTATTTATAACATCAATTATGTCAATATTTCATTAATAATATAATTACTGTATCATCATTGTGTCATAAATAAATTAAATTATTTAATGTCTATAAATTACAAATAAAATACCATTATGTAGGAAATCTTTTTATATTTCTAATGAATATTTATAGTCGAATTTATCTTATGTATACCCTATATTAAAAATTATTTAGTTATTAAACATTGATTTTAACTATTTTAACCCTTCTTTAAATAAATTAATAATAAATGTCCTAATCTAATCCAATTGGGCCTAAATTGTCATATTTTATTCATAAGGGTGTTTTTGGTCGAATTAAACTTATCCAATATAATTAGGACATGTTTTAGGGTAATAATAATAACATTTTCACCCTTAATTTCCCTATTTACTTTTAACCGTGGTAAAAACAATTAAAAAGATACTATTCACCAAAAATTATTTTCATCTCATTGAACAACATTTTAGTCCTTCATATTTACCATGTCTCTCGTATTTTTGAAATTCCACTCACCTAAGCGGTAAAATTATGTTTTATGTAAATTTCCAAATTCTCCTAGGAGGTGGGTAAAAGACGGTGAAAAGTTCGATAAACTTTTTCTATATCTAAAATTATTATAAAATGACTCCAATGAATTTCATTGAACTTATATAGGTATTATGTATCAATTTGGACCTAAAATAAATTTAAATAAAATAAATAATTATTTAAATAAATAGTCGGTTTTTAAATAGTAACCCAGTGTTTTCACTATTTATCAAAAATTGAACGTTTTCAGAAAAATACCAAACTTTTACCCTAGGATAATTTCGATATTCTGAATCCAAAAATGAATCCCATTTTGAAAAATAAAATTTACAAAATTTCAAAAAAAGTGGGTATTACTATTCATAACGGCTAGTTTTAATAATATTTTAAAAACATGTCGTTGTCTAGTAAAACTCGGTATTGCGTACGACGCAAGCTATCGAAGAAGGTTGAGATTGCGTGTAAAGCAAGCCAAGCTAGTGTTGTGTGTAGTGAAATATTCCTTTGATGATTTATATAAAAAAAATATTCATCATAAAAGTCTTAGGTGTTACAATATGCGTGCATGATCCATCAGACATTATCGACTAGGGAGAGTTGGACATTGACCATGGGTCGACTTTTACAGAGTTCCCGGTGGAGATAGAGGATCAACCCGAGTGAGTCCCTCATGGATGGTCGATCCCTTGGGTGCGAGTCTGGTGGCAGCATGGGGACCTCCATGAGAGCACATGGGAGCGGGAGGCATAGATTCATGCTCAGTACCCTCAGTTGTTTGATTTTCCATTATTTTGGGTTTTCATGATGTAAATCCCTAAGATGGGGAGAATTTAATGTCCCGGAATTTCTGTATAATTTGTTTTAATTATATAGAATTATTTAGAGACCTTGAAATATGATGGAGCATGATTCCAAGCCCTAGAGTGCCCGAAATGATCCGTCAAAGTTTTGTTAAGCTTTAAGATGTGTGTGTAAGTAGTTTTCCAGGAAATGTTGAATAATCGAATAAGAAATAAGAGGGCACTGTTGCGTTTCGGATGGCAGGTTTACCCTAGGAGTGACTTTAGATTAGTCAGCGCAGGCCTCCTCTGAGAAAACCTGAAAATGTCTTAACCATAAATAAAATAATTAAATAAAGTTATTATATTTTTCAAAAGATTGTAACACAGAAACGGTGATTTGAATTAAAAATACAAGACCACCATGAGATCATGAGGGTATGATTTCTTTAAGAAGATACTAACATTGTCCAGTTCAGGCCAACTATGGAAGTTAGTTTTTGGCTATAAATAAATTAATTTAGTAACAATTAATTTATTGTTAAAATCCATAACGTCAACACAGTAAATCAGATTAAAAATCTGAGAGTACTATTGAGTTTTTTGGGTCGTGTTTCCCTGTGGAAGAGCCTAACCTCGACTGTCATGGGTCTTTGTGAATGTCAAAATTTTATTGAACCTTTTTTATGGTACGTTCAGTAAATGTGCGAGCGACGTTTTCTAAAATTTGAACCATTGCTTAGATTAAAAATATGAGATTACCATTGAATCTATAGTGCCAAAGTTATCTTATGGGAGACTTCACTTTGACCACAGTAGGTCTGGTGAAAAAGTTATATTTTGGGACTTTTTAAAAGAAATAAATAAATTAACTCTGTTATTTTATTTTTATTCTTTTCCTCTAACGGATAAGCGGCAATGTGGGGCCAGCGATGTGTCAAGAAAATGAATGTCTTGACCTTTCAAACCTAAGTAACAACAATGTTGGGGATTTAAGAAGGTTCCTAATTAATGAGCCCCCATTATTTCCCAACATCGTTACTTACCCTCCCCCTCTCCTATATATATGGATCTTGGAGAGAGGTGTCGGCACTACTTCACCAAGGAACAAAATGCTTGTAATGTGTCGTGGCGCCAAACCCATGGAGGATGGATCCTGTTCCGGCGAGTTGTGAAGAGAGACACTGATACCATGAATTAGAAATTGACGATCAAGAGACGCCATTGGAGACTAGTTGCGGGGGTGGTGAAAACCATCCCACTTCCTCAATTGCGGGCATTTCTCCATCGTTCTTGAGGTACTGTTTTATATTGATTTGTTTTTCAAGAATTATTTGAATCATTAATACACTCTTGATATCAAACTAATACGGAGGGCATGGGAGAAACAAGTAAGGCCCAGTCCCTCCTCCATTTTTGTTGAAACTTGGTGCATTCTTCGCTAGCTTTTCCATCAGGTTGGACGAGACCCAAGGTGAAAAATGATGGTGGAGGCGAGAACCGGCTAGCCGTAGAGGATGTGCAGTGTGTCGTAGGGTTCCGCTGATTAGGAAGGGGTTGTGGCCAAACCCGCGGCAGATGAAGGCGGTAGCCAGCACACCGGTCGGCCATGAAGATGGAGGTAGTGCACTCGCGCCACCGGAGGAACCCGTCGTGGCTCGTCAACCGCGGCGGTCAGTAGAGGTGGTCGGCACACCGTCCGGCCACCGAATCAAAGGGCGGTGTGACCAGTACACTGTCGAAGGAGCTGCAGCATGGACATTGTGCATGCGGGACCCACATCAGGTCGCGCAGGAAACCTGGAAGCACCAAAAGGCACTGCCGCTTCACCTTCCGAATGGGGAAACAGAGCCCCCCCCCCCCCCCCCCCGCGCGCTAGCTCAGGTGGACCTCGCTCTGCCCTAGGCTGCACCACCTGCGGACCGCGCTTCGCCACCTGACCAGCGGGCCTCGCACCTGGTGGGCCAGGCCGGCCCCGCCATTCCCATGTAGGTCGGGTCGGACTGCGGCCTAGAGGACCAATCCCTTCGTGGCCCCACCCAGTTGGTTCAGAACCGAATTGGTTCTGACCAGTCCTGGTCCCAATCAGGTATATTGTTTCTTAAATGACCATATCATGAGAACCAGACAACTGTTTGATGAACCTTATGTGGAGTTGGGATACTTGGATCGACAAAATACTTTTGGTATAATCCACTTGGGTTTCAGAGGAAGTTGGAGAATGGCTAGGTTGGATCGAACCTAAATCCAACTAGGTCATTGGAACTGAAACCTTATAACTCACTTATCGGGCGTCTGATTGACACATTCTCTGCAGCATTGGAACCCTTATGGCATGGCAGTCCTTTGGGTTACTAATTTTTGGATATTAAGTGTGGTCAAGGTATGACCGATATCTTGAGGGGAAGATTCTACAGAACTCGAGCGCACCGGGAGTGAGGAATCCTATGTATGGAAGTAACATGAAGAAGGAACATCGATCATGTGTGGATCATCATCTATAGATACTCTATGGGTCAGCATCTATCATATCATGTGTGGGTCAGTGCTCAGCAATCCTGTGTGGGTCAGTGCATACCGGTCTTTTGTGGGTCAGATCCTCTGTGGGTCAGCGCATACCGATCCAGTGTGGGTCAATGGGTGTTAGTACCTATCGATCCTATGTGGGTCAGATCCTTAATGGATCAGTGGGGGTTAGTACCTATCGATCCTGTGTGGGTTAGCAATAGTGCCTCTTAACAGAATAAGATGATTTTGCTTATGACTAATCATCTATACTTATAAACTTAAGTTATACCTGATTGTGAGCTGAGTCTCTTACCTTCATGGTGTTACCTGTGTGGTACTTCTACCTCTGTGGTGTTATCTTTGTGGTGTTACCAATGTGGTACTTCTAGCTTCGTGGTGTTGTCTTTGTGTTTTTACCTATGTGTTACATCTACCTTTATGGTGTTCTATTCATGGTGTTACTTGTGTGGTACTTCTACCTTCGTTGTGTTATCTTCCTGGTGTTACTTGTGTGGTAATTTTATCTTTGTTGTGTTTCCTATGTGGTACTTCTAGCTTCAAGGTGTTACCTATGTTGAACTTATACTTTTGTGGTGTTATATTCCCGGTGTTACCTATGTGGTAATTATATCTTTGTGGTGTTACCTATGAGATACTTTTACCTTTGTGGTGTTACCTCTATGGTACTTATATCTTCGTGGTGTTACTGGTGTGGTACTTCTACCTTTGTTGTGTAGTCTTAGTGGTATTACCTATGTGGTACATCTACATTTTTGGTGTTGTCTTCATGGTGTTACATGTGTGGTACTTCTATCTCACTGGTGTTAACTGTGGGGTATTTCTACCATCGTGGTGTTACCTTGTGGTATTCTTCCCTTATGTTTGAGATGAGTTTATCTTGATAACATAGTTATATGTATGGACATATAACTAAGTAGAGTTTATGGATTTATTTGGGTTTATTCCATTGTGTAACTCTAAGAGACCAACGGGGTTCTCGGGGTCCCTAATGAGTATCTATATAATAACCCATACATGGGCTACGCCCGCACCTTGGCGTGTCATGTGCAGATGATGAACAACATTGATCGTGGATAAGGGAGTCAGGACTAGACGGTACTCGGATGTGGACCATTTTTCATGATGTGATATAGGGACTACTGATCATGGGTTGTACCTACCCTTTATGAAGTATCCTCAGTGGACAATCCAGGAGTTGTTTTCCACTTTTTAGTTGTATTTTTACATTACAGTTGTACTTGTACTTTTCAGTTGGGCTTGTACTTTTTAGTTGGGCTTGTATTCCGGCCCCTTTAAATTCAACACACTTTTACTAAATTAGTTTACATCATGGTTGCTTATTTTTGTGTTCTTAGACTATGATTTTATACAGGTTAAAAGGAAATGCCTTTCTGTTTTAGGGATACTCTTTTCTGGTGCTATTCGCTACCCCCTAGCCTATGGATGGCGGGATTGGGGTAGTTAGGGAACGGACCCCATGGGACGGGTGATGATAAGCACCACATGTCCCCCGGAAATGGTTTAGCCAATATATGACATAGATCCCTTATTTTTTTCTAATTATTAAATAGGAAACTGAGATTCTTTGAATAACATTAGTTGATTTGATCCCCCAAGTGGTGATGTGGTCACACTAGGCCCTCATCCAATCAACATGATTGGATGGTTGTAGGTGGAAAGGGCCATTTCCATGTACGGGGTGAGGTACAACAGAAATGGAATTCCCAGCACAATATATTCAAATAATTGAATGAACAAGTTAATTATTTATATCATATATAGTGTAAAATCATTAACAACTCATTAGAGAATATATGGTCCAAATCTATATTTCAATGGCATGATCAAACAATTTAGGTCTCATCAAAGATCATTATGGGGTTGGTCGGAATTTCTTCCATATGCTACTGAACATAGAAGTTTTCTAGAGGTAATTTCATAGATTTATATAAAATTTCCAAAGTACCTTCAACTCATCCCATAGATAAAAACATTAAAATTATCCCATAAATAAAATTTTAAAGAACTTAAAAACTGGATAGAAGACCAATTGGGGTAAAAATTTATCAATTATAAATTCCAATTCATAAATAAGGTCACCATAAAAATGATCTCATTAGAATTTTATTAATGTTACCCATCGAAGGATTTAACTATTTCATAATGATTCATCATATTTTTTTATTAATCCTCATAATTATCAACAAAAAAGGAATAGTTTTATCTCTCTAGATTGTGTCTAGAATTACATATCACAATATTGAAATCTCAATGCACAAATCCTTGACCCAAGACCACTCATAAGTGTCCCAACTACTAGAATCACAATGCCTCAAATGTTCTACACTATACTATAGAAGCTTATGACCACTAGGGAGGGCCTAAATCATACCGTTGGGAGACTATTCCCTAAAATCAGAGTGAAAAAATAGAAAATATAACTATAAATTATCTATAAAAATCATCAAAGTATTTATAATAAAATAAAAAAATTACATCAAAATAATATTCAGAATTAAAAAAGTCATACATCTCACTAATTTCACACTAGGATTATCAAGTATAGAAAATAAACAAAACAAAATAATACATAAGATGATGTAATGTCATCCTCGATCCTCACAAACCCATTCTCCAAATTACTGTCAAACATATATAGAAACGTTTCTATGCAATAAATTAATAGACCTATAAAGGAGGCATAAGATCCGCACGCACACCACAGTTCTCGTATCGGGCATGATAAATACCTCTCAGTAGGGTCACACCATATGAAAACCCATATTCCAATACACCTTAATTGATGATTTATTACATAAGGTAACATATACTAAAATCTTATAGGATTATGAGGCCTTATGTATTTGAGAAAATAGGTACATAGAATAATAACACGAAACATGGTTACACCAACATTATTTAAAAAATCCAAAAAATTCCATTAATCTTACATCGCACTTCTGAAACTACACGGGATAACCTTTGGTTGTGCATATGAAACAAGTGATCTATAAATACCATTGAGGTAGTAATCAAACAATAACATGAGGAAAGTAATACATGTGAGTCAAGAGGAATAATAAGGTGACATAAAGTTATTATAATCGCAAACATGGACATTGAAGCATGAAATAAGAGGATAACATAAATGTGAAATGTGAATGTGGAAACAACATAAAATATGACATTGTAATCATGTGTTATGGATAACCAAAAATACATCATTGTTTCTTCATGGTTTTCTAGTGGTGGATTGGATATATATGATGGTTTTATTATGGGGGATTTGTGTTGTGCACAATCAGGAACATTGGCTTACCATTGTCTCTCTTACCAAAAAGTCCCAATAGTTTTCCCATCCATAACTACGTACAGACCTACATTCCCAAGGAAGGATGTCCGATATATTTTCAGGCCTAGTGACTCTTGAGGTCTTGCATTAGATGAGAGGATGGGAGTTCAGGCTCATCACTCCATTTTGGGAGGAATTAATGCCTACTCCGGGACTCTCTTATATATTAATGATATTTTTTGGAATCTATTACAAATCCAAATATGGGACCGATCACCCAAGAAAAAAATGATCATTGGTTAATTCACTTTCATATGAAAAGTATTTGGGTCTCTTTAGTGAATCCATATGTATGTATATAAGGTTATCCATCATTCTCCAGTAATGGTAAGTTGCCTATTTTTTGAACTCGTATAACCAAGGGCTTTGAGAGGTGATTCCATGAAAGGTGTCACATAATATTTCAAGGAGGGGATTGAGATATTATGGGTAATCCTATGTTTTATGATTACTTTTGGAATCAAAACCCACATAGTTAGTTGGAACTCTGCAGTTTAACGTCATGTAGAAAGAACATATATGGCTGCTCTGGGACACCAAGTATTCATGATCGGGTCCCGAAGGGATGTCCTATGTATCATGAGTTTAGAAAAAATTAGAGTTATCATAGTTAATTTGTTCAATGATTATATATAGATATTTACCCTAAAATTTGAGTGACTTGTGGTGTAGATGAAATGACTATTGCAATTCCCTAAGCTCACGTGAGCTATGTTAGGAGTGATAAATAAGGGATGATAAATGATATTTTTAATTTCTTTGGATATGAGACTTATATGCTGGGATTTACCTGAGATGTTTTATTATAAAACTATTTCCTCAGGGATATGTCTTATGTTTCTTGGTTATGGAAAGAATCTGATTCATCATAGTTCAATTTATTTCTCTATGCGGTGATGGATGAGGTAGAGTAACCATCCCTTGGTAATGATTGGATACTGATGGTCAAAAATGGAATTGTTATATGACTTACATCGAATTGGTTGTCTATTTTGTTTCTGGACTTAGAATTGAATCCTATGTATCCTATTTATTATAGGAATTAAAGATCTTGTAGTTTGATCACACCCTTGGGATTGTCCCCAAGGTTGATGACCTTGTGTTGAATCTAATGTGTCAGGAAACTTGTTGGGTATTTACATAAATATTTTTCCCTGGTTAGTGGAGACTCAATATTCTTATTATTTGATTATTAAAAATCCCTAAGATCACATGACCAATGCTCAGTTTGATAAAAAGGGTGTAAAAAGATCAATATCATTTCCTGGAGAGTTAGGGACTTACATATTGGGACATCCTTGTAGATCTTGAACCATGAAGTGGTGTCCTATTTATCCGGAATATGGAATGAATCAGTGTCTTAGTAGTTTATTTTGTTGGGGCTTACACTATGAGGTTTCCATATTCTTTTGGGACATATCAGTTTTGTCACTGGTTAGGTATTACACTATGAGATTTCCCTTATCTTTATTTCTTACATGACATGTGGTGATTATATGATTGTCTAGATATGTAGGAGAGTATTTTCCAAGCATATCTGAAGAAAACTAAATGACACAGTTAGTCTTTATAAAGGAATTTTCATAACCCTGTTATTATATTTAAATGTTATATCATGATCAAAGCTGAATTTTACAAAGGACGTCACAAGATCAAGGTGGTATGTATTATAATCCATCGCATGACCCAACTTACTTGTCTAGAGGATGTCTTGAGATCCAGATGACATGTCTAGATGGTTTATTATGATCCTTATTTCTTTCCCGAGTTTTATTCACAAGAATGGTCTTGGCACATATGTTGTGTGTCATGAGAGTCAATATGACACGTCTCAAAGGATGTTTCATGTCTTAGAAAACATCCCTGGAGGGCCTCAAAAGACGTATCCAACATGTCTGGATAGAATCACAAGTCATGGATGACTTGACCAGTGGGTGTCATGAGGGATTAGTTGACATGTGAAGATGTTACCATGAGTTTCGACTGACATTTATTGGTGATTTTATATGATCCAAGTGATACATATGATTGAAATTGAAAGGCTTAGTCAATTATCCTGGGGGGTCTCACAAGACTAAAGTGGCACGCCCAAGGGGGGACAATGTGACTTCTTTAACTTGTCCTGGGAGATTTTTTATGACCCAAATTTCATGCTGAAGGAGCATCGCAAAATCAGGATGACATTCCTTATTGTTGTTTCATGTCTTGGATGTTTTATGTGAAGCATATGATGGTCATAAAACATGGTGTTTTCTTAATAATTCCACCTGTAGTCATTTTTCTAGCCCTTGTATCATGAATTCCTTAGATTTATTTAGTATCGGTTTATTTTGTGTCTCATGTGATCTAGAAGATGTCTAGTATGATTGTTTCCACATCTTGCTGGAATTCCTTCGTGTGATCTATGAATGATCACTTGAAGTGATTTATTCATGGTTCATGATCACTCTAAATGTTCACCAAAATATTACCCAATGGAATACTTTTTAGTCACGAGATCAACTACTCTGAGAAATCCTCTATTATTGTTGCATGTGAAAATGCGCCTGGATGCGAAAAATCGAACCCTACATCCGTAAGTTTAGAGGTGCATTTTTCATTCTTTGGTGGGGAATTAGTAGGCCACATCACCCTAGTTTTTAATAGTTTTTTCATAATACCATGAGTAGATCTATCATGGAGTCATAAAAATGGTCTAGAACCATGTGCCTTTGTGAGTATTTATCATGGATATCTTTAAGGGTGTCTTCTTATTTTCAGTGACTCTGAGTCCCTCCCTTCAACAACTAAACTATTGTATTTTTTTCAATCAATGGGGACTTATTTGATCATGTGTTTAGGCTAAAGTACTTCCATATTGTTATATTGACAATTCTAAGTGTCTTCATGAGATAAATTTGTGTATTTAAAGTCATCATTGAGATGTTTGATGCCTTGTCTGTGACATTTCATGAGGCAATGGTGGATTATCTGGGGGTCTCCATGAGATCATGGCCACTCATCCAGGATTCTCACAGGTTTGTGTTGCAGACTTCTTTATCACATCATAAACGTTGTACGATCACAGGAGCTCCTTAAACCTCCCTTTTTATTCCCTTTGTTTTATTTGACAATGGTAAGGGATTATGCGATGTTGTATAAGTGTCATCGAGGAAATTTTCTCTATTTTTTGTTCATGCTTCATGTGATTAATAATGGTCATATGGGGGTGTACAAGAATTTCATGTACAAATCCATATGTTTTTTTAATAGAGCCAAAGGGGGAGTGCAATGTTGCATAGACGCACCAGATGCCTTTCGTGTGATGGGTATGTCTTACAAGAGGTGTCTTGAGGTGTCTTGAGAATAACCAAGGGTGAAACATGTGTTGTTTAGTGACCACAAGAGGATTCTGTCTCCTCCCCTTTATTTACCTTGTTTTTATTCCATAAAGTCTGAAGGATCATGCGATTTTTTAGATGTTGTCATGGATTATTACCCTTCCCATCAGCAATTCATCACATGATCCTTGCATCTGTAAGAACAATACACCATTTAAAAATAATTTCCTCATTATTTTCATATTATTTCCTGGTTTGATTGTAAGGTACTTGATACTGAAAAACCTCGTGGCCTAGGGGAGCTTATCCAACAGCTATCATGTGGCCACTTGTTGTCTGGAGTACATTCGAAAGAGCAGTAATGATTATTTAAATTGGTTACATGAGATCTATTATAGGTTTTGTGATGTGTGTGGAGTCTTCTCTTGACCATATAATGGTAATGTGATCACAATTCCTTTGAAGTATTTCCCAATCTATAGGTCTCAACCACCATCTTCTAATTTTTCATTTGTGGGGAAAAATAATACCCATGTTCAGGTATTTATTCCTGTGTGAATTTTTCAATTCTCATTTGGTGAGAATCAAAAATCATAACATTGTGTTCTTAGGATCATCTCCCATGAACTATATATGGTATCTCAAGGGATAAAAATATTACCCAATGCATTGGAGGGTTATATAAATATGGTCCCACCCATCACATTTATATCATTCATATGCATATGTGTGCAGCATAGGTCGTACAACATAAACATTCCATTAATCAATTTCAATCCAATGATTAAGGAGTGTCTGTTAAACACATGAAAGTCCCAAATAAAATAAGGATAGGTACTTTTATATGAATACCCATTAGTGGAAATGGGGATGGGTATTTACTACACAGTTGTTTGGTATGGAAAATTGTAGGATAATTACAAAAGAATAACGGGGGTATATAAATATTGAAGAAAGGTTTTAATGAGAGTTAAAGGGGTTTATTGTCACATTTAAATTATAAATATAATAATAAAGATGTGAATAAAAATATGCCAACATGAATAATTTGGAATAAAAAAGGAAAAATATAATGAAGGTGCTTGAATAATGAGGGTAAGGAGAGAATCCCTTACCTTGAGAGGGAACTTTAAAAACGTTGTGAGGATATTCTTAAGAGAATTAGGGTAACTTTGGAGACATATAGAGAGGAAAATTTACATTTAATTCATGATCCTATGGTTTTTAGTAAAGGTTAATTGGAGGTTTGATGGGTTTTTATAGAAAAAGAGAGGGGAATTGTTTATTTATTTCTAAACGTAGGTTTTGGACCCTATATGATAAAATAATCAAACTGAAAAACCTTGAAATGGGTTTTCCAATGGGTTCTTCAAAATAACAGTGGTTTTCCATATTTTATAAGTCAATTAACCTAAATCATTAAAATAATACCATTGGTGATGTAGATGTGATTCGTGTTCATAAATAATTAATTACAAAACATTAAAATATAATATTAGTTCTGAATGATTTGTTATGGTTTTATAAAATTATTAAAAAAACAATAAAACATGTTATTTTAAAAGAGGAAGTAATTTTGGTCATGGATAATATTTATAGTATTTACTAAATCACTTTTGGTATATTATGATGTCATAATACATACCAAAAACAGTGTCTTTATTGGAACTATATATTTACCAAAAAATTGTGTTTCATCATACAAAAATATAATTTTTATCAAACTCTTTATTTAATCTTTTATAATTTAATAATAAAATCAACAAATATAATATTTATTTTATTAAAAATAAAAATATAAAAATTCAAACTGTTTGGGTTAAGATATATAACCCATTATTACACTAGTGAATTCCCTAATGGTAAGGTGTGTGATGGTGAAAATTTATTAGTGTGATTTAGGGAACATAGTTTGGGTCATGATCTCTATAAGATTTAACTTCTCCAAAAAACAGTTTCACTCATTCTTTAGTTATTGAATCATCACTTGGAATTGGTCAGGAAAAATCCCATTGACGTCATCTCCCTTAGAATCTCTAATAAATGGACTTCATATAGTTTGATCCTACTGTTCAAGGCCATCACTTCTTCTGTTTATGTCAATTGGACATTTTCATAACCCTTAATATATACTAATCATAAAGGTCAATATATAATGGTTATACTATCAATAGTTATGATACTTTAATTTATTATAAATATATAAGTATATAACTTATAGTAGTCTATAATAAGGAATGTAGTGCATGTTTTCCTATAATATCATTTATTAATAATGTATGTGTTCATTTGAAATGTGATTTTCATTAATAAAAAATATGGTCATTATATTATTCCCCCCCATTGGAAATCTATCCCTAAAAATTTTATTTCATTATATCATCCATCAATGGGGTAATTTCTCTAATGAGTGGCCATGGCACTTCAAGGATTGGAATATCATATTGGAGTTTGATGATTATTTATATAGGGTTCATCTATATGAAGTCATGTGGTAATCCTATTTTATCGCCTATCTCTAGCCCAACGTCCTTTAGATATGATCAGCCATTGGTGCCCTGTCACACACACATTTCATTTTTCCTATAGTGAAGTGGGACGTGGCCTATGGGACATATATCAGCTGGGAAAAATTCCTCCCATTAGATAAATGTATGATAACTTCCCCCCGACTAAAGATGTCTGGGATAATACCTCAAAGACTCCAGTATTGACGATAGAAATGATAATTATTGTTAAGAAAAAGCTAAAAATGAGCTGAATATGAACACTCTTATCTCTTTTAAATACTGAATCGATATTTTCCTCCATATCAGCAGATTCAAGCCAGCAATTATACGTCTTCATTGGTTCCCTTATCAACAAGTCTACGACATTGATGGATCGTATTTTTCCATTTTATAGGTTGGGGATTATAAATTGGGGGAATATTGTGTGAATTCATAGATCTCTTTGATCCAAATACTAAAATGCTTTATAGATATGTTTTTGAATGGGTCTCTTTTTCCATCTGAGGATGAATGCTTAGGGATTCGAGTTAGCACGTTGGTGATACCGATGAAACTTTAAGAATGATGGCATCTCAATTTGTAAGTACGAGACCTTTCATGCCTTTAACAATTACTAGGCCATATTCAACAATATAACACCCCTTACAGGATCATCAGTCCTATATTGTTTCTATTTGTCTAGATATGTCGTAATTTTCATTTTTATGAATATTATAACGCCAAATGGATCCCTAATGGTTCATTCAACCGACATTATTTTGAATATATTGGGAGTTGGTTTCATGTCTTTAAGCCCTGTTGATGTTAATGACACTATTATAAAATATATGATCTTCAATTTTATTCCATTTCTCACACTTTTTAAGTCGATTATTGATAATGGTGGTAGTTCCCTTGTGGAAAGGTCGTATATGATCTCTCTTCAGGATGGGGTTCTTTGAACCATAGTGGAATATCTAGTTATCTACAACCCTTATGCACCTTGTTGGTTTTCTCATTATTGTGGATTCATTCAAAGGATCTCCTCTCTTCCTTTGGTCAGCATTCGAGGGGAGTGACATCATGGAGTTATCCTCCAATTTTAGAATATGGTAGCATGTGAATATACAAAGGCTGAGATCATATTTCCTCCTGCTAATGCTTCCACCTTCCTTAACTAGTATTATGCTCGTGCATGGGTATAATCATGCCCATGTTATGTTTTAATCCATCTAGTCTATCATGTGGATAGAAATTCTGTTTCACCAAACCCTCTATCTATAACAACAAGGGATTAGATTTTTATCCTGGATGAGACATCATTGAAGTGACCTCTTTCTAGTAATGATTATTCTGATGGTAAAATTGACACAGTTGAGGAAGTTAGTCCTACAATATAGGCTATAGATGATATGATTTTCGAGAGAAAATAACACGAGGTTTCTTATCCTACATTCCGACTGACTCAACTGCTTATCCCTCCCCCAAAAATTTATGTCTCATCAGTCATGGAAGCATATACACAATGTAGGCTTATTTGGAAACATATACATGCTTTGATTACTAGTACTCCATTGGAAACATTTCAGGACCAATGGGACCACCCCCATCAGTTAATTTTTTTTACTTGGGGGCATGTGGTTTTGATTGGAAACGCTTGTATGATATCGTGATGAAAATATTCATGGATCAACAATGTCTGGAAACCCATGAAAGATATTTTCACAATATTGTAGATGAGGCTCCCCTTGGTAGCTAGATGAGGGAGACATTAGAGGAATTGAAATAGGGTAGTCAGTTGATATCTAAATTTAATGCTCTGATTGACTCATGTATTATTCTGGTCTGGAGATGTGAGGAGATTATTTCTCATCTAAGGTATGATATTTTAACATAATCATAATCATTTAATACTACTTATAAAAGGGTTGAAGACTTTACTACTTTGGTTTCTACCCTCCATTTGAGGGTAGGAGTAGAGGGGTTGGGGAGAGAGACAGTCCAGTGTTCCATAAATACTTCCCTCCAAAATCATAGCGATATTTACATCACATATAATCGTCTGTTATCAATGTTCAACCTCTGTAATGAATCCTATTTTTTATTATTCCTCAAAGAGACTCCAAAATGTAGAGATTCATCACTCTTTTGAACATTATGAGTGGATGAATTTTATAAACCGTCTATAATACTATCCATTTTTCATTCCTTTACAATGCGAATGATACCTTATTGTTCTAATATTGTGATAATCAATAACACTACCCATCCCATAAGTTTATATTGAATTAAAATGAATTCCGAGAATTTAATGTTTAAATTCTAATAGATTCATTTTCATAGATTCTCATGAATTCCCTCCAACATGAGATCCTTTGCTCATAATTTGTTCCAGCTCTCCTGAAATCACTTGATTTATAGATGGATCATCTGGTTAGGATATATATCTTAGTGAGATACTTGTCTATCCTTCGATGAAGTTGATAAGCTTTTCAGAGAATCTCGATTTCTAATAAGGTCATATGGTGGTCCTTACATGATTTTGAAGGATATATAATTATTGTGTTTTAGTTTAGGGTATTTTATCTCGGACCTGATATTTCTTTAGTTATGGTGTTTTGGCTCAAACCTGATATTGCTTTAGCTTATTGTAATTTACCTCATACCTTATATCACTTTAGTATAGGGCCTTTTACCTCATAACTTATATCACTTTAGTTTAGGGTCTTCTAACTCAGACCTAATATCGCTTTAGTTAAGGATCTTTTAGTTAAAACCTAATATTGCTTTAGTTTAGGGTCTTTTAGATTGAACATTATGTTGCTTTAGTTTAGGGAATTTTAGCTCAAACCTTGATGTGATCATGTAATATGTTGTAGATAGTCAAAGAGTGGTTCAGGAACACATAGGTTTTGAGAGTTGTCGTAGTAATTTCATGGATCTCAGGGGTCAAAATTCCTTTTTTTTCAGAGAAATTCATCAGGTTGAAAATCATAATATTATATTCATGAGATCTATGAATGTGTGCATAGTCAAGGAAATGGTCCTTAAAGTTGGGTATCTCTCCCAAAGTACATGGAGGATTTATGAAGGTAATATGGTCGAGTAGAAAATACTTGGGATACTAGGTCCTCCTAAATAGTTGGAATGTGGGTGATATAAATCATATCCTTCAAGTTTGAGTCCCTGAAAATGAGATGGGGCAGAAATTTCGGGATGACCTGTAACACTCTAAGATATCGATTTATGACGTGGTGTTTCTAGGTATCGTAAGGATTAAAGGTATTTTCTAATATGGAATAGATACCTTTAGTTGGTGGGAGAAGACCCTTATGAATTATAAGCATGACCTAGAAAAATATTATATCCACTTTTTTAGGGGATATGAATGGTTTATGAAGACTCAAACTTCCAAAAGATGTGGTTGGGTATGGGAGGTTATCTATACATGAAGGGTTATGTCGCCCTGGGTCAGTTTATCTATTCATTATGAACCTCGATTAATATTCCCTAGGGTTTAGATTCATGATGTGTGGGATATAAAAGGATTGAGAATGGATTGTTTAATTTCAGACTCGATAAAGGGTACTGAACATAGCGGAGTAACACCAAGGATGTTGAATCCATTTAGATAGTTTGGTATGGGGATTATAATGCATGGTCCAATGCACTTAGATCAGGATGATTATTTTGGATAGTCATATTGAGAGTAGTACAACCACACTGAGGTGTTGAGTGATGTCGTTATGATTTTAGGGATCATAAGGATTGGAATGTCATTTTTATAGAGTGACACATTTGGTTGACGACCATAGGTGCTTATGTATGAGCCATAGGCATGCATTTATAGTAACGAAAAGGGTACCCTCAATCAGAATATCATTTCCATAGGCTGTGAAAGGTTTACAGAGATCTTAGACACCAAAATAATAAAGTTTTATTTGTGGAAAATTTAATATACAAGAAGGGATTGAACACCCTAAAGGTTGTGTCGTCTCCTAGTGAACATATTCTCACAGTGAAGAGATTTGAAAAATAATTTATCTAATTCCTAGGCTATGGGGTCCAACAAGTAGAGATGGGATTTTAATAGGGCTAAAAAGTATGTCTAATGAGATTTATGCCTTATTTATTTAGGCCCTATTTTTTTCCTAAACTATGGAGATGAAGAGTCTAGCGAGTGAAGACTTCAATTTTTCTAATGTTTCCCTTTGCGGGTTTCAACCTGACATGTTTTGTGTCTATTTCACTAGATGTTTAGGGTCTTTTGATTTGGACCATTATAGGCTAGAGTTTAAGGTCATAAAACTTTGATTGAAGCATGGGAAGTTTAATAACATGAATCAAATGTACCTAATATGAGAGATGTTACAAAAGATCCAAATTAGAATACCCAAGGTCAAGATCACTCCAATATCCTTCAATGTGGGAGATAGAAATGTTGTAAATCATGTATTGTGGTTTTTAGGATATGAGTAATGATATGGGAGAATCATAAAGGGAGATGATCAGATCACACTAAGGTGTTGAGTTCTTCTTCAATGATAGCATGCTCTCAATAATTAGAAATACCATTTTTATTCAGTCAAGATGTTTCTTGTTGGTGGGTATCAATACCTTATACATTAATCTTATGGTTGAACCGAGAGATCTCTTTTCTTTTCCAAGGGCTATGAAAGGATTTTTGTAACCTGAGGTACTCAAGATATGAAGTGTGGCACATGGATTGAGGTGCTTTTAAAATATGGTAGAATCACCCCATACTCTGGCTGATCGAGGTAAGTCTCTAGTGGTCCTGATATGTGGAAGGAAAAATTGGTGATGGTCTGTATAGTTTATTTTCATATAGTGGGGATGTTTTCCCTGCAGTTTAATGTCATGTGGTATGGACATTTTTTGTGATGATTGTTGTCATGTGGTAAGGAGATATTTCCATGTAGTTTATCGTCATGCAGTTAGGAAATATGAACCAATGTGAATGGATGGAAATATAGTGCTTAGGCCCAAGGGTTTAATTCCACGTATCACTATGTATCTCATGAGAATGAGAATCAACCACTTGTATTTACAAAAATCCATGCAGTTTAACATCATATGGAGATG
Source organism: Viscum album (assembly GCA_963277665.1). Taxonomy (NCBI): domain Eukaryota; kingdom Viridiplantae; phylum Streptophyta; class Magnoliopsida; order Santalales; family Viscaceae; genus Viscum; species Viscum album. The sequence goes on from CAUJRU010000144.1 coordinate 53,628, forward strand.
ACATGGTTCCCCCAAAGTGAAATGGTGGTATTGTAGATCAGCTGATGAATAGAATTATGGGTGTCACTATGTATCTCATGGTGATGGGAATCAATACACTGATATTTTTAAATCAATTTCCCTATGTATGTCTGACCCGTACATGAAGAGGGTGAACATTTTAATTGATTTTATGTGATTGGGCCTAGTGTTATAAATTTGGACATATCTATATATCCATTGAGGAAAGGAATCAAGTCACACCAAGTTCTCGAGTGGTAAATAATCGACATAAGACTTCCACATACACAGAGGTTGGAATTATTTCCATTAATTAATGAAGATTATCCTAGGATTGGAGATAGGGGAAGCACTACATGTCCTATAATGAAATTAATCTAGCCATACATAGATATTAGGGAACCATACAGTTAAACATCAAGTAGTAAGGATAAATATGGATCGATGTGGAAAATTGGTCATGTTTTGGTTGGGTCCAAGTATTTAATTATGTGAATCGGTATGTATCTTTAGAAAATGATAGTCAAGACACACGTAGTATTTAATGAAATATGTAGTTTAACGTCATTTGGGAAGGAGGTGGAATCCCCGATGTAAAGATGGGTAGAGTGGCTGGAGGTGTGGTAGAAGAAAAAAATCTAGCTGTAGTGTTCCTATCAAATGAGTTTCATAGGATTATGAAATTTCATGTCATTCAGCGAACATTAACCATATAGTTTAGCTTCATCCAGTGAGGACTCATGGTATGCCTTTTATGGTTTTCTATTCAGGACCAATATGGGTATGTTGAATGTTGTTATTCCTTGTTTGTGTAGGTAATCCCTTACTGCGACTACCAATCCCACATGATCTATTCTTAGTTTGAAAAACAAGGAACAATAAGGGTTCCTATCACCATGCATAGTAATTTAAGAGTATGATAGGGGAATTTTAATAGTGTGGTGGCTGGACCAAGATAGAATATCGAGGCATCCCTACGTATGTCATTGGAAATAAAAATAAATCCATATGTAGTTCTAGGAAACCTATGCAGTTTGACATCATGTGGTAATGATTTGGGTGAATGGATGGGAATAAAGATGGATATTATGGATTTTTGCAATATTGTGTCATGCATTAAGTATATATATCACCCGATGCAAAGGAAAAGGGAGGTTGTGGATCCGTGAAATTTTACGTCAAGTTGGAAGGAAATTTCCTTGTATTTTATTTTCCTATAGTAAATAAAATCGATCAATCAATGTGAAAGTAATGTAACCATGTGGTTGTACAAATAATAGAGGCACGAGTGTCACTACGAATCCTATAATAGTATGGATCAAGACATATGTAGTTCTTATGGAGCCCAGTAGTTTGATTTCATGCATCTAGAATGAAGCCCGTATAGATTATCATGGTGTTGTCAAGAGGAGATCCATATAGTTTAATGTCATGTCTTCAAGGTGAATTACAAGGCTTACTCAAATTTGGATTCCCATCTAATGATAGCTATGAAAAATATTTCTTCTGAAATATTTCATTGGTGGGTGGTGTGAAACATTCCCCATCCACGGTTTCTAATGAGTAGGCTCCATTATGATAAACCTTATGTATGAATTAAGGCCCTTTCCATTTTGGTTCTCGTACTGGGGGATTCTTTCTTAGTGTCATCAGGGTATCAGATACAACACCAATTCCCCTTAAAGGAATGAACAACGGAAAACAATTTTTTTAAAGGACTGTGACAACTAATTCAGATAGACCTCTAGGTTGTGCAGTGTGTGAAATTTGTTCTCATCTAGATGTTCCAATTCATCCAACTACTTTTGAAATTGTCTGTAATCTGAGAGTTCTCTACAAATGGGTATTTTGAGTGAAGGTATCTAGACCTCTATTAGTAACACTTCCATAGTCACATACACCAAAGAGTATGGCATTTCTTATGTGGCAGTACATGTGGTAGTATGGTAGGCCCATAAAGCATGGAGGATATTTCCTAACCGGGACTTCATATCCTTGTTCACCATCTGTTGGAGTATATTCAATAGAGACCTATTGACAAATTCTCTCTATCCAATATTATACTCTTCGAATAGTCTCTTCAATTCTATAGAATAGTAGTTGTTTCCATTTTCTATCAATATTGTGTGGGGGACCCCAAACATGGAGATGATATTAGACTTTATAAAGTTGAAGATTTTCAATATCCTAACTTCCTTGATGGGTATTTACTTATAAAATTTGGAAAATAATTCAGTAGTAGTAAGGATATACTTGAACAACTTAGTTGTGGTTTGAGCGTATGGACCTATAACATCCATTCCACAAACGATAAATGAAGAGAAATATTTAGTATTATGTAGAAACAGTTGGGGATGATAAATGAAGTTTTCATGGATTTGGAACACATGAAATCTCTTGGTGAATTCAACATAGTCCTGTGTAATGGTTACCTAATAGTATACCATCCTCCTAACTTGTTGGGAGATCCCAGTTCCATACTAATGGGCACCACAAGATCCTGTTCAAACTTCTTCCATGATGGAAAGAATTTCTCCTTCTAATATGACTTTGAGGTGGATTCCATCAAATTTTATTTTTGAGAAGGATTTATACTCATTTGGAACATCCTGGATAGTGATATTTATTTTCTGGAACTGAATATATTCCCTTCCATTGTGATCATTTGGGAGATTCTCATTTTAGAGATAGATAATTATGGGCTCCATCCATCCAAGGGGGGTCATTGGATCATCATAATCTTGGGAATTTCTAACATGAATTATTTCTTCCTTATCACATATGATGATTGATGATCCCATTCTTTGATGTGTGATACAAAATATTTTATCTTGTAGATTAGTCGGCCAAGACAGTGTCCATATGAGCAACTTATATGTGCTAGTCTTCCTTTTTAATGAAATATTCACCATCAATTTTATTTATCATCAATTCTATGTCCCCATTGATATTATGGTAGGCTATGTGAAGTTATAGGGTTTGTTCCAATGCAATGGTGAGAGATTTGTATTCTACCTCTTTATTTATGTAGCCTTCAGCGACTGAGAAAGAGTATGGAAAACTGTTCTGTCTTTAGAGATAAATACAATTCCTTGACCCACCTGATTGATCTTCGGGTTTTCCATCCATGTACTGATAGGGTATTATGAGGCATCATTAGATTACATCTCACATGTCTAGGGTGTTTCATGGGAATATATGACCTCTTCATCTGAGAGATCTATGTATTCTAGTGTATTTTCTGGTGTAGTATGTACTGCAAAAAAAAATAGCCAGGGCTTTCCCATTCACTGAATTCAATGATATGAACGTAATGTAATATTGATAAAGAATGACCGACCATCGATCCAAGAACCTAGTCAATATAGGATGACAAAGGATGTACTTGGGTGTATCAATATGAGAGACTAGGTGGACCTTGTGGTGATACAAGTAATTTCTAAGATTTTTCACAACAAAGATGATCACAAGGAAGTTATTCTAATCATTAGAATATCTATTCTCACTACATAGCATCATAAATATGATGAGTTAAAGACTATTTTCACTTCCCTCATTATTTTTCTATACAAGGAGGTAACCTAAGGAGCACTACATAGAAACAACATATTAGATGAGTGGCCTCCCTTCCACTAAAGGAATCAAAACCAGTGGGTGTAGTAAGTACATCTTGAGACATTCCAATTCTATTTGACAGTCATCATCCCATTGATTGGATATTCCATTATTAATTAGAACAGTAAAGGGGAGTGAGTTTTTATTCAGGTTGGATATGAATAAACAAATGTAGGTGATGTTCCCTTGGATCCCCCTCAGTTATTTGATATTTCTAGGGGTGACATTGCTAGAAGAGCACTAGTATTATCTAGATCAACCTCAATGTCATGGTGCCATACCAGAAATCTAGGGGATGTTCATGATGATACCCTAAATGAACATTTTAGTAGATTCACATTTAAAATATGTTGTCGCATCTTTTCAATGATTCTTCAAAGATCTCTGAAGTGATCACATCATTGTCGGAATTTAACAACCAGGTCATCGACAAAACACCCATCTATCCTTCCTAGGAATGGATTAAAGATGTGATGTATGGTGTGCTGATGTGTAGCTCTAGAATCTATTCTTCCAAAGGGATGACCTAATAGTATAAGATACCATGAGGCTCTCTGATGTTAGTGGATTCGTCAGCTTTAGGGGCCATTTTGATATAATTTTACCCTAGGTACCCATTAATAAAAGAAAGTTCATGGAAGCCAGCAGTCACATCGATCAAGATCTCAATGATTAGAAATGGGAAATATTTTTTTAGGTAATACTAATTAATGTCTCTGAACTCAATGAAGACCCTAATCTTCCCATTCATCTTCTTAAAGGGGATGGTTTTATCAATCCATATTGTTCATTTCACTTATTGGAAAAAAAATCTTTATTTAACTAGTCAATTTCCACCTCTAAATTGGTGGCATGAGAGGGGTGCATCCTCCTATATGACTTCTTGAATCCTTGATTCTTATTCGGTAGTACTAGATAGTGTGTAGCCACATATGGATTTAGTCTAGTAATTTATGTATAGATCTAAGAGAACACATATTAGTGCTTCTTTATTAATGCAATGTACAACTCTATATCTTTGAGGGGAATGGAGTCACTAATCAGAGTAGGTCAAGGGTCTTCTTCTATTCCTATATTTTTTATCTTACCTCATCAATGGCTTTGGAGACACCTTCCACGAATGGGTAGGGGAATTACTAAGATTATATTCATTCTCATCTAATTATATTTATATAGAGGTATTTTTGCATGAAGTTGGATATCTGGGGGATTCTCTATCACTAGTAGGGTAAGAGATGAAATTAAAATAGATATTATCATCCCTTTTTATTAGAGTCATCTTATAGATATGTCAGGGATGATTCTATTTTACATTTTCACATAGGACATGATGGTCTTAGTCCTCTTGGATTAGATCTGTTACCAAGACCAAATTTATGGGGAACACATAATCATTTTTGAGCATACTCTAGAGGTTAATAGGGGAGGTCCCAAAGCCATTGGGAGTTGAAACTAGTATTTCATCATTCACCATTGGTTTGTTTCCTCCCTTCTGATAGAAATTTGATTTAGCATATGGAGCATTACATGTCTCAAAGGGGGCATTGTCACCATATAGTATGCCGAAATTTCAATCAATGGGGTACTTTAGACACTGATGTAATGTTAATGGTACCACAAAGTGGCTATTGAGCCGAGGTCTTCTAATTGAGAAATTATATGTTCTGTCTTGCTGGATAACCATGAACTCATAATTAACTGTGAGCTCCCAAAACTAGGATTCTAGTTTTATCTTACCAAGATGGGTTTTCACATGCCTATCATACCCTTTAATAGTCAGGTTTGTGGTAGATAATTCCACTTGGACATATCCCAATTGTTAGAAGATTTGAATTGGGATGATATTGATACCAGATCTATTATCAATCAGAACCATTTGGACATTGACATTATTGAGTCTTCTATAAATAAATAGGGGTCAGATATGCCCTTTGATGGCCTCCTCCTAATCTTGATCATTGAATGAGATGGAGACATGGCATTCTGAGGACATATTATCAACTTGATGGGCCTCAGCTATATTAACTTATTTATGAAACTCTTGTGGGATCTAGAGGACATCAAAAATTCCCTCCCTATGCTCTTTTAAAAAATGGAGTGCATTGAGGATGAAGATCTTGTTCGGGATAATAGCCATCTATTTCAAAACATCATACTTTTGTGCCATAGGTTAGCACTTCATGATATGGGGCTTCTTCTGGGCATGCAATTCATGAAATAAGGAATATGAGGTGGATGGGTCTAGAATCTATGTAGAAGTTGAGAGGACACCTATTGTTGGAGGTGTATGTCATTATATCCTTCCCCTTTGTTTGGCTTGATCATTCGATCAAACCCTCAATAGGCGATTATGCAATACAATTTGGTGCAAATGACCACTGAAGGTTTCTATGACACCTCCCTGCCATTTTTGTGCCCATTAGAGTTCTTGTCCAGGGATCTCAGATTAATATATATCCTATATGGGTATACGATTGGAATATAGGGTCTGACCATGTCTTATTAGACTTATATATCCTCAGTTTTGGAGAATGAAACCTTCTATTCCCTAGATATATACGGGAAAACCATATTCAGGGGCATGTTCATCATCAGAGATGAGTTGTTCCAAGTGTATCACATTGAAAGAAAAAAATATGAGCTCTTCTTTTTATGGGGATTGTATTTGGTGTGGCAGTACCTATGTAGTGAATTTTGTGGGGGATAATTATACAAGTGTTAGGTTTTTTAGGGCATAATATTATTCCTCCACTTCTATTTCTTCTGAATTCTGATGGTCACACCCAACTTTGGGAGGTACATGCGATGTTTCCTTCTTAGGTGGTAGAGCTATTTTGGGTCTAAGTAACTATTCATTTAGGGTAAAATGAGATCGATCAACCATATTTTGAGTCATCCACATATCTAATTTTTGTGCACATCTAGCCAAAACATTTTTCCACCCATCCTCTTCTTCAAACCAAATGATGTTTATGCGAGACGCCTTTTCTGGGGTATTGTATGACACCACCTATCAAGATTCAACCATGCCTTGAAGGGAATATTTAAAGATGAAGAAATCCTAGATATTATGTCCCATCCTGCTATGGTAAGGGAAGTAGTTGGGACTATCACTAAGGATGAATTAATCCGGATTTCTATGAAGAGGATTTTTGAGGAGGTTATTTTCCATTACATCTATGAAATATCTAGGGACCTAGTCATTTATTATGGAGTATGATTTTTTCGTTCATTCCTCAAATCCTAGATGACCATGATTTCTCTATGTTTCTAGTCAAGGAAGATTTTTTGGTTGTCACCACAAGAAAGGATGCACTGGGAGGTTCGGAGCCTACCTAGGTTCCCAAATGGGCACTACTATGGGATTGAGGGTGAAAACCCTAGATTATGATTTGCATAGGCTTTTCCCCTCTATTTTTGGAATGAGTAGTGTTTTAGATATTTTTGAAAAAATAGATTCCTTAATATGCTATGTAATTATAGAGAACTCTTCGAACCCGCTCGCATACTTCATAGGGATTAGAGGTGTTTAAAACTCATCTCAGAAATTTTTTACACAATGTTCCAATAGTTACTCATATGAGAGAGGGATGCATAGTGAATAATTAAAACCCTTCCACATTGCTATAAAAGAATAAACCCTATCATTATCATGTTGTTTTCATTTAATTAGGTAGAATTTTTTTCGCTTTGCATAGAGTTAAACTTATAATTAAATTGACGAAGAAGGTCTTCCAATCCTATAATGGATCCTATTGGATGGCTGTTGTACCAAACAAAGGCAATCCCTTTCTAAGTCTATAAAAAACACCTCAAATTGTTTTGTCTCATATTGATTTAGAGGGGCCTTAATTATCCCACATAAGGATACAAATTGTGTGATATCTTTCCCAGGTTAACCTCCACCATCAAAGGTAGAGAAGATAGGATTGTCGATATTGGGTGGAGGTGGAGTATCATTGACCCATTCGGGATATGGCTTCCACTCATGCTATATAGGTGAGAGTCTCCCTTACATGGCTTCTATTTTAGTATCCAGGAAATTGATGATGTTATGTTACTCAAGGAGAACTTCTATAGGTGTTTTCTCCCATCCAAAAGAAGTGATTAAGGGCTGATGAGGGGGTGCCACTCCATCTCCCACTGATTCTTGATTACTCCAATGATTAAATGATTTCCCTAAAGAGGGTGAGGTTTTTACATGATAGAGAAAATTCACAACCATTTTAGACTTCCTAATTTATGTTGACTATCAGTCTATATCTAGAGACAATTTGATTCTCACATACCTCCCTTACTGGAAGGTTGTCTATGGGAGGGAAAAAATTCATCTCTACTTGAAGACGAAACCCAATGGGAATATTTCCCCTAAGTTTCTCCAAATTGAGTTTCCAGAGTTTTTTCATTTCAATCTCATATCATGAAATTTGTTCCTCCATCAAGGGAAACTCAACTATTCTATCTAGTAATCAAAATATAGCCTCACCATTACCTTTTTGTTTAGAAGCTACCCACAGTGTAGGTGGAAAATAATTATTTTCTGGTGCCAACTTTTGAATCCTTCTTTGGTTATGGGTTCATGAAACATCATTTGGTGGGTCCAAATAACCCTCCTACTTGGGTGCATTTTCCTTCTTGCATCCCTCTACATTTTTTCATCATTCACAATGTCATCCATGTTGACATTGATGAAATTCATGGAGTAAAATCGAGTAATGGTGGTTTTTCCATTACAATCAACACAACAGGATGATTCAATACTATGATCATTAGTGTCATTATTTAAACCCTTATCTATTAGAGGTTTGGCCCATGGTTTGAGGGATAAGTCAGAAACTGATCATTTTCCTCCCAACCTAGAGAATATTGATTCTGTTTATGTTGATAATGATGATTAAAATTCCCCTAGCCTTGTGGGGTGGGGGTAATTCAGGGATACAATTTTCATTTATTAGTACATTTATTGAGGATACAATAATTCCAATCATGGAAATGATGATTCCTATGATGGAAATGAAGATATAAATTCCCCTAGCCCAATAGGATTGAGTGATATGGAATTTTGAACAATGATTCTAGGAACCTCTCAAGGAATGATTAACCTCAAGATAGTGAATTAGATATAAATCCCCCTTTCCCAACAGTCTGGGATTCACTTTTAGCTGACAGTGATATGTCCCAAATCCTCTTGGGAATTGATTATCTAAGGGGTGGAGGTATTAAAATATATTCTACAGGCCCATGGGGTATAGTCCCTTCCTAGAAGGCTGCTATGGAAGTTTCTATTTCATCCCATTTGATATGGTGAAACTATAATTTCATGAGATATGGGTATGATGGCATCGCATGATGAGAATTATTCTTAAAGATAATTTATCCAAACAATCTCAGAGTTGTTTTAGCTTTGTCCCATGTGTTCAACATCTATAATCATTGCTCCTAGGGGCCCATTTTGATGTCATGTTTCCTATCCTCTCCCTATGTTCATTATTTATGGGCATCATTGTAGTGGGGTTATTTCATTGTTGTGACCAACTAGCCTGACCATTACCTAGTCCCTTGATTTTGCTGGAGGCTATAACATTACAATATGCCGAATCTGAGGGTTTTTTTGTTCTAGGGGTGAGGAAAAGTGTAACGTTTCATAATTTCCCCATCCTCAAATATGGACTCATGGAATGGATTCAGATATTGTATTTCTATGTTTCATGATGTAGTGGAGGAAATCATGTTGTAGATTTGTCTTTTTGTTTTTCTAGTTCTAGATCTTGAGCCATAGAGATAGGAGCTAGGTCTAGATGACAGCAGAGTATATTGATTGTTTGAATCTGACACTCATATCCTGGTTAATGGAGAATTCAAACCTTTATTCACAGATGATTAGCAAACATATTTTGGAATAGATAAGGCATGCACTATTTTTCTAGATCATATGGGTTTCCATAGTAAGAATTAATAAAGAACTAGAACATGATGGAGAGGCTGATTCCATAAAACTCTATCTATATGTTAATGTAATAATCCTCTACATTAGACATACAAAAATACATCCGGTCAGACCATAGAATATTGTTTGATGGTCAACGGATGAAGAGAGTGGAGTGATTCTAGAAGTTGATGGCAAACCATATAAAGTTGACCCAGATGTTTCGATCACCTCTCTATACAATGGTGTCGGATTTTTGAACACACACACACACACACACACAGAGAGATATATATATATATACAGGAGTTTGGTTTGGGGGGATTTTCTTTTACAATGGAGATATCTTCATATAGAGGTTGAACATGATGGATGTCAGTAGTAGAGTCCATATGATCCATATAAACACTACCCAAAGAAGTAATATTGTGGTAATGAAAATCTTCTACTTTTGCTTCGATAGAATAGTAAAAATACCCTTATGGTGTTGAGAATATGTCTTGAACAACCTCAAGGACACTGGAATTAAGCAGATTAGGTATATAGACCATGTTTTGTGTTGTTGTTGGAATATGTAAACCTATATTTTGGGATTGTGTTGGGATATGAGCATGGTTTCTGACAGTTGTCAGAACATTATTGTAACCATCTGGTGTTGTGGGAAGATGTTCCTTCTACTAAGAATTTATTATAATTTTTCCATATGTTGTCTCACAATTTATAGGAATATGGGTATTTCCTAAGGCATGTTCCATTACACTTGGGGAGCCTCGGTCAATATGAGAGTGTGATCCAAATCCTGAGACTTAATAAATTCCATTGGTCTTTCTTGGATTGATTATGAGCCTACCTCGAGGCACGTACTGCTCTCAATTTTTGTGCCCCAGTTGGAAAATGAAGGTGAGCCTGGTCTATATATTCATTCTCCACCAGAATATGTTAGTTGACCTCAAGAATGTGAGAAGGAATATGAACCCCCTCTTGTATTTCCTTGCAATGATGCTGGTGCAGTCATTCATCAACGGAAGTAGGAATATTCACATGGATTCCATGATCTACTATAATATTATAAGAAAATTCACTAGCTAGAATATGATCCTATACAAATCCTTTTTCCCTTCTAACATGGTCATCCCAGACCAAAATGGGAATATATACCCGATCTGAGGCCTTTAGAGTATGTCACTTGAATTCTTTGACAAAAATATGAGCATGTGATGAGTCATGTTCCCCACTCATATGGTGAGCCCCGACCAGAATGGGTATATGATCACAATCCTAGTCCTTTGGAATATGCCACCAGAACTTTTCAATATGCATGTTCTTCTATCCCGATGTAAGTGCCTCTCTCACCTGGTGAGCCCTGGTTGGAATGGAAATATGATCATGGTCCTATAACTTTTCCTATATTATAATATGATAATAATACTTCTAGATGGGAGAAGGAGTTCATCCTTGCTCCCGTACAACCATTTTTCATGATGATCAAAGTGTTGAGATTCTATAGTTGTGGGGATAGAAGTATAAACATGTCCCTTTATCTGAAACAATGTCGGAATATATCAGTGGAGTTATTCAGCTATTTATATAATATATTGGATTTTAGAAAAGTGTGTGTAGGGTTATAAGGCTGCGTGTTTTTCATCTCAATTATACACTAGTAGATATATTCAATTGAAGAGGGAATATGCACCAAATTTGGTACTCCTTATTCCATCAGAATATGCTGATGGGATTCATGCATAGGTGTAGGGATATGTGCGAGTACCATTACAACTGTGGGAATTTTCGCACATACTTGTTTTGAGTTAGTAGGGATATGAGACTTCTTGATGGTTCCTGCTGACTTATACCGGCAGGAATTGTTATTAGGGTTGGGGATATGATCCCTCTTCTAATTATCTATAACTATCCTCCCTCAATGATACATCCTTGTTTCCCATGCATGGGTGTTATAGGAGGAATAGTGACAGGTGGTAACCTCTATATTAAACTTATTGGTATCGGTGGGATGGTGTTGGAAATCACCGTTGACATGTCCCTCCTCAGTGGAACATGAAATAGAAGGGATCCATATTTGGCTTTCTTGTCCACCTTCATGAGAGACTGAAGGTGGATGTTTTCACACTCTGGGGATAAGCTCCTGAAATGATTGGATATAGCCACAAGGGATATTCACATGGTATTAGTCGTTCCTAGGTGATGCAGACTCATCAGTTTCTATTTTCTTCGAACATCAAAGGCAACATCCATGATTTGGATCGTACTATGTCAGTGGTACTTCAAGACCACTATAATATCTGCCTACCATTTGAGCTATCGATTAGGTGGGATTGTTTTCTAACCCCTGGGGGTTTCTATCATAGATGATTAACTAGAGAAAATGATTGATTAAGAATACATTTCCTTGGATTGAGATGATGTCAGTATCTACAGTCATGCTTACAATAAGGAACAAGATTAACGATTAGTGAAATATCACAGGAATAACATGCTCAATCATATATTCATGGTTAACACAATTATCCTATTATTCCTAATTGATCAATTCTACTAATTTGGACATATCAATGATAGTATTAACTTATAGGAATCATAGTTTTAGAGTATCACCTATAAGATAATTTTGGTCTTAATACTTTGTTTGTATAGGGTATGAAAAATAAAGCATCTGGATGCATGATTATTCTATCCTTTGATAGATTCACATCAGGAATGATAGTTTAGTTTGAATATGGGGTGAAAAAAATGGTTCATATGATTATAACTGATAATTTTTTATTAAATAGTTTCACATTAGGTTCACCATTTTTTTCATCATGGTTTCCAAGACATGGAATGGATCCATCATACGGTTTGATTGTGGGTGATTTGTATTATGCACAATCATGAACATAATATTTCAATTTTAACCATTATCAAAAACTCTTAATGGTTCCCTCATCTGTAATTGGGTACAAACCTACTTTCAAAAGGTAGGATTTCACCTGGATTTTTAGTCCCAGTGACTCTTGAGGAAACACATTGGTCAATAGGATGGGAGTTTGGGCTCAGCGCACCCTTGGGGGGGAGAATTATTGCCTAATATGGGACTCTATTATATATTTAAGATATTTTCATGAATATCTTCTCAATCCCAGTACGGCATCGGTTACACTGAGAAAACGATCATGGGTTAATTATCTTTCATATGAAAAATATTGGGGTCTCTTTAGTGAATCCATATTTATCTATATGATTTTCTCTATCATTTCCCTGTAACAGGAGGTTTGTTATGTGCTGAAGCTAAATAACCAAGTGCATCGGAATGTGTTTCCATGAAATGAGGTGATTAATATTTCAAGGAGGGGATTGAGCCTTTATGTGGTTTCCTATGTATCATGTTTATTATTGGAATCAAAACCCACATATTTTTTTGGACTAGTGTAGTTTAACATCATGACTAAAGGACTTATATGGGTGCTCTAGGACATAAAGTATTCGATCTCGAGTCATAAAATGATTTCCTATGTTTCCAGAGTATAGTGAGAATTAGGGTTATTATAGTTCATTTTTTGGGGGTTTATATATTGATATTACCTCTGTCATTTGGGAGACACATGGTGGAGATGAAATTATAATAACAATTCTCTAGGCTCACATGATCTACGATCAATGTGAGAAATAAGTGAGGAAAAACGATCATTTTAATTTCTCATGATATGGTATTTATATGCAAGGATTTACCTATGATGATTTATAATGGAACTCAGTCCCTAGGGATACAACCTACGTATCATGGTTATAGAAGGAATCAAATTCATTGTAGTTTCTTTAATTTCTCTATCTGTTGATGGATGAGGTTGAGTAATCAGACTATGGGAATTATTGGGTCATGATGGTCTAAAATATAATTTTCATAAGGCTTAAATCAAAATGGGTGTTTATTTTATCTTAGGCCTTTGAAAGGCATCCTACGTATCATGTTTATTTCATTAATCATAGTTCTCATAGTTCAATCACACCCTTGGGATTTTCCCCAATGTAGAGTCCCTTGTGTTAAGGCCAATGTTTCATGCCACTTATTAGGGATTTTCATACATATTTTTTCCTATTTGGTTAAGACTCGTGATGTGAATGATATGATTATTACAAATATCTAATATCACATGATCTATGATTAGTTTGGTAAATAGATGATGTAAAGTGATCAATAACATTGCTTGTAGAGTAAAGGAATTACATATTAGGATAGCCTTATGGGGATCAAACCATGAAGAGGTGTCCTACTTATCCAGAATATATAAGGAATTAGAGTCATTATAGTAACTTTTGTCAGAGAATACACTATATGTTTTCCCTAGTCATTTGGGAAATGTCATGTTATTTCATTGGCCATGGATTACACTCTGAGGTTTCATTGGTCTTTCTTTCCTTCCTGGCATGTGATGACTTTTTTCTTATCCTGATATGTAAGTGAGTATTTTCATGGAATATCTGAATACAAATAAATGATCTTGTTATTCTTTATAAAGGAATTTTCATAACCTGGGTAGTATCTCTGAAGTTTCTCTTCTGATCAATGATGACTTGTCCAAAGGGAATCTTGTGATCCAGGTGGTTTGTCCTTGAATCCATCGGATGACCTAGATGAATTGTCTAAAGGGTGTCACATGATCCACATGAATTATCTAGTGGGAGTCATATTATCTATATGAATTCCCCTAGTTTCATTCGAAAGAGAGAGTGTGGCACATATGAAGGGTGTTACGAGATTCAATACAACATGTCTCAGAGGGTGTCTCATTCCTTGGATAACATCCATGGATGGAATTGTGAGACCTGAGAAATATCTCTCTAGGGATCACGAGTCTTGACTAATTTTCCCAGATTATGTCTTAATGTCTTTATTTACATGATAGGATCCTTCCCTGAGACTAAGCTAACATAAGTAGGTTCCATTATATAAGTCAATTGATGTATCTGAAGGACCTCACAGGGCTTGGGAAATGAGCCCTCAGGGGGGGGATCTTGTGAGATTAAAATGGTGTACCTAGGGGTAACCACATGAATTTATCTTTCATGTGCTATAGGATTTTTAATGAACTAATTAGCATGCTTAAATATCATTATGAGATTTGGACAACATACCCTGGTGCTATCATGTGTCTTGGATGGTTCATGCAGAGTGTATGAGGGTCAACGAACATTTTTTAAGCTTAATTATTCCACCTTTTTTCTTTTTTCTATCCATTTTATTGTGATGGCCTTATAATTATTCAATATACATTTATTTTGATTCTCATGTGATCTATAAGATGTGTGGTATGTTCGTAGCACATATTGTTGGAAGTCTTTCAAGTGATCTGTTAATGATCAAGTGAAGTGATTTATGCATGGTTCATGATCACTTCGGTAGTTAATCGGTATATTTCATTATGGAGGACTTTTTTTCATGATATCATCTACTCTGTGAAATCTTCTCTGATGCTTGGGTGTGCTGATGCACGTTGATATGAAAATTAAAACCTTTCTTTTGAGAGTATATAGGTTAATTTTTCATGCTGGGGTGGGGGATTTATGGGCCTACCACCCCGTTGTTCACCATTTTTTACGGATTATCTGGAATAGACCCATGCCAGAGTTGGTGAAGGGGTTTATCATTGTGTTATTTTGTGAGCCTTTTCCATGGATCACTTCAATGGTGTCACCTGATTTCCATTGACCGTGAGTACCTCTTGTCAACAAATCAATTATTGTATTATTGGCAATTAATGGGGACTTGTTTGATCATGTTTTTATAATAAATTACTTCTATATTGTCATATTTACATGTATAAGGGTCTTCATGAGATAAATGATCCAGTTAAATGGAATTCGTGAGATGATCACTACCTTGTCTAGGACATTTTGCGAGGAAATGGTGGATTGTCTTGGGGTCTCCATGAGATCAAGGCAGCTCATCCATGAGTCTTGTGGGTCAATGATGTGGACATCCTTAGTGAATTGAAAATGTTTAATGATTGTGAGAGATCTTTAATCCTCCCTTTTTATTCCATTTATTTTATTTGACAATGTTCTGAAATTATGTGATGTTTCATAAGTGTGATTGAGGACATTTTATATATTGTTTTTATTCTTGTTATGACTAATAAACATCCTCTGGGTGTGTGTAATAATTTCATGGATAAACCCATCTATTTTTTCTTAATGATCCAAAGGGGGAGCAAAAGGTCTCATGAACATACTGTAGGTATTTCAAACAATGTGGATGACATGGTAGAGGTATCCTACAGTGTCTTATGAATCTCCAGGGTCACATCGTATGGTGTTTGGTGATCGAGATTAGCTTCTGCCTCTTCCCGTTTATTTCCCTTATTTTTATTCCAAAAATTCCTAGGAGTATTGTGAGTTTTTTCAAATGTTTTCAAGGATTATTACCCTTACCATTAGTGATGCACCACATAATCTGTGAATTTGTAATATTCCTTCTCCATTTATAATTTTTCCTCTTAATTTTCGAATGATTTTTTGGTTGGATTATTTGGTGCTTGCTACCAAAAAACTGTGTTACCTATTGGAGATTATCCAGATGCATTCACGCAAACACTAGTTGTATAAATTTTCTTTCACAAGAGCAAGAGGGCTTGATGAATGGGGTTCTACGACATCTGCAACAAGTTATATGTTGTGTGTGAAATCTTTATATAGCCCTATAATAGTCATGTGATTATGAGTACTTTGAAGTCTCACGCGATCTAATTGTCTCAACCACCTTCTTCTTCTTTTTTCCTTTGTAGGGAAAAATAATAGTCATATTTAGGAATTTATTACATTTTAAATTTTTCAATTATAATTTTGAGAGAATCAACAATCACAGCATAATGTTCATAGGATAACCTCTTATGAACTATATATGGTATCTCATGTGATAGAAAGATTAAAAAATTCATTCGAGGTACTACTACAAAAAGGCATTTAAGAGCACTAGAATATTCCATTATCAGTGCTAAAAATGCATTGACAACTGGGGCGTAGTTAAATTCCCAATGCTTTTGTCTCGACAAAAAAAGTTTTGTTAAAGTCCCCCTTTAAAAGCATTCATTTAGCATAGTTAAATTGTCCTTTTAAAAGTTCTTTTTTAGTGCTGTTAAAGGGGCCTTTAAGACTGATTTTTTAGTGATGATAATTGAAACACTATTAAAGGGGGTAAAATTATACTTTTTAGACCTCCATGAGACTGGCCACTTTATCAGTGCTTCCACGACACTTTTAATAGCACTCATCACACCTGTATCATCACTTTTCACCCCACCATGCCTTTTATCAGTGCTTTTCAAATTTCAATCCTCTTGCATGCCCACCTAGATTCAAACCCTATATCTCTCCTTAAAATATTGAACATTGTTACCACTATACCATGTTGTTTTTTTGTCTGTTTAAATTTATTTATGTTTATTTACATATATATTTACATATATATTTTTTGTTCATATATTTATATAATTATTGTAGAGACCCCAAGATTGACTTACATGTACATTACATTACCTTTGTGGAATATTTAATACATGACAAAAACAGACTCCCAAAGATCATATTAGTTCAGTGTCTTTGGAAAATAAGAACGTAATCTTCTAGTCATGGTGAAAGATCTTCAACATCTCCCATAAAGATCTTCCCATTTTGGTTTTATTTACAAAAACCTTTCTTTATATCCTAGGGAAAAGAAAACATAAAAATGGTGAGCTCAAATCCTTAGTAAGGGTAAACATAGAGAACATAAAACAATCCATAAACATTTGAATGCAAAAACATGAACATAAAATCTAAACATCAAAATCTTGAGCAAAGTTATAAATCTTGGAAGTATGTAAGGCATATATCATAATGGATCATCAATCATGATAAAATAGCATGGGAATGAATCATGTAATTGTGGAAACCATTAAGGACATGTTATGATTTCTAGAGTATCCAAGGCATTACTATCATGACCATCTTAGTGGACAAAGTCCCTTTGGAAATCGAGTTCACATTTCGTTTCAATCCTATAACACTGAACCGGATTAACTAACCATTCTAGAAATGTCTATCTAATGAGATATAAATCTGTACCCAATGCATTGGATAGAGATATAGGTCCCACCCTTCTCATAATGAAATCATTCTTACTTATGCCACAAAATAAACATAAATCATTCATCATAACCCAAATAATAAAATGGGTTTCATAAACATCATCCCATAATAACATAATCCATATAAAACAAATGGATGTCATTTAATCATAAGAAGAATCAAACCATGTATATAATGGAGAAATTATACATGAAACATAAACATATTAAATAATGTCATTTTTAGATGGAAAATAGTTTTGATAAAACATTGAAAATGAATTCTTGAAGAAAATAACCTTTCGTCTTAAAAATAATTTTCTTTTCACAAAATGCCATTAAATATTAAAATAAAAGGGTTTTGTTGAAATAATCATGTAATCTTGTAGAGGAAGATTCATGAAAATGAGGCATTATGAAATCGTAAAAATCCGTTCACCCGTATAAGTAAAAAATAACATTCTCCTCGTACTTTTGTCTGAAATGACAAAAAGTTCCTCGGGTGGTAGAAAAAGTAAGATTACTTTAATAACATGTGGTAAAATTAGAAAATGGGTAAAACTTCCATTAAACATAGATGAAAATATTATTTAGGAAATAGGGACATGGATGATAACAAAAACCCCAATAAATACTTACGAATAAACAATCTCGGATAAGAGCGAGATTGGAATAGTTATCCCTTACCATATGTCCGATGTTCCTTGTATGTATCCAAAACTCATGTATAATGATTTAAATAATGTCATTGACTTCTTTCAGAATCATATTCATTTTTATGATATCATATATAGTTTACTTATGACTTTATATTACCCGTTCTTTTGTAAATTTGATGTAAAAGAAGCAATTTGGGTAATATTGTTTCATTTGTTGTACGTGTTTCAACTTGTTGTTCATGATATTATTACTTATATCCTGATTTAATTAATTCCAGAATGTAAAAAATTATTTATATATAATATATATTCATCATATACATATATATATATTATATATCGATAAATGGAATGAAATACACCGTTCATGGAGACGGTAGGTCGTACGTACGCATGAACGCTGTTTTCGTTTCCTTATTGAATTGAATGAAATTAAGTAGATGGTATAAATATATATATACATTAATCCAGAAACATTATTATGTCATATGTTTCGTTATTATTCATTATATATACTTTATAATCATTCATGAATGGTTAACATGGAGAATGAATCTCATCGCGTCGTGGAGACGGTAGTCCGTACGTACGCACGAGCGATGATATCATTCTCATGATAATGGAATTGAATTGAAGTGTATGTATAATAGTTCAGAATAAATATAACATTATAATAATCATATATAGTTATTTTATTACACCATTATACCCATCCAAGTAAGGTGGTGGTCGAAAATAGATTACACCACGGCATGGAGACGGTATTCCGTACATACGCAGGCGCGGTGATTTCTTTTTCCGTAGGATGGATAGAAGGTGAAATAGGGTTGTTAAATATTGTTAATAATATATCAGTATATAAGTAATAATTATGTTATTACTTTATTATGAGACAACTAAATAAGAAGAAGTAGAATAAGAAAGAAACTTGAGAGAATCGGAAGAAGAGATCACCACTTCTTCGACGCACATCCTTTATGATTCCTCATAAGGAAGTAGAGTTTGTATTTTGAGAAGAGAAGAACCTCCAAGAATATTTCTAGGGAAGTGTAGAAGAAAAATTGGTAGGGTTTGGATGAGCTTCAAGGCTCAAAAGGGAGTGAAGAGAAGAGGTAATAGGTGCCCTTTTTATAAGGGAGGAGAGGGGCACCTTTGAAAAAACATAAAATATTATTTTATAATACATTCATATTCGGTTTATAATAGCTCCAAATTGATTTATTTTAAAGATAAAGTGATTATGGGTATAAATACCCTCAACCAATAGGGTTTAGACAGGTTTAGGTTACTATTTTAACCTTATCGTTTAGATTTAACTATAAGTTAACAAATTTAACTTTTACAGTGTCTTCTTGTTTTCTTACACTACATGGTAAATAAATTACTATAACTAGCCAAAAGAACCCCAAGTGGTTAATTATTAATATATATAACCTTATCTAAGTCATTTGGATGATCATTAGATTTTTAGGAATATAATAACAATTAATTATATAATATTTTTTTTAAATACTATTTTATGTCAATTTTTACACTATTTGGTAATTGATTTTTGACAAAATCATAACAGTGTGATTAGTTCGAAGAAAGTTAATTAAATCAATACTAACATTTCATATTAACCTATAAAATTAGTGTAATTCATAAAAAGTCTCAAATTACATTTATTTGGGTATTTATAATGTCAATTAATTTAATATTTTATTATTTAGGTAATTACTGCATCACCATTGTGTCATAAATAACTTAAATTATTTAATATCCAAAAATTAAAAATAAATTACCATTAGGTTGGAAATATTTTTAACTTTCTAATGAATATTTATAGTTTAATTTATCTTATTTATAACCCTATATTAAAAATTTTTTAGTTATTAAACTTTGATTTTAACTATTTTTACTCTTCTTTAAATAAAATAATATTAAATGTCATAATCTAATCCAAGTGGACCTAAAAGGTCATATGTTATTCCTAAGGTTTTTTTTGGTCGAATTAAACTTATCCAATAGAATTTGGACATGTGTTAGGGTAATAATAATATTATTTTTACCCTTAATTACCCTATTTACTTTTAATCGTGGTAAATAAAAGTAAAAAGTTACTGTTCACCAAAAATTATTTTTAACTTATTGTACCACATTTTACTCCTTGATATTAACCATGTCTCTCGGATTTTCGAAATTCCATTCATAGAAGCGGTAAAGTTATGTTTTATTTAAATTTTCAAATGCTCCTAGGAGGTGGGTAAAAGACGGTGAAAAGTTCAATAAAATTTTAATATATCTAAAATTATTAAAAAACGACTTTTGGCGCCAAAATATTGGATGAAAATAATGAAGAAAAAAGGGGCCTCGCACCCTTCCTCGGGAAGCCTTGACGTGAAGTCCCCCTAGCTTTGCAGCCGCCGCGAAGCATGAGAGGCGGTAACACTCCGTGAACAGCCTGACGTTCACGAGCCCGCCGTGAAGCACCAGAGGCGGTAACGCTCCGCAAACGGCCTGATGTTTGCGAGCCCGCCACGAAGCCCCAGAGGCGGTAACCCTCTGCGAATCCTGTTGATGTTCGCGACCCGCCGGGAAGCCACCGAATCCCCCTTCGCGTTGTTTGAGCTCTGCTTCGTAGCGCCCCTGGCCTATAAATACTGAGCTCCCCCTCAACTCTGGAGACGGACAATCTGACCCTTCGGCTTCTCAACACCCAAATAGTGAAGCACTCTTCACTCTGGGAATCATGGGATTTGCGAGGTATTTTGGCTTCACGAGAGGCCTCTGTATTTTCTCGTTTTGTGCCCCACTTCCGAGAGGGATGCCCTTCACAAAGCTTAATGGAATTCGCGAAGGAAGGGGATTCCCAAGGGAACTCGGGCAGTCGCAGAACGTTTATGCTTTGTGAAACACCCATCATGTACAAGTGATCCACATGCCAAGGCAGGGTCACTGAACGTCGTGAATCACACTACTTCACAACACCTTGCATCGCGAGGCAGTGCTCCGCGAACACCCTTCCACTCGCGAAACCCCTCCACTCGCACCTCTGCCCCATGCTAAGGCCAATGCACTCTTCTTCGTGAAGCACACCCCTTCGCAAGTTCTTTCCACTATGAATAGCAACCAAGATCCACAAGGTCCCTGCCTGTGGACCCCTTTTCGTGGCAATTTCTCTTCCCGTTCGACCCTCCAGGTTTGCACGATGTGATTTCAAAGTCCCCTGGATGACACCACCAGCAGTGTTTCTTCGACTAATGATTCTTCAAATAGGCACATTAACAGCTATTTCTTCTTTGCATAGCCACGCTAACGTGGATCCCTCGACGGTTTTCTCTATGATCCCCCTTTACCACAACCTTTCCAATGCCTTCCCTCCCACATGGAGAAGAGGGTACCGGTCATGTAAGCCCTAGGGGTGTGGAGTAAACCCACCTCGTTCGTGCTGAAGGACGTTAAACTGCCAATCACCTCGTCCTTAGAACATGACGTTAAACTGTGACCCGACCCCATGCCTCGCACGCAGGGTCCCACCGTCTCAGACATTCTTTATGTCGCTCATCTCCACGGGAATGGAATCACACTCACATGGGAGGATATCCTCCCTCTCTGAGTGGCGTATGTCCACGGGAGAAGGGAAACAACCTTGGTGTATGCCCCTATCCCCTCTTGCGAAAGGTAGAACCCATGCACCTCCATACTTCCTCACCGCCAGGGCTAGTGGAGGGTATGGTAGGGAACGAGGCACCTCCTTCCTTCGATCACAAATCCCTCTCCCCATGTGCTTTGTCGCACGTGGGCCTCAATCCTGAAGTATGTTCCAACAGCTTGGGCCTCTTAACGCATAATCCCCTCTTCAATTCTCATGGACACACCCTTCACGACGTGATCGTCAGGTCTCTGCTGCCTCTTGTTTCTCACACTGTACATGACTCACATGGGCTTAAAGTAAGCATTGACAATGACAATGCCCATCCATCATGACATTAAACTGTATGCCCTCATCCAGCATGAAGTTAAACTGTATACCTGAACTACATGGACTTTGATCCATGTCAAGGAGTGGTACGTAGGAAGCCTCACGAGGTTCAAGCCCACCACCGGGGGACCCACGGGTTCATCTTCACGTCGGTTCGCCAGCAGAAACCCCACCTGAACTACGTTTTATTTGATCTGTGTCAAGGCATGGTATGTAGAAAGCCTCCCTGAGGTTCAAGCGCAACAATTATTGGCCCCAACCGTATCTGTGTCGGTGTTCCAAGCCCCTTTTTTTTACCCGAACAACGGGGAGTTTGATCCATGTCGAGGCGTGGTACGTAGGAAGCCTCGTGAGGTTCAAGCCCTCTGCCCGATTGTTCCTTTACGTCGGGTTCCACCCTCCTCTCGCATGACATGAAACTACATTTCAGTCCAGCGGTAAGCCGTTGTAACTGACCTGAACTACGTGGTCTTTGATACAAGTCAAGGCATGGTACGTAAGATGACTTCTTGATGTTCAATCCCACTGTCCACCTGGACCAAGTTCCATCTTCACGTCGGTCCTCTGACATGCCTCCATCCCGCATGATGTTAAACTGCATCCCAATCCAGCGGTAAGCCGTTGTGACCCTACCATCCCGTAGTTCTGACGCCCCCTTCATGTCGGTATAACATCTCCTTTACCTGAACTACGAGGACATTGATTCATGTCATGGCATGGTACATAAGAATCCTCTTTATGGTTCAAGCCCATCACACATCGGACCAAGGTCCTCATTCATGTCAGTTTTCCGACGTCCATCCTGAACTACGTGGTCTTTGATCTGTGCTAAGGCAAGGTACGTAGGAAGCCTCGCGAGGTTCAATCCCACCACCAACTGGTCGTTCCGACCTCATTCACGTTGGTTCTCCCACCACCTTGGGCCACCTCAGAGTGTAAGCCCCATTTCATATTGAACTACGTGGACTTTGATACCCTTCCACGGGGATACGTAGGAATTCTCTTTGAGAATCAATCCCAACACTATTGTCATCTTCACAACGGTCCCATTTCATGCAATTCTCCATCATCCATCTTGATTCTTACCTGGGCCGCCACATCCCGGTGAGATCATGCCACCTCATTCCCCTCCACATCATTTGGGAGCCCGCCCATGGGCTGGCCCTGATATCGACATTCCCTCAAGCGGGACTCCTCAATCTGATCCACTCCAGCTAGTGTTCTAATCAGGACGATTCATCTCCACTGGATGTTAAACTTGAGGCATAACCTATGGTAAACATGGTAAGCTGAGGAAAACCCCAGATACATGCCTATGGCATACGATTCCCCGAGCTCGATGTGGGATGCCTCGGGATTCCTCGCCCTCGAGAAGCCCTATAATAAGGGAAAAAAGATAGAGATGCAAATTCCCCAGTGCTCAGACATGCTAATGATGCCTTGACATGACTAATCCCCCAACTGAAGGTTGCTGCCCTGAAAGGACCCATTGGAATGTCCTAAAACAAGCAGTGTAATTAACCTACGTCCCTGGAAATATGGCACTGGGAAGAGTTTCACGAACAACGTATTAAATCTATGAGGGAGAGCCAGAATAGGTGATGAGTTTTGAGGAGGAATCCACGGAAGGAGGAACCGACATACCATCATCCCATTTCGATCAAGGAGTATACGTCCCTGAATAAGGAATTGATGCCGCCAGCCTTTGGAATGCAGGAATGCGCGGCAACAAAAAAGTTGCGCCTGTCTTGCCCCCAAACCGACGGACGTGCGCTCCTCGGCAAAAGCATCGGAAATAGAAATGGTGAACCTGACATATGGTTTTCCTCCTCAATGTGTAGATTAGTAGCATTTGATACATCAGTAGATTGACGTGTCATCGGAGTTAGATATCTGACGCCAGGTCCTGCCAAGCAAATAGCGGGCCTGGAGTGAAACTCACCGTATGTTGGGGCAGGAGATCCTGGGGCATTCCGTTCTACAACGTTGTTGGCATGGATCCCTCTTACCAACCACAGATGAAGGAATGGCGAGGGGGAATTGGTTATTGATCTCTTTTCCTCACAGTGCTGATGAGTTAATCTCTCTGTACTTCTCAGGAATCAAGTTGCTGCTATAGGAACACGATCGCCGCCCACCCTCCTACGTAGAGGCAGGGGAAATACAAGCACAGCCACTCCGCGTGGCACCACTGCCGCTACACCAGTGTCTGCAACCACAAGCGTGGGGCACCCACGCCCCCTATCCCCATCAGAAGTCATCCAACGAAGGGTTTTTAATGACCTCGTACATCATTACGAGGAGTAGGGCATAATCCCAACTCGGGATATGGCATGCCTGGACCTGGAGGCATCCAGACCCCACCATAAAAACACCCCTCGAGGTCCATGCAGGGAGCCCCTGCTCCCCACCCCAACATTCAATCGTTTTGGGAGCCTGTCCCCGGAACGCATCGACGACTCCCTGCCTTGCACTGATGAGGTGGGTGATTTCCGGCTCAGCCTGATCAGATTCCCAATCCAAGGACTCCAAGAAAGGGATCCCACCCAGCCTCATCAGCGCTGCCATCCGGCCTTTCTAGTGGAGCATGTAGGCTATGCCCCTACACCACCTGCACTGGATCGCCTGAACCGACTCCAGCGTTGGGCCATAGCCAAGGGCGCCTACCAAGGGGTGTCGACGTCGACAGCTACAATGGCCCGAGCCACCACCGATGTATATCATTAAGCCCCTACACACACTGATTAGGGGAATTCTTATGCCCAACGGGGATCGAGGCCCCAACCGCCCCACGAGCAGGCTGGGTTGCCTCTCTGTGTCGCTGGCTCGAGTGGTGATCGCCGCGAACCAATATGCAGTGATGTCACCCCATATGGAGGCCCTCCCCATACCACCTCTCCACATTGCGTGGGCCTTCCTTGCTGCTAAGTTATTCAGGGAGGTATGCCCCACACTACCCCAACCCAAATGAAGACATTACCCATGGCAATGACACCCGGTGCAAAAGCCTCTCCCGCAACCACCATGCTGGGTATTGAATTCCTCCTCCTACCCCTGACCGTTGATGTGAGGGCATTTCCCATCCGGTCCCTATCCAATGTTGGGATCCTCCCTATGTTCTTTCTGTAACTGGAGAAGGTCCTCCTCACCCTAGAAAACAGAGGGGTAAAGGTCAGCCTCGCTCAACCCGTACAAAGCATGGAGGTCCTCCCCATGCTCTTGTCGGTTCCAACGGAGGTTGCGCCCGCTCAGTTGCTGTTCATGGGGGTCTTCCCCATTTTCACTTCAACATTTTCCATGGTTCCCCTCGTACCCCGGTCGTCTCAAGCATAATTCCTCTCCGTCATGGCGCCAACATGACCCTGAGACTACATGTTGGGAATCAGCCTTGTCCCGAAGAGCCATAAAGGGGAAGGAGGGCAGATCGTCGCTGCCATAAGAAGTATCATGGGAAATCCCAGACAGAGATTAAACTGGCCCACTTCTCGGGTTATGAAGCAGAATTAGACTCAGCATTGGAACTCTTCCCTTGTTCCTCCGCATCAAGGGTCAGTGCAGGAACAAGGTGTGTCAGCCTTATCCTTCCAGAATCTGAAGTCCATCGGATTCCCGCCTCTCTTCACAGATATATCTAGGAGGAGGAAATTGTGATAATACTACAGGTTCTGACCATACGATCACCACCATCATCACCAGAAGTTCCCTCTACCTCAACCAGAGATCACGGAGAGCTATTTTGGGGAACGGTGGAAGTTGAGTGACAAGGTGACCCATTGTCGGTAACCACGATCCCTGCACCAGAGGCTTTGGCTATCAGCCCATCATATCATGACATTGTGGTCAGGTCAACTCACTCTTTGGAGGATGTCCCAGAATTCGGCGGCCATTTGGCTCATTCACCGTATTCTCCGTCGCCCAGTTTGTTGTCCCAGCGGTCCGCCTCAGTACCTCAACTGCTCCCTTAGCCACCTCCAGTTGACAAGTGGGGAAATATGGGGTCAGACCCTGAATATGATTCCAAGATCTTCTGGAACATTCATGCAGCGGATCACCTCCTGGAGAAGTTCTGGCCGGTGGCAACACCGATCTTTTGTCTGTCGGAATCCCTCACCATGGAGGAAGTAGAGTGCTTTCATCAAACCCTATGGGCGACACACTTTCATCTTCATTATCAGCTGGTGTTGTACCCTAGGATCCAAGTGAACTTCAAGGAAATCGGTGATCAATGTCTTCTGGTCGATTTGGCTGCACTCCCAGTGGCCCAGCGCCCTGAGTCGCCAGGTCGCCAGAGCTCTCTCCATCAAAAATGCTTTCAGAGTTTCAAGGTACTCCGTAAAATCATCAGGGAAGCACCCCCCATGTTCAAGTCTGAGGTTGGGGACATTATGCTGCCCTCCTCTTCAGTCATGTCCGTCGGAAGCCCGATTCATTATGCGACATTGAGGACATGCCTCCAAGAAGGGTTTCATTCCACATGGCAGAAATAGTGTACAAGGAAGATGAGCTAGAGTTTCTAGATGGAGACTTACCCCTTGAGGGTGTACCACCACTGCTGGACCCATCGGGGAGGATTACTCGCCAGAGGAGGAACCTTATAGGCCTCCCTATGCCCACCGAGTCACTTGTACTTAGTCGGAATGCCGGTAAGGGTAATTAACATGTCAAAACTGTTAAGCACTCTGAACCATCCGCTTCAGTACTGAAGATGGATGAAGAACCCAAGAAGGTCGCGTTGCGCCAAAAGCTTGCTGAGTAGAACAGGTTGGTTAACGAACTCTTAGTCCAACGTGCTATCGAGAGGCGACCTAACAATGGTGATCTTAAGCTGGGGCAGTAGGGGCAGGAAAAAAATCCCCCCTACGAGATGCCTCTGGGAAAGCCTAATCATGCTACTCATATAGACAGGGAAGAATCCATAACTCATGGAAAGAGGGTGTGATATGTCTCACCAAACCCTCCTGAACGGAGAGCCAATCCGAGGAATCCGGCCCAGGTTCCCCCAGCTGCCCCAAGGGCCATTCCACAAGTCGCTCCATGAGACATTAAAGCCATTTACCACGTCAAAGATCCCAAAAACTCACTCATAGTTATGGATCCCCGTCAAGATTGGGACCCCCACCCGGATTATCCTATAGCGACACTCATCGCCCACCTCGAGGCGTTGGAAATGTGGCAGGTGGTAGTCCCACCGGATGGAAAGCTATATCACGCATGGGTGGATGATATGCCTGCACCCCCGGGTTTTGGGAATCCCACTTTCTCACACTTTAACGGGACTAGGGACCCACCACAGCACTTGGCTCATTTTTCCTCCAAGTGTGGCCCCATGTTGGGGACCCCAGCATAGTAGGAAGCTGCCAAGATCCGATGTTTTTTGCAGACATTGGAGGGCCCTGAATTTGTCTGGTATAGCCAGCTCCCTATCGGATCGGTGACTGGCTGGGAGGATCTCCACCGACAGTTCATATACTAGTTCAGCTCCACCACGTGAAATACTAGCATCACAGACCTCTTCAAGTGCAAAAAAATGCATTATGAGTGAGTCGCGGACTTCATCGCCTGGTGGAAGGGTCATACATACTCACTCTATATGCCACTAACTCAGGAGAAATTACTAACGATGTGGATAGGGAATGTTAAAACAGAGCTCGTTCCTTCTGTGATCACCCAGAACTACCCGGATGGGTTCCGAGACTTCTTGAATAAGGCTCAGCGCCTGGAGGAAGCTCTGCAGTAGGCTATTCAGGCACATCTGCTTCCCCCTGTGATCCCATACAGGAGGGCTGCCAGAGACGAGCCCATCGCGGTGGCCCAAATAGAAGCCCCCATGCAGCTAGAATTGCTGCTAGTGGCACCAGCTCTGCAACCCCGCAGAGGCCCTCTACCTCAAGCACAGGCTCCTGCCCAGCAGCACCCGCCTCAGAACCGACAGGTTCCCTAGCACAATGCACCACCACCGCCTAGACGGGACAATCAGGCTCCGCCTCCTCGGCAGGCCCCTCTAGACCCTCTTCAGGGCCAGTCTCCCCAGGCCCCCTATCTAGAAAGAAGGAACCAGACTTACTCGTTCAACGAGAATCAGGTCCCTGTCTACTTTCGAAGTGCCCTAGAGAAGGGGATTGTGCGCTTACCCGAGTGTAGAAGGCCAGAAGAGGAAAATCGCACCGATCTCCCCAAATACGTCCCCTATCATTAGATTTTGGGGAACACCCTCAAGCAGGGCTCTGTTTTTAAAGACTGGCTCCAAGACCAGGTTGACAATAACATACTCAGGTTGGGCCCAGCCCCGACACAAGTGGCGAGTGTCTTCGTAGGGTCAGAAATTGGTAGCTACGATGAAGGCAAGTGGCAGCAGGTTCCCAGCCATGGGTCCTAGAAGTACGATGACTGCATGGCCCTTAAAACCATCGCTCGCTCCCACGGTATCATTCGGGCATGCCTGAATCAGCCGGAGCCTTCAAAATATGTGACCAGTACCTCTGCATCGTCATCTCAGTCGGCCTCTTCCCAGAAGGGCAAGCAGCGACAACATAAGAAGAAGCAACACGCTCCACCACTGCCATCGTCGTCCCGCACTCTTGGTCATTTAATACCCCCTGAGATGGGGGTTCCTCCTAGAATCCACCCAGTGGTGGATGAATCTTCAACAGACAGTCAGGGGTATGCTTCGGTTAATACTGTAGAGCTAGTAAATCCCTATATGACTCTTGATGAGGGGGAATTCCAGGAGAACCTCCCCAATGTCCCCAGCCGACGTCAATGTCAGTGGAACTGTGGTCACACAGGTCTTCTAGGGGTGTCATCAAGTGCTTTCAGTCAGGTTGTTCATGCTAATGAATCTTGACAGCAGGCCCAATGCAGAGCTCAACATGTGAAACCTCATTTGGTGCCCTCAGATCTACCTCCATCGTCGTTTGTGCTACTAGATCAGGCAGAGTTGTCTCGTCCGTACCGTAGCCAGTCTTTCCCTGCCACAACCGAATCGCAGTTTTCCGGTCCTCATCCGGCATCTACTCTTCTGGCATCAACTAGCAGGCAGTGGGATGTACCCAGTACCAGCCACCATCCAGTCCAGCCGGTAGGGCCTGCCATGCCTCCAACTGCGGAACAACCTCCTGTAAGCAGAGGCTCGCATTTGGCACGGAAGTATGATAATCTGAAGCACCTTTTCAGAATTAAATCAAGGCTTTCTATCCTCGAGTCTCTTCTCTTATCGTCTGAAATGTGTGAAGCACGTACCGAGGCCCTAAGGAGCCCCCTCTAGTTTGAGATGGCAGTAGAAGCTGCATAATCCTTTGATGCTAAGGCAATTGAGAACTCCAAATGCCAGGAAGTTATCTCATTCTCTGGTGAAGATTAAGACCCTCCCATACATGGTCATATTCAACCATTGTACGTCACTTGCCAATTCAATGGCGTGGAATTTCGCCGCTTTCTTCTTGACACGGATTCTAGGATTAACCTAATATCGACTCAGACACTGCGAAAGATGGGTTTGTCTAAGGATGATTTAACTCCTTCTGACCTCAGAATCCAGAGATACAATAGGACCGAGAAATCCTCGGTCAGTAAGATCTACTTGAAGACCCAGTTTTGTGGCCTAATTTACAGCACCGAGTTCATGGTTGTCTCCTAGGACACCGCATACAACGCATTGATGGGCAGGCCATGGCTCTATCTACATGCAGCGGTACCTTCTTCGTATCACCAATGCCTCAAATACTCCCTCAATGGTTGAGTAGGCGTGCTCCAATGATATTCATCTCCTTTTGCCTCTTGTGAAGCCTGCTATTTGGATGCTGACTATTACAAGAGCAAGGATAAGAAAATCCTGACAAGTGAGGATGAACCCGCCCCGGTCACAAGTGATCCCTGGGTAGGCCTGGACGACGCCAATATCTTCCTGATCCACCAGTTGGAGGCCACGACCCCCAACATGGGGTAGTTTTTTGTTGTTTAAAGTACAAGAGGAAGGGGTATATTCATGTCCATGCGATGGAAGAAAATCATCTCATACTCCTACACCAACCAGGCTCAAGTGATCCCGGAACCTCCTACCCCTGTGCGGTATCAGGATATCAGGCTCATGGAAATGGTGGTACGTCATATGTGTCTCTTTCACCAGGTTGTAATCAACTGGCTCTGACCAACAAGTCACTACTACTTTGATGTCATCAACTGTGGCCCCTTGGGCCGAAGGCCAGATGGGATAGGATCGACTGCCTTCATCGCTATGGTCTTAGTGGCGCATGGGTCTGCTAATATGATGACCAATGCTGCCCAAGTGGGCACCAGCATCCCATCAGGGATTGATAACTCCAAAGCAGCTACCCCCACGGAAGACCCCTCCACAAGTGGAGAAGATGATCTAGAGGATGCTCCCCTTGCATTTGAAGAAGGCTTATCTACTATGGTCGATGAACTGGTACAGGTGAACCTTTGTAGTGGGGAAGATCTGAGACCCACATTGATCAGTGCTGCCATGCCCCTCGAAGAGAAGCAACGGTATGTGGACATTCTCAAACAACACCATGACATGTTTTCCTGGAGTTACGATGATATTCTAGGACTATATCCCCATGTAGCCATCCTATGCCTTGGTCTCCCGACAAACCATCACGGGTTCAAGAAGCCTCCCTAAAAGATGCACCCTTCTCACGGTGTCATGGTTGAGGTCGATGTTGATATTCTCAACAAAGCCAACTTCATTAAGGTGGTCAAGTACCCCTGGTGGATAGCCAAAATTGTGCTAGTAAAGAAGAAGAATGGGCATATCAGAGTGTGCATCGACTTTCGTGATCTCAACCTCCACTGTCCGAAGGATGATTTCCCCCTCTTAGTGACAGAGTTGTTGATTGATGCCACAGCCGGGTTCCAAGCCCTCTCCTTCATGGATGGGTATTTCGGGTACAACCAGATCCGGATGGCCCCCAAATATGAGGAGTTCACTGCCTTTAGGGCTCCCCAAGGTACTTCCTGTTACCAGGTCATGCCTTACGGCCTAAAAAATGCAGGTACCACCTATTAGCGGGCCATGCATCACATATTCAATCCAATTCTCAGGACACTGGTGGAATGATACTTGGATGATCTGGTGGTCATATCTCTCTAGCACTAGCACCATCTTACGGACCTTGTGAAAGTGATCGGCTTCCTCTGTTCCGACCACATGAAGATGAACCCGTTAAATTGTGCCTTCGGGGTCACCTCTGGGAAGTTTCTTGGCATTTTTGTTAGATACCGAGGCATCAAGATCGACCCAGATAAGATCAAGTCCATTAGCCAAATGCCTCCCCCAAGAAATATTCAGGAGCTTCGAGGTCTCCAAGTCGACTTATCCTATATACGCCGATTCATTGCGAATCTGGCTGGCAAGTGTAAGTCCTTTTCCCAGCTCATGAAGAAAGGCTCCTCCTATGAATGGGATGAAGAGTGTAAGACCGCTTTTGAGGAAATCAGGCAGTATCTACTCCAACATCCAGTCTTGATGCAACCCATATTCAGAAATCTGCTGGTCCTTTACGTGACCACCCTGGAACGGTCCATTGGTGCACTTCTCACCAAGAATAACAATGATGGAATAGATAATAGCCTCCACTACCTCAGCTACATGCTCCTCAATACAGAGACCAGATACTCCCCTATCGAAAAGAGCTTCCTTGCACTCATATTCACAATACAGAAATTGCGTCATTACGTACATCATCATGAGATGCAGTTGGTCTCTTGGGAAGACTCACTTAAGTACATCATGAACCACCCTATATTGACTGGCCGACTAGCGCGGTGGGTGGTGATCGTCCAGTAGTTTGACATCAGGTTCGTGCCTTAGAAGGCCATCAAAGGAAAGGCATTGGAAGACTTCCTGGCTTCCCATCCAACCTCCATGGATCAATCCTTGGATCTGGATATTCTTGATGAGGTAATCCTCTCAGTAGATCATGCCATCTCATGCTGGAAAATTCCCTTCGACGGCGCTTCTTGGAGCCCCACCGTTAGGAGGCTCAACGATCCTAAGCTCAATAGAGTAAGTTTGGGTATCGTCTTCATCACCCTAGCATAAGCTGTTCTGTCGTACTCATTCTTGTTGTCAGAAGGATGCACTAATAACGAGGCAAAGTATCAGGCTCTCATCACCGGCCTCGATCTGGCCCTTGAGATTGATGTTCCCTATCTATATTTGAAAGGGGATTCTGAACTAGTCATCAAGATGGTCAATGGAGACTATGTTTTCAGGAATCCGGAGCTTGTTCGATTTCTGGAGTGTACCCTCCATATAATGGCCCAGTTACCTTCTCGACCAGAGGTTACCCATGTCCCTTGGTCCTAGAACGGCCGAGTAGACGCTTTTTCCGGCATAGCTGCGTCCCTCGCAGAACCCAAGCAGGATGATTTGATCATACATGTGGCACACCGGAGAGTCATTGCCCCCGTCACCCTAGAGGATAACGACGGCCTACAGATAAGCCACCTTACCACCGGACCCTCCATGTCAGGGGTCCTAGGTTCATCAGATGTAGTGGTTGAGGCCACTCCTGACTAGAGGGAAGCTTTTGTCGAATACCTCCAAAATGGTTGCCTCCCGGATTGTTGGGCCGAGTGAAAGCGAATCTGACACCGCATACTGCAATTTACTCTCCATAGTGGTCCCATCCTTGATCGGATCCTCTATAAGCGGAGCTTCAATGGTGTTCTCCTCCATTGCATTTAAGGAGTCGAGATTTCTCAGTTCATTCAAGAGGTTCATGCCTGTTCCTACAGTGCCCACTAGGTTGGGCCAAAGCTGTCCCATCAAATCTGGAGGTTGGGGTACTTTTGGCCCTCTATGATCCATGATTGTATCGAGTTTGACAAGAGATTCCATGCATTCCAAGTTTATACTAACTTCTTGCATCAGCCGCCAGAGCCTCTCCACTCCACCAAGTATTCTTGGCCATTTTCAGTATGGGGACTCAATGTCATGGGACCATACCCACCAGTGACAGCTCTCCTGTGTAGTTTCATACTGACCGCTACAGACTTCTTCTCCAAGTGTCCAGAGGATGTTCCACTCAAAGAGGTCAAGGCCTGCTCCATCGTTGACTTCGTGACCTCCAATATCATTCACCGGTTTGGAGTCCCTCACGACGTTTTCACTGATAATGGCACCATCTTCCGAGCAGCTGAACTGAAGAAATTGTATGCCAAGTACAATGTTCGTTCAAACCATACCTCTCGCTATCATGCAAAGGCAAATGGATAAATCGAGGCATTTAACAAAACCCTCTATAACATTCTACAAAAGATGGTTGGTCAGAAAAAAAAATATTGGCCAGACAAGCTTTCCAATGCCCTCTGGGCGTATCAGACGACAACTCGCAATTCCAACCAGGTGACTCTATATTCCCTGGTTTATGGGGATGAGGCCGTCCTTCCAAATGATATCCTGCTACCTTCGTTACGCACTGCAGTCTATGACTAGCAGGTGCTAGATAAGGTGGTCAAAATCAGTCTAGCTGAATTGGAAGCACTGGATGAGAACAGGCTCTCCTCCCTGCACAATATAGAAAGGCATCAGAATAAGAGAGCAAAAGTCTTCAACACGATGGCCCACCTTCGCTCTTTTCTGAAAGGCGACCTGGTGTTGGCCCTCCGAGCACCAATGATCCCAGGCAGGAAACCACCCAAGATTGAGCCCAAATGGGAAGGAATTTATGTCATTCATATGGTTTACCCGAACAGAGAAAACTCCCTGGAGACCATGGACGGTGAGCGCATAACTCCTCCCACCGATTCCATGTTCCTCTAGAAATACTTTCCCGGAGCCCCTTGGTCCTGCACGACCTTAAACTGTATGGTCCCGCATGACCCTAAACTACACATTACGGTCCTGCATGACCCTAAACTGCACATTACGGTCCCGCATGACCATAAACTACACCAACATCCTACATGACCTTAAAATGAAGCATCGTCTTGCATGACAATAAACTGAAAAATGGTCTGAGCTCTATGAACATAAACTAGGATCTCCCCCATCCTTACTGGAAGACGTTAAAATGCATGCCAGTCAGGCCTTCGTGACCGAGGCCCAGCCTCAGGCCCATTGGCCTCTTCGGGCCCGTAGCCCCCGTCCTTACTACAAGACATTAAACTGGAAGCCAGTCAGGCCCTCCTGACTGAGGCTCAACCTCAGGCCCCTTGTCCTTCCCCGAATCAGACTCTCTTGTGGGATTGTACGGTGTGGTGTGGGATTACGTCCTTGTAACACCCGAGATTTTTATGAGTAATATTTTTTTTATGTTATCAAAGGAATATTTCACTACACACTAGCTTGGCTTACTTTACATGCAATCGCGACCTTCCTCGATAGCTAGCATCGTACGCAATACTGAGTTTCACTAAACAACGATATGCTATTAAAATATTATTTAAACTAGCCGTTATGAATAGTAATAACCACATATTGAAATTTTATAAATTTTATTTTTCAAAATGGACTTCATTTTTGGATTCGGAATACCGAAATTATCCTAGGGTAAAATTTTGGTATTTTTCTGAAAACTTTCAATTTTTGATGAATAGTGAAACCACTAAGTGGTAGGTTAAAAACTGAATTTTGCATAAAACTTTAATTTACCGCTTCTGTGAATGGAATTTCGAAAATCCAACAGACACGGTTGATATCAGTAAGTAAAATTTGGTTCAATGAGATAAAAAAATTTTTTGGTGAATAGTAACTTTTTAATTTTTTTACCGCGGTTAATAGTAAATAGGGTAACTAAGGGTAAATATGATATTATTATTACCCTAACACATGTCCTAATTCTATTGGATAAGTTTAATTCGACCAAAAACAAATTTAGGAATAAAATATGACCATTTAGGCCCACTTGGATTAGATTAGGACATTTATTATTAATTTATTTAAAGAAGGGTTAAAATAGTTAAAATCAAAGTTTAATAAGTAAATCATTTTTAATATGGGGTTATACATAAGATAAATTCGACTATAAATATTAATTAGAAATCTAAATATATTTCCTACATAATCGTATTTCATTTATAATTTTTAGACATTAAATAATTTAATTTATTTATGAAACAATGATGATGCAGTAATTATCTTATTAATGAAATATTGACATAATTGATGTTATAAACACGAAAATAAATGTAATTTGAGACTTTTTATTAATTACACTAATTTTATAGGTTACTATGATATATTAGTGTTGATTTAATCAACTTGGTTCGAACATATAATTCTGTTATGACTTTCAAAAAAATCATATATCAAATAGTGTCAAAATTGACACAAAATAGCTTTTCAATCAAATTTTATATTATTAATTGTTATTTTATTCCTAAAAATATAACGTTCGGCCAAATTACTTAGATAAGGATATATATATTAATAATAAACAATTTGGGGTTCGTTTGACATGTTATAGTAAGTGTATTAACCATATAGTGTAAGAAAACAAAAAGACACGGTAAAAGTTAAATTATTTAACTTAGAGTTAAATCAAATTGATAAGGTTAAAATAATAACCTAAACTTGTCTAAATCCTATTGGTTGATAGGATTTCGACCCATCCCCACTTTTTCTTCGAAATAAGACCCTTTGGAACCATTATAAACCGATTTTGACTTTAATATAAAATAATATTTTGAGATATTCCTAGGGTGCCCCTCTCATCCCTTATAAAAGGGCACCTCCTCCCCCTCCTCCTCACACCAATTTGAGCACTCAAGCTCGGCCAAACCCTGAAAAAATACCTTCTCCACTTCCCTAGAATAATCCTATAGGTCCTGGTCTTCTTCAATGACCAATCCTAGTTCCCTAAGTGGGGGAATTCAAAGAGGCGTTCCAAAGAAGAGGTAATATCCATTAACGATCTTTTCAATTTCTTTCTTCTTCAACCTTTTCTTCTTTAGTTGTTTCATGATAAAGTAATAACATCAGTATTACTTACATACTGATATGTTATTATAAATATGAAACAACCCTAATTCACCTTCTATCCATCCTACGGAAAAATGAAATCACCGCGCGTGCGTACGTACGGAATACCGTCTCCACGCTGTGGTGTAATCTATTTTCCACCATCACCTTACAAGGATGGGTATAATGGTGTAATGAGTAACTATTTATGATTATTATAAAGTAATATTGATACTGAAATAATATATATATACTCCAATACAATTCCATGATCGTAGGAACGATATCATCACTCGTGTGTACGTACGGAATACCATCTCCATAATGTGATGCGACTCGTTCTACATGATCTTCATTTCATAATGATTATATAAATGAATTGAATGAATGAATATGATATATACTACACCAATACCATTCTGGAAATGATTTATCTATAACCTAAAGATAATAATAATAATTTATTCGACAAAACACGCATAAGAACAAAAAGTTATAAACACCCAAATAACAAGTAGCAATGAAATATTACTACTAAGAAGCTAAGAATATGACCATATATGATATCATAAAAATAAGTATGATTCTGGAATAAGTCAATAACATTATTTAAATCATTATACAGGATGTTTGGACACTTACAAAGAAAGTCGGACCTAAGGTAAGGGAAATATCACAAATCTCATTTTTATCCGAGATTGCTTATACGTTGGTATTTACTGGGGTATATTTTATCATCCAAATACATGTTCCCTTAATATGTAATATTATTTCCATCCACCTACAATTGTTTAAAACCTATTTTACCCTTCGGTGAGTTTTTAGTAAAAGATATGAAAGGAATCTTTTGTCGTTTTTCGTATGAGGTGCTTTTTGAATTTTTTCAACAAAAGTATGAAGAATGTTTTTTTACTTATACGGAATGAATGGATTTTTTTAAAACATTATTTCCAAGAAGCTTCCTTTATATGTTTTCGACAAAAGTATGAAGAATGTTTTTTTTACTGGGGTATATTTTATCATCCAAATGCAAGCCACAAGGTTTCAAGTTTTATGTTATGATTATGGGGATCTCATTTTAACTTCTATGATTTACTCCATGTTAAGATATTATGATCTCTTTTGCAGGTTATGATTTTCAAAAAGATATGATGTGATTTTTATTTTCTTTATTTGCCCTTTCTGAGCATTTGAGCTCACCCTTTTATGTTTTCATTTCCCCAGGTCAGGAAGGTGGATATTAAGTAGAATATGCTAAAAGGGACCCTAGATATGATGAAATAAATGGGAGACACTATAGAAGATTTATGAACCAGTTGTTTCTGTTTCCCAGTTTCTGAAGACACTATACCTATACGGTCCTTTGTGGTTTTGTCATATGTTGTAATAAGTGTGCTTCAATTTTGAAGTATTAACAATGTATGTAATGTATGGGTCGTTATAGTTGGTATCAGAGGAAAGGTATAGTCAACCTTTGGAAACTAGGATGTGAAATCCTTAGTAAGACCCCTAAGGATAAGTCTAAGCATAGAACACAATCTTAGTGTTTTAGAAATGGCCATGAATAACCTAGGATAAGACCTTAAGCATGAAAATTTTATTCTTGAATTATGTGGTTTTCCTATTATAATTAGTGTTGCTCACACTATTCTTCTTGGTTTTAGTCAATGGATGGAACCTGAAGGAACCGTGTTAATGCAGAATGCGATGAGAAATTAAATGATTTTACCCCTGAGAAACCAAACGATATGGGAGCTGGAATGCAAAATCTTGTAGCCATGCTCACACAACTTTCTCAAGCTATGAATCATGCAGGACTTCCAAACGAGCAAAGGAAGAAGCAACATTCAGTAGAATCCTTCATGAGGTAGTGTCCACCTTCTTTCAGTGGGTCTACTGATCCATTAGTTGCTGAACAATGGATTAGTACTACTGAAAATATATTTTCAGTTCTTCAATGTTCTGAACATGATAATGTCATCCTAGCAGGGTATCATTTGGAAGGAGATGCTGATCAATGGTGGAATCTTATTAAGAATATGAGGCAAAGGGATGAAATTGAGTCCATGGAATGGGACGAGTTCAAGAAATTATTTTTCAATAAGTATTTCCCTCATATTCTCCGAACAAAGATGGAGAAAGAGTATCTTGAACTGAAGCAAAGGGTTGATGAATCTGTTGGTACCTATGAAGCAAATTTTACAAGACTTGCAAGGTACGATTTGGGTATTATTATCCAACCTGAGAGTAAGATCGATCTATTCTTTAGTGGCTTAAAACCAAGTCTTCGAAGGGCGTTAGCCATAAGGGACTTCAATAGCTACGAGGAAATCGTTCGATGTGCTCTCAAAGTCGAGATGGAGATTGGAGTAACCCATCAGTCATATGGGTTTGATAAGAAGAGGAAAATGGAATTCAAAGGAAAATCTAAAGAGCACACTGAAAAGATGATGAGCTTTCCCTTATGCTCAAACTGTGGAATGAAACATGGAGGGAGTTGTCTTAAAGGGACAAGTAAATGTTTCAAATGTGGAAAGGAAGGTCATCGGGCATTTGAATGTCGCGATAATGGGATGAAGATGTCTAATGATGCAAACAAAGGAAGGGATACACAGAATGAACCTACTACACTTCAATGTTTCAAGTGCAAGGAGATGGGGCATTATTCCTATCAATGCCCAAATCCAAGGGTTGTTGATGATGGTCGACATCAACAAAATCATAAGGCTAAAGACAAAGTAAAGTCACATGCAATTTCTATCAGCGATGTGGAGTATGATAACGAAGTGGTGAAAGGTACACTTACCATCCACTCTAAAGTAGCAAATGTTTTATTTGATTCTGGATCCACCCACTCTTTTATTTCTAAAGAATTTTCTAAGGATATCACTATATTACCTCAACAATTAGATGATGAGTTAGTTGTGACAACACCTAATGGCACAATAGTCACATCAAAAGTTTATAATTCTTCTCTGATTGATGTTTGTGGGAATGTGCTTCCTACAAATCTTGTGATCCTTCCTATAGAGGAATTTCATGTGATTCTTGGAATGGATTGGCTTTCTCTACATGGAGCTCATATCAATTGCCAATGAAGGGAAGCCACATTTCATATTCCAGATGAATCTACGATCGTCTATCGATGCAAGGATGAATATAAC
Source organism: Viscum album (assembly GCA_963277665.1). NCBI lineage: Eukaryota > Viridiplantae > Streptophyta > Magnoliopsida > Santalales > Viscaceae > Viscum > Viscum album. Next base: position 92,982 of record CAUJRU010000144.1, read on the forward strand.
CGTCCAGTGGAAATTCCTTCCATCTTATGGGTCCTGATTCCACTAAATGAAGGTTATTTATCTCAAATGGATGGTGAGAAACTCACGATTAAGAATATTCCCATCGTACGAGAGTTTGATGATGTCTTTCCAGAGGAATTACCAGGTCTTCCACCAAATCGTGAAGTTGATTTTTCAATAGAACTCGTACTGGGTGCTTTGCCTATTTCAAAGACACCTTATAGAATGGCCCCAATTGAGTTGCAGGAATTGAAGAAGAAACTCTAAGAGAATCTTGATAAGGGAATCATACGCCCTAGTGCGTCTCCTTGGGTATCACCTATTCTATTTGTTAAGAAGAAAGATGGATCAACGAGACTCTGCATTGATTATCAAGAACTTAACAAGATCACTATCAAGAACAAATATCCTCTCCCACGCATTGATGACTTATTTGACCAACTACGCGGATCTCAATACTTTTCCAAGATTGATCTTCGTTCAGGGTATCATCAATTAAGGGTCTAAAGGGAGGATATACCAAAGACGGCTTTCCGTACAAGGTATGGACACTATGAATTTATAGTGATGCCATTTGGTCTTTCTAATGCCCCTGATATCTTCATGGATATAATGAATAGAGTCTTTAGAGACTATCTTGATCAATTTTTGGTAGTCTTTATAGACGATATTCTTGTCTATTCAAAGAGAAAGGAAGATCATGAAGATCACTTGAGAATTATATTGAAGACCCTGAGAAAGGAGAAGATTTATGAAAAATTTACCAAGTGTGAATTTTGGCTTCAAAAAGTTGCATTTTTGGGTCACATAATCTCAAAAGAGGGGATATCTGTGGATCTAGCAAAAACAGAGGTTATCGAAAGATGGTCGAGACCAACAACAGTAACTAAGATTCGAAGTTTTCATGGTTTGGCTGGATATTATCGATGTTTTGTAAAAGATTTTTCACGATTATCTAATCCACTCACCAAGTTGACTCGGAAAGGAGTTAAGTTTGTTTGGACAGAGGAATGTGAAGAGAATTTCAAGGAGTTGAAAAGAAGGTTATCCAGTGCACCTGTGCTCACACTGCCTTGTAGTGGAGAAAGGTTTGTGATCTACAGTGATGCATCCAAGAAGGGATTGGGGTGTGTTCTTATGCAAAATGATATGGTGATAGCTTTTGCCTCACGACAGTTGAAAATCCATGAGCAAAATTACCCAACACATGATTTGGAGTTGGCTGCGGTAATCTTTGCATTAATGATTTGGGGGCATTACCTTTATGGTGAAAGGTGTGATATTTATACTGATCATAAAAGTTTAATGTATATTTTCACACAAAAGGAGCTGAATTTGCGTCAAAGAAGATGGTTGGAGCTGATTAAGGATTATGACTGCTCAATCCATTACCACCCTGGGAAAGCAAACAAGGTGGCAGATGCATTAAGTCGACAAGACCATGCTAGTTTATCCATGATGAGGATCACAAAAGATCCAGTATTTATGGATTTACAAAGGATGGATCTTGGAATTATAATGGAAGGGAAAAAATCTTATCTTTCTCAAATGAATTTTCAACCATCTATACATGTGAAGATTAAAGAGGCACAGAAAGAAGATGTTGAGTTACAAAAGAAGGTGAGAAATGTTCCTGAATTCAACCATGATTGTGATGGGATAATAAAGTCCAGGAATCGGGTTTGTGTTCCTCCCATCCGCGAATTAAAGAAGGAGCTGCTGGATGAGGCTCATAGTTCTTCATTCTCTATTCATCCTGGAAGCACGAAGATGTATAGGGACCTGAAAGAGTACTTCCGGTGGGATGGCATGAAAAGAGATGTTGCTGAATATGTCTCATGATGCTTGGTTTGTCAAAAAGTTAAAGCTGAGAGACAGAAGTCTAAGGGGATGTTACAACCATTACCCATACCCGAATGGAAATGGGAAAACATCACTATGGACTTTGTCACAGGACTTCCTAAAACATCCAAAGGCAATAATGCTATCTGGGTCATAGTTGATCATCTTACAAAGTCTTCACACTTCATTGCTATTAGAGAGGATTTCTCTCTAGACCAGCTTGCCAGGATATATGTAAAGGAAGTGGTAAGATTTCATGGAGTACCACTTTCTATTATATCTGATCAGGATCCGAGATTTACCTCGATGTTCTGGCGAAGTCTTCAGCATACTCTGGATACAGAGTTGAGTTTCAGCACTGCTTATCATCCTCAGACAGACGGTCAGTCTGAGAGAACAATTCAAACCCTAGAAGATATGTTGAGAGCTTGCTCTATGGATTCCAAAGGAGGTTGGGATCAACACCTACCTTTGGTGGAATTTTCTTATAATAATAGCTTTCACTCCAGTATTCAGATGGCTCCTTATGAAGCTCTCTATGGAAAGAAATGCAGGACTCCAACTTGCTGGGATGAAGTTGGGGAAAGAAAGCTATTAGGACCTGATCTTGTTGATGAAATGGCAGAAAAGGTCAGATCTATTCAACAACACATAAGAGCAGCTCAGAGTCGACAGAAAAGTTATGCCGACATCCAAAGAAAAGACCTAGAGTTTGAAGTGGGTGATAAAGTGTTTTTACGAATGTCTCCCTGGAAAAGGGAGTTGAGATTTGGAAAGAAGGGGAAGTTGAGCCCTATATATATCGGTCCTTTCGAAATACTGGATCGTGTTGGAAAGGTAGCTTACCGATTGGCTCTTCCACCGAATCTCTCTCAAGTTCACGATGTGTTCCATGTATCTCTCCTGAGAAAGTACATACCTGATCATTCACATGTACTCAACTCAGAAGCTGTACCGCTGGAGCAAGATCTTTCTTATGAAGAACAACCGATAGAGATTCTGGATCGTAGCGAAAAAAGTCCTACGAAACAAGACCACTCGATTGGTGAAAGTTTTATGGAGGAACCACCAACTTGAAGAAGCTACATGGGAGCTTGAGGATATGATGAGGGAAAAGTATCTTCATCTGTTTGTTACAAAGTGACGAATTTCGAGGGCGAAATTCATTTTAAGGGGGGTAGAATGTAACACCCGATATTTTTATGAGTAATATTTTGTTTTTATGTTATCAAAGGAATCTTTCACTACACACTAGCTTGTCTTACTTTACACGCAATCTCGACCTTCCTCGATAGATTGCGTCGTACGCAATACTGAGTTTCACTAAACAACGATATGCTATTAAAATATTATTAAAACTAGCCGTTATGAATAGTAATGACCACTTTTTGAAATTTTATAAATTTTATTTTTCAAAATGGACTTCATTTTTGGATTCGGAATACCGAAATTAGCCTAGGGTGAAATTTTGGTATTTTTCTGAAAACATTCAATTTTTGATGAATAGTGAAACTACTAAGTGGTAGGTTAAAAACTGACTTTTGCATAAAACTTAATTTTACCGCTTCTGTGAATGGAATTTCGAAAATCCGACAGACACGGTTGATATCATTAAGTAAAATGTGGTTCAATGAGATAAAAATAATTTTTTGGTGAATAGTAACTTTTTACTTTTTTTACCGCGGTTAATAGTAAATAGGGTAACTAAGGGTAAATATGATATTATTATTACCATAAAACATGTCCTAATTCTATTGGATAAGTTTAATTCGACCAAAAACAAACTTAGGAATAAAATATGACCATTTAGGCCCACTTGGATTAGATTAGTACATTTATTATTAATTTATTTAAAGAAGGGTTAAAATAGTTAAAATCAATGTTTAATAAGTAAATCATTTTTAATATGGGGTAATACATAAGATAAATTCGACTATAAATATTAATTAGAAATCTAAAAAGATTTCATACATAATGGTATTTTATTTATAATGTTTAGACACAAAATAATTTAATTTATTTATGACACAATGATGATGCAGTAATTATCTTATTAATGAAATATTGACATAATTGATGTTATAAACACCAAAATAAATGTAATTTGAGACTTTTTATGAATTCCACTAATTTTCTAGGTTACTATGATATATTAGTGTTGATTTAATCAACTTGGTTCGAACATATAATTCTGTTACGACTTTCACAAAAATCATATATCAAATAGTGTCAAAATTGACACAAAATAGTTTTTAAATGAAATATTATATTATTAATTGTTATGTTATTCCTAAAAATCTATGGATCGGCCGCATGACTTAGATAAGGATATATATATATTAATAATAAACAATTTGGGGTTCGTTTGGCATGTTATAGTCAGTGTATTAACCATATAGTGTAAGAAAACAAAAATACACGGTAAAAGTTAAATTATTTAACTTAGAGTTAAATCTAATTGATAACGTTAAAATAATAACCTAAACTTGTCTAAATCCTATTGGTTGATAGGATTTAGACCCATCCCCACTTTAGCTTCAAAATAAGACCCTTTGGAACCATTATAAACCAATTTTGACTTTAATATAAAATAATATTTTGAGATATTCCTAGGGTGCCCGTCTCCTCCCTTATAAAAGGGAACCTCCTCCCCCTCCTCCTCACACCAATTTGAGCACTCAAGATCGGCCAACCCCTGCCAAAATCCCTTCTCCACTTCCCTAGAATAATCCTAGAGGTCCTGGTCTTCTTCAAAGATTAATCTTAGTTCCCTAAGTGGAGGAATTCAAAGAGGCGTTCCAAAGAAGAGGTAATATCCATTACCGATCTTTTCAATTTCTTTCTTCTTCAACTTCTTCTTCTTTAGTTGTTTCATGATAAAGTAATAACATCAGTATTACTTACATACTAATATGTTATTATAAATATGAAACAACCCTAATTCACCTTCTATCCATCCTACGGAAAAATGAAATCACCGCGCGTGCGTACGTACGGAATACCGTCTCCACGCCGTGGTGTAATCTATTTTCCACCATCAACTTAAAAGGATGGGTATAATGGTGTAATGAGTACCTTTTTATGATTATTATAAAGTTATATTGATACTGAAATAATATATATATACTCCAATACAATTCCACGATCATAGGAACGATATCATCACTCGTGCGTACGTATGGAATACCGTCTCCACGATGTGATGCGACTCGTTCTACATGATCTTCATTTCATAATGATTATATAAATTAATTGAGTGAATGAATATGATATATACTACACTAATACCATTCTGTAAATGAGGTATATATAACCCAAAGATAAGAATAAGAATTTATTCGACAAAACACACATAAGAACAAAAAGTTATAAACACCCGAATAACAAGTAGCAATGAAATATTACTACTAAGAAGCTAAGAATATGACCATATATGATATCATAAAAATAAGTATGATTCTGTAATAAGTCAATAACATTATTTAAATCATTACACAGGAGGTTCGGACACTTACAAAGCAAGTCGGACCTAAGGTAAGTGAAATATCCCAAATCTCATTTTTATCCGAGATTGCTTATATGTTGGTATTTACTGGGGTATATTTTATCATCCACATCCATGTTCCCTTAATATGAAATATTATTTCCATCCACCTACAATTGTTTAAAACCTATTTTACCCTTCGGTGAGTTTTTAGTAAAAGATATGAAAGGAATATCTTGTCGTTTTTCGTACGAGGTACTTTTTGAATTTTTCCGAAAAAAGTACAAAGAATGTTTTTTTTACTTATACGGCATGAATGGATTTTTTTTAAAAAATTATTTCCAAGAAGCTTCCTTTACATGTTTTAAAATTTATTCAACTTATTTTAGTTTAGAATTGTATGTCATGTTAAAAAAGGAAATGTGTTTTTGAAGTAGAAAGGATATTTTCCTCAAGAATGGAGTTCAAATGTTTTATCAAAATTATTTTCCATCTATGAAAATACAGGGTTCTGTTTTTATCCCTATTATTACATTGATTTGATTATGTTGTGAGGGAATTATTTTTATGAAGTCATTTACCTTATATGGTTTGTTTTATGATGCCATGATGTTTCAAGAATCCCATTTTTGTTACATGTGTTATGCGATGATGTATGATTTATGATTATGTGGCACACATAAGAAAGGATTCATTATAAGATGGGTGGGACCTATATCTCCCTCCAATGCATTGGGTAAAGATTTATATCTCATGAGATAGACATGGCTGGAATAGAAGGTTATTTCGGTTCAGTGATACAGGACTGAAACGAGGAGTGAACTCGGTTCAGAAATGGACTTTGTCCGCTAAGATAGTCTTGGCAATGAGTCATGACTAACAAGAAATGATTTTCTATGATTATGTGTGCATGCCACAAGGTTTCAAGTTTTATGTTATGATTATGGGGATCTCATTTTAACTTCTATGATTTACTCCATGTTAAGATATTATGATCTCTTTTGCAGGTTATGATTTTCAAAAAGATATGATGTGATTTTTATTTTCTTTATTTTCCCTTGCTGAGCATTTGAGCTCACCCTTTTATGTTTTCTTTTCCCCAGGTCAGGAAGATGGATATTAAGTAGAATATGCTAAAAAGGACCCTAGATATGATGAAATAAATGGGAGACACTATAGAAGATTTATGAACCAGTTGTTTATGTTTCCCAGTTTCTGAAGACACTATACCTATACGGTCCTTTGTGGTTTTGTCATATGTTGTAATAAGTGTGCTTCAATTTTGAAGTATTAACAATGTATGTAAAGTATGGGTCGTTATAGTCCTCATTCACGTTAGGTTACTTTCCGTATCGTACATATTCATAGATAAGATGTTTCCCCCATCCCGCATAACGTTAAACTACATCTTGTCCCACATGACATTAAATTGTGCTTCTTGAACTACGTATGGGTTGATTCCCATCCTAATGGGAAACGTAGGAACGCTTAGATGTCTGTTCTTGAGCCCAGCCGCAAACACATCTCTTTGACTGTCCACCCTGGGAATAGTTTCCATGGAGGGTCCTTGCAAGATGATGAGTAGGCTTCCTTAGCCCCGCTCATACAAGGATTGTAAGTGTCGCACCATGTGATCACTCCCGTTCCTCTATCCTCCCACATCCTCACCTTATGACATTAAACTGCATTGCCTTCAAGAACTACGTATGGATTGATTCCCATCTTCATGGGATACGTAGGAAAGCCCATACACTTTGTCTGTTGGCCCATCCTAAATCCAAAATCATCCCCTCGGGTCAAGACATATGGCAGGGTGCACACTATTTACCCAATTTATGTCGAGCGAGCCTTGACCCTGCTATGTGTCCCCCTAGAGATGTTCGCATCTTTCGTAGATTGGTACAGATATGCTTCACCCACTCCATGATCGGGATTCCATCACTTTCCTCATCCGGAAGGGCCCCTGAATGGTATGGATTCTCGGCCCAAGGGCCCTCTTACCTCTTCAGGCCAATTCACTCGAGGATGTCGAGCAAAAAGCCGATACAAGTCCCGCATTTCGAATGCGGTCAGTAGTCGACGCTCATTTGTTTCTCCCATATTAGGTCACCATAGGGACTCTATGTTTCGAACATGGTCAAAAATGTCCCGGATCTTCGGTTCCATCCCATGATGTCCCAAACATCAATTGCAGTGATTCGTTCGGCCCCATCCCGAAGCGAAAAACTTCCCTCTGGGTGGTGCCAACGGTCAGGCCCCTGTCCCCGATTCTTTTATAGGGAGCGTATGAAGTGGTGCGGGATTATGTCCACATTCACATAGGGTTACATGACATGTCGTACGAATTCCCTTACTGAATCCCAGCCTCAGACCTCTTGGATGTTTGGGCCCTAGCCCAAGTTCTTACCTGGAGTGTATAGTATGGTGAGGGATTATGTCCACCCTCATGACGGTTTTTTCGGCGTACCATACACATCCCTTGTATAGAGGGCCCTATTACCCGACCTTCATCCTCACTACAAGATGTTAAACTGTGAGTAGGCCAGGGCTTTCTAACCAAAACCCAACTTTCAGGCCCCTTGGCCTTTTTAGGCCCCCTGTCCTAGGTTTCTTTTCCTACGGGACTGTGCGGTGTGATGCGGGATTATGTCCTTATTCATGTTGGGTTACTCGCTTCACCATACACATCCTCATAAGGGTATCCTTCTCCATGGGTATCTTCTAGAACTATGTGTGGATTGATTCCCATCCATAGGGGATACGTAGGACCACCCGAATGACCAACCTTTGGGTCCAGCCCCATCTTCCAAAAATCTCCATCCCACCATGGCCCCTTGGATTATCCTTCCTCCACAAGGGGTGTATATGGAGTGGTATGGGATTATGTCCTCATTATGACCGCACCATATACCTCTCCCTCCTGAGCCACTTTGCCGACCCTTTTCAGTGGTTCCCCAATGTGCCTTTGGGTACTCTGGTTTAGTTACCAAGAATGTCAGACTCTACTCGGACACGTCTGTACCCTCTATTCAGGATTCATGTTTCCCTCCATCAGGGATTTCACCATCTTTCACACCCAAAGGGAACCCCAATAACTGCCTAGATACAACACCCATGGTCTCTCCTACCATTACGGGCCAACGTCCCTGGGGGTTTCAAACAAAAAATCGATAAAAATCCAGTGTTTTGAATATGGTCAGTGGTTGGTGCTCATTTGTTGTTCCCATTTCAGGATAATGCGATGTAGGTACTACTTTTCTACCACGGTCAGCATTAATCCTCCATCACCATGCCAACCCCATTGTGCCCAAAATTTCAGTTACATGATTCACATCCTTCTCTATTCTCATCATGTACAGGTAGATTTTTGAAACTCTTGATACTATTACTCAGTGCACATATGCACGTTAGGGGAACAGAGCCTTGTTAAAGGTGTCCTTCAGGGCCCTTCACGGACATCCCTTTGATGGAAGCTCTGGGTATTGAAGTAAGGATCTTCCTCCATTATTTCCCACATTGAGTTTAAATCATGCGGTCTTAGGGATCAGGTCGAGGTCTATGCATACTTGGAAAGTTTCCATCCACCCACGGTCCGAGCTCTAAGACCATAAAATAAGATCTCCCAAGAACAATGTCTGGCTTGATTCCCATCCTCATGGGATACGTAGGAACACCAAGACCTCCTGTCTTTGGGTCCAGTTTGATTTTAGATAATTTGTCTCTTCTATCCTTCCTTGAGGACCCTGACTACAAGACTGCATGGTGTGATGTGGGATTGTGTCCTCATCCACATCGAGATTGCAATAGTGGCACCACATGCACCCCATTCTATGAATTAGACCTCCTATTTCATGTCTCGCACAACATTAAAAGGCACCCTTCAGAACTATGTGTGGCTTGATACCCATCCTTATGGGATAAGTAGGACCACCCTAATGTCTTGAATTTGGGTCTATCCCCACCTCATAGAGATCCACCAATCTTCCGGTCACCTAGGCCCCTTGGCATGTCCCTCTCTAAGGGGGGATATATAGGTATGGTACATGGTTTTTAGAACTATGTACCATTTTCCTGGGAATCTTCCATCCCTTGATTGCCCTCAAGTTGAGTCCTTTGACCCCTTGCAATGGTTCGCCCATGTTTTAAGTGTACTCTGGTCCAGGACCAAGAGTGTCAGATTCAACCTGGTCAAGTTCCTTCTACTTGTCAAGCTTCGTGATCCCGTTCATTCGTGTTGCCATCATCTTTCACATGAAGAGGGACCCCTATGAACGGCCTGGATACAACGCCCAAGGGCTCTCCTACCATTACGGGACAACTTCCCCGAGGGTTTTAGACAAAAAATTGATACAAATCAAGTGTTGAGAATACGGTCAGCGGTCGATACTCATTTGTTTGTCCCCATTTCAGGATAACGTGAAAGGATGATGTGTTGTGAACATGGTCAGTAGCACTCCTCAGTCGTCATGCCATCCCCTCTAGGCCTTGAATGTTGGTTGCATGATTCACTTTATGTTCCACCCCATCGTGTCTAGGTGGAATATCAACACTCTTGGCGCTATCCCTCAGTGCATATTTTCACATTAGGGGGACAAAGATGGAATAAGACGTCATTCGGGCCCCCACGGTCCGAGCTCTAATACCATAAACAAATATCTCCTCATAACTACGTCCATCTTGATTCCAATCATCATAGGATATGTAGGACCGCCCGGACGTCTCGTTCTCGGGTCCAACTCATTTCCGAGCTAGTCTCATCCCCTTCATTTCTCACCTCTATATAGTCCCCTTGGCCTGAGGTATCCTTCTCGGAATTGCGTACGGTGTGATTTGGGACCATTTCCCCATCCACGTCGGTTATGTCACATGAAACCATACACATCCCCTGCCTAGTATCATCTCTGCTACGTCTGTACTGCATGACGTCAAAATGAATGCTTTGTCCTATCACACGACCCTAAAATGTGACATTATCGTCCTTGACGCATGACAAAAAACAACACTGCATTGTGTTTACCCCATCATAACGGGCGTCACATTGGGTATTGGTCACATGCCATGCCATTTTTCAAATCCTATCACGGCTTGATTCTTGTGGTGACACCAGGGCCTGCTACCCTAGGCTCGTCGCTTCACAAAAAAAACCACTCACCTTAAAGGACAAAAAATATTTATCCAATTCTGATTCTTTTGGTTCAAGGGCCATGCCCGCACTCCACTTTTTCCCTGGAACTAGTACCTTACCGTTCCACCATTCACGAACTCCGTGCAGATTGATCCCCATCCCCATGGGGTACGTAGGAACGCCTCTGCACTTGGCTCAGGCCCCGATCAAATTTAATTTTTGGTCCCTTTACCTAAAACCTCTCTCAAGGGGGGTTGTCCAGTGTGGTATAGGATTATCTCCTCATTCATTTCGGGTTGTTCACCACAATGTAAACACCCATGGTTCCCATCCACGTCGGGTTTTTCGTAATTACCCGCCACATGCCTCCCGTGTTTCCTCCCATCCATGGTCCGAATTGTACGACCCTAAACTAAGATCTTCTTGTCCGAGGGGAATTGACTCCCTCTATCTAATACACCTCGTGGTCGTATTTACATGCATTTTGAAAAAGATTCCGAAGTGTGGGATTTTCATGGGGACATTCCCCTCATCCCGTGACCAAGCTTCGTGAGCTCGCTATTTGGATCCTCATCCTCTCCCACATCCAAAAGGACCCTCGGACGACATGGATTCTGGGATTAAGGGCTCTCCATGGATGTTGGGCCTAAGGGTTCTTCTATCATTAAGGGCTAACGTCCCTATGGATCTCTGACAACATTCATGACATGGTCCCATGTTTCGAACATGGTCAACGGTCGACCCTCATTTGTTTGTCCCCATTCTAGGTTAATATGATATGGATAAAGTGTTTCTGCCACAGTTATCCTCCATCATCACGTCGCCATCATTGTGATCAAAATCTCGAGCATCATGATTCACACAATTCACCTTCCTCAGGTTCAAGTAGAACTCCAACATATTTGGCTCTACCTCTTTGCGCATCTGGGTGCGCCACATGGATGTGTTAGTATCATCGGGCTGTTATTCACCGAGCATCCTTTCACCCTACCATGACCTTTCTTGTATCAGGAACGTTCTCCAATACTTGTTTCCAACATTGAGAATGACTCACGTGGGCTTAGTAGTTTTGGTAGGATGTGTACCGGCACAACCAGGATTCGTCTTGTCCTATATGACGTTAAATTGTGCTTCTAGAACTATGCATGGCATGATTCCCATCCTCATGGGATACGTAGGGACACCCCAGAATTTTTCCCAGGGTCCAGCCCACAGGAGTCGTAATGTCCTGTTCCTCCCCTTTCTGGCCCCCTTCCGGACCCATCATAGTGAACCGTACAACAATAACTATACCCTAAACTAGTTTAGGATGCACCAAGATGACATTGGGAAGCGAAATACCACCTCTCCAGAGAGGCCCTATCTAAAAATGAAAATAATGATCCATGATAAAACCGATGTGCCCATCTAGCATACTCCCACCACGGTGGTGTAATCGCATGAGTGTTGGATTTAGTTTGGAAAAACCATCACTCCATATTCCACGGTTTGCGTGTCCCTTATTCGGACCCTCGTCCCCTTTCTTGTCTGGAGGAACCCCCTAACAGAATGGAGGCATGACCTATGGTCCACCTGCTGTCCTGGGCCAACGTTCCGGAAGACCGGTCATGTTTCAAGGGACCCCTACCAGTATTGATGCTCGACCAATGGTCTGCCTGATGTCCTAGGCCAACGTCCCAAGAGACTGATCGACGATATTTCAGTTAGGCCCCATGTTGCGAACATGGTCAACGATCGGCCCTCATTTTTTGTCCCCATTTTAGGCTAACACAGTATGGATACCATTTTTCTGCCATAGTTAATGTTTGTCCTTTATTGTCACGCCACCCTCACAATGTTTCGAATCTTATGTATCATGATTCACACTCCCATTCCCACCTATTCGGAATGATTTTATCACCCTTAGTGTTGCACTATTCATACACAAGAGCGCATTGGAAAAACGGTAATTCGGTTGTTCTGAGAAATTCCTTCTCCGGCTAGGTCTCTCGTATTTCTCAGAAATCCGGACAGGTTATCCAAACCCCGTGTGTCTGAAGCTTGGTTTACCCTCCTATGCTTGTATGGGATGATCAGGTGACTATCTCTTGTTTCTCACATCGGGCCCGACCCACGTGAGCTTAGGGAATTGTCACTGGACGTCCCACAAACATTACAAGGATGAAAAATGAACCAATGCAAACAACAGAACTCGTCCATGCTACGACATTCAAAAAAAAATTAAAAATTTAAAGCACAAAAGTACATTTAAGGGTTTGTAATCATTACAATACCCGGGGTAAATTCCCCCATGGACGGATTGACCCCATCAAAAGAGCGTTGCAGCTCTTCCACCCTTTGATTTGTGGCATCAATGAATTACTGCCACCGACTTAGCTCCTGCTCCTCCTCACCAACAATGGGGCGTAGTTTATCGGCCCCCGCTCGGACCCTCTCTATTTCAGCCACATAAAATACCACTATCCTCAGCTCGGCCCTCAACTCCTTGCATGAGGCACCAACCCAGTAGGCCCATTCCCAATCATTGGTGAAGTTGCCGCCCGGGTGCATGTCCCACTCATCGGACCACCCCTTCTTCGAATCCCGCAAAGCTGTTTTCAGTATGGTGTGGTGCATGGTAGGTGACGTATCTTGTTGCAATGGCTCCCCATAAATGTTCTTCACATAGGTTTATTGACAATAGACGGTGACAGGTGTGAAGTCCTCCCACGCGTGACCATCGGCCACCCTGAACCATTGACACTGGCATGGAGTGATCCTGAACCAGTAAGCTGGTTCGTCCCTCCTCGCCTTAGGAATGAAGACTTCATCCGTTAGCCCGAATCCATAAAAGGGAATCTTATTGCACAGTGGATAGTTCTTTTGGCTCTCCGATAGGAGTTCTATCAAAGAATTATGGTCCGAGTGGCTTTGGACCAGCTCCCCAAGGCCCAGACAGTTGGCCATCTCATACCTTTGGGCGGAATCTGCAAGAACCCCCAGCACAGCTTCTTGATGGGCCATTATAGCTTCAGAACTCGAAAAAATTCCGGGTCGGGTAGCAAATATTGTTCGTCGAGATCGCTCGTGAAGCTCCTTTGCAAACACAAGTCGCGGGGCCTGGCCTCGGCTTGCAAGAAGATGTTCTCTTGGCGTAGTCGCGGAGTCAAAGACTCGCGGTTCTCCACGAAGCTCGACTCACGGTGAGTAGACATAGAGGAAGCGGAGCTTCGCGAATCGAGAGTGAAAAAGGAAAAAGTCGTAAAGAAGTAAAAAGACAAGAGAGCTCAGCCCCCTATTTATAGGTGGAGACCCCGGAGCTTCGCGGCATGTCCAGCCCGTATGGAGCTTCGCGGTGCGTCCAGAGCGCGCGGCCCAAGCCTACCTCACGTGCCTTTTCCACAATGTAGCACCACGAACTACTGATAATTTTTGTGATTTCCATTTTAATTCAATCCTTGGTCCCTTCGCAGCTCCATGTCTGAGGGGGGGCATTTGTTGGCGCCAAAATATTGGAAGAATAGAATGAACAAAAAAGAGGCCCTGCACCCTTCCTCGCAAAGCCCCGACATGAAGTCCCTCTAGCTCTACGGCCACTACGAAGCACCGGAGGCGATAACACTCCGGGAACAGCCTGATGTTCACAAGACCACCGCAAAGCACTAGAGGCGGTAACGCTCCGCGAACGGCTAGATGTTCGCGAGACCGCCGCGAAGCCCCAGAGGCGGTAACCCTCTGCGAATCTGGTTGACATTCGCGACCAACCGTGAAGCCACCGAAGCCCCCTTCATGCCGCTTGAGCTCTGCTTCACGGCGCCCCTTGCCTATAAATACCGAGCTCCCCCTAAGCTCGGGATATGGACAGTCTGACCCTTTGTCTCCTCAACTCCCAAATCGCGAAGCACTCTTCATTCTGGGAATCATGAGTTCCGTGAGGTATTTTTGAGTCATGAGAGGCCTCTGTCTTGCCTCGTTTTGAGCCCCTCTTCCGAGAGGTATTCTCTTCACGAAGCCTAAGGGAATTCGCGAAGGAAGGGGATTCCCAAGGGAACCCGAGCAGTCACAGAGCATTTATGCTTTGCAAAACACCAATCCTGTACAAGTGATCCACATGACAAGGCAGGGTCACTGTACATTGTGAAGCACATTACTTCACAACAGCTTGCTTCGTGAGGCACCATTACTTCATGAGGAAATGCTCTGCGAATACCCTTCCACTTTGCGAAGCCCCTTCCACTCGCACCTATGACCCATACAAAGGACAAGGCACTATCATTAATGAATGACTCCCCATAGCAAGTGTATTCCACTATGAAAAGAAACCAAACTCCGCAAGGTCCCTACTTGTGGACCCCTTTTCTTGGAAATTCAACTTCCCATGCGACCCTCTAGGTTTGCACGATGTGATTTCAATTTCCCCTGGATGACACCACCCATAGTGTTGCTTCTCCTATTGCTTCTTCATATAGGAATGATAACAGATATTGCTTCTTCGCCACACTAACGTGAACGCCTCGATGGTTCGCTCTGCGACCCCCCATTTCCACATCCTTAACGATGCCTTCCCTCCCACAAGGAGCAGAGGGTACTGGTCATGTAAGACCTAGGGGTGCAGAGTAAACCCACCTCGTCTGAGCTGCATGACATTAAACTGCCAAGCACCTTGTCCTTCTCACATGACATGAAACTCTGACTCAACCCCGTGCCTCCCACGCAGGTTCCCCCCCATCTCAGACATTCTTTAAGCTGCTCGTCTCCAAGGGAATGGAATCACCATCACATGGAATGATATCCTCCCTCTCGGAGTGGTGTATGTCCACAAGAGAAGGGAAACCACCTTGGTGTAAGCCCTTAACCCCCTCTTGCGGAAGGTAGAACCCATGCACCTTCGTACTTCCTCACCGCCAGGGCCAGTGGAGGGTATGATAGGGAACGAGGCACCTCCTTACTTTGATCCCACATCCCTCTCCCCCTGTGCATTGTCGCACTCGGGCCTCCATCCTAGAGTAAGTCCCGACACCATGGTCCACCTAATGTGTAAGCCCCTCCTTGCTTCTCATGGACGCACCCTTTATGACGTGATCGTCAGGTCTCTGCTGCCTCTTGTTTCTAACACCAATCATGACTCACGTGGGCTTAGAGTAAGAATTGACGATGAAAATTCCCTCATCCAGAATGATGTTAAACTCTATTCCCTCATCCATCATGACGTTAAACTGTATACCTGAACTACGTGGACTTTGATCCATGTCAAGGCATGGTGTGTAGGAAGCCTCATGAGGTTCAAGCCCACCATTAGGGGACCCAGGGGTTCACCTTAACATTGGTTTGCTGGCAGAAACCCCACCTGAACTATGTGGTCTTTGATCCGTGTCAAGGCATGGTTTGTAGGAAGCCTCCATGAGGTTCAATCCCAACAATTATTGGCCCCAACTGTCTCCATGTCGGTGTGCCAAGCCCCTTGTTTTACCAGAACTATGGGGACATTGATCCATGTCAATACGTGGTACATAGGAAGCCTCAAGAGGTTCAAGCCCACTACCCGGTTGTTCCTTTACGTTGGGTTCCACCCTCGTCCCGCATGACATTAAACTACATTTCTGTCCAGTGGTAATCTGCTGCGACTAACCTGAACTACGTGGTCTTTGATCTATGTCAAGCCATGGTACCTAGGAAGCCTTCCTGAGGTTCAATCCCACCATCCACCTGGACCAAGGTCCATCTTCATGTTGGTCCTCCGATACACCCCCATCCTGCATGACGTTAAACTACATCCCAATCCAGTGGTAAGCCGTTGTGACCCTACCATCCAGTTGTTCTGAAGCCCCCTTCGTGTCTGTATAACATCCCCTTTACCTGAACTATGAGGATTTTGATTCATGTCAAGGCATGGTACGCTGGGAGCCTCCCTAAGGTTCAATACAATCACCCATCAGACCAAGGTCCTCATTCACATTAGTACTCTTCCATCCAACTTGAACTACGTGGTATTTGATTCGTACTAAGCAGGGTACGTAGGAAGCCTCAGGAGGTTCAAGCCCACCACCACCTAGTCATTCCGACCTCATTCACATCAGTTCTCCCACCACCTCTTTCCACCTCAGAGTGTAAGCCGCATTTCATATTGAACTACGCAGACTTTGATTCCCTACCACTGGGATAGGTTGGAAGTCTCTTCGAGACTCATGCCCAACACTACCGACATCTTCACGACGGTCCCATTTCATGAAATTCTCCATCATACATCATGATTCTTACCCAGGCCGCCACACCCCGGTGAGATCATGCCACCTCATTCCCCTCCACAACATTCAAGAGGCCTCCCATGGGATGGCCCCAATATCGACATTCCCTCAAGGGGGACTCCTCAATCTGATCCACTCCATCTAGTGTTCTGATTAGGCCGATATGTCTCCGCTGGACGTTAAACATGCGGCCTACACTGTGTTAAATATGGGAAGTTGAGGAAAAACCCATATACATGCCTATGGAAAATGATTCCCCATGCTCGATGTGGGATTCCTCGGGCTTCTGCGCCCTCGAGAAGCCCTATAATAATGGAAAAAAGATAGATACGCCAATTCCCCAGCGTTCACACACGCTAATGATGCCTCGACATGACTACTCCCCCAACTGAACGTTGCTGCCCTGACCAGAAATTTTAGAATTTCCTGACAGAAGTAGTGTAATTAACTGGCGTCAATGGAAATATGGCATTGGGAAGAGTTTCACGAACAACGTATTAAATCTATGAGGGAGACCCAGACTAGGTGACGAGTTTTGAGGAGGAATCCACAGAAGGAGGAACCGACATCCCATCATCCCGTTTCAATCAAGGAGAAGGTGTCCCGGAATAAGGAATGGCTACCTCTAGCCTTTGGAAAGTGGGAATGCAGAGCAACACAAAAGCCGCGCCTGTCGCACCTCGAAGCGGAAAGACGCACGCTCCCCAACGAAAGCATCAGAAACAATGACTCAAATGAATTATATTAAACTTATATAAGTATTATGTATCAATTTTGATCTAAAATAAATTTAAATAAAATAAGTAATTATTTAAATAAAAATTCGGTTTTTAAATAGTAACCCAGTGTTTTTACAACTCATAAAAAATTGAACGTTTTCAGAAAAATACAAAAAATTCACCCTAGGCTAATTTTGATATTCCTAATCCAAAAATGAAGTCCATGTTGAAAGATAAAATTTATAAAATTTCAAAAAGTGGGTATTACTATTCATAACGGCTTGTTCATAATAATATTATAATAATATCTCATTTAGTGAAACTTAGTATTGCGTATCATACACGCTATCATGGAAGGTCGCAGTTGCGTGTAATGAAAGCCAAGTCAGGGTTTCGTGTAGTGCAAGATTCATTTGATGTTTCATATAAAATAATCCAACCATATATCATTTATATGTTGAATATATATATATACAATCAATGTTGCGTAAAATAACATCTATCAAACAAACTTGAAATTTTGTGTAACACGATCCAAGATTAGTTTTGTGTATACTACAAGCTAATATGGTGGTGCGTATAGAACAACATACTTTTGGTGTCGCATACAACACAAGACATCAATGAAATTAAAAAAAATAATTCTCATAAAATCTCGGGTTGTTACATTCTACCCCACATAAAATGAATTTCACCCTCAAAATTTGTTAGGGTTATAAATCGTTTATTAGATGAAATTTTCTTTAATAGAAACCCTCATCATAAAAAGGAACACTAAAGCATAATTTTCAAAACTAATGTATGAAACGTAAAGGTTACCAAAATTAACATATCCCTGGGTTTCCACATAGGTGAACATAGGTGAAAATATGGATATGGAAGAGAAATTTAACCATCATGTTCTGATTGAGAGGCGTAGAGAACATGGCTATGAAAAATCCAACAATCATAAAGCCATAAATTTGTGATGATCTAAAGTACCATCTGATTCATCAGATTTGAGAGTACTAGAACAAAATTTTTGGTTTCCAAGATGATTTCCCTAACATTGAGGAACATTTACTTAAGGATAAATACTTACTTGATTTTAGTGTAATATCATTTTTGGTCATTCTATGATCAATTTCCACTTCATCTCTATTTAATGAAATGAAGCTGAATTTCTCATTCATGAAGTGTTAGAAGATCATGCAATAGAATGATAATTCATCCCATCTATTTTTATCACAAAAATGTTAGAATAAGTTATTAAATATACATAATTCCATCTATAGTGAGATTAATCGTATATGATTCCAACAGTGGACTTATACTTTATATATCATACCACTTAATAAAATAAAAATAGTTTCTACTAACCAGGAACTTCTTGTAGGCTAGTGGTATGCGATAAAGGCATGTCACACTTCATTTATGGGTTCGATTCCAACAACCTTTTCCGACATGATGGGTTGTCATCCATCCTACACGTTTTCCTTTTTCTAAAACTAAATTATTATAAAATTCTATAAATAATATCGAAAAAAGTTCTAACCTTAAAAAATTCCATCTGATGTCCAACTTAATCCATTCCAACCTTTAAGCTTATCGAAAATAGTTTTTCCCAATCAAATAGTATAAAGAAATCGATTAATAGAAATTTCATCAACCTAGAATGTGAATATCATCATTTATCCCCCATATAAGATATATCTTGTTGGTCACATTCCAAACATGTGA
Organism: Viscum album; assembly: GCA_963277665.1. Classification (NCBI taxonomy): domain Eukaryota; kingdom Viridiplantae; phylum Streptophyta; class Magnoliopsida; order Santalales; family Viscaceae; genus Viscum; species Viscum album. The sequence goes on from CAUJRU010000144.1 coordinate 112,095, forward strand.
ATACATTAATCATGTATTCTCTTGAAAAATGAATACCCATTAAAACTTTGTGAAAACATGAATGATGTCAAAAGTTAACTCTTTCCACATACCAAAATCCCAAAATTTTTATATACTCAAACCATGATATCACATTGTCCTTATATAAGCCATGAGATCATAAATCCTATAAAACATCTCATTATCTCCTAATACCTTCATTATGCGCATATCATCTAATTTCCAAAAATCTATGAATTAACCTTTTAGGGTTACTGGTACCATTCAACATATACTTTCAAATAATTTTGAAAAAAAAATAGTGTAACAATCCTTAGATGTTTCTTTATTCCATAGTACCATTAAATTACCTATACAACATAACTCTTGATAAACATACAATAATTCAACTACCTTCTTAAACCACTGACTGAGCTTCGTCATTTCTTTCATCTCATATATCATTTGTAGACTCTTTATCAACATAAATACTACCCATACGACCATGCTGATTATCTTCATGAGATTTTCCCTTAAGGAATTGGTTTGGATAATTCCCATACATTCCACATTTAAAACATTTAACCATTTTTTGATGTCTTAGAAATACCATTATCCATGTACATGGTGTAAACTAAACCTTTACCTATAAAATTACTGGCTTTGTGTCCTTATTTTCCACACCCAAAGCATATTCCAGTTCCTTTGAAACATTCTCCCTGATGCCTCTTCCCACATGATTTACATGAGGGGAATTGAACTTTTTTTCCTCTATGATCATCATGAAACTCCATCTTTCTCTTATTAGATGAGTCGGGATACTTACCAATGTTGAGATTATTGATCATATTATGAGATTTCTGATTAGGAATAATAACAATGTTTGGACTTCTAGATCTAATTTCATTTGGTTTCTCATGAAGAATATCATTCTATTGTCCATCATATCCTCCATTATCATGAATCTTCCTATTTCCAGCCATTTTCTAATACCCAAAACGAATAGTCTGAGTGGAAAAAATCATGCTAGGAAAATAGCATAATTAAGGGGGACTACCTTCAATATATAACACCTTAGGTTTAATTCTAATATCATTACCATAATTCTAGGACTATAACCCATACGTATACTTAACCTTACAGACATCCCGAGACATACTGTAGAAATATCTCTAGGTATCTCACTAATGTTCTCTCATCCTAGTTTCCAAAGGTTAACTAAACCTTTGCTCTGATACCAACTATATAGACCCAAATCTCGACATACATGGACATTACATTACTTTTTTGGAATAATTAATACATGACAAAAATAGATTCCCAAAGATCGTATTAGGTTAGTGTCTTTGGAAACTTGGAACGTAATCTTCTAATCATGGTGAAAGATCTTCAACATCTCCCATAAAGATCTTCCCCTTTTGGTTTTATTACCTAAAACCTTTCTTCATATCTTGTGGAAACGAAAACCTAAAAAGGTTGAGCTCAAATGCTCAGTAATTATAAACATAGAGAACATAAAACCATCCATAAACATTTGAATGAAAAAACTTGAACATAAAATCTAAACATCAAAATCTTGAGCAAAGACATAAATATTTGAAGTACATAAGGCATATATCATAAGGGATCATCAATCATGATAAAATAGAATGGGAATAAAGCATGTAATTTTGGAAACCATTAAGCACATGTTATGATTTCCATAGTAGCCAAGGCATTACTATCATGACAATCATAGTGGAAAAAGTCCATTTATGAATCGAGTTCACTCCGTGTTTCAGTCCTGTAACACTGAACCAGATTAACATACCATTCCAATCATGTCTATCTCATGAGATATAAATCTTTACCCAATTAAATTGAGGGAGATATAGGTCCCACCCATCTCATAATGAAATCATTCTTACTTTTGCCACAAAATAAACATAAATCATTCATAATAACCCAAATAATAAAATGGGTTTCATAAACATCATCCCATCACAACATAATCCATATAAAACAAATGGATATCATTTCTTCATAATAAGAATCAATCCATGTTAATAATGGAGACATTATACTTGAAACACAAACATATTAAATAATGTCATTTTTAGATGGAAAATGGTTTTGATAAAACACTTGAAATGAATTCTTGTGGAAAATATACTTTCTTCTTCAAAATAATTTTATTTTTACAAAATCCCATGAAATATTAAATGAAAAAGGTTTTTTTAAATAATCATGTAATCTTTTAGAGGAAGCTTCATGAAAATGAGGCATTATGAAGCCATAAAAATCCGTTCACCCGTATAAGTTAAAAATAACATTCTCCTCATACTTTTTTCAGAAAATTAAAAAAGTTCCTTGTGTGGTAAACAAAAGTAGGATTCTATCATAACATGTGGAAAAATTAAAAAATGGGTAAAAATTCCATTAAAAATACATGAAAACTTTTTTACAAAATAGGGACATGGATGATAACAAAAACCCAGTAAATACTCACGAATAACAATCTCGGATAAGATCAAGATTGAAATAGTTATCCCTTACCTTATGTCCGAAATGCTTCGTATGTATCCAAAACTCCTGTATAATGATTTAAATAATGTCATTGAATTATTAAAGAATCATATTAATTGTTATGATATCATATATAGTTTACTTATGACTTTATATTACCCGTTCTTTTGTAAATTCGATGTAAAGGCAACGATTTGGGTAAAATCGTTTCATTTATTGTACGTGTTTTGACTTGTTGTTCTTGATATTATTACTTATATCATGATTTAAATAATTCCAGAATTTAAGACATGATTTATATATAATATATATTCAGAATATACATATATATATGATAAATCGATAAATGGAATGAAATACACCATTCATGGAGACGGTAGGCCGTACATACGCATGAATGTTTTTTTTCTTATTGAATTGAATGGAATTAACTAGATGACATAAATATATATATACATAAATCCATTATCATTATTATTTAATATATTTCATTATTATTCACTATATATACGTTATAATCATTCATGAATGGTAAACATGGAGAATGAATCTCATCGCGTCGTGGAGACGGTAGTCCGTACGTACGCACAAGGGATGATATCAATTTCATTATCGTGGAATTTTATTTAAGTGTATGTATAATATTTCAGAATCAATATCACTTCACAAAAATAATATATAGTTATTTATTTATACCATTATACCCAACCAAGTATGGTTGTGGTCGAAAACAGATTACACCACGGCGTGGAGACGGTATTCCGTACGTACGCACGCGTGGTGATTTCGTTTTTCGTAGGATGGATATAAGATGAAATAGGTTTGTTTAATATTTATAATAACATATCATTATATAAGTAATACTTATTTTATTACTTTATAATGAGACAACAAAATAAGAATAATTAGAAGAACAAATAAACTTGAGAGAATCAGAAGAAGAGATTACCTCTTCTTCGACGTACCTCCTTTAAGCTTCCTCTTATGAAAGTAGAGTTGTTTTTTGAGAAGACCAGAACCTCCGGAATGTTTCTAGAGAGGTGAATAATAGAAATGGGCAGGGATTGTATGATCTTAAAGGCTCAAAACGGTGTGAATAGTAGAGGGAAGGGGTGACCTTTTTATAAGGGAGGAGAGGGGCACCTTTGAAAAAACATAAATTATTATTTTATAATAAAGTCATATTCAGTTTATAATAGCTCCAAATTGATTTATTTTTAATCTAAAGTTAGGATGGGTCGAAATCCTCTCAAAAAATAGGTTTTAGACAAGTTTATGTTACTATTTTAACCTTATCTATTAGATTTAACTCTATGTTAAATAATTTTACTTTTACCGTGTCTTCTTGTTTCTTACACTATATGGTTAATAAACATTCTATAACTAGCCAAAATAACCCCAAGTGTTTAATTATTAATATATATAACCTTATATAAATAATTTATCCGAACCATAGATTTTTAAGAATATAATAACAATTAATAATATTTTTTTTAAAACTATTTTATGTCAATTTAGAAACTATTTGGTAATTGATTTTTTTTAAAATAATAATAGCATGATTAGTTCTAATAAAGTTAATTAAAACAATTCTAACATTTAATATTAACATAGAAAATTAGTTTAATTCTTAAAAAGTCTCAAATTACATTTATTTGGGTATTTATAATATCAATTATTTTAATATTTCATTATTTAGGTAATTACTGAATCACCATTATGTCATAAATAACTTAACTTATATAATGTCTAAAAACTATAAATAAAATAAAATTAGGTAGGAAATATTGGTATCTTTTTAATTAATATTTATAGTCAAATTTATCTAATTTATAACCCTATATTAAAATTTTTTAGTTATTAAACATTGATTTTAACTATTTTAACTCTTCTTTAAATAAAATAATATAAAATGTCCTAGTCTAATCCAAGTGGACCTAAATGGTTATATTTTCTTCCTAAGGTTGTTTTTGGTCGAATAAAACTTATCCAATAGAATTAGGACATGTGTTAGGGTAATAATAATATCATTTTTACCCTTAATTACCCTATTTACTTTTAATCGTGGTAAATAATATTAAAAAGTTACTATTCACAAAAAAATTATTTTTATCATATTGAACCAAATTATACTCCTTGATTTTAATTGTGTATCTTGTATTTTTGAAATTCCACTCACAGAAGCGGTAAAATTACGTTTTATGTAGAATTTTAAATTCTCCTATGAGGTGGGTAAAGGACGACGAAAAGTTCAATAAAATTTTAATATATCTAAAATTATTATAAAATGACTCAAACTAATTACATTGAACTTATATAGTTATTATGTATCAATTTTGAACAAAAATAAATTTAAATAAAATAAGTAATTATTTAAATAAAAAGTCGGTTTTTAAATAGTAACCCAGTGTTTTCACTATTCATCAAAAATTGAATGTTTTCAAAAAAATACCAAAAATTCACCCTAGGCTAATTTTGATATTCCGAATCCAAAAATGAGTTCCATTTTGAAAGATAAAATTTATAAAATTTTAAAAAGTGGTTATTGCTTTCCATAACGGCTAGTTCATAATAATATTATAATAATATCTTGTTTACTGAAACTTGGTATTGGGTATAACACACACTATCATGGATGGTCACAGTTGCATGTAATGAAACAAAAGTCAGGGTTGTGTGTATTTCAAGATTCATTTGTTGATTCATATAATAGAATCCAACCATATTTCATTTATACATTGAATATATATATATATATATATATAAACACTCAATGTTGCATAAAATAACTTCTATCAAACGAACATGAAATTGTGTGTAACATGATCAAATATTATTGTTGTGTATACTACAATCTAATGCGCTGTTGCGTATAGAACAAGCTAATTTTGATGTCACGTACAACACAAGACATCAATGAAATTAAAAATAATAATTCCCGTAAAACTCGTTTTGTTACAATTATTTTAAAATACAATTATAAAATATATATCTATGGAAGGTATATATATATACTAATATTGATTTAAATATATTATATATTATATTAATTTACATATACTAGATTATAATATAAATATAAGTATATATATGTGTGTTTATTAAAACACACGCATATGTATATATAAACTTTATAAATATATTTTTATAATGTAAAAATGGTTAGATATTATTTTAAATACATTTTTAGAATATTTATTTAAATATATTAGAATATAAATTTTTACATAAATATGTCGACATATGTATTTATATGAGTGATTTATTATCAAAAAATATAATAAAATATGCATATATTTAATTATAAATAAAATTATGTTGTGAGAAATTATAAAATTTCAAAACCATAATGTCAAAATAAATGTAATCCCTGGTAATAAATTCATTATTCACCAAAAAAGGCAATAATACCTACTAAAAAAGGCTGAAAATCCATCGAATTCTAAAAAAGTGGGGTACCCCGAATAAAAACTCCACTTTGGAGGCCTTAGAAGAATGTTTTGCCTCAAAATCCATGAAATAGGTTTACCTCTATCACCAAGGAAATAGAGATCATCCCAAGAATTTATTTTATATGTGGTAGATCCCAAAAGGACATCCAGATCAAATGTTATGGTCGTTTGATATTCACATTATGTTTTCAACTTATTTTAGATCTTTTATTAATTTTTTTATTTTTTTATATTAAAATTGAGATCAAATGACTATTGCTCAGTAATAATAATTAAAATATGCATAATTTTTTTAATTATTTTATAAGCAATTTTCACTAATTATCTTAAATATTATGTGTACATTCCCATTTGACTTAATTAAAACATATTTTTAAAATATATATTATTTTTAAAACAATATCAAAAAATATTTATATATTAATATATATTTTTAATGAAATATTTTTTTTGAATTATACCCTTATCAATGCTACTAAAAAAGCAATGATAAATGGGTACTATTGCATCAATTCTAAAAAATTACTGATAACCCCCCCTCCTTTATCATTTTTTTTACAAGCACTGATAAAAGACCCCATTTATTAATATTTTTAAAAAGAAATGATTATGGGTGGAAATTTATTAGTTCTTGTACCAAAGTGCTGATAAAGTCACCCCCATTAACAACTCTATTTTTGGCACTATTAAAGAACCCTTTAATAATTTTTTATAACTAAAGATGTGGGTCTCTAATGGTGCTTTTAACAAGTACTATTAAGGCCCAAGCAGTAGATAAATCATGTTTTTTATAGCGAATCCATGGTGATCCTTGATCCAGGATATCGATGAGTGGTCATTGTTCAGGAAATTAAAAAAATGGAATGAAGGTTTTCTTTATCCTTACATACTATTTGGGGTATGTTACATAAGGAAGATGGATGTGTATTAGTTTGTGGTGGAATTAAAAAAATTGTGTAATGAATTTATTTTCTAGTAGAAATTCCTAGTTACTAGGGTTTTTGGGATTTCTATTTTGGTGTTTTTTGTAATAATTTATTGTTTATTAAATTATGACGTGTTTACTAAAGATTTTTATTTGTGGTTTCTATCACAATGACCTTTAGTAAGAGGCCTCTATAGATTAATCTTGGTTGGAACATAAGGTTTTCACAACAAACATAATCTTGTTTTTTATTGTAGATAATATAGGTTAAACTATTTAAAGTTTCAATAATAAGTTATATGGTTTTTTCCCATTCAACTAGTTGGTGGAATTTTACTCATCAAGACTATTATTTTCACTCATGCAAGGTTTTTTATAGAAAGAATTTTTGATGTTATGAAAATATGTTCGCTAGTGGTAACTATAAAATTATTTCATGTAATATATGTATAGTGAACCATGGTGGGTTCGGTACAGCTGAGTTATACATGGGATATGATCTGAGGATGGGAATGTGTTTTCTGGAGGTTATGGATACCATTGAGATTTTTATGAATGGAATGTCAAATACCATGGGATTTTAGGATGTGAATCAATTAGAGAAAATCAAGTATAGAAGTCAGTTTTATGGGGAATTACCTGTTGGATTCATATCCTAGTTGAGTCTGGATGTTATTTTTAGTGGTGCAATAGAATTGTGTATAAACTCTCATCATATTATATGAATTCCCAAGTGTTTAATGATCATGTGTTACTCCATGTAATGAGCAATATTACTTAATTTTAATGGGATGGAATCACTGTGGATTTATTTTTGTTATATTATATTGGCCTTTTAGGGGAGTATGGTTAGTAGTTTAGGTATTTTAGTTTTGGTTTTAAGGGATTTGAATCAAGGGATCTTGACTTGGTTGTGAAAATCAAGTTATATTTGAGAATACACCCCATTGGTTTAGATGAAATCAGGATAAATAGTGGATAAGAAACTATGTTTTTGGTTCATTGGATGTTCAAAATTACTGATAAGAGGAGATATTGATTTGGAATAAATTTTTAGAAAATTATCGACGTGTGAGAGTGAGTTACGTGCAGTGCAATTAATTATGTATCAATGGGTGGACATGTGTTCGCCAAGGAAAAATGTGATCTGTGAGACAATGAATGGTATAAAGGACTACAGTTTCATTGATAATGAGATACTTTTACTCTATAATGGATAGAGACATCATGGATAGATTGATGTTCCATGGTACAATCAATATAATTTTGGTCCTTGATGTATTTTTTTAGGGATGGGTGAGCATGGATCGGGATGAGTGACATGCATGTAGTTTTGGTACCTATTCGGTCATTTCCCAAGGAGTGGTGTAACATAAGTGATATAGTGGGGATAACAACATTTTCTATTCAAGGGTTTAACCGTCATTATGGATGGAACTATTGAGAATATCAAGGATGGAGTTCCTAGTAAACTGAAAACATGTGGTGATTAATGTTTTTTGTTAGTGTTTTGGAATGAGTTGGATAACTATTCCCTTTAATTATATTTATTAATTGATAGAGTATGGGTTTTTTAGATCAATATTTTCTATTTTTTGGTATAATTATAATGATACTCTTATGGTGGAGATTATTATATCCAATGAGTAGATACAACCCTTATGTTGGAAGGGTAATAGATATAGTGAGATTGGTTGGTAGATGATCAATATTTCCTCAAGATACTAGTTTGTAGGTAGATATGTTTTTATCTAGTTCTATAGAGAATACAAGATTTGGATTTATTTATGGTATTGAATGGGGATTGGGTATTTTTATTGTTCTTGGGATGGATTTTGTGTAATCTAAGGGAGATTTATGACTAATATGTTTTAGTTCTCATATTGAGTGTATGAAAAATTGTTTGGTCAGTGAAGTAACCAATCATGGAATTAAACCTCATTTCAAATTAGAAAATGAGTATTGGACGATGTGATAGTGCCTCAGTGGGTGGGACCATGAATATTTGAGAGGTCATTAATAGAATGACTACAGTTTTCTCTTATGTAATTGGGTGTGGTGGGGTGGAAACTGCATTGATTGTATTGATAGAATGTCAGAAGTTCATTTTCTACAGGCGATTCCTATGGTGGAGATCACCATGGTTTGAAATCAACCATTTTTAGTGGAAAATTATGGTGGGGAAAACAATATGACTAGGAATACACCAGCTAAATATTATTTGGTGTATCGAGATAGATAGTTTTGGTTGATCTTTCACTTATTATTAGATATAGTGATGAGCGGGTGGATTGATTTTAGTATATAATTCTCTGTGGTGATTGGAGTTTCATAGTGGAAGAACATTCAACATTCGAGGATATATCATGGTTGTTTGAGGGTGAATTCATGACCAAGGTAGGACATGAATGATATTTGGAGGATCTCTATATATATTTTAGGATGAGAAGATTCATGATGGGGATTTTGTAAGGACCTATATTGTTACAGGTTGTGAAATTATGAGTAAATTTGTTTTTTAATACTGTAGTAGGGGATGTTTCATGAATTGGGATCATATCAAAATTTTGGGGGTTGTAAAATATTGTTTAAATGATTTTTAATGTTTATTTTGGAATTATTGGTGTTTTAGTTTCTCAAGGGAACATCATTTTAGGTTTAGGGTACCCCTTGGCCGATTTTGGAAGTACAATATGTACCATGATGTAACCCGGGGGTATTATGGCATGGATAGTGTCACTAGAATTTATATATAGTATGAGAATGAGAATTTCATAGTAGCCCATTGCCTGAAATATGTATGGGTAAATAAATTATTTATTTCATTCTAGATATTTCATGAGAGGAGAGATCATTTGACAGTATGTGGGTTGTGTTGTGGTGGGTGCATGGGAGGTAGGGTAATGGGGAATCCTTCAGAGGCCAGTTTCATCGTGGGGTCCTATGATTCATTATATTATGTGCTCAGACATGGGACTTTTATTTGAAACTCAATGGCTTGTAGAACAATGCAACCTCGTGTGAGGGGTTTTCACCATTTCCCCTGGGACATTAAATAAAGAGACATCATTGTTGTTTTTTTAAATGGGCACATCCATCATTTCAAGGTCCGATTGTAATGAATTGAACCCATATGGGTGTTTTAAATTCAATAGGAATATAATCTTTTGAAATATTGGATAGGAAAAATTTCAAAGAATGATTTAGAATGGAATTATATAAATTTTAGAACCTAAAAAGTGTCATTTTGGATGCGGGAAAAGTCTCATCAGGATGCTGGGATTATTAGGAAGTGTTAAAGATAGAATGGTGTGGTTGGGATAATAAAAAACAATAGTTATTTAATTAACTAGTTAGTGGTGTCTATATGTTATTGGATCCATTTACTATGGCTACTAGATATTCAGTGGGAGTTTTAATGAGTGATCAATTACTAAATTCCCCCCTTGAGTGTTGAAGAGGAGGAGCCCTCTTCCCCATCAATGTGTTGTGTGTTTGAGTCGGCGAAGACCTCCCCTTGGGTCCCTCTTTCTCTCTTGGTTAAGTGATTCTTTTGGTGATAATATTTAGTGTTTTTATTTAAGTTTTTCCCTCTAGTGTATCCTACTAAACTCATCCTTCATCCCCTGAAAATTTTGGGTTCTTCAATTAGGGATTTCTGTGCTGATTCCATTGAATAATGGTGGAATCATCCATGTATCATAGGTCTTATATTTATATTGTGTAGGGGACATCTTGACATGACATATTCACATTTGTTCTTAGTTTTCTATGAATGTGGGAAGATATGTTGAATTATTCATAGGGTTTTTGTCAATTTTTCTTTTAATTAACCAGGCAAGTGGTGTTATCCCTAAGAGATTTGTCCTGGAACATGGTCAAGAGTAAATCATGGTATTTTTAGAGTAATTGGATATGGTTATAATGTGATGAGATATTTCCATATGGCCTTGTTAACTTATGCATTTTTGGGTTTTTATTTTTGAATAATTATAATTGTTCATAATTAATTTTGTGATATTTCATTGTGTGAGTTTGGTACTTGGTGGGTGATTGATGCCTCAATGAGCCTTTACAGCTACTTCTAGACCTTGTTATTAAATAAGAAAACATCAAATATGGTAGGTGGTCCTTAAACATGACTTATATCTCAATTACATGTGTTTTTCTATCATGATATCCTCACAAGGCATTGAATTAAAATAAATCAAATGCTTATAATGTCTATTTCCTTAGTTTAACTTCCCATAAACATGTTAATAAATTTAGAGGATGTACCTCTAGGTGAGTTACTTGGTAATAAAGTGAATATAAATTTTCAAAACATAAATGGTGTTTTGGCCTTGATGATTCCTATGGGTATTTCTAAAGTGGTATATTAAAATGATAATTAAAAATGGTAAATTGTATTCATGTGTTTCATTTTTTTTATTTGGTATTTAGAAACTGAATTTGTAATTAAAATTTTAAATCCAAATTTGACATGGTTATTAGAAAACATTATTTCTTTTGGTTTTTAAAATAGAAATTTGAAATGGTATTGCTGATGTAAGGTGATATTATTTTGGAAAATTGGTATTTGGGAAAAGGTATTTTGAAATGAATTTCATAATGGTATTTTGGAATGGGTTTGGAAACAGTGTATTGGCCCTTATTTTGGAAATGGATCTTCAAATGGTTTTTCATCACTTGTATTGGAATTGTTTTGGAACTTAAATATTGATAATATCGTATGGGTTTTTCTATTTTGGTGATACAAAAATGATGATATGTTCACAATTTTATTTTAATGTATATGAATTGTTTCATTTTTTTGGTTAAACCCATGGTGAACATGGCCCTTGAGTAGATGCATAGACTAATGATTAATCCTAAGTTTAATATATCCCCCAATTGAATGCCTAGATTTTATTGTTAAACACAAGGGGACCAAAAACCTTGATGGGATGTTTCAATTTATTATTTAAAGCTGATTTGAACATAAACTCTAGGTGGAATCTTGGTGTTATGGTTAAAATATTGGTGAACATGGCCCCTATGGTTGATCTAGGGACCTCAGGGATGAGTATATTACCATTGGATTCTAGTTGTTTAGTTTGGGATGGGTATATTAATATCAAAGGGGGATTGTTGTAATAGTAATCATAACATGATTAGAGAGAGCACAATAATGCCTAAAGTAGGTATCTACCATTCCTAGGGTGAATCCCCCTTGTTCGGTGTTTGTTTTATGATTTTTTAAAAACATTTAATGGATTTTCTTGTAATTATTTACTTGGTGAATAAATACTTCGACTATTATCAGAATGGTTATATTTAGGGACACTATTGGTGGTGTCTTATTGATTAGTACTCACACCCTAATTGGGACACCATGGAACATGGGTACTAGAGTAGACACAATTATTGATAAAAAGTTCAGGTTTAAGGTAAGGACCCATGTTTATGAGTGATATTTTCCTTATTAGGCTGGAGTTATAGGATGGGACTGAGTAGTCCATAGAACCAGCTTGGCACAGGTTGTTTCCTACAGATTTAATTTTAATTTCTATTACTACTTGTGTACGATCATCCCATGGGGGATTCAATATGGTATGTTTTACACATTCATTTATTACTACATCCGATGTTATGTCATTTTATTGTAACTTTTCATGGTTGTGATGTCATATATATGTGTATTAGATTTGTTATAAATTAATATTATGTTAATAACTCTTATAATGATGTAATAGTCTCCCCATGATACCCTCTCAGGCTCTCACTACTATTCGGTAGACTTTAAAATACTAGGAGGTGTGTTTGAGGTCCTGTATAAAACCAGTTTGGTTACTATTCATAGAGTGAGATGGGTCAGGATGTTACAATGTGATATCATGGTGGTATTTATTTTGACTAACTATTTTTGAATGGTAGATTGGATACTAGGATATTGTCTAAGAATAGTAATGATGTCATTCCAAGATTCAATAGCCCCATGTACGGGGGAGAATACATGTTTCCAATGGTGGGAATTATCGTTATTGATTTTTTTTCTTTTACAGTTGAATGATTTCCACATCAATTGGTGAAAATGGGTTCGATGTTATCAATTTGTTGGTTTTTTATTGGATGTTATGGAAATATGGTGTGTATATTCTTGTATCATTCTAGGAATAGTGGATTCGTATGTTATTTGAATATTTCATTTGATTGATAATTAAATAGATTCACATGTGGGGGTATTTTATTTACTTCCAGTGGTTATGTCTACTGGTAATTTATATCATTCTATGGTTCTAAATAATTTTTAGGTGTTGGAATTTAAAATGTTTAAAATAATTTACATGGGTTACCTATAAATGTATAGTGGAATTATACATGAATAACTCCTCATGTGACTGTTGTTAACAAGGAAGGTATAAATAAATTATTGAAGTGATGGTTTGGTTAAATAATGTTATATGTACTAAAATTATAAGGTGTTTTCCCTAATAACTAGTGAATGTTATTTTATCACAAATAATGGAATGTGAAATATAATAAATTTTTTGAATTTAAGAATGTGGGCAATGATAATTTTAAAATATAAATCCTTGGGGTTAGTTTTGAGGTGTAATTAATAAATTTTAGGACTTTCAGGGACCTCAAAAATAAATATATTTTATGTTTATTATCCAAACCTATATATGTTTAGTATGATTCTAGAGAAATAGCCTAGGTGGTGATACCTATGCATAAGGGTTTTGATACCTGGATGTGTTTGGATGTACCAAATAGCATGGTATTTCCAACTCCACATTTAGTTGGTATGCGATATTGAGGTTGTCAGATGTTTCCTCATTTGATCAATTTTTATGATCCATGTGGTATGTGTTAGACACTGTAATGGGTTTCTTTTCTTATAGTTCTGATGTTAGTGGAATTGAAACTATTGTGTTGTGGAATTTAGGATAATATATTTGTTTGAAATGATAGATACTATGTGTTTTTCAATGGGGGTAATAATGTTTCTCTTTAGTAATAGATTGTGTGAGGATCAACCTATGAGGATAGGTGTGACAGAATAGTAATATTTATAATTTATCTCAAATTAATGATGTGATGGAATGGTTGATGATCATTAGTGATTGTGATAGGGAGTATCCTAGTGTTTTAGATGTTTTAGATCTATAAGCTATGGTAGATGCTTTGGCATGCAAGATCAATGTGCAGATGGTTCTATCAGATTTCTGGTAATGGTATGGTTATGCCTTGGATATTTTATAAGGGAATAAAATTAGTGATTTGGATTAGGTTTTATGTAAAATTTCAAATGGGAGGATCGTTCAGACATCTGACCCTACTTTCTTGATGTTGTCTTATTGTTGTACTCGGTGATGACTCTAGGTGGATGAGTTTAGGGTTGATGAAATGTGGGTAGATGATTTTTATATTGAAATGATTCCTAGGATGATGGGTGTTTATACGGTTGGGATTAAATCATGGGGAATCTTGATCTTGTTGGATTCATGAATCAATGATGCATCTCCAAGAGAATGAGATTCCAAGAGGCATGGTCGGATGTTTGAGTGGGCATGTGGGCCTATAATTAGCTATGCACGACTCAAGGGGTCTTGAGTAAGCTTGATTGATAGCCACATGGGATTGTGAGATACTATGTTTTTTATGATATAATTGGGTCAGAAGCATTCCCACGATGCATGATATCATTAGGTTTTGTGATCTGGTTACTCAGAAGTAAGTACCTGTTTATTTCTGATTAGACCAATGTGACACCTGTGGGATATGCATGGGGATTTTTTGGGATTATACTGATAATGTGGGCTGATGTAGATTTGTTTGGAACTATTCTGGTCTTGTTGAGAGTGCATGAGTGGTGTGATAGAGGTAGAGTAACCAAGAACATTAGATCATGACTACATGGCAGAGAGTCATGGGGATATGGTGGGTCTCAATTGATAAGTCCCCATTGATCCAAGTTGGAAAGGATTTTATGATAATCTTGTGGGATGGAAGGCCTAGGGCATTTGGTTTGGAGTTGAGATATCCCTGTATTGAGGGAAATGTCATGCAGGGATCGAAGTGAGGTGGCACATATGATTTTGTTTTACCATTATAGAGGTGTCGTACGTTAGTGAATTCATGAATCCTGGATCAAAAGATCTATAAGTGTTTGTTTAATATTGGAACCGTATAGTATACACTATAGTAGTAGTATAAGTGAATACATATATTGTGTGTAGATATCCAATATCCATTGGATGGTGAGATCCTCTTTATGGGTTGGACGTTGGAGAATTCCATGACTGTCGTTCTTGAAAGATAAGGATATGCGGTAGTTGGTGTTTTATTTTGTTGGTCGAGTGAGTGTGGGATTCCCATTCTCAATCCTTAGGTTTTGAGATGAATGGATCATGGGATATGGTAGTCAGAAGGTACTCTAGTGAAGTAAATAAAATGACACTCCTATGGTGGGGAGTTAAATATCAATTGTGGGTGTAAAACCCTTATGTTGCAAGGATAATGAGTATGCATAACAGACCATGGAGCAGTTGTGGTGGACATGGGATGTTTTTTTGAAAATAGTGAAATGTGTAACAGAGATTCTTGGGGAATTTCATATGGTGAAATGTGATGATATGGTGAGTTTATACCATGAAATTCCTTCAGGATTGGGGTGTGATTAAAGTGATCTGAAGATGATTTTCTCAATGATACATTGGGGTACAGTAGAGAACAATGATTGTTTTGGGATATTGATGATCTAACCATGGGATCTCACCAGGAGAAGGGTGTGGAATCCAGTGAGTGTGTTCAGTTGAATTTCATATACCTCTAATTGTGAATGAATCATGGTTAGGGTATGTTTGTAATGTTCCAATAATTGGAACTGAACATTTTTTTAGATGAGTTGGATGATGTTGATATGACTTGTGTTCATGTATGAAGATGTATGAAGAGAGTTGAAAAAACACATCTAGCTTGAATTTTAGAGATTATTGATTCATTATAGGATTCAAACTAGGTTTTTGATGAAAATTTGGTATATTCTTATCTTATATATTGGAGGCGGTTATGCATTCATCCTTGTTCAGAATTTGGTAATGAGGGTAGGAACTGACATTTAACTAGAATTCCATCACACATTCAAGCGTGATATGTCAGAATAATGTATTGATAGAATCATATCATGGTAGGAAATTCAAATAATTTGACGAATCATATCTTGTAATTGGAAATATTTTGAAAGATCATATTGTTGGTTTAACCTCAGACTAAATAATTACATAGGTATTGGAACAATTAGTGTTTCAAGATATATGGGCTCAGGTAAGTGCCACCTCGGTGTTTCGATTGTGAAAATGGGAATTGGATGGGGTTTTTTTTTAAGGTGGGGTGATTTGAATTGAAGTTTACTCCTTGAATGTGTATTATGCATTTAGAAATGTAATAAGGCAATTTGAATATATTTTTGTGACTATTATAGGTCAGGAGTTGTAGATAGATGAACACTATGACTTATTGGGTATGGGATGTGTTATGGTAGGGATTTTATAAATACTTGTGTCAGTAAGGGAATTTTAAATTTAATAGTAATTTGAAATATTATATGTTATTAAATTTATACTATGTTTAAAAATGGAATTCCATGAGTTTGAGAACCTAAATAGAGGATTTTTTCATATAAGATGAGGCTCATATGGAAGCCAAAATTATAGGGTGATGTGAGAGAGAGAACCATGTGTCTGGTCTGCTGAAATATGGTAGCCAAGACACAAACTAGTTGATGGTATTTGGAATTAGAAGGAGATACTACTTATGGACACCAGCTAGCTGGTGAGAGTTTTAATGAAGGGGAAATTATCAAATTTCCCAATCTAGTTTCTAAGAGTGGAGGACCTCTTCCCCCTCCTAGTTGTGGTCATGAATGAAATATGATCCCACCCCTTGGGTTTTAACTTATACAATGGTCAAGGTATTGGTTTTGGTTGTATTATTTGGTATTACAAGGTATTTTTTATCCTCTACTGGGCCATTCTCATATTCTCCTTCCTACTCTCAAAATTTGAGTTTTTTGTTTACGGGTTTTGATGATGATTCCAATAATTCATCGTTGAATAGACTTGTATATTAGGGATTCCATTTTTCTTTTATAGGGGATATCCTAAGATGAAATATGTATGTTGTTACTCAGTGTTCTATTAAGGTATGAGGTCATGTTCAGTGTTTATTAGGTTTTTCTTCAAGTTGGTTTGAAATTTATCATGAAAATGGTGTTTTCTCATAGGCATTTAGGCCAAAAAAAATTAGGAGTATGTCATGGGTTTTTAGAGAGTTTTTGGCTATGGTTATGGTAAGGTTTTAGCTTCTGGTAGGTCCTGCATCACTTATTCCGTCTTAGGATTTGGGTTTGAATTAATTAAAATTGTTTATTATTAATTGTTTGAAATTTCATGGTGTGTCTTAGGGACCGAGTTGATGATGTGAGCCTTGGTTGGTCCGGATAGCTACTACCAGACCTTGGTATTATATAGGGTACTGATGAATATGGTATGTGATCCAAAAAATTGACCAATGGTCTATTGATTTAACCCAAGTGAATATGTTTTTCTGTCATGTCAGATTCATCGAGATTTGAATTAATTTAAATCAATTGTTTCAGAATGTATTTTCCCTATTTAAACTTCTCTTAGACGTGTTATAACTGTAAAGGGAGTTTCTATAGTGGAGTGACTTGAAAATAATGTGAATATGGGTTTTTGAAATAATAATATTTTTTTTATCTTTGATGATAAGTGTTTTTATTTTTTAAGTGATATTTTGATATGATAATAAAAAATGGTAAATTTGTGATGTGTGTTTCATGATTTGGTGATATAAAGATGAAAAATGAGTTTTCAATAATTAATACTCCCTGGATAAAATCAAATAATTAATTATAAATTTTTATAATTAGTTATTTGTTTTTTTTGACATGTGATATGATATCAGGTATTGATATGAGCTTAGATGAGGTAAGGACGAGCTTGGCCTAGGATGAACAATGTATATGAAGGATGAAACCTCCATGTTTGATGTATATAGTTCTTTTAAAAGAACCATTTTTTTGAATGATTGTGCATGCCAATATATTTTAGGGGATCATGTAAAGGGTTAGGGGTCGAGATCACCGTATCAAAATTGATAGGGTGTCATTGGGCCACCAAGACATTCCAAAATTTATCCCTATCACTTTGGGTAATTTGGTATTTCCCAACGACTGTTTCTCCAAGGGTAGATAATGTTGGGTAAGATATATAGAGACCTCTACAAGGTCTTGAAACTCAAGAAGAGTTTCAGTTATCCTAATTTGGACCTCTTAGGGATAATTGGGTAGGTATAAGAGACTTGGTCCTAAGATATATATGTGAGATCACCGTAAATATCATGTATAATGAGCAACACACAATTGAGGGTGAAGTTAGGTATTGGTGTACAAAATGTGTATAATGAGTCCTTTGGGACTAGAGGATGAGTGCTAGAGAGGGATATCCTATGGGTGATGGGATAATAACTCTCTGAAGGGAGATGTAATATGATACCCAAGTCTCATCTGGGGGATTTTTTATGGAATTTGCATGGGGTTACCAAGTGGGTTTAGAGAGAGTTACTTATAATGATCCTTGTTCATTGAGATGAAGTATGAAATGGGTTTTTTATGATGTTTATAATGGACTCTTAAATAATGGAGATAGATAAATCCAGTGGTCATAGTGAACACTATGGGGTATTAAATGTGACATGGTGTTTGTGAGTAGAGACTGGGATGGATTTGAGGGACCCTAGTAGATACCCATATGGGTGAGATAATAAGGATTATGGGTTCAACATGATTGGTTTTTTGATTGAGATATACATTAGGGGATTATCTTAAGAGTTTGGATAAATGATGAGAGGTTAATTTTGTTACTAGGCTATGTATTCAGTTACTAGGGCCCTATGAAAAGATAGTGATATTATGAGATGTGTTGTATACCCATTTTTTGTTGTATATGGGTAAATAACTATGTACTACCATGTTTGGATGGATGTAATGCCCTATAGAAGTGGGGATGGTCTGAGACTTATAATGTACCCTTCCCCAAGCTGGAATAGGTACGGATCTATTTAGTTTACCCTTCCATGTAAAGAAAGTGTTCGTTACTTTTAGTGCACCCACATTAGAATTAGAGGAGGTATGTGATCTATTGAGTTTCCCCACTACTGTAATAGGAGAAGGTATGGAATATATTCAGTGTAACATACCTTTCTTTGAATGGGTTGGGTACTTTCAATGTTCCCCCTCTTAAAGGGGATGGGTCTGAGATCTAATCAATGTTCCCACTTCTATAAGAGGAGGAGGGTTAGGTTTTTTTATACCTTCTTTGACATGGTAATGTGTTGGGATCCATAAAATGTTACCTTCTATGATGGGAATGGGTTGGGTACTTCTAGTGTTGCCTTCTTTTGAGGGGAATGGACTAGGGAACTTGACATGGTTTCCCTACACTGAGTCTTTAGGTAATGGTTGGGTTGTATGGAATAAGAAAACAATATTTTGATGATGGAAAATGAAGGTATGGTTGGGTGTCATGGTATCTTGGTTAACACACAATGACTTGATATACGTGCATGTGGTGGTCATAGAAGGTGGATATGTACCATAAGCTAAATTAGGTTTTGTTCGAGGTCGTGGTGACCTAGTTAAAACATGATGGATCAATGTGCATGTTTCTTTTATAAATTTAGATTCCTTATGAATTTACATATATGATTGTTTATATAAGGGGAACTTGGTTTATAATGAAATAATGTTTTATAAATGAAATTTCCATTTCAAATGAATAAATACCTTTTTATGAAATGAGATTATAAAAAACACATGCACTAATTTGGTTGTTCTGGACCATTATAAGCTATATAATATTAGATTTAAAATACCATTAAGAATCATAAAAATTGTAAAACTACCATTAAGATTATTATATATTAATGGTTATGATAAATTCCAATTTACAAATATAGAAAAAAGTGATGTTGTTAAATAGTAGGATTATATCCTATGAAACCAATTTATTAGAGCTTCTATGGGAGATGGAATCGCTTATATTTTCCATTGACAAAGACCCGGATGAGATTCAACAACTAATGCATGAGATAAGCTGTTTATGGGAGAAGTTAATCCTTATCACGATCCTGAACCAAACCATGTTTTCTGAACCACCCCAAGAATGTGTCATCGTTTCACATCGTACTCTTAGGAAATACGCTGGTGTATTAAGGGGTTTTATATCCAGACCCTAAAAGTATTAATTTTTATTTTTTTTTATTTTTAATAAACTAATGAATATATTTATTATTTTTTTTATTACATTATAAATCATCAAATGATGAGTCTGATAAAAATTAGATTTCAATACGATGAAAAAAAAATTGAGGGAAATATATAATTTCAATCTAGACACACTTTTCCCTAAAATCAATAATTTTTTAAAGAAATTTTATTTTAATAAAATAATATTATTAAATAATATTAATTTATATATAAATGATAAAATAATTTTATGGAGTCAATTTTTATTCATTAAAGTTCAAAATCTGTTATCATCATAAAACCCGTATTTTTTTAAAAAAAGGTAATTTTTCATTTAAACGTTTAAATTCTCATATTTATAGAAATATTTTTGATAATATAAATATTATTTTTGGAATAGTAACATCTAAATTATCTTGTGGTTATTTTCTCATAATTTTTTAAGAAATTCAATTTTTTGGATTAAAATTAAATACGGTATTAATATATATTATGTATTAGGACATCAAAAATAAAAAAAAAAGTGATGTAAAAAATAATATATTCTATCCATGAACAAAATTATGTTTCCCATTAAAATATTATATTTTTTTATGTTATTTGAATAATTTTATTAACCCTTAATTAATCCTCCAAAACCTATGTAATATTTTGAGGATTCAAAATTAATTCTTCATGGACATGACTAACTTCCACATTATGAAGGGTATTATTTTAATCGTATCAGTTCTAATAATTATAAAATATTTAAAACAAATTCCTTTTTTTAGAAACAATGGAAGGGTTTTTGGTTTTTATTATTTTATCATATAGAGTCCAAAACCAAAGTTTATAAATTAAAAAATAATTATACTCCCTTTGCTATAAAAATCCACCCAGCCTATCATTAATATACACTAAAAACCCTTGGATCAGGAAGTTACTCATCCTTTAATTATCTATAGACCTACGAAGGTTCAAAAATCCCTTATAAATCTACTCGTAAGATTTTAGAAGTGACCACTCAAGGTAAGGGATTCTCTCCTTCTCCTTTTTATTCAAGCACCTTCTTTATATTATACCTTTTGATTTTCAATTTTTCATGTTGTGATATATTTTTACAAATTATTATTACTATAATTATTATATAAAATTTATTGTAAACCCATTTCACTCTCATTAAACCCTTCCATGAATTTTTATACACCCCCATTTTGCTGCAAAAATTCTCTAGTGATTTTCCATGCCAAACATTTGTAGATTGAATACCCTTACCCATTTCTACTAAAGGGTATTCACCTAGATTCATCAATCCATAATTTATTTTTCACTTTCATTTTTCACTCCACACTCTATAATTGTGTGATCAAAATTGATGAATGAAATCCTTATGTTGTATGATATATATGGAACACTTATGTGTGTAAGTGATATGAATGTGATAGGTGGGCCTAGAATTATATTTCCCTCTAATTCATTGACAATTTTTTTATGCCATGATATACCATGTTTGGATCATGATAAAACATACTAGGCACACTATGTTATGATTTCATGGCTTTTATCCTTGATTTATGGTTGTGATTGCTTATTTTATTTCATTACCACATTCCAATGTTTCCATTATGTTATTTTATTATATCTTGATTTAATGTTCATGTTTTTGATTCTAACCCCTTAATGTAACCTTTTTATTACTATTGAACCACATGTATTAATTTCCTCATTTTATTCTTTGATAATTCCCTTACTCAAATTTACAGCTCACACATTTCCTATGCATTCCCCTAGGTTATCCTGTGGAATATTAGAAGAGCAATGGAATTTTAATTTAATGTTTTAGAGATTTAAAAAAAAAATTATATACCCATTTTAATGTTTTTATTATTTAAACCAAATTTCCCAAATACACTATTCCTTAAGATCTTATGGTATTATATTATTTTTACCTTTATGTAATTAATCATTAATTAAGGTGTATTAAAATATGTGTTTTCATAGTCGGTATCTCAAGAATGTCCAGTTATTTTTTGGGATTATGATTAGAAAAACCTATTACAAGACTTATGGATACAGATGAACATATAAAAACATAACATAATATTGGTAAACTAAATAGTAAGTGGTTTATAATAAAATGAATCCCTATCTAGATACTATCACTTTATGTGTCTCTAGTACAATTGTGCATAGTAGTAATAAACCCGAAAGGGGTGTATTGGGCTTGGGTTTATCATCAAAAGATGCATAAAGAAGGCCATTCTACACAAACAATTTAATAATATTGGGGGATATGATTGGGTAAATTAACAAGTACATTATGTACCATTAGGAATGTAATAAAAATTCCTAAAATATATTATATTAGGAAATAGACCATGGATAACTTAAATTGAAACCATGAAATTCAAAGGTTAAGTATTATATGTCATTTATATGTTATCCATTTAACGATCATAGTTTCCCTTTTTTGTGTTTAATAGTGTAAAAATATTCATCCCTAATTTTCCCTTTATTCTTTTCAATTGATTAAAATAGAATAAACTAAGACAACATCCAATTTGATGAGAAATGTAATAGATTCCCAAATCAGTTTCCCTACCAAATGGGGTTGGATTCAAGAACATCATGAAAATAATTTCTCAATTAAATGTATTGAAATTATATTATCTATCATTCAATTCTATGATAATGATAAGGTCATTTAGGATATTTACCATATGGAAGGAGAATCATATCATTGGTGGTTATTGATAAAAAATAAAAATCTCGAGGAGGATATTAAAGGCATGGAGTGGAAAAAATTTCTGAAAATGTTTTTGGATATATATTTTTCTTGATGTCTTCAACATAAAATAGAGAGGTATTTCCACATTATTAAGAAACATGATGATGAATCAATCAGGTCATAAGAGGTAAACATTAAAATACTTTCACGATATTCCACCATCTTTTCATTGAACCCAATAGAAAACTTGAATTCTTCTTTGGTGGACTAAATATTAATCTACTAAAAGTATTGGTGATTTAATAGTTTGAAAGGTATGAAGAATTTTCCAATATACCCTCAACATTGAAATGGTTATATACTTCAATACGTAGAGTAAGAGAAGGTTATGTTACATATTTATTTTATGGAAGGAGAATATTATCAATGGTGGTCACAGATAAAAAATAAAAATACCAAAGATGAGATCAATGTGATGGAGTTGATGGAATTTAAGAAAATGTTTTTGGAAAAATAATTTCCTAAAAATCATCAACTTTAAGAGGAGAGGAAAATACTTGGCCTCAATAAAAATGATGATGAATCCATTGGGGTGTAGAAGTAAAACCTCATTAGAATTTCATGTTACACATCCAAAATCATCATTTAACCCAAAATTAAAGTTAAACACTTCTCTGGTAAAGTAAATCTAAATATACTAAATGATTTGGTGATTCGAGACATTGAGTGATATGAATAAATTGTTTGATAAACCCTAAAAGATGAAATAGATATTGTCGAATGTCAAGGGTCTCATGGGTATGATGATAGGAATCATATGATGTGATGTAATTCTGGTTGTATGATGGGGAATTATAATGAGGGAAAGAAATTAAAACACACCCACTTGTAAAAATTGCGGGAATAAGCATCCCATAAATTTTCTGAATGGGACATGGAAATGATTTTGGTTAGGGAAGGAAGGTCACATAGATCATGATTAACAATGAAAAAAACCCACCAATGTGATGGAAGGAATGAATGCTCTAGTCCAGAAGTATCCTACTATCCAATGTTTCAACTATAAGGAACAAAGACACTTTTTGAATCAATTCACAAATCCAATGGTTATTGACAACTACCGATGAAAATAACTTCCATGGCCTATAAAGAAAGGATGAGCTTCTCCCATAACAATTTACAAACTGTATCTTGATAAATAAGTGGTGATAAGTATGCTAGTTATTCACTCAAGGATAGTGAAATTACTATTTATTATGGTTTTTTTTATTCTTTCATATCACACAAATTTATTGGTACTATTCAAACACCACATCAAAATAGGAAAGTTAGGTTATCCGTGAAGATGTAAAATGTGTTTATTATTGCATACCAAGAATATAACTCATTCCCTAAGAAACATAATGTGATAAATTTACTATAAAACCTTCTGATAGTCCCTTTAAAATACTTTGATAATCTTCTAGGCATGGATTTACTTTCCTTGTAGAGACCCAACATAAATTGATGAGATAATAAAATCACCATAATTATTACAAATAAAAAGTTAATAAAATATAAGTTCATAGTGGAAGATTAATATCCATTGGTATCATCATATTAATAATGTATATTATGGACTTCTGATAAATTTTATCTTAATGAAATGATTGATTCTAAGGATAAGATCATCCTTGATGACATGCCCATTGTAAAGGAATTCTCAAATGTATTTCCTAAAGAATTACCTAGCCTTTATCCTATCCAAGAGGTTGAGTTTTCAATAAATATTATCCATGGAGCTTTGTCAATAAACATGAATCCTTATAGAAAGGTAACTGCTAAACATTAATATATTATAAAGAAACTATAAGAGAATCTTGTTAAAAGTTTTATACACCAAATTGCATCACTATAGAGTCTTCCAATCATTTTCATTATGATGGAAGATGATTCAATACGCCATTATGTTTATTATCAAAATCTCAAAAAAAGATCATGATAAAGAATAGTTATCCTCTTCCATGAATTAATCACTTATTTGATCATCTACATGGTGCCCAATATGTGTCCAATGTTAATATTTGGTCAGGATATTATCATGTAATGGTGAATAAGGAATATATCCTAAATGATACTTTTCATACAAGGAATGGGAACTATAGGTCAATAATGATTCCATTTGGACTCACCAATGATTCATCGATCTTAATATAATTAATGAATATAGTCTTTAGGGATTACCTCAACAAATTTGTGGTATTCATTAAAGATGGAATTCTTATCTACTTCAAAAGTAAGGATAAATACGAATAGAATTTGAAGTTGTACTAAATACCTTGAAGATATAAAATTTCTATGTTAATATAGTAAATTAAAGTTCTATATGGAGAAGGTAATATTCATGGTTCATTTTGTCATCAGTGAAGGGATATCTATGGATCCTTTTAATATAGAGGAAATTGAAGGATAGAAAAGGACAACATATGTGATAGAATTCTGTAGTTTCCTTATATTATCTTGGAATTATCATAAATCTTTTAGAAACAACTCATGATTTTTAATCCCAATAACCATGAAAAATAAGAAGGGAGATATGTTTTTCATGACTGATGAATGAGAGGATATAATTAAATAATTAAATAAGAGGATAATAAGTGTATCTATACTAGAAATACCCACTAGTATGGATGGATTTGTGATCTATAGTGAAGAATATAAAAATGGATTGGGTTGTGTACTCCAGAAAGATGAAAAATTGATAACCTAATCCTCCCAAAATTTAAATATTCATGAAAAAAACTTCCCAAAACATAATATAAAATTGGTTGTGGTGATATTTTTATTAAATATTTGGCCAAATTATCTCTATAAGGAGATGTGTGAGATGCATATAAGAGAATATTTAATAATTTATTCACAAAAAGAATCTCAATATGTTATAAAAGAGGTTATTATATATAATCAAGGATTATGATTGTTCAATACATTATCATCCGAGGAAGGTGAAAAATGTGGAATATGATATGAGTATAAAGGATCTTGTAACCCTATCAATGATGAGGATTATAAGAGATCTAATCTTCTTAGACATTTAAAGGATGTATATGGTAATAATAAAAGGATATTAACCCTACATTTCTAAAATAAATTCATATACATCCATTTTTTAGATGATCAAAGAGGCTCAAAATGACTATTTTGTTCTATAGAAATGTTAACAAATATTCTAAAGTTCATATTTACTAATAATGAAGTTATATGGTTTGGAATTAAGATGTATGTCCCATAAAATCTAGATCTAAAAGGGAACTTATGGATGATGTTAATAGATCATCCTTCTATGTTCATCCTTGAAGAAATAAAATGTTAGAGATAAAAAACAAAACTTTTGGTGGGATGATATGAAGAGAGAGATTGTAGAATTTTTATCCTGATGCTTGGAATGCCAAAAAGCAAATGATGAATGACAGAACTCTAAGGGCATGATGGAACCATTTCCCATACTAATATGGAAATGGGAAAAAATAACCATTTATTTCATCATAGGACTCTCAAAGAAATATAAATTAAAAAATTCCATTTGGTTGGCAGTAGATCACATTAAAAATTCATCACATATTACTTCTATCATAGAAGATTTATCTCTTGAAAAAAACACTAAGATATATATGAGAATGGTGCTAATTACACATGGAGTTATACTCTCCATTGTATCTAATTGAGATTTGAGGTTTACCTTGAGGTTCTATAGAATCCGTCATCAAGTGTTATATAAGGATATATGTTTCATAACTTCTTATCACCATCATAAGAATTCTCAATATAAAGGAGCTATTCAAACACTAAAGGAAATAGTGAGATCTTTTTCAATGGATTTCCATGAATGTTGTGATTAGTACCTTCCCCTACTAGATTTCTCATATAACAACAATTACCATTCAATCATTCAAATTGAACCTTATAAGGATCTATATGGGAAGAGTCGTGGAACTCCAATATTCTAGGATAAAGAGAGAGAGTGGAAGATTATGGGACCCCACATTATCCAATATAAGACAAAGAATCTTCCAATCATTTAATATTATATTAAATCCATAAAAATTTGATAGAGAAGCTATATATATAATCATCAATAGAACATAGTGTTTGATGTTTTAGATAAGTTATTCCATCTTATATCACCATATAAAAACATATGTGGTTTGGGAAGAAGGTAAAGCTAAGTACAAGATACATTGGACCCTTTTAGATCCTTGATCATATCAAAATATGGGCCTAATGACTATAACTACCTACTAACCCATCTTAAGTACATGGCGTGTTCTATGTATCCCTTTTGAGAAATTACATAGCATACCCCTCACATTACTAAATTTTGAGGTGGTACCATTGACGAATGGTCTATCATATGAATATAAGCTGGTGAAGATCTAATATCATAGAGACAAAGCTCTACGAAACAAGAAAACTAACCTAGTAAAATTTCTATAGTGGAACAAGAGGTTTGATGTTGAAATATGGGAATAAAAAGTGGTGATAAAATATAAGTACCCTCATCAGTTTTATATTATAATAAAAAGAATTTAAGATGAAATTTCTGAAGGGGGAATAATATAATGACCTGATGTTTTATAAATGAATGTTACATTTCTAATGGACACATGAATTATTATGAAATGAAATTATATAAAACACATGAATTACATTGGTTATTGTACACTAATATAGGTTATATCCTATCAGATTTAAAAGATAATAAATTACCATAACAGTTGATAGTGTAACCATTATACAGTGACCATTATGATTATTATATATTAATAGTTATGATAATGTTCAATTGAAATAAATAGAAAAGGTGATGGACTTGACCAGTAGGATCATACCATATGGAGTCCATTTATTATAGATTCTAAGGGAGATAACATCACTGGGATTTCCCCTTGACCAATCCCAAGTGATGATTCAATAATAGAATCATGAGTGAAACTATTTATGGGAGATGTCCATGATTATTGAGATCATGACTGAAACCATGTTCCTTGAATCACCCCAATAAAGTGTCACCATCAAACACCTTACCCTTAGGGAATAAACTGGTCTATAAGGGGTTGTGTATCTTGGACCAAACAGTATGAAATTTAATATTTTTATTTTTAATATAATAAATATGAAATTTATATTTCTTTAATATTAATTTATAAATAATTAAATAAAGAGACTGATAAAAATTAGATTTTGATATGATGAAACAAATTTTTTTGGTAAATATATAGTTTCAATGAAGACACTCTTTTTTATGAATTCAATAATTGTTGAATAAATATTATTTTAATAGAACATTCTTATTAAATCAAATTTATTTTTTATAAAAGAAAAAACTATTATCATCGTAAAAACACGTATTTTTTAATAAATATGTTTTTTTAAAGATAAAATTATCATATTTATATAAATATTTTGATAAAATATTTTTTTTTTGAAATTGGAACATCAAAATATTCCAATGTTGAGTTTTTTACTATTTTTTGTCATAGGGATATTTTTTGATAACAATAAAATATAGTATAAATATTCAGTATGTATTATGGCCTCATAAAATCCCAAAAGTGATTTAATAAATACTAAAAATAGTATCCATGACCAACATTTATTTCCCATTAAAAATAATGTGTTTTTAAGTCGTTTCATTAATTTTATAAACCCTTAATGAATCCCCCAAAACTAATATTAAATTTTACGGATTCAAAATGAATATATTTATAAACACGAATCACTTCCACATCACCAAGGGTATTATTTTAATTATTTTGGTTTTTAGAATTATATATTATTAAAAAACAATATTATATTTATTAAAACATTGGAAGAAACCGTGGTAATGTTTTTTGTTTTTATTTTTTGTCATATAGAGTCCAACACCTATGTTTAGAAATAAATAAATAATTCCCCTCTCTATTGCAATAAAAACTCCCAACCTCTAATTACTCATCATTAAAAACCCTTAAATCATGAATTAAATCTAACTTTTCCTCTCAATATATCTCCCAATGTACCCTAAATATCATAAGAAGCTCCTCTTAATCTTTTTAAAGTGCCCTCTCAAGGAAAGGGATTCTTTTCTTCTCCTCTTTATTCGAGCACCTTTTTTATATTATGTCTCTAGATTTCAAATTATTCATGTCGGTAGAGATTTTTACAAAAACCTATTAATATCCTTATTATTTAAAAGTGATAATAAACCCATTTTTCTCACATTAAAACCTTTTATAAATATTTATATTCCCCTGTTATTATTTTGAATTTATCCTACAATTTTCAATGCCAAACATTTTTTTAGTGAATACACATCCCACTTCTGATAAAGGTTATTCATCTAGAAGTAAATATACTTGGATAATTTGGGAGTTCCATGTTTTTTACCCACACTTCCTAATCGTGCGATTAAAAATGAATTAAGAGATATTTAGGTTGTATGATCTATGTGGTGCACTTATGCATATTCATGATATGAATGTGACAGATGGGCCTAGAATTATTTTGCCCTCACTACGAAAAAACTGGGTTTATCCAACATTATGCCTTTAATAGTTCTAGCTAAATGCACTGTTAAAGACCTCCCTTTGTCAGTGTTAAAAAAACCGTTGTTAAAGGGGGTATTTATTAGTGATTTTTTACAAGTGCTGATAAAGGTATACTTCAAAAAAATTATTAAAAATAATATATTAATATATAAATATATTTATATTGATATAAATGTAATATATATTTTTAAAAATATGTTTTAGATAAAGTAAATAGAAATTTATACTTATTTTATAAGATATTTAGTGAAAATGGATTATAAAATATTTTATTTTTTTAATTAATTATATTATTATTATTACCATGTAATAGTCATTTAATATCAATTTTAAGAAAAAAAATTAGAAAATTAATAAAAGATGTAAAATAAGTTAAAAAACAAGACTCGAATTTCAAATGACCATAACTTTTTATCTTAGTGTCCATCTATCCACTACCACATATCAAATCAAAGCCTCCGATGAGCTCTATGTCCATGGTGACAGAGGTAAACTTACGTCACATTTTTCTAGGAAAAAGGGCCTAGAAGTTTTACAAAACCGAGTTTTTTGTCAAGGTACCATATGTTTTTAACGTGTTATGGATTTTCAGCCCTGTTTAGGTAGATATTATTGCCTTTTTGGGGTGGAGACTAAATTTATTCCTAGGTATTTCATTCATATTGATACTATGGTTTTAAAATTTTATCATTTCTTAAATTATAACTTTTTATATAATTAAATATATGCACATTTTCGCATATTTACATATATTAAATCACTCAAATAAATTCATATATCAATATATTTAAAAAATGAATATTCTAATATATGTAAAAAAAATACATAATCTAGAAATGCATTTAAAACAATATCTAACTAGTTTTTACATTATAAAAATATATTTATAATGTTTATATTTACATATATGTGTGTATTAAAAAAAAAATATTTATATTATATTCTAGTATATATAAATGAATATATTTATAATATATTAGAAAAAATATAAGTAAATATATATCAAACACACACATATATTTTCTAAATTTATTTAAAAATAATTATATAAATAAATTAATAATATTTATAAGTAAATTAACAGAAATTTCATTAAATAGAAAACAAAAAACATGGTGTAGTGGTAAAGGTACATCATCTTCAATGGAGAGGCTCAGGGTTTGAATCCATGTGGGCATGCATGAGGCTAGAAATTGGTAATGTACTAATAAAAGGGTTGGTTTGGTGAAAGGCACAGATAAAGTTGGGGGGGGTGTTAGAGGGGTTGTGGAAGCACTGATAACAGATTGAGGATCATGAAGTGGTGAAAAAAATATAATTTTACCCCCATTTCTCCATGCTAAAAAAATACATATTGAAGGCCCCCTTTAACAGTGATAAAGAATGAACTTTTAAAGGACCCTTATAACAGCACTATTTTTAGCATGGTTAAATAGGCCTTTAAATTTTTTTTAATGATGATAAACTCCTTACGATTTTAACCATGGACTAGTTGTTAATTATTTTTTAGCACTGTTAAAGGACCAATCTATCATTGTTAAAGGGATCTTTTGTATTAGGGCTTCAAGAGTGCCACCTGATATAATAGACATTTGTGACTATGGGAGAGGCTCCAGCTCATACATTGGGGAGACTATTCTCTTGAATCAAAGTGAGAAATCATTACAAAATAACAAAATATAATTCATAACAGTCATCAGAATATAAAAATCTAATAAAAAATAATGATATATAAAAATAAAATATGGAATTCATAAAGTCATGAATCACACTGATCATCCATAGGGACAATCACATATATAAAATAAATAAAATAAAAAATATAGAAGAGTCTCTATTTCCATCATGAGACCTCACTAATCGAATATCAAAATCCCTATTGAGCTACTCCAATATGATCCAATGTACCACATGTGATCAAACATTTAAAACATACATAAGGTCTTCACGTCCATTAGTGATACCATTCATGGTTTTAGAAATACATTTTAGAAGGGTAACACCAAGTGTCTCTAATATATTCCATTATATACATGTATTCCTGAGGGGTTTAGATGATTAAATAAATATGAACTTTATATCACCATGGGCTAACTAGGAAACCATGAGATCCAACTAAAATTACATCGGATTATGCTAGAACTACACCTTGTTCCACTACCACACACACACACATCATGCCATTGTTGGGTAATAATGAAATTATGACACCTGATAATATCTACTTCATCCATTAATAAAATCTCATAATCTCATAGAATACAATCCAAACCGTACCTCAAGGTTCATGGTAGGGTGTCTATGTCAAGTATCCAAATCCATTCCCCTTAAGGAAGGCAACCATAAAGTTTTTCAAGTCATTACCCTCATGAAAGGGTGCCCAATATATTTCCCAACCCATTCCCTTTTCTGGGATGGGTGCAATAAAAGTAACAAACACTCCTCCTTTTACATTTGTAGATGAATTTAATAGATCCTAACCCTCCTCCACTTCAATAGTGGGTTTACAAAATATACCTGACCCATTACAGATATTTAAATTCCCATTAAATAGGTACCAATCATCATCCAACTATATAAGTGGTTACACTGAATAGATCCCTACCTTCCTCTACATCAAGATTGGGCACACTAAAAGTACCCAACCCATTCCCAGTAGGGAAAGACACACAAAATAGATCCCAACCCATTTCCTCTCTAAGAATAGAACACTTTAAGTCATAAACTATGCCCTATTTCATAAGGAATGTAATTCATCCATTTATGGAATCACACATTCCTAAACCCTCATATAACTAAAAACTAGGCTTGCAATATAGCCCACAAGCCTGATAATTCATCATTGGAATGTTAGTCACTCGATACCGAGCATTACACCATGATAAACCACCCACCATAAATACCACCCTATAGGTTGACCCCTTTAATACCAGCTTGGTCACATAACCTACCACATTGAAACCAATTTACCACTCATCTCACTCATAAGGGAATATCCTAGTGTCCCTCGTACTCATATGAGCCTCAACATGTTGGTACAATCCCACCTCAAGTATGCTAGAGTGTTCCCTTAACATGTAGGGTCTATCTGATCCCAGTCCTCCAGTGGCTGTTCTAAAACTCATCAAAATCCCATGTCATAATAGATATCACTAGCTAGGTACCATCATACGAAACTCAATCTAAACCCCCTTGTAAACATCATTCCATGTCTTATAACAATTCACATGACCTCTACCTGGGTCTCATCTCATATATCAATTGGGAGAGCTCTCAGACCATCAATAAAATGAATCTTCAGTCTGAAAAACCTCATATAGTTCTACAAGAATAATCCCACTCATAGAACATGCTAATCCCCAACTCCATCATTAAGAGGGTTTCTATCAACATACATGAGATTTACGATTGTCTCGACTAATGTTCTCAGACCTAAGCTTCTCATGCTTGCCCAACTATCCATAGGATTTCCAAATTAGGATCCCCACAACATGTTTCACATCATAATAACACACTAAGGTCTCTTAACAAATCAACTATAATTATCGCCTCTTGGAGACATAGATTTACGAAATCCCAGAAATACCCAATGTTCTAAGGAGCACTAGTCCCATGTATAAAAGGCTCAATGACACCCTATCTATTTATATATGGTAATCTTGGTACCTGACCCTTTACTTATTCACATTCAATATGTAGGAAATAATAATAATTTATAAAAAAATATATGGTTTTGTATTAATGGTACCACCATCTTTGAACATGGATTTACCATCCACTTGATGCTCAAATAAACCTTGGAAAATCATGTATATTCCTCATTTATTCTATTATGAACACCTGAGATCGTATATCATTCAATAATATAAAAATAATTAATTAAAAAATCAATAGATAATTATTCAATTTAATCCAAGAAGGCATAATCGCTTAAAATATCACTGGGCATCATCTCCTCCCTAAAACAAAATTAAACCTCATGTTTCCATCCTACTAGAAAAACTTATAATATCTAAGAAAGATTTCCATTATAATTTTATTATTAGACCATTTTTTCTACAACATTATAAGTTAAACCCTATCCCAAATTACATTGGATTAGGGGGAAATAATGGGAACATTAACGAATGACAACCTATGGAGTGTCTAACCTTAAATATTTCATAGAACCAAAAAAACACCACACTCCAATGTAGAATCCAATGGGGGTGACAATCGATGTTTCCAAGATCAATATTGAAATTCCATCTAAATATCATCATATCTTACAGGAAAACTAATAATACAATCAATATTTCATCATCTAATAGAAAGGAACACCATCAATTGAAATTTCACAAGACCTCATATGTGGTTAGCAGTATCACCATCTACCTTTCAGTCATAACATAATACTTACATCCTCCTCTAAAATTTTACTCCAAGGGTATCCAAGGATTACCCAAATAATCAACCTAGAATGAAACTATGATATCATACATCTCGTAGAAAAATAACTAATCATGGGACCCAAAAAACCATAGGATAGTTCAACTCTATGTGGTGGTGGATAATGATATAATCACAAACAATCACTTCTTATGTTTCACCACTACCTCTTTACTTCACAAAAATAAATTACCATCACCAGGATCATCACTCTATCCAATAGGAATTTTCATCTAATTTAATATCATATTTTTGAGACATCTCCCAACAATACTAAATAATCCCATCATAATATGATACTTTCGTATCCCTAGAAATGAATTCCATCTACTAATAATGAAACCATGATATATTGTGTATGAATTACCTAGCATAGGAATATATTTATCAAGATACTCATAGTCATTGGTAACCTAGGAATGGTAATCTTACAATGTGTATTGATTCCCATTAGAGATAAGATATTGACTATACTTTTTCTTCACTATCACCACACTAACACTTGATGACCATAGCTACGCTAATTCATCATCCATTTTGATTCCAAAAAACCAATCAATCATCAACTTAGGACAATAATAATTCCTTGATACTTTGATAAATGTTCAGTACTGACTATTTCATATCACTTAGTTAGAGTAGATGACACTAAGGATACCAATAAAAAACTTGGTTTTTAATATGTTTACAATAAAATACATATTTCCTAGTACATTACCAATATTTAATCATATCCTAAATCAATGGAAAATATTATCATGAATGATAAGAATCATATTATATCTCTATATAGATCCCCCTATATTAGAAACTGAGTATAAATTCATTATAAACTTCCCCATATATATTTTGTATTGTATTAATCAATAATAAATAACCTAAATATTGCTATTATTCTAATGTGATACTCTAATTAAAACAATCCAAAATCATTAAACATACACTAGGGGAACTCTAATCAATAAAAAATTAGTGGCATACCTCTCAAATTCTCATATAATTCCATAGAGTCTCAAATTTATCTTCTAAAGGAATTCAAAATTTCAACAAAATCTTAACACAACCAAGATATATTCATCAAAAATTTAGGAATTTCTCCATAATCTCATTGAGAATCAATATTTTTATGTATTAATAATGTTTTCTAAGTTCACTTGGGTCCTATGAAATTTTTCATATGGATTTATGCCACAAAACGTCATCAATTATCTCTATCTCATCCCATCTACAAAACTACCAATTCATAAGTGTCCCAATCTCGATGATCTCAACAAATTATATCCCATGAAGTATATTTACCAAAAACACATAGTAAATGATGAGGAGTGTATGAAATCCAGTTCAAAATCTACCTACATTGACCATCTATAGATCTAATCAACGCAATAGTAAAATTGAAAAAAATAATTTCATCAGTATATATGATGTATGATCCACACTTTATAGTCATACTTCATATTCTATGGTCTTAGTCATGTTTCATCAATAAGAGTCATTCTTTGGAATACAACAATCACAAAATCCTTTACAAGTCCATCTGTTTTAACTATATATACATTGTATTTTTAGTATATCTTTGTCTGAACTACCTTGAACCATCCTCATGTATGCCTAACTTCAAACTCCATCTTACACTCTCAGAACAATCTATCGCATCTTGGATCATTGTTAAGGGTACTTACTAAGCCCACCTCCACTAGTTCTTGTTATAGTGAATTTCAATATGGTATCTACACAATCATGGGAGTCATTACATTTAATTTTTCTTATCACTTGCTAACATACATCAATATAAACCATGCATGAATGAAAGAAAACCGATAATTCAGGAGCATGCACACAAATATAACCAAACCATGAGATAATGTAACTAACAAAACATAAACCACGTGAGTCTAAAGTGAACCGATACAATGTAATAATTATTTATAACTATAAACTTAGTTTTCCCTAATACATCATATAAGGTGTCATTCTAAAATATTCATAGTTATAGGATGGTTTCCATATTTATATCTACTCTAGTAGTTATCCAAATCCACTTCCATATCTATATTACATGGATAAACATTCTCTAAATTGGAATGTTTTCATGGAAAAAGGTGAACAATGTCAAAGTGGACGTACATGGGTGAGTAAAGTTAGACTTAATATGGTTATCCCAAGTAGTGTACAGTCATGAAGGATAAATTTGTGTCAATATTCCTAAATGAAAAACAAGGATTCGAAATCTAGCATCCTCAATTTCAATAGTAACATAAAAAAATAATAATCAAACTTATCAAGCTACCACAGATCACTTATTTAGTAATCTTTAAATTAAACAGCCTACTCGGACAATATATAATATAATAACAACTAATCACAAAACCTATAATATATTTTAAACAAAATAAATCATTTATATGAATAAATCATGACATGCTAGGGGAAATACATGTCTCTGTTTATTTTAGATGTACTATGGTAAATAGGAATCACCATCTTTCTCTAAATATCTAAAGTAAATATACATATCTAGTTGTAGAAAATATACATCTTCAATTATAACAATATATAAATGTTCAGACACATGGGGAAATACAGATATCTTGGTTCAATGTTGTATATCGGTAAAATAGATGAAATAAACATATCTAGGGTATATCATCATATATGGCCCATCTAAATCCCAGATATATGGATTAGGAGGGCTATAATTTAGTGTATCACCATCCACCTCAATCCCTACCATTTTAGAGAAGGATTTTTACCACTCAAGTGAACTACCAATACTATATTCACCTACCAAGTATTATTTAGTAAACAAACTTCTCCCCCCATCCCATTTATCATGTTCTAAAATCATAGATATTGGAGGAACTACTCATATCCATTTTCCCCTACAAGTGATATTTTAGGAATTACGCAAACATAACGATCTCGTAAAAATATCTACCCATCTCATCCTAGAGTAGTGGGTGAGCGGTGGTGGATACATTTATATTTCATTGTCATTCTCTACCCATATTTGTGTGTGAGATGAGGATTAGTAATTTATACCTCACTCTAACCATTGAAGAAGGTTTATTTTGATGGATATCTATCCCCATATCAATTCACAGTCAATATTCATCGATAAAAATCTACATCAAATCTCAAGGTAGTGAGTAAAAATAATAAATAACATAATCATAGTTTAAATACCCTCTCATCAATATAATGAGCATTCCCATATATAAATGTTGATACACATTCATCCACAATGATACCCACTTCCCAATCTTATAGAAAGTGAATGATGATAAAATAAAAGTTAATTTTTCTATTGAATTACCCATTTTGCTGCATCACCACACTAATTATTTTAATTTCATTACTATAATCAATGTTTAAGTCAACAAAATATTCTCACTGTATTTCACTAAGTTCCCTAATCACTTCCAGGACATCTGAATCATCACTGTAAAGATTCCACTAATATATACATTAAACTTCATGTTACCATTCCTTGATCTCTTTCTATTATTCACAAAACATAAAATATTCCATTATATAGCATTCCATATTCGATATATTTAATTAAATATTATATCATTGGGTTAACTCTTTCAATTTTAACATTATGGAAAACACATCCAAAGTGATCATTGGATCTTCTTATGAGAGTTTTCATTTAAGCATTTAACATACACCAATCATTCCTCACTCAGTCTTATCTTCAATCTTATGATTATTCTCTTTCCTATATTTGACATAACACAAACCTCATACATAAATTTTATTATTCACATCACACCACTTATATTTAACAATTTTTAAAATTTATTATTTTATAATGAATTCAATGCTTCAATAAGTTCATCATCCTATTCCATGAATAATCATTTATTTGGTTTCATATTCTAATTTACATTGGTATACCCACAGATCATGACTACTAATTAATCAATGTAAAGCTATCACCATCTATCAGGGGAAGTAAATCCTCCAAGTTTTCAATTCAGGATCCTCTCTTAAGATCATAATATTTCACCAAATATTATTATTATTAGTATTATTATCATTTAATAATAGTAATTATAATATCTAATAATTAACTCAATAAATTATAGCTACAGGTATATCATTTCACATTCACTAATCTCAGAAAACTCACAAATAGGATACATAATTTCCGGTTGAATTAGAATATAAACCTCTTATTGTTTTCATAATTTTAAAATTATTATCATTTTATAATAATAATTTTCTCATTTTAAACTTTAAATCCTTTATTTAACCATCAAATGAACATAAAAATGATCGAACATGGTTTTATGGGTCTTGGGGTTTAATAAGAGTGTACATGAACTTGTTGAATTAAAATCCACTCATGAACACACCCCCACACAATAGGATAAGACTCTTCCACTCTATACAAACCCCATAGAATCCATTAAATGCCTTTTTTCATTTTTTTCACCTAGTAAACACTATGTATACCTCTTGGTCATCTGATATTGGTTTGGACATCCAAGATTTGTTCGTTTTGATATCCCTTGTAGATCTCCTATCTTGTTATGTGGCCATGAAATGAACCATCTAATCGACATGATCTCACATATATAGATGTGCGTGAATATTGATATGTATGGGGTATGGTACCAGTGATGTGGTATGATCAAAACCATATAATCAAATAATTTGACAACCCAGGTCATTTCTTCCACTACGTATGGGGGGAAGCATGTCCTCTATTATAGGGCACACATGACCAAAATCCATCCATCTGTGGTGAAATCAGATGATCAAAGTCTAGTTAGTGTTCTCTACCAAGTTTTTCACCATTAGTACCATATTCTATTGCCCATAATGGTATCCTAGAGAGATAAGTACTTGAAAATCCAACAAATTTCAAAAACATTTTTTTATCATCCCATTGATCTTAAAAAAAATCACATTAATCAATCATTAAATCATGTAAAACTAGAGAGATGTATAATTTTTATAGAAATTATCTCTATTGTAACTTATAATCTTTATATAGGATTGACAAAAAAAAATTGGTTACCATATATTCATTTTAAACTAACTTCTCTATGGATATATTTATTTCATTATTATTAATAATATATTTCAATAAATCTTGAAATTATAAAAAAAATATAGCTATATTATCATGGATATACAATATATCTAGAAATAAAAGTACCAATTTTGAAAAAATAGTTTCATTAGAAATATATATATATATATATATACAATATCAAACATGAATCTTGGTTTATGATTTTAGGAATTGATCCCTAAAAACCAATAAATTATTTTTATAATCCAAATTTCTCTCTAGATTTTCTCTAAATCCATTCAATGAATTTTTACCAATCTAAGACCATTTATTATATATATGTATTTAAATTAACAAACATAAAATTCAATTTTAGATTCATAATTTTAGTTTAGTTTCAAGAAGAGTGATCTTTTATAGGATAAATTAAAATAAAAGAAAATAAAATAAGTCCTAAGAACCCTACTTTGTTCAAGGATCTATTATTATACATTGATTCACCCTTAAATGGTCTTTATATCTCTATATCATCATGGGGAATTAGATTTTATTATAATAGTTATCATAAAAGTAATTATTTATGTGTTAAAGTGTAATTATTTATTTTAATAACAATTATTATTATTGTTATTCAAGGTGTTTAATTCTCAAAAAGAATCCACCATTTCATAATATATCTCAAACTCTCACAAAAAAACTCATGCTATTAATCCAAATATAATGTCTAATAGATTTTATAACTTCATTGAAAATGAGTTAAATTAAATTTTCACCCTTATTATATTCATTGATATATTTAAAAGAACATTAGAAAATTAAATTTCTCAAAATTGGAAAAGTATCTTTTAAGCTGAAACTTGAAATTTTATAAAAGTGGTAATGGGAAGTTTATAAGGATAAGTTAAGCTAATACATGATAATTAGTTATATATATCCAAAAAATAATGGGAATGTCATTTATATGAGGATATTTAGAGAAGGTTTTGATAAAATATAAAAATATCAAAGTAAAATAGTGAACAAATAGTGGGAGAGAATCCTTTCGTCAAAGAAGAATTAAAAGAAAAATTAAGAAGGAAGAAAAAAAGAAGGAAGGGTAAAAAATAAATTTACTAATATAGATTGGAAGAAATAAAATTCATTAACTCTATTTATATAATGTGAAATTTATCTTGATAGTAAAATTTATACGAATTTAAAAATATTTTTTTAAAATTTTGAAAAATGATATAGATTTTTAGTTAACTTACTGAAGTTGTGGAAAAGATTTAAATATATGAAATTTTCCTGAAGAACATTATTTTCAATATTAAGAGACTAGATGAATATAACATTGTACTATTAACAGAGGTATTTATTGGATTTTTTTAAAATAAAATTCCATATAAAATCATAAATTCTTAAATTTATAAAATTTTCTATGAATTTGAAGAAAATAAGGAATTCACTTCCTTAATTATTATTGGAGAAAGCTTCAACTTCATATAAATGACAATGATCAAGCGATATTGAGTTAAGTAATGAAAACCAACCATAGAAGAATAATTACTTGTGAACATATCCCTAAATTATCCAATTACATTGATTGAAGATATGTAAGTTCTTATTTAGAATAAAATTATACTAGTATATTTTTTAGTGTTGAACATGGAAATAGATATATAATTACGAATAATTTTAGGATGCAAATTTTTAACCATATTAGGATCATTTTTTGACATATTAAAATTAAAACTCTCATTCCATGTTATAGAAAACAAGGACAACATAAAATTATTTCAATACTAAAGTATCATAAGAACATTGATAATATTTTAGGTTTTATATTATTAAGTAATTACTTAGAAAAAATCTATACTACTATTTTTACCCTAGATATTATAAAAGATTTAATTTTATTAGTATAATATAAATCAAAGTTTGAAGAGGATGAATAGTAGAGTTTCAAGTTGATGGAATCATTCAAGGAAAATATTTAGACATCTAGTGGATAAATTTTTACTACCAAGTAGCACCTTAAATTAATGAATTGAATAATACACCAACACTGTAACTTATGACACTACTATCCATGATGAAAAATTTACAAGTTATATGAATAAAGTTTATTATAATCAATAAATACATGTATAACAAACTTAGGCTCATATATTTCAATATTCAGTTTAATTAGTCCATATTTATGTATGTCTGAAATTCTCTTATATTAAGATTTCAAATCCGTGGTGGAATTAAAAATTAAACATAATCTAAAAAACAAATAAGTCTCAATAATATAAATTTTAATGTTATCTAATATTGGAATAACATAATAAAATTATAATAGCTCATGGGTACTGCAAACTCAAGTGGTTCATAAGAAGGGAGGCATCAATTTGATATCTAATTAAAAAAATGACCTTATTATCACTAAAATAGTTATAATATTTATGGATGCATTGATTATTTTAAATATAATTTAGCATGAATTATAGGAAATTTACCATACCATTTATTAATTAGATATTCCAAAAAAAATAGATTGTTTTGATTATGGATAATTTAATAGATATTAAACTAATAATCAAGTGCCATTATTATCCAGGAAAAATATAGTGCATGCTTTTTAATAGAGACTAAAATATCAGACTTGCTCAAATGAAATGAGTAGAGTTAAATATGAAAAATATCTACGAGCATGAAGAAAATGAAAATGGTACGTTCATATTCTACATGATATGACACTAATTGAGGGATGATGATTCCTCAAAAATAGTTCCATTTCTAGTTATAGGGTAGTGAGAAACTCTTATCAATAGGTGGATATATATATTATCCATTTATGATGATAAATTTATTGATACTAGGGTCTTCTAGACATTTTTTAGCCTCAAAAGACACAATCTATAGATAATAAATAAATATATATGTGTGTATTTCATTTCATAATAATAAATTTTACAAATTTTAGAGTAAAAATAGACACTCGAGTTACAATTTATGGTTAATTTAATATGGTCTTTTTTCTACTATAATTCACTGTTAATGACAATGTATAATTAACACAACTGTGAAAAAATTAAGTTTTTAAGACATCATTTATAATGTGTAGTTGGGATTTAATAACATTGTTAAATATTAAATATTTTTAAAGAAGATATCATATATATATGTGAAAATCCTTTGTGGTTCATGTTTCATTTATAACCCATGAGTAGTGAATTTATTCATTTTTTCGACTCTTATGTGGTGGAATATCTTTTACTGCATAGAGGATAAATTCCTATGGAGCTGTCAGACTCTTATATGGTCATGATATAATTTACGTTGTCGAGATAGAGGCCTTAGAAGGTCTTGAATTTTGTTTGGAGTAGAAGTTCTGCATATCTCGATGTAGGGGTTTACATGTAATTTATTATAAATAAGACCCCTGACACACATAGTCATTTTTAGAGGCCCAAAACATTGATAAATCACATAATTTGAAAATGTTCCTAATAAGAGATCCATTAAATATAATTAATCACAAATAAACTCTAAATTCATATCTAAATAGGGAGGGGATCCACTTTATAAAAATATCACATCCATGTATCATTCACATAAAAAAACTAGTAGTGTTTTCTACACAAAAAACCCTTTACGGTGGGACCTACATAAAAATTTCATGGAGGGATTCCGACCACATAAAATTTACACATTGGATAGCTCTAAACCAAAATACCCAAAGGTAAATCCCATCCATTAATATGATCCAGATATTATGTGCAATTATTTCTTCTTAAAGTGTATGTTTCCCTATTCTCAAGGGTCTATCTCCAAATAACATTAAACATAGGGTGGACTATTTCCTGAATGATTCTATTTTTGTATATTCGTGTATCCTTCATTGAAAAAAAATCATTTCACATGAGACAAATATTTCACCTGATTCTTGAATATTGTAGAACTTATTTCAACCTTTATAAAAGTATTCCTTTATATAATATTGTGTGTAGGGTAACCACTTTTGTGAAAGATTTATGATTTGTAAATATCTTCTGTAATCCATGGAAAAATTCCTCGAGTCAAGATTCCCCTATAAGTTTCCTCAAAAACTTGATTCATGATTATCCACATTTTTTCCTCAAATTTCTTGAGACAATATTACTCTTGGTTTCCTGAAACACCTTGATTTTAGATCCTCATCATGGTTTCCTTAAATACCATGAGTAGATATCCTCCTTGAAATGCCTATTAGGATCCTGAATTTCACTGAGAAGGGGTGATTCAAGTTGAACCAAGTTTGCTAAATTAATTTTTATTTCAATTACCCATGGAAATATTAGAACATCTACATTGGAAACGATAAATGTAATTGATTATAAATTTCCCAATAGACAAAAAATCATGGAATGAAGTAAATAAAAAAAATAATAGCATGTGGTATTTGTTATAGTTGGTTTCCTAGGACCATCTGACTGTACATTGATTACAGTTATATATGATGTTTTGAATATTAATTAAACATATAATAATATATTTTTTATTTTTATGCATGGACTTAGTGTAATATTATCCTAGTGTATATGTCACATGGATAAGTTAGTAACAGTTCACCCATATGATGAGAAATATGAAGTTCTATGATAATATTCTTAATATAGATCTATATTTGGATAACATACTATAATGGGACACATAGTATTTAGACCATCAAGTGTGGTTAATCTTAAGCAGATGAGGATTCTTCTCCTGATGACTGAACTTGGTAATCCACAAGATGAGAAATTATGATAATAGACCCACCAGTGGGAATTATTCATGATTTGGTGTCATCAGATTTTCCTATATATAAGTGTTTGTAATGGTTTATATACTTTTTGATTATCATTAATACATTTCATTACTCATGAAAATAGATTTACTAAAAAACTATAATTACATATTTTGATAGGACGTAGGGTATATTGGGTGCATCATGATTCAAATATCATTAATTGATATGTCGAGGAATAATTTTTCCCTTTCATATTTTTTGGAGTTGATATCTAAACTCTTTTATTAGAATATATCCATCACCTAAATTCCATGGCCATGGTTCAATGGAATGTTTATTTTAGATAGTCCGTGAAACACATATCAAGCGTATAGGTTGATGAAATTATTATGCAACCTAAATTGTGAGATATTGAGATTAATAGATTATATTACACAATGAGCATTTGTATGTGTTTTTTTTCAATGGGA
Organism: Viscum album; assembly: GCA_963277665.1. Taxonomy (NCBI): domain Eukaryota; kingdom Viridiplantae; phylum Streptophyta; class Magnoliopsida; order Santalales; family Viscaceae; genus Viscum; species Viscum album. Next base: position 156,209 of record CAUJRU010000144.1, read on the forward strand.
CATTAAGTTCATTATTTTGGGTTTTATGACTCGTTTCTAGATAATAATGTTGATATTTTGGCAAGACCACCTAATTCTAAAGATAAATAATCATAGAGGGTCACACACTATGTGTTTCGATTGATCACGATTAAATTCTATTTGAATTTATTTAATTGAATAAATATTATTCTCATGACTGTGGAATACTTTTATTCTAGTTATATTTATTTCATAAATTGAATAAATATTTATTCACTAGGATGTGAATAACAGTATATTTATTTATTTTATTGAATATTTAATAAATATTTATTCATTAGTATGTGAATGTAATATTTATTTATGAATAAAATATTTATTCATGTATTTAATAAATATTGAGGAGTTTGAATTGACCAAGACTACATCTGGTGAAAAATAATTATTTCCAAGCTGGTAAATATTATTTATCAGTTGTGCAAGATGATTCACACGAAAAAATAATGATGTTATTATTTTATTATGTGGAATGGGTTATTTAAGGTTACTATATTATTTAATGTATATAATTCAATTAAATAATTATCTTATCTAAACTTTTTCTCTATAAATAAACGGTCTTGTCTATTTTTATAGTATTTGAATCACAAATTTAGAATAGAGAATTATTACACACAATGAATTTTCTCTCAACTCATCCTTCTCTCTCCCTCACGAGAATGAGAAACTCATGAGATATTTCTTTGATACCAAAGAACAATAAATCAAGAATGAACAACACAAGATATTCAATTCTCCGTGCTAGCATTTCGATATCATTTAGTATTACATGAATATAATTAGATCATGTCTTGATCATGGATAGAGGGATTCTATCATTTGATCCTTATAGTGAAACAAAGGAAATCATAAAGGGTATTTTCGAATGATCAATATTTTTCAATCAAGAATGTTCAAAAGCCCATGTATTTATTTATTTAGATATTGAATAAATTGATTATAAATATGACATGAAATATCCTCACTCATATATTTGACCAATTATTATAAAAAAAATGTAACATATTTCCCAACATTTCAGACTTCCACTACACCCATATTTATCAAGTGATATTAGAGTGGTCACGTTTAAATTTATAATTATTTATTTGATTGTTGATCTATGTGCAATTTTGGTAAAAATTGCATTTCATATTTTTAATTATTTAATCCAATTTGAATTAAAATTAGTAAAAATATTAATCATATTCATTCATGTGTTTTAAATTCCTTTATGTTTAATAACAGATGAATAAGGACTAAATTTTCCATCATAAAACTGAGAATTTTTAGCCAGTAAGATAGGGTTTAATGGGATATACTCAAGATTACACTCAGTGTACCCTAGTCCACTGCATCTGTATACACCAAGGGATACATGGCGCGATAGAGAATAATTACATGTATTTTATACATCATGTTTACTGGAAAACATGCAACACTGTTATTGGATTACACAGTGTGTATTGGTATACGCGTCATGTATTCTCTATGGGTTAGCGGCATAAATCACGCAATCGGTGTGGTCATTATACATGGTCAAAATTCCATGAGACTAAAAACCTAGAGCATTTTTGATATACATGATGTTTATGTGGTGTACATGAGGTTTAGTTTATCAATTTACATATCTGAAGAACAGACCAAGTGACTTTGTGAGAAAACAAACACACTACTAAAATTAGTACTTGGCATGTAGTTTGCCTATAAATTCCATGTAGTCTACCAATACATACTCCAAAGACCCATTCGTGCATCCCAAACAAATGTAAATTGAAACACATGGAATGTAGGTTGTTTTTACACATCGTGTAGTCTATCTGAGGCACACGACTCATACCCTAGTGTGTACCCTTGATACACAAAAACCAATATACACAATGTTTAGCTAGATTTATATACCATGTAGTATCCCATTAATGGAAAGAATTAAAAATTGAATTTAATTGGAATATATCAGCATTAAAGCCTTATTTTATTTAATTTCACACCATTGTCTGCTTGAAAATTTAATTGTGGTTTTAAAATTTTAAAATTAACACTTAATTTATTGTAATAAATATTTCATTATTGGTTTTTTCATTTATTTTACAAGAATTACATAAATGATAGTAATGTCAAATTATGCTCAGATGAACATTAATATGAAAATGGAATTAATTAATTCATTAACTAATTAATGGAATCATGTTCATATAAATAATAATTAATTAATAATTAAATGTATGTTAGCTAGTTACTTTTTGTGTATTTATTACATGTATGACAATTCTTGAGCTTGACCAAGAATTTTGAATGTGTTGGATATTTTAATTTAATTAATTTCATGGGTCTCAAATTATTTAAAATTAAATAAAATTATAAATTATGATTTATACCTCTATCAATTATTATTTAGGACTAGTTTCCAAAGATAATTATGTAATACCCTTTTAATTAATCCTTTGGTTCCCCCCAACTGTGTGTGCGACATAAATACATGTAATTAATAAATTATCCTAGGGAGTGTGGAGGTGGTTCCAGAAAGAAACCTTATTATTAAAACTTATGTGATACATGGGTGGATAAGTGGAAAGGTGTAACTCATGCTAAGACGATTAATAGAAGTTATTTCTCCTAGGTAAACGGTTGATTTAATGTCCACTCATTAAATAACCCATTAAATAAATATCATCAATGGGTATTTTAATTATTTATTCATTTCTATATATAAAATTATTTATTTTATGGATGCAAATTGACGATCCCAAAAATAAATGAATTGATTTGAAAAGATAGAAATTAAATAAACGCATTATGAGTAAATTTTTTAAATAATATCGTTAATTAACTAACATACACTTGATATTAACAAGATATGTAAAGGATAAAAAAAAGATAATATTTATTCACAATAAATTTAAAATATCCCTCAATTAAATATTAAGTTATAATTGGCCTTCCATTACATTATTGGGAATGAAACTCAACACAACTAAGTGTTTGACCAACCCTTTTTATGAGAAATAATTTTATAAGTGGAGTTTTTATGATTTTTTTGGGTTGACATACCAATTTTACATTAAATATAGTGTCCATTTCTAGAATTTATGTAATTTGGAGAGAAGTATTGAAAACATATAATACAAAATTTCAGGATAGGGGAGTCCACTCAATTGATTAAGGAGCTCCAACGCCGATGTTGGAAAATACCAGCATACCTAAATACCTTTAAGTATCTTGACCAACCCTTGTTGGGGTTATGTAAAGGGGAATATGGATCCTTGATACTAGAATGACATTGAAACTAGACATTTCAAATTCAATAGTGAGATCTATTTGGACATGATAAAATATTGGTATATTCTTGAAAATCAAATTATTTATTTTTTTATTACAATATTCGTAATGAAGAAAAGTACTAATAATCTTTTATATTAATTATAGAATAAAATGGAAATATCCTCCTCCAAATTATCCGTATAATCAATATTGGTTAAATATAACCTTATAATCGGTAGTCTCTTCCATGAAATTTACAGATGACTTAAAGTTGTGTTGTGGCATGAATGTAAAAATTACGTACTAGAATCCTCATTTACAGATCTTCCTGCTAATGAGGTGAGTGATGAATATTTCCTATTATATGATAAATATATAAATGATGCAGTCGATGTTCAATGTTTTATTCATTCCTCTATGACCAGTGAACTCATTTAGTATCACAAAAACATGGATATATATATCATACTTGATGACCTATGTGGTCTTTACCATGAGACAGTTAGACAGTAACAATTTGAGATTTCCAAGGTGATATTTCAATTAAATCTTGGAGAAGGTTCCTTAATTGGTCCAAACAAAGTCAAAATCATTGGCAACATTGATTGATTATATGTTATAGGTTTTAAACTCACAAAATAAATAGTCATTGGCCGCATTCTGTAATCACTCCCTCACACCTCCCATAACTTTTTTGTTAATTTTAATATGAACCACATTGAGAATTTTCTACCATATATTATTATTCTTATTAACCAAGTAGAGAAGGATATGGATCATGAAAAACTAATTGTATTTATGGTGAAAAAGTGGAAAGGTAAAGCAAATATATTTAATCCCAAAGATTCTTCATGACCTTCTAAGAAGAGGGAGATCAAGGGGAAAGTAGGTGAATAAGATATTGCATGATTTGTGGGTGGAATGAAGGGCCACTAAAAGAAAAACTACACCCATCCAAAGAAGAAATGGGAAGCTTCATGTGCATTTATTATATAGTGTAAAATATCTGAATATAAAAATTGGGAGTTAGATAAAACTTATGGTTCTAATATATTTATACAAATAATGTATCAAAGTATATTCAGAAAGATTTATTGGGGGAGGTAAATATACAAGCATCCAATAGAGCTGAACTGGTCTATGTATCTATTAAGGAATACCACCTAACATTTCTAATTGGAACGATATTTGTTTTGAAAGGTTGTTATTGTGCTCAATCTGTTACCAAAAAAAATTATTTGTCTATCCAGACATGATACTGATGTATTTGTATTAAAATTTGGGAATAAATGTTTATTTTTTCTTATATAATAATAACGTTTATTATGGCAAGTAATATTTAAATAACTGTCTTTATTTGATGTATTAAATGAACCAAGTAATAGAAATTTATAACGAAGTCACTTCACATGAATCATATAATATAGAATGTTGGAATATCCCTCTAGGTCATGAAAATGAATATTGCTTGACTAAATTATGTCAGTATGGATATTTAGATTCTTTTGAAAAAATACCACTTCGTTTATTTCATTCATGCTTACAAAGAAAAATGACCAAATTCCCATTTAGTGGGAAAGGTGAAAGGGAAAATGATATTCTTGAATTATTTCACAATGATGTGTGTGGTAAATTTCCTATTTAAGAAAGGGTAGGGTACCAATACTACATAAAATATAATGATGATTTTAGTAGATATTGATATGTATGCATAATGAGGTATAATTCATATCCTTTCGATAAATTCAAGGAATTCAATAATGATGTTGAGAACCATATTGGTAAGAAAATTAAGAAACTCCATTCAGACCATGAATGTGAATATCTTAATGTAAACTTCATTGATTACTTTAAGTAGTTTGGGATCTTATCCCAAGTCACTCCTCCTTACACGCCTTAATAGAATGTTTTAAGAAAAATAAGGAACTACACCATGTTAGACATGGTGAGATCAATGATGAGTCGTGTGATTCTTCCATTATCCTTTTAAGGATAAACATTATAAAAAAGAGCACATATACTAAACCAAGTACCAACTAAATCGATAAATGTTTTTATATACAAATTTTTTATTGGATAGAAATCCATGTTATTGGATTTACATGTGTGGGGAAGAAAATCATTTTTTAAGGACTCTTTAGGTAACAAACTTTCACCCAGAGGCACAAAGTGTACCTTTATAAAATAAACCAAGGAAATGAAGGCATATTAATTATATGACCCATCATAAAAAAAGGTTAAAATAGAAATAAACATTATATTCTTATAGATGTAGAACATATCTAAATGAGATAGTGTGAGAGATACATACTTCAATGACATCAAGGCTCATTGATTACTATAGATGGTACAGGAACAAGTTCAACAATGACCCATGGGAGAAGAAAGTATTCCATAGACACAAGAACTACATAGTAGTAACAAAGAAGTTAGAGAACAATAGTATTATGGTAATCGAGTCACTAAGTATGGTGACTAATTATTAATTGACAAAAATGATCATCTTAACTATAAGGAAGTAGTAAGTGGCACATATACATCCAAGTGGAATGAACCTGTGAATTATAAAATGGATTCCATGAACTAAAATTAAGTTTCTATTTTTAATGACCCTCCAGTATATATAAATATTGTTGTTTTAAAATGGGTATTCAAGAAGAAAATGGACATGGAAGGTTAATTTAGTACTATAATGAACGTTTGGTTAGAAAAGGGTTTAAATAGAGCCATGACATTTACTATGAAAAAAACTTTTCACCAGTTTCAATGATGAAATACATTAGACTTATAATTTCCATCATGTCCTTACATGATTTTGATATAAATTTAACGCATCTAAAAATATATTTCCTTAATGGTAACCTTTAGGAATATGTTTATATGAATTAACCCAAATTTTCTATGACTCCAAATGATGCCAACAAAGTATTTCAGTTGAAAAGATCAATCTATAGATTAAATAAAGAATCTTGGTCATGAAATATTCATTTTGATGAGTCAATAATGGAATTTGGTTTCATAAATAATGAACGTGAGCCGTGTCTCTATAAATAGTTTATTAAAAGTGTATTCATTTTCATAATAGTATATGTTGATGATATATTACTCATTGGAAACGAGATACCATCATTAAAGTCTGTTATGTCATGGTTGAATAAATGCTTCTCTATAAAGGAATTGGGAAATGTATTAAATATTTTTGGGATCAATATCCTTCGTGATAGATCTAAGAGGTTACTTGACATAAGTAAAAGTACAGACATTTACAAGATACTAAATATATTCAGTATGAAAAAATCCAATAGAGGACTATTTACAGAGTCACATGACATTCATATTTCTAGGAAAATATTTCATCAGACACATTAGGAAATAAATAGAATGGAAATTATTTTATACACATTTGGGATTGGGTTATTCATGTATGTTATGATATGTACTAATATAGATTTTCCATACACATTGAGTGTGGTAGGAAAATATTATCGTGATCTAGGTGACCACCATTAGATGTGAGTCAACACTATTCTTAATTATATAAGGAATACAAGGTTTATGTTCCCGATATATAGAAGATATGAGGAAAAAGTTACCAGAGGATATAAAAATTATAGTTTCTAAACTGATCTATATGACATGAATTCATAAACATGTTACATATTCACTTTTAATGGAGGTGGTGTGATATATAATATCTCAAATAAGGATTTATTCATAGATTCTACAGCAGTGTCTGAGTATATTGTGTCTTATGATGTAGATAAATAATTATTATGGATTAATAACTTCATATAAGATCTTGAAATGGTACCTATCAATAAAGATCCAATAACACTTTATTGTGATAATACTACAGTGGTGGATCTTCCAGAAATATCCAAGGTCACATTAGTAGATGAAACACATAATTTGGGAGTATTATCTCCTATTTTATTTATCATAGATAGTTGATGTCGAAGTGAATAGAATTTCCATGGATGAAAATGTGGTGGACCCCTTGAATGAAGACTTGACTCTGCAGAAACATGATTATCATGTGAGGTCCAGCGGATTGAAAGTCATAGGTTATTGGATCTAGTAAATGTTGGAGTTTGTTATAGTTGGTGTCCTAGAACCAACTGATTGAACATTAATTACATTAATATTAAATTTAATGAATATTAATTAAATATATTGTTCTTTGTTATAAATGGATTTAATGTAATATTTTACTAGAATCATTTTCACTTTGATAAGGTTAGAGCAGTTCCCTACAATAGTGAGAACATTGAACTGATATGAAAATATTATTTATATAGTGTTGGGGTTAGATAACATACTATGATGAGACACATAGTGTTTATTCTGTCTGTTTCAAGTACTCATAAGAGTACGAGGCTTCATCTCATGAATTTCACACAGAATAAGCTCTTAGACATGAGATTATGATAACAGACCCGCCTGTAGGAATTTTATATTTTTTAGTGTCATTGGATATTATTAAATAAAATCATTTGTAATGGTCATTAGAATTTAATATTATCATTGATACATTTCATGGACCACACACATAGGTTTTCTGAAAAAATGATCATTCTGAATGTTAGAAAGAAGTTGGGTATGTTGGGCGTGTCATGATTGAAATGTCATTAATGGATAATTCAAGGAGAGATGTTTACTTTCCATATTTATGGTATTTTATATCTCAACATTTTGATTAGGGTATAACCATCAACTAAACTCCATGGTGATTGTGAAATAATATTTTTATTTTAAATATTCAAAAAAGACATATCAATCATATTGTTTGATGACACCTTCTTGTGACATGCTTGATGAGATATTGTGATAAAGATATTATATTACACAGTGAGCATTTATATATGGTTTCCATTATTGTAAAATTATGTTATTTATCTTGGGTTCCTTAAACCATTTCTAGATAGTAATCCTAAATTTTATGAAAGCCCTCTTAATCACACCATGAAATTATCCTAGAGGGTCACACACTTATTTTTCTGTTGATTTCAGAAAATTCAATTAGAATTTAATTAATGAAATAAATATTTTTCTCAAGATAGGTGAATAAAATTATTCATGATTTACTTATCAAATAAATTAAATAAATATTTATTCATTAAAATATGAATAAAAATATATTTATTTTTTAGTGAATATTCAATAAATATTTATTCACTGGTATGTGAATGGAATATTTATTTATGAATAAAATATTTATTCATGTGTTAAATAGATATGGAATAGTTTTAATGGATCAAGACTATGTTTGGTGATAAATAATTATTTATAAGATAGTAAATATTATTTATTAGTTACACAAGATGGTGTATGCAAAATATTATAATGTTATTATTTTATTATTTTATTATACGATACGAGTCATTTAATCTTATTATATTATTTAATGTTCAGAATGCAATTAAAAAATTATTTTATCCTGACCCTTAGATCTATAAATAGATATTTAATTCTATAATGTAGATTATATAAATCCAAAATTGAGAAAAGAGAATTATTATGAATAATGAATTCTCTCTTGACTCCTTCTCTCTCTATCTCAAAAACAAGAAACGGAAGAGATATTACATTAATACTAAAGAATTAGTGATCAATAATGAACAATAGAAGTCATTTGATTATCCACTCTATCACCTATAGATCGAGTGGTGCTTGTTTTAGATCAATGGGTCATATGTGGATAACCTCTAGAGCGATTCCATCCTTGGATCATCACAGCACAGCAAAGGAAATCGGAAATTGTCTTTTTGAATGATCGACACTCATCAATGAAGAGAGATCAAAATCTCATGTAATGACTCATATTTTCCCAATTTTATTTTTGAAAATTATATGGGAATATTTTGAGATAAGGTGATGAGACGACATGTGATTCCGAGGTTAGGTGTGCCCATAATGTTTGTTGAAAAATGTTCAGCTTTTAATAAAGAGAACAAATTGTTTTCCTAAAAAAGTGGAATAAATCATAATCAGTTACCCATATCAGAAATTGTGGGGAACCATTTTTTGGTGTTGAGACTTTACCATAGGTGAGGCCTAACATCGGCCGACACAGGTCGACTGTGAAATATTGTTTTTGGATGTAACTGTAAATAAAATAATTAAATAATAATTATTTTATTTTCGAATCCAACTAATTCATGAATGGGGAATTGAGATGAAAATACGATACCACTATTGATTTCATAATTTGGTGATTTTCCCAGGTGTGAATTATCTTTAGTCAACATGGGTCTTCTGTGGAAAACCCTGAAAAGTATGTAATCATCATTAAGTAATTTGAAGATAAATTATTTCATTGACACAATGATGATTTCATTTAAAAAATACTAAAGAATAAATCCAATGTTTAGATACATATCCTTGAGAACGATGGATAATTTTTATGTAAATATTTGGAGAAAACTTTCAAGGAAATGGAGACGGAATCACAAATCGACGATCGACTGATGTTGTTCTGGAAAGATCACACCAACAACATTGACGCAGCAATAGACCTTAATCTGTGAGCATTCCAAATCAAATTTAGGATGATATATTTTTTATTTACTTCCAATTTCTTGAATCTTATAATGATCATGGACTAACCAACTAAAATTTTGTTCTGTGGTATGATTGTAACCTTGCGGGAAGGGTTCTATTTTTGCAGGATTTTATTGGGGGTTGATCTTGTGATTATTTGTTGACTAAATCGATTTTCATTCAAATAGAAACAAACCAAGATCTACATGAACATCGATCGAGGTCCATTCCTCTTGGTTGATTTATTATTTTCACCCCCTATTCATCATTCGTTTTCGGCATTTTTCACTTGGCCCGAAAATCGACATATCCTAATTAAATGATTGTTGTGCACCCGATTTGTGGTTCAACAATCCAATATCATAGATATGGGATCGTCCTGAAACGACAAAGGTTTGAATACAGACACATAGTGATTAAAATTACAGTGGATCCCCAAATCTATGTTCTTTGACATATTCATTAGAATTATGAACGACCCCTTTTTAATCTCTTGTGTGACCGGATCGAAAGACGAAACACATGGTTTGGGTGATGCTGTGAACGAATGAGGTTGGATCTCCAGAGGTACACAGACAAAGGGTGGAGTACACATATTTATTATAAAGTTTGCCCCCCCCCCCACACGACCAGATGCAGATTGGAAACACGAGTTACCCTATGTACTGGTACACGGGCAAGCGAACACAGATTGAAACCATGTACTGGCACACAGCCAGAGTACATGGATGGACCCTAGATGGAAGGACAAAATGTGTGACCCTTTTTCATGATTTGTATACCACATCTACATGAAATTATTTGATGAGATTATCCATTAAACACTAGTAGTACCTGGGGTCAAGGGACGCAATCTGTGATCCCACTACACACTGTGTACCCATTCATACAAGGATTTGTCTCCTTCTCCACCATATCATTGACAAGTTTTGTTTGGGTTTGTGCCTTAATACATCACCTGAAGGTTAGTGGGTATTGTTTCTTACTGATAGGGGTATGATCGCTTCAGTTGAACTTTCTAGATGGAGTAGTAGGAATTCCCTCTGACAGGACTAGAGAAGGATCCTCTCTCTATTCTTATTCCCTATGTATTTTCTTTGTATCGACATGACCAATCCAACTAAAAATTGATACTCTAGTTAGAAGGTGAGTCCAGATAAGTCGTGGTATCACCCGATGGCCCCTGATGTGATCTTCATTTGTGTATAGTGATCTTCCTCACTTGTGGAGTGAGTTCTCCCAGAACAAGTGTTTTGTATCTCTCTCTAGGCCAATCAATGTATCTCTCTCATGATGGTTCTTGATGAATAATACTACTTGGGTATACATCTTTAGTGTTATCAGACTTAGGATTTTGTGCTCCTGGATGAGTTTCTTTGTATAATATTCATACTGAATCCCTATCAAGGGTATATGGTAGTTGTGACTTACCTTTAGACTATGTGTCTCATATTGTGTATATATAGATAACATTGTTATATATTGTTGACACATACTTGTCTATATCTTATAGTAACTTTATGTTGGGTATTTATTTGTGGTTTCTGGGTGTCCAATTGAGTATTTTTATACTCACCCATGCATAGGGATTTCACTGCATGTGTCATGTATTGTGAATGCAAGAAAACTTTTTGATAGAGTTTTTGGTGGACCATGACCAGGTACTGCTTCATGAGTTCGGACATGCCAAGGTGTTCCTACAGCTACATACTGCAGTCCCAGTATGTTTTTCTTGTATGTTGGGCATTGTAGTTTAAAGAATATTTATTTGGTGGGATTTTATTTTGGCCCAGTATACTTTCCCTATTGTACTTTGTTGGTTGTGATAGTAGTATTCATGTATTTACTTTCTTAATGGTTTTTACTTTTCAGAATTTTGGGCTTGGAGATGTGTGTGTGTGTGTGTAACCGTACTTAGTCAATGCCTCCCATGTTAGTGATATGGTTACTCAGTGCTAGACACCAGCCCCTAGCCTATTAGAGGTGGGATAGGGTAGTTGTAGTATGGGCCCCACCGGGATGGGTCATGATAGAGTGGAATTAGATGTGGTCGGTTCTACCTTAGGTCTAAGAGTATGTGAGATTGGTTTGGGGAAACCGTGCTAAGTGTTTCATGTTTGAATTTCATGTCAGGGACTCCAGTGTTAGTGCGGTAGCTGACGTATCAATACACCATGACTCTATTAACCTTATTTCCAACTCAGTACACGCGAACACTGGTTGTAGGGAAAAAATAACGGTACTTTCATCATATACAAATTAGTTGTGGTTTAAATGTCCTTCTTGAGTCATCTCTCTAGATATACTCATTGAAAGTGGTACATATTGTTCTATTGCGATATGTATTTGCAATGTATACCATCTAGGATTCAAGAGATTTATAATAAGGATGACCCCCTTAGTGACAATGATTCAATACAGTGATCAGTTCCCAAGATGTTACCTCCAATTGGTGCACCAGCCATACTTCCACCTTTAGAGAAGCAGATAGCACTCACAGTACTAGCGGATGAAGAGCACATGTTGAGAATACTTTAGGAGTTTCAGTAGTAGAGACACCTCAAGTTCCATGGAATTTCAAACACAAAGGTGGTTGAGGACTACCTTGAGGTCATGAACCGAGTTTTCTATCTAGTCAGGACACCAGTAGATCATTTTGGGATTCTGACAATGATTCTTCTCTTTGTTTCTAAGTGGTGATGGTTGGGTTTAGTTACCCGATCTTACGATGACATGACCCTTCCATAGGGAGTGTTTGAGGACCATTTCCGAGAAAATTTATCACCATATAAGATGAATATTATGCATATATAGGAGAATATTTAGCTCCATAGGGACAACATGTCGGTGTTTGAGTATTCATTGATTCATGCTGACCTCTCCTAGTACTCTATGAATATGATACATGATCAAAACTATGGGGCTTAGACCTTCGAGTGAGGTATACAAAGAGACATCTAAGCCGGTGTGTCCCCTCTGTGAATTCCTACCTATGTTGGGGTTATAGAGTATTCTTTTTTGGTTGAGAGTTCCTTGGTTGGGAAGATAGTGTTGGTGGTAGTCAGTAGTGGGAAAGCAAAAGCAGAGACCCTGGCAGCAGTAAGACGATGTCAGGATCAGAAATATAGACATTAGAGACGTCATAAGAGGAAGGCCTGAAATAGGTAGTCTACCATTCATGACTCATGAGGTGAGTCTAGTTAGGCTAGAGAAAGGCGATGTTATTCTTGTTGTGGAAGGGTAAATATTGCTAAAGATTGTTCAATCCATCTAGTTTCTAAGCAGAAGACTATGGATGGGCCGCCGAGGCAGAGGTAGAAACAGGAGAAGGAATATCTACAGGGTGGAAAATGTGGGAGAGGAGCTAAGAGAGAATCAGGAGGTATCATATATTTCGAAATGTTACTAGACCAACACCACAAGTAGTACTTTTTAGGCTTAGGGAGCTAGAGGAAAGGGCGGGGATGACTGCAAGTGGTCGAGGCATGCAACCTAAAGGCTCAAAGACTTATTCAAGTTATGATCTATGTATTTTATTCATTATATGTTGTACTGATAGACACATATTCTATTCATTATTTTATTTTCAAAAAACATGTATGATACCTTGAGGTTATAGTTATACCATTGAATTGAACCTTACTCTTTGAGACACCAACTATAGGAGACATGATCATAACACTTATGTTGATAGTGTGACTTCAACCTTGGAGGTGAGAGTTTCGGTTGGATCCTCTTGTTGGTAGCGTCAAGGCCATAAGACATATTTATTGTTAAGGATTAGTTATATTCAGTCCATTCTCATATTGAATGTTTTAGGTGAAGGTTGTGGAATATCCAAAGTGTTGGAAGGAGGTATTCCTTTTTCAAAGAAATCGAAATCGAGGCAACACAGGATTGAATTATTGGAACCATGACCATTCTCCGCAAGAAATGGGGTTTGGTTGGTGTTTTTTGTCAATACTCATTAGAAATTTAGAATTTCTGTTAAGAAATGGCTCATACAGTTCAAGCAAACAACATTATTTAATGTGGCATCATTTCACATAGTTTTCCAAAAACCTTTCCCTGAAATCTAGAAATTTCACAAAGGCATGAGGTGCGTGAAAAATATGGAGGTGTGCACAAAAAATGGTTCTTTGCAAGAAAATAATTGCGCCCAAGACGTGTTTCGGGATTTGAATGTAAAAAAATAGAAAAGGCATGAGGTGTGAAAAAAATCAGGAGATGTTCCTGGAAAATCGTTCTTATGTGAAAAGAATTGAGCGAAGAATGGGAGTTTTGTTCTACACGGTGGTTTTTGCACATGTGGGTCAGCGATGCCTATAAATAAGAGGTGACCCCCTTATTAGTTACAACAAGAGACTTAGGGAAGATCTGAGTTCTAATGCGTGTAAAAGTTTCACAAAAAGGTATTTTCACATAAAAGATGACGTTGTGCATAAAACATGGAGGTGCGCATAAAAATTGAAGTTTCACGTAAATGTTGAAGTTTCACGCAATGTTTTGAATTGGCGCAGAAAGTTTTGAAGTTTCAAGAAAAAATTGAAGTTTCACATAAAAGTTTATGTCGTTTGTAAAGGTTTTAGTTTCACAAAAGTTTTTGCATGCAAAAAAGAAAATCTTGGGTGCACAGGGTAGGTGTTGTGCGCAATTGTCAGAGTAAGCTGCATACATGTCCTGAATGTCCAGGCCAGTGGTTTAGTGCATTCAAGTAAATCAATAAAGGAATTCAATTCTAGAAGTGTCTCATTCTTAATATATACAAAGACTTTAATGCACATCTATTGAAACTACCTTCATGTAGATATACTGAATTCTTGCAAGACAGTGCAATAGGGGGAGTCGATAGAAGTGATGTAAGGGACACAATGAGATTTCCCTGATCCCTTGTATAGGTTGTGTGCCTGGTACAAATTGAATATGACTGAATCTTGTAATCCTAATACTTTTAAAGATTAGTGGATTTAGGTATGACCGACACACTATCTGTGTATGCTCCTTTGATGTAGCCCTTTGTGGTGAACCATTTAAAAGTGCAGTGTCATCTCCCTGATTTCATTTGTTTGACAGATTTAACAAGTTCTTGCTAATTTGGGAACAAGATCCAAAAATTTTACAAGAAACAATTGACACCTTGATTCACCCCTCCCCACTCAGGGTGTTCCGAGGTCATTCAAGTGGTACCAGAGGCCGGTTGCTAGTGTTTGATCTATCATTTATCATCATGGAGAATTCATCCGATGTTAGGGGAGTCCCCCACTTTGATGGAATTAATTTTCATATTTGGAAGAACAGATTGAGATCTCATCTAAGATCCATTGTAATGGAAGTTATATTTTACACTATTCGTGAATTACAAGTTACTCTTCCAACAGGGCTAGCTATGACTGATGCAGATAATAAAATTCTTGATGCAGATGCTAAAGCATAGAATGATCTCATCGCATCCTATTCTGATCAGATCTATCTAAAGGTGATGAGTTTCACCTCAACAATGTCCGTGAGGGATAAACTTGAAAATCTTTACGAACGATATAGAAATGTTATGGAGGAGAAACTACAAGTCTTGCACAATAGGTTTGATGATCTGAAGATGCATCTTGATGAGATTGTAGAAAAATTCTTCAAACGAATTACTGAAGTAGTTGGAGAAATTTGGGGACAAGGAAAAGAAATCAAAGTTGTTGATATTGTAAATAAAATATTGAGAAGACTTCCACCCCTATACAATGAATAGGTATCAGCCCTTGAGGAAAGAGATCATCCCAAACATTCTCTGGATGATCTGTAGAGAAACCTAGTGGCTAATGAAATGAGAGTCAAACCAGATGATGTTACGACTCGAGTGAGCATGGAAATAGAATTCAAAGAATTGGAGAAACTAAAAATTTAAAATGATTTTAGTGGTGAAGATGATGAGGGAAAAAATTTCTTTCTCTCATTGAAAGAAGTTCCAAAAGGGTGAAGGTAAATTCATAGGGATGTTACCCCTAGCTTGCTTTCGTTGTCGGAATGTTGGGAACATTTCCTCGTACTTCTTAAGAAGGATTGATGATGAAGATATTGAATCTAAATACATTGAGAAGCATTAGAAAAGGTTTTTCAAAAATAGAGACATAAAATCTAGGAAGAAAGTGTCGAAGAAGAGATTTTTCTGTGAATATGGTGATGATGATGATGAATTCTATGAAGAAGAATAACTAGAATTTAAAACTAGAAACCATGCTTCCATGATGGACAATGTTGCAAAATCAAATCCACCATAAGATAATGGTGGAGAAAATCAGTTGGAAACTAATTCTAATCACAAGTTTCGACTTAAGTATTATATCAGTAAGGATAAGATTAAATTCAAGAGTTTCAATGAGTGTAAATCAATTGTAGAAGATTCATCTGAATACTTTGATCACCTCGTAGCTAAAATCGAACGAATGGACGAATTTGTGAAGGTACAATATAAAATCCTTGAAAGCAATGATGATGTAGTGGATCTGAACGTGAGAATTGAAGAGTAGGAAAAGATCATCAATGACCTCACCTCCACACTGGAAGAAAAGTCAAATACTTCTGAGGGTCTTGAAGAGGAAGTTGTTACTCTTAGGAGTAAACTTGAATGTGAATAAATTCCTAAAGAATCAAGGAAGAAAATAAAAATTTGAAGGTTATCAGATGCTGATCTCTTAGATAGAGAAAAACATGGTTCTAACAGATTTGAGATGATTTTTAATGATCAAATACCCACTTACATGGGTAACTGTGGAATCGGTTGTGAGGCTGAATTGCCCAATGCTGCAAATAAAGGTGATCAAAATAAAGGTAAGAGGAAGGTGGTTCATGTAAAAAAATCACCTGTAGTGCTGAAACCCCCCCCCCCAATTAAATCTAAAATAAGAATAGAAGACTCATTGAGCCTCCAGGAATAACATAAAGTCCAATTATTATCCCACGGAAGAAGTAATGAGGATAAATAGAAGTGAGAATACATTCCCTCTCATGAAGTGTTAGTTATGTGGATATCTGGGCCATACCAGGTATTACTGTGAAGAGGTAAGGAGATATTTGATTATTGAATAGATGAAAGTTCAACAAATGAGAGAAAATTACTATCCTAATTATTTTAGAAGAAATATTTTCTATGGATATTGTTATAATTGTTATAACATTGGCTATAAATCTATTTATTGCAGGTAGATGAGTGTAACATACACCTCATATAGAAGTCAAAGAAATGTCAATGCTCATAAAAAGAAATGTGTTTCCCTTGAAAATATGTTTTCCCCTTTGGAAGAATATCTTGAATATGAAGAACCCATGTACATGGAATAAAGAGCTGCAAGGCCATTAGAGTCCGACACTCAACACCCTAACTCATGGAAACACAACAAGAAAATTAAAAAATTAAATATTGTAGAAGAAGCCCTCAAAGATACAAATATTAACATCACATGGATTGTAAAGACCCATAAAATTCAAGAGAAATTTTTTTCTTAATTTTCATTGGGATTTTACAAGAACGTGGTTTCTAACGGCACTTGATTCTGAGGCCCGGTGTGCCCGGAATTTCTATCCGAAGATTAGGTCGGGTACGTTCAGTGAACGAACGAGCGGGTTTCTCTAACATTTAAACCGGGGAATGGAAACGAATTCTGAGGGAACCTATGGATTCGCAGTGCCAGTAATTGCTTAGTAACACCTTTTCCGGAGTTGCGTTTACACGAGAGAAGTTGTTAAAAATTTTGGAAGGTAAAATAAAATTGAGCATTAATTTTATTTTTCACTAAGTGGTTTAATGATTTGGGTGGAAGATGGGGGAAACCACCCAACTTCCCATGGGAGGTTATGATGGTGGTGGGGACCACATGAACCCCACCCCTTCATCTTCCCTAACCTTCCATAACCCTTCATTTAATTTGACAGCATGAGTTAATTATTTGAGTGGATTAATTCAACTTTTGAATTTCAAACATAAGTTATGTTAATAAAATAAGTGAGGTACTTATTTTATTTTGGTTGGGGACTTGTTGCTTGAGAGGTTTGGGATAAAAGCTAATGGAGGCTTGAAGATCTTCATCTTCTTCTTCGAAGAATACAAAGAACATGAAGAACGCGAAGAATGCACCGATCTCCGGCGATGAACGCCGAATCCTCGAAAATCGACTACGCGGTGACGTGTATCGTGACACCAACGACGCCTTCTTCCACGATGATTCTCCTTTCGCGGCGCCTCCTTCCGCGATGGTTATTTCCACGATGAACCTCTATTCAAGCTATTCTCGAGGTAGGGAATTCTTTTATTGTTAATGATATTGGTGTTTTCATCCGTCATCATTCCTCGTAATTTTGGACCACTTGTTACCAGTTAACGAGAGGGGGCTAGACCGCACAAACACGGCCGAAACTCCTCCTCTTTTATCTTTTCCTCCTTGTGGTGGAGTGGAATGAGGATGGCACGGTGTCGTCGCACCACGCGGGGTCATGCTACAAGGTATGCGTGGCGCCGTCGCGCCGGGCCTTTGAATCGAACAAGAACGCGGCGTCGTCGCGCCGCGCCGAAGAACCCCGAAAAACACCGTGGCCGGAGCGGGGCCATGGCAGAGGGGCGCTGCGCCATCACACCGTGCCGAACGATCCAAGGCCACAGCATGGGCCGTGACAGAGCATTGGAACCAGCGGCCGGTTCCGGCCCGCCGACGTCAGAGCAGGGGGACCGGCCCTTGCCGGTCCCGAGTCGGTAGCAGCTGGCCGGCCGGAGATGGCCGGCCGGACAGTGGAAGAGCCGGGGGTTTGAAACCCCCAGATGGCCGGACGTGAGCGGCCCCCATTATGGGGCCGCGTTTACAACAAGCGGGGGTCAGCCCCCCCCCCCCCCCCCCCCGCATTCCGAAAGGCTCGGCCGTTCGGCCGAGCCACCTGGCCAGCGTGTCGGGCCACCGAGTCGGGCCGAGCCGTGCCCACTGGGTGGGACCCAGACCCGGGTCAGGTCGACCCGGTTTGGACGGGCCAGGGGGGTCTCGAGCCGGGTCGGTCCGGGCCCGAAACCCCGACATCCGGACCTCTTTCAGACTTTTTCCCATATCATGGGTTGCGGACCTCTGATCGACGCACTGTCAGTGGCGATGCAATCCTTGGAACGAGACGGTCGTTTATGTATATTACAGTCAAGGTTTTGGAGTACTTTGGGTTCGGCTGGGTTGGTTCTTACACGAAACCAACCGGGCCCTCGGAGCGGAAACACTTATAACGTGAGCTCCGGACGTCCGATTGACATTCCATTGACTTTGATGGATTCCTCTAAGTGAGACAGACCTTTTTGCTTACTCCGCTTGAGGTTTGGACACAGTTGGAGTAAAGTCGGGTTGGTTTTGACTTAAAAACCAACTGGGCCCCTGGGACGAAAAAGCAAATAACTCTCAGACCAGGCGTCCGATTGACGCGCCGTCTATGACGTTAAGTTCCATTTGACGATACAGAACTTTTGGATACATCAACTCCGGACTTTGTGTCAGTTGACGTATCAGCCCTTCAGCTCGTGGAGCGGACCCTCTCGAATGAGCTTGTTGTGTGCGGGAACCCTAGAGCTGGCTGCGACTGCGACGGCGATGACTACTGTACAGAAATCCTCTGTGGATTCGATGGCGACGACTACAGCACTCAGCAATCCTACGTGGATCAGTGCTACCAATCCTGTGTGGGTCAGCGCTCAGCGGTCCTGTGGGGGCCAGTGCCTACAGATCCTGTGTGGGTCCTATCCTGTGTGGGTCATTGCGGGGTTAGTTACCTATCGATCCTTTGTGGTTCATTGTGGGGGTTAGTTACCTATCGATCCTTTGTGGGTTATTGTGGGGGTTAGTACCTATCGATCATGTGTGGGTCCGACGAAATAGATGAATCAGTGACTACATCCGATCATCTGTATCGTCTTATGAAGAAGTATACCTATGTGAGCTGAATCTTGACTTGCTTTCCTATGTGGATTGTGTTGTGTTATCCTATGTGGATGTGATTGAACTTGGGCTCAGATGTTTGAGTCGAACTGGAATTGGTGACTTAGGTATATGTATGGGCATATACCTAAGCAGTGTCGAATATTACTTCGTGATTGTATCTTTCCTTTCTGGATTATTATTTATGGATTCTAGGAGACCTTAGGGGGTCTCGGGGTCCCTACTGAGTAGCTTATACTCACCCCTGCATGGGCTATGCCCGCACTACGTTGTGTTGGTTGAAGACGACGGACAACGCTGATCGTGGTTGAGGCTTGTGGAGTAGGATGGTACCAAGAGGTGGACCATTGGGCGGGATGTACTCGGAGCGGACGGCTGGACCTGAGGAGCTGTGGAGTCTATCTGTACCCACCCTTCAGGTGGGACTACTAGTGGACGGCTCGACGCTGCGGATTTACTTTTTAGTTGTTGTACTCTCTTTTAATTGTACTTTACTTTCAGTTTGGGTTTGTATTCTGGCCCTCTTACTTTACCGCACTTTCTATTGTACCCATTTTTTACTTAGTGTTTACTTCTGCATGCTTGCTCTGTGGTGTTTATTTACATTACAAAGGCAATGCCATCCCTTTTTAACGGGAATTACGCCTTGGTGCGAGCCGCCAGCCCCTGGCCTATGGAAGGCGAGCTTGGAGTAGTCACGGCACGGGCCCCAAGGACGGGTTGTGACAAATTGGTATTAGAGGAGTTCAGTTTGACCACAGAACTTTGGACTCTGATCTTTCTTCTATGTGAAGAAATAGTGTTAAGGGTATTGGGTATGGTTATCAGTCCAGGGAGTCCAGTGTTGGTGCGGTGGTTGACATATCCGTATACCAGGACCCTGACTTCTTATTTCCGACTTAATGCAAGAAAACATTTATTGCATGTGTGTTTCAAGTTTTCTTTGTGATTACTTTATGTCAGCTCACCAGGTATAATATTTGACTATGGCGCACCTGTTTCTTTCCAGGATGGCCCCACGACGGCAGCCATCTAGGGTTACGAGCGTTGTACATGACGACAAACCACCGAGCGACGAGGCCTCGGTACAGGGCCCTTCGACAGTAGAGGCACCGGTAGTACCTCCACCCACCGAGCCACTGATTCTACCAGCCCCAGCCACTGACGATGCACGTCACCTTAGTAAACTACACGATTTTCAGCATCAGCGACCACCTAGGTTCTGTGGGGAGACGGACCCTCATGCAGACGAGGATTGGCTGGAGGCAGTTGTATGGGTTTTCAGGTTAGTGAGGACACCATCGGATCTCATGGTGATCCTCGTAGCGAGCCTACTGCACGCGGCAGCAGGAAGATGGTGGAGATTGATGCTCCATGTGAACGACAAGGAATCTATCCTATAGACAGACTTTGAGAGCCTCTTGCACTTGGAGTTCTTCTCAGCCACCCTCCGTGCGGTGCGCATCCAGGAGCTTCTACAGCTGCTGCAGGGCAGCTTGACGGTCACCCAGTACTCAGCGAGATTTACTGATCTCTCGCGCTACTTGAAAGATATTGTATGGGACCCATTCTTCCGGGCCCAAACCTTTGAGAAGGGATTGAGGCTGAGATCAGGGCATCGCTAATCTCCCTCAGCATTCCGACACAGGCAGGGGTACTCGAGCGGGCCCTTCTGATTGAGATCCTTCTTGCTAAGCCTACATCAGCAGCGAGACCTACCGCAGGGCGGCACGTAGCAGAGTCTTCTGCAGCTGGCAGTCGACAGATGACTCATGGGTCCAGGTAGACCAGACCCTCAGGCAGACGACCTCAGGACACTAGCTTAGTAGTGTGGGGCACACTGCGCAGAGCTAGTATTTCGAGAGGCAAACAGTGCTACGCATGCGGCGGGCAGGGCCACATGGCTCGTGACAGCCCGACCCGCCATGCAGAGGAGTAGCAGAAAGTTGAGGGACCACCTAGGAAAAGGCAGAGGGTCGACCATGGTAGTCCGCAGGAAGCATGCGGATGAGGCAGAGGAGCTGGACGAGCAGCAGGTGGTGGGAGAAGCTTTGAGTCTCTACCACCACCACCACCACCAGGAGGTCCACCCCGACCACAGGGAGTTGGCGGGCAGAGACAGGCACAGCTTCAGGCAGTGGAGGACTATGACCACGGCGTGCCCGAGATGATTCGAGGTACTATCTGTGTCTATTCCACCCTTTCTGTAGTTCTTATAGACACATGAGCGAGTCATTATTGCATAGCCACTACCCTTGTTCGGAGCTCGGAGATTCCGAAAGAGCCGTTGGTTTGATCCTTATGGCTAGAGAATCCTACGAGAGTAGACTCAACGATTACGCACTGGTGCCAGTAGTGTGAGCTTACTGTAGGAGGTGAGAGCTTCGGCTGGGATCTTCTTGTAGTGGCGTCGAGGCCTTACGATGTCATCTTGGGAATGGATTTGTTATCTACAGTTCATGCTCAGATTAACTGTATTAGGTGCAAGGTGCGGTGTGTACGCACCGAAGGGAGCAGGTTCACCTTCACCGAAGAGAAGGGAGCCTTCACAACACAGGATGGACTCTCGCAGTGGAGAGGGCATCCCATCACTCATCAGTTGACTATCCTCATCCTAGGGGCAGTTGACGTCCGAAGTCCTAGTTTTCTTGCAGTGGTGGATCAGTATGCGGACGTTTTCCCCGAAGACGTTCCAGGACTACCTCCTCGCAGAGATGTAGACTTTTATATTGAAATGTACCCCAGGACAGACCCGATATCCACTCCAGCATATCGGATGGCCCCCTCTGAGCTTTGAGAGATATGGGTACAGTTGGAGGACTTGCAGGGCAAGGGATTCATCTGACCTAGTGTTTCACCCCGGGCTTCCCCGATATTGTTCGCCAAGAAGGCGGATGAGATTTTGAGACTTTGTTTCGACTATCGTCACCTAAACCAGGTGAACATGAGGAACAAGTATCTGCTACCGAGGATTGATGACCTCTTAGATTAGCTCAAGGGAGAACGATGGTTCTCGAAGATAGACCTTAGGTCAGGCTATCATCATCTCAGAGTTCGAGATGAGGACGTGCAGAAGATGGCCTTCAGATGTCGGTATGGCTACTATGAGTTCTTGGTTATGCCGTTCGGCGTAACCAATGCTCCAACAGTGTTCATGGCCCTCATGAACATGATCTTTCAGCCATACCTCGATCGATTTGTCGTGGTCTTCATCGACGACATTTTGATATACTCGACCACTGAGGAGGAGCATAGCTGCCACTTGAGGGTTGTACTAGACACACTCTGAGAGAACCATCTTTATGGAAAGCTCTCGAAGTGTCAGTTATGGATACATGAGGTCCACTTCTTGGGACATGTCATCTCTGAAGAAGGAGTTGCGGTGGATCATGCAAAGATCGAGGTAGTGCTATCTTGGGAGCCACCAAGGAGCGTGATGGAGGTGCAGAGTTTCTTGGGACTAGCTGGATACTACCAGAGATTTGTGCCAGACTTCTCCAGAGGTGCGGAACCACACTCAACCTTGAAGAAGAAGGGAAAACCCTTTGTGTGGTCAGATAGATGTTAGCATAGCTTCCAGGAGCTGAGACAGAGATTTACTAGCACACCTATCTTGAGGCTATCAGAGGAGGGAGTTGAGAACGTAGTTTACTATGATGCATCAGGGACTAGACTCGGATGTGTCCGGATGCAGGAGCGGGTAGTGATCACCTATGGATTGTGTCAGTTGAGGAAGCATGAGAAGAAATACGCTACCCATGACCTGGAGTTTGCAGTATTGGTCTTCGCTCTGAAGATGTGGCGACACTATTTGATGGGCGAGAACTTTACAGTCTATTCTGACCACCAGAGTCTCAGGTAAATCTTCTCATAGAAGGACCTGAACCTGAGACAACGGCGATGGATCAAGTTCCTATAGGACTATGACTTTGAGATAGTCTATACTCTTGGAAAGGGAAACGTAGTAGCCGATGCACTCAGCAGGAGGACGGGCATTCAGCTACTTGGGAAGGCGATCGAGCAGCTAGCCGCTTTGCAAATATCCTTCGTGGATAGAGATTGAGCAGCCTTTCATCAGTCACTCACAGTCACTCCTCCACTATTGCAGCAAGTCAGAGAGGCACAACATGGGGATGCCGACGGTGAGACGTGGCATGCACAGATATCCTCAAGACAGGCACCTGATGGATTCTCCATGCGAGTAGAGCACGATATCCTTTTCAGAGGACGTACCATGGTACCGGTTTCTTTACGAGAGGAGGTGCTGATAGAGTTTCACACATACCCTTTGGAGGTACATCCTCGAGTGCAGAAGATGTTCCAGGATCTCAGACGACAGTACTGGTGGCCAGGCATGAAGAAGGTTGTGGAAGCAGGTGAAGGTAGAGCACCGGATACAAGAAGGATTGGTGCAGCACTTGGTGGTCCCAGAGTGGAAGTGGGACGTCATATCTATAGAATTCATGACTGGACTTCCACGCACTTTCAGAGGTCATGAATCCATTTGGGTGATTGTCGACCGACTCACCAAGTCGGCACACTTTTGACCCATCAAAGAGCAAGACTCAGTGGAGAGCTTGGGGCGTCTTTATGTTTAGGAGATTGTACAGATTTATGGTGTGTCATAGTCTATCGTCTCCGATCGATATGCTCTCTTTACTTACCATCTTTGGAAGGGGTTTCAGGAGGCGTTTGGGACGTAGCTACGTCTGAGCCCCACCTTTCACCCTCAGACAGATGGTCAGACGGAGAGGACTATTCAGACTCTCGAGGACATGCTCCGCGCATGTGTCCTCGACTTTGGTTGTAGCTAGGAGGACCACCTACCCTTGGTGGAGTTCGCGTAAAACAACAGCTACCACTCCACCATCGGGATGACACCATATGAGGCGTTGTACGGCCGACCTTGCAGATCTCCTCTGTGCTAGACAGACCCTAGGGAGTCAGCACTTGTGGGACCAGAGATGGTCCAGGCCATGAAAGAGAAGGTCCAGATCATCCAGGAGCGGATGAGGATAGCTCAGAGCCAACAGAAGTCTTATGCTGACAAGAGGCGGAGGCCACTAGAGTTTGAGGATGGAGACCACGTCTTTTTGCGAGTCTCACCTCGATGTGGATTACGGAGATTTGACCGAGGTGGCAAGTTGTCTCCAAGCTTCATCGGACCATTTCAGGTCCTTAGCATGATTGGCGAGGTGGCTTATCGCCTGGCTCTACCTCCTCAGTTGCACCGGTTGCACGACGTCTTTCACGTATCTCAGCTGAGGAGATATGTCCACGACCCGATGCATATCAATGACCATGGGGAGCTGGACATAGATGATGGGGAGACTTTTTCAGAGGTTCCAGTGGATATCGAGGATCGAAAGGAGCAGGTCCTACGTGGATGGTTGATTCCTCTAGTGTGCATCAGATGGCAGCACATGAACCTCTAGGAGAGCACTTGGGAGCGGTAGGCTCAGATGCGTGCATAATACCCGCATTTGTTCCCCTAGTTTTTGATGTATCTTTATGGGGACGTAAACCCCTGAGGTGGGAGTAATGTAAAGACTCGTAAAATTCAATGGAAATTATTTTCTTAATTTTCATTGGGATTTTACAAGAACGCGGTTTCTGTCGGAACTTGATTCCGAGGCCCGGTGTGCCCGAAATTTTTATCTAAAGTTTACCTCGGGTACGTTCAGTGAACGAACGAGCGGGTTTTTCTAACTTTTGAACCAGTTCTCGGAATCAAATTCGGAGGGCACCAATGGATTCGCAGTGCCAGTAATTGCTTAAGAAAACCTTTTCTGGATTTGTGTTTACACGAGAGAAGTTGTTAAAAATTTGTGGAAGGTAAAATAAAATTGAGCATCAATTTTATTTTTCACTAAGTTGTTTAATGCATTGGGTGGAAGTTGGGGGAGAAATCCCAACATCCCAAGGGAGGATATGAGGGTGGTGGGGCCCATATGAACCCCACCCCTTCATCTCCCCTAACCTTCCATAACCATTCATTTAATTTGACAACTTGAGTTAATTAATTGAGTGGATTAATTCAACTCTTGAATTTCAAACTTAAGTTATGTTAATAAAATAAGTGAGGTACTTAATTTATTTTGGTTGGGGACTTGTTTCTTGAGAGGTTTGGGAGAAAAGATAAGGGAGGCTTTAAGATCTTCATCTTCTTCATCAATGAACATGAAGAACATGATGAACGCAAAGAATGCATCGATCTTCAGCGAAGAACGCCGAATCCTCGGAGATCGACTACACGACGCCGTGTACCGCGACGCCAATGAGGCCTTATTCAGTGCTGATTCTCCTTTCGCGATAACTCCTTCCGCGACGGTTATTTCCTCGATGAACCACCGTTCAAGCTATGATCGAGTTAGGGAAGTCTTTTATTGTTGATGATATTCGTGTTTTCATCTGTCATCATTCCTCGTACTTTTGGACCACCTGTTACCAGTTAACGGGAGGGGGCCAGACCGCACAGACACGACCGACCCTCCTCCCATTTTTTCTTGTCTTCCATGTGGTGGAATGGAATGAGGAGAGTGCGGTGTCGTCGCACCGCGTGGGGTCATGCGGCCAGGTATGCGCGGCGCCGTCGCACAATGCCTTTGTATCGAACAAGAACGTGGTGTCGTCGCGCCGTGTAGGAGAACCCTGAAAAACAGATTGGCCAGAGTGGGGCTGCGGCAGAGGGGCGCAGTGCCATTGTGCTGCGTCGGATGGTCCAAGGCTGTGGCGGAGCAGGGGAACCGGCAGCCGGTTCTGGGCCGTCGGCGTCGGAGCAGGGGGATCGGCCCTTGCCGGTCCCTAGTCGGCAGCAGCCGGCCGGTCGGACAGTGGAAGAGCCGGGGGTTCGAAACACCCAGCTGGCCAGACGTGAGCGGCCCCCATTATGAGGCCACGGTTACAACAAGCGGGGGGGGGAAGCCCCCCCCCCCCCACGCATCCCGAATGGCTCGGCCGTTCGACCGAGCCACTTGGCCATCGCACCGGACTGCCAACACGCCGGGCCACCGAGCCGGGCCACATCCAGGCCAGGCCGGGCCGAGCCGCGCCCAAGTGGGCCCGACCCAGACCTGGGTCGGGTCGACCCGGTTCGGGCTGGGTCAGTCCGGGCCTGAAACCCACACTTCTGGACCTCTTTCGGTCTTTTTCCCATATCATGGGTTTTGGACCTCCGATCGACGAACCATCAGCGGCAATGCGATCCTTGGAAAGAGATGGTCGTTTCTGTATATTACAGTCACGGTTTCGGAGTACTTTGGGTTCGGCCGGATTGGTTCGTACACGAAACCAACTGGGCCCTCGGAGCAGAAACAATTATAACTTGAGCTCCGGACGTCCCATTGACGTGTCGTCAACTTTGTTGGATTCCTCTAAGTGAGACAGAGCTTTTGTCTTACTACGCTCGAGATTTGGATGCAGTTGGTTATAGTCAGGTTGGTTTTGACTTAAAAACCAACCGGGCCCCTGGGACGAAAAAGCCAATAACTCTCATACCGGGCGTCCGATTGACACGCTGTCTGTGACGTTGAGTTCCTGTTGATGATACGAAACTTTTGGATACATCAACTCCAAAATTTGTGTCAGTTGATGTATCAGCCCTTCAGCTCGTGGAGCAGATCCTCCCGAACAAGCTTGTTGTGTGCTGGAACCCTAGAGCCGGCTGCGACTGCGACGACGATGACTACTGTACAGAAATCCTCCATGGATTCGATGGCGCAAACTACAACACTCAGCGATCCTACGTGGATCAGTGCTACCGATCCTGTGTGGGCCAGATCCTATGTGGGTCAGCGCTCAGCGGTCCTGTGTGGGCCAGCGCCTACAGATCCTGTGTGGGTCCGATCCTGTGTGCATCATTGCAGGGGTTATTTAACTATCGATCCTTTGTGGGTCATTGCGGGGGTTAGTTACCTATCGATCCTTTGTGGGTCATTGCAGGGGTTAGTACCTTTCGATCCTGTGTGGGTCCGATAGCTTAGATGAATCAGTGACTACATTTAATCATCTCTATCGTCTTACAAAGAAGTATACCCGCGTGAGCTGAATCTTGACTTTCATTCCTATGTGGATTGTGTTGTGCTATCCTATGTGGATGTGATCGAACTTGGGCTCGGATGTTTGATCCAAATTGGAATTGGTGACTTAGGTATATGTATGGGATTATAACTAAGCAGTGTCGGATGTTACTTCGTGATTGTATCTTTCCTTTGTGGAAGATTCGTTGTGGATTCTGGGAGACTTTTGGGGGTCTCGGGGTCCCTACTGAGTAGCTTATACTCACCCCTGCGCAGGCTATGCCCGCACTACGTTGTGTTGGTTGTAGACGACGGAAAAAACTGATCGTGGTTGGGGCTTGTGGAGCAGGATGGTACCTAGAGGTGGACCACTAGGCGGGACGTACTCGGAGCGGACGACTGGACCTAAGGAGCTGTGGAGGCTATCTGTACCCACCCTTTAGGTGGGACTACCAGTGGACGGCTCGACGCTGCGGCTTTACTTTTCAGTTGATGTACTTTCTTTAAGTTGAACTTTACTTTCAGTTTGGGTTTGTATTCTGGCCCACTTACCTTACCGAACATTCTATTGTACCCAGTTTTTACTTAGTGTTTACTTATGCTTTCTTTCTCTGTGGTTTTTGTTTACAATAAAAAGGAAAAAACTTTTCTTTTTACCAGGAATTACGCCTTGGTGCTAGTCGCCAGCCCATGGCCTATGGAAGGCGGGCTTGGGGTAGTCACGACACAGGCCCCGAGGACGAGTCGTGACATGGATTCTTGATAGCGGATGTTCATCCCACACTATAGGTAATGTATACCAATTAAAAAATGTCAATAAAAATGTTAATGGAACATTGTGGTTCAGTAACGATGGTGCTTTGAAGATAAAATTTTTGGGTAGTGCTGAACTTGCTAATGGAGAGCTGAAGAAACCTGAAGTTCTTTATGTGGATGGTCTGCGTCATAATGTATTGAGTGTGGGTCAACATTGTTACATAGGACTTATAGTCACTTTCAATCAGAAAGGATTCAAAATCAAGGGAAAGACAAGAAATTCACTTATGGATGGAGTTATAATAGAAGGCAACCAGTATCAAGTTGATAGTAATGAAAACATTTTTTACATAACTGTTGAAGAATAAAATAACCTATGTCATCAGAGACTGGGGCACATCAATCATCAAGATATTTATAAAATATCAAAATTAAATATTTTAATAGACATTCAAACCTAAAGTGTGAACGTGAAAAGTCTTGTGATGCTTTCATTCTTGGGAAGATGGTATGAAGTTGATATCATCCAAATAAGAAAAGGGCATCACATATTCTTGATCTCATTCATACAGACGTATGTGGCCGATAAATGTTGCTGGAACTCATGGAGAAAGGTACTTTGTCCTTTTCTTATACTGTTATAGTATAATGGTATGTGTAATGGTTATAAATAGGAAACTAAAACTTCTTGACTGTATGAAAACATATCGTCGAATTGCCGAGAATGATACTGGACGAAAAATCAATGTGCTGAGATTTAACAATGGTGGGGAATACATATCCATTGAATTTGAAAATTACCTAGAGAAGCATGAGATACAATATTAGTTAGCTGTTGTGAGAACTCCATAGAAAAATAGAGTTATTTAGATCAATAATAGATAGGTGAACAACATAGAAATAACTATGCTTATTGAGAGTCGAATTCCACGACATTTCTGGAAAGATGCCATTCAAGATGTAGTGTATATTCAAAATTGAACAGGGATTTATATGGGTGAGATGAAGACACCTAATGAATTGGGGCATGGACAGAATCTGTCTTTGAAGTACTTTCATGTATTTTGAAGTAAATTCCTTATTAGAAACAAAGAATAAAATCAAGGGAAGTATGATGACAATGCAGATGAAGGAATTTTACATAGATACTCAGTGAATAGAAAACCCTACAAGTGTTTCAACAAGCACTTTGGAAGGATCATGGAATGTAGTTATGTTAAGATAATTGAAGAGAAACCCAAAAATTCATTAATGATTTCATATGTAGATGTGATAGAAAATGATGATGAAAGTGAACGTGTAGTAAATGAAAATACAGAACTAGAGGAAGGTGTACAAAACACTCAAGAGTCACATCATGATGTTGACTCAAAATAATAATCTGAACAGGAAACCCTACTTGGAGAGAATGCAACTAGATCACAAAGGGGGAATCGAAGAGTAAAAATGGATCATTCTAATATTATTGGGTATTGGACTGCACCCACACAAATGGGGATAATGAGGAGTAATGTACAATCTAAATTCTTATCTATGGTGGAACCTTCATCATTTGAAGAATCTGCCAAGAATGAATCATGGGTGAAATCCATGAATGAAGATTTAGATCAGAAAGACAGGAATTAGACATGGGATCTAGTCATGAGACTCGATGGTCATAATGTAATTGTTACAAGGTGGATTTTCAAGAACAAGTTTTATGATCATGGAAGTGTTATAAAAAACAAGGCACAATTGGTATGTAAAGGATATTCACAGATTGAAGGTGTCGATCTTGAATAAACCTTTGCACCAGTGGCTATACTGGAGTCAATAATGATTTTTTGGGCCATGGAAATCCAAAGAGGATATAAAGTATATCAAATGGATGTCAAGACAACATTCTTGAATGGTATTATCAAAGAAGAAGTCTACATAGAACAAACTGTGGGTTTTATTCTTGGTACTGATGAAACAAAGGTTTGTAAACTAAAGAATGGCCTTTATAGTTGAAGTATGGCACCAAGATCATGGTTTTCCTGGCTAGATTCTTATCTCATGAAGCTGGAATTCAGAAGAGGATGAGTTTATCACAATCTATATGTAAAGAATTCGAAAAAAATATTAGATCATTGTTCTATTTTATGTTTATGACATTATATTTGGTTGGATTAGGACGAAATCCGTGTTGAAATAGTGGGTGCCCTAGACCCAAATATTATGCGCTTTTGATTACCATATCATGTATACAGTGAAATATTAATGATGTCATCTTACCATTATAGTGTATAATTTTCTGTGTCCACTATTGAAATGGTAAAGTCCAAAGATTAATTATCGTATCGAAAGGTTATAGCAGTTCCCGGGCTATAATGAGATCCTCTTGATACTATGACATTAATCATAAATATATGTTCTAGGGTCTAGATACAACATACTGATTGGACACATTAGATGTTTGACCATCAGGTTTTGGGGGCTCATAAGCATTGAGACTTCATCCCATGATGTTCTCACTTGGTGATCTCTAGTAGTGAGATCATGAGAACTGACCCGCCAATAGGAACACCACACGTTTCAGGTGTCATTGGATGTTCCAATCTACGATCATGTGTAATGGTCTTCTGACTTGAGATCATTACCAATGTATGTCACTTGATTATGTACATTGATTCAAGATGAAAACCATGGAGATGAATTCGTGGTGAGGAAGTTTGTGTTGGGTGTGTCGTTGGTGGCATGAGATTGGTTGAATGATCAAGAAAGGATTTGTCACTTCTGGGTTATGGAAGTAATATATCTCAGGCCATGTTGATATGGATGGTAGTACCATATAAGACCATGGACATGGAATTCAAGGGTAAATTCATCCAGATAAATCAACAAACTATAATGAAATAAAAGGGCGATGACACATGAGTGCGTCCTGCTTTATGAGATATTACGAACAAAGAGATTATATTACACAATGCGTGTTCGTAGGATGGTTGTCCCTGCTGTGACAATCTTTATTTCTTCAGGGGCCATGATAGGTTTCTAGATCTTGCTCTTGGTCTGTGAATACTATTCATGGCTGTTGAAATAATAGCCTAGAGGGTCACACACAATAGTGTATTCAAAAATCTTCCATATTCCGTTGAATATGAGTTTTGGACATGGTGGGACCCACTATAGGGGTCCGGGATTTTTCTAAATTTAAACGATCACCAATGAAATAAATAAATTCATATTATTCGAGTTTATAATAATAAGTATTGAATTTATAAACTGTATTTATGAGTTTTAAATAAATACATGGAAAAAATATTAATTGACGAATATTAAATTATTCAAGGTTCAATTAATATTTATGGGATTGATGAGTCCAGTTAATGACTCAATTATTATAACATAATATATTTTAATATATTACATGTAAATTATAATAATATTTATGACTCAGTTTAGTAGCCATAAATGTCATTGATAGTGTGTTACGTATTCAGGACCGATGAGGCGATACCAAGTATTTTAATTGCGTACTATAAAAAGAAGAGGAGGGGAACTTTCAAAACACTATTTATGGAGCTTATCTCTCCTCTCCTCTCTACCAAATTCAAGAGTGATATTCTCTAGATCCAAGGAGATCGGATTGAGCTCTCTCTCGGGCATCACTGGAGATGCGATGTGGGGGTCGTCTGAGCGTCGAAGGCATCATCGCAAATCTGCGCTAGCACCCGGATTATGAAGAACGGAACTCCTGCGGATTCCTTAAAGCATGTGTGGACAATCTAGAGGAATTTGACTTAGGATTCATTGAGCAGCGATCACCAACGATGAGCAGACATCGTGCGTGGTTTTAGATTTGAACAAGGTATTTTACGATTTATGTTTGTGCTTAAAACTCTTCATGTGAGATACTCGGATTTAATCGGGCTTCACTTCACCAAATTCGACAAGTTTATGTCGATCTTCGGTGGAAATTTATAAAAACTCACCTATTTGGGGCTTCCACTGCAAGACATGTTCAAGCAAGTGGCATCAAAGGGAGTGTGTGCCGATTTTAAGGCAAGAAAATTTAATTCCCAATAAAATATAAAGAGGGTGTCGATACGGTCCCAACACTGCAGACATAATCCGAATTGGACATCGGATGGTCAGTCTGTAGCTATCCAAAGTTTTGAATTCAGATTCGAGATTAAATTTCAGTGATGTTTCGTATTTCGATCGGAAATCCCATGATCGAAATACTCACCAGAAAATCAATTTATTATATTAACTTATTAGAATTAATTGTATTATTATTATAATAACAAAATTAGTTGATTTTATTATAATAATAATACTAATTTTATTTTAATAAAATTATTATTATAATATTAATTGAATCCTTCCAAAGCCTAATATAGGCTTTAGATTTTTTTAAAAAAATAGGGATGCAAGACTTGTAAAATGGGGAAGGAGAAAAGAATGACTTTCAAAGACAAGTATAAATTTAAAAAAAAAATAAGGAAGGGTCGACGACCTGCATGTGAAGGTCCTGAATAAAATATTTAGAAAGGGGAGGACTCCACATAATGGGTATAGCTATTAAAAAAAAAAAAAAAAAAAAAATCGTTTTGTTCGGGCGCCGAGAAGCCCCCCTCTCCCATGTGCGGCGGCCCAAGGGCCACAGCTTTTCCTTCAACCGTGCTGCACTAGAGCAACACCGCATGAGGTGCTGGCATAGCACCATGGCACCCCACTTATTCATCCTCCGCCTTGCAGCAAGGGCATTGCCCTGCACCCCATCCTCCCTTTTCCCGAAACATGCACCCCCTGTAGCGGTCCCGCATGTCTCGCCTCCTCCCCTTGGATGCGTAACAGTGGAGCCATCCTAGACAACACCCTCCAAGCATGCTCACCACACTAGGTCGCCGGACTAGTGGCCAGCCAGCTCCTGCACCCAGGCGCATGGCGCCACCTCCGCCCTCGCAGAGACCCACTGCACCACACACAGCGGGCCACTCCGGCACTCCAGGCTCCATACCGTGTCGCACTGTCCAGGCCAACAGCCCCGCAACAGGCTACCTTCTTGCACCAGTAGTGGCCGCTGTGATAGACCCAGCCCCGAACATGCTTCCTCAGCCATTCAGTAGGGGAAAAGTTCGGCTCCTCTCTACACTGCAGTGGCTGCGCGCCACCGCTTCACTAGAAGAAATCTCGGCCGGCGACCTATCGCCTCCTAACAGTTTCCGCAACCTAGTTGCCTCCTCCCCTCTCAGGCACACAGTAGGTTCAGCGGTCTAAAGACCGAGCAGCGTACCGCACCTCCAGTTGGAAGTGTCCCTCTTTTTCACTCGCTAGCATCCCGCATCGCACCCCTGCGTCATGTGCCTTCGTGCCGCTGGCGAGCAGGCCCTCACCTCCGATGAGGTAATCCCATTTCCAATCCACATATACCACACCACCCGAGAAATGGGTCAAGGTAGATTGGCCCAGCCTGAGATGGGCTTGAGCAGACCCACTCGGCCCATAACACCTTTGCATGGCGTTGACACAACCTGGACTGGGCCTGCACAGGTTCGCCCCGAACCGCACCGGCCCTACCAAAAGTTTTATGGGCCCAGGTGATTTAATTTAATCAAAAATTAATTAAAATAATTAATTTAATTAAATTTGATAATTAAATTAATTTAATATAAATTTTTGGTAATTAAATATTTCATGTGGTGTAATAAATTTAATTGGGAGATATATTAAATTAGTTAATTTATTTAATTTTAGTTTTTAAAATTAAATTAATTAATCGGGATCGAACGGTGATATTTATAGAATTAAAATTAGAGTGAAATTTTAATTCAATAAAATAATGCCCTCAAGTATATTATTAATGCATGTTTAATTTTTATTCTGCATTTAGTTGAATATACACGAGTTTAATGCATATATGCTGGTCATGATACATTGACCTACCAATGTATGACTAGTGTTTATTTATTTCATTAAATTATTTATTTATTGCAATGGTTTGTAGTAATTATTTTAATTAAATTAAAGGTGGTCTTCATGTCATCTCATGTGTCGTTATATGTATAAGGGTCTGTGCGCCCATTCTCAGAGTTGTAATTTTACTCCCTGGGATCCCCTCGCCTGCGTGCGAGTACAATTATACAAATACGAGACGACCGGTGATGCTTTTCGCGCCAAGTGACGACGATGAACCAGACAAGAGTTGGATGTAATAGATGATCAGACATTGCTATTCATGTTGCAAGCCACACGAATAAAGGTATTTACCCCTAGGGTTTTGGTTGGTATGTTATTCACTCAACGGATCAACCAATTGTCCCTGCTCATGATCAGGTATTCGTTTTATTTTTCATTGTTTATTATTTTTGTGCATGTGCAATTTTATTGCACGATCACATAGTATAATAATAAACAATCATTCAAGATAAATGAACATGTGACGCGATGAAATTTCTATTTCATGCAGAGTCAGTTGTGAGTATGATCACATAGTACATGCTTATAAAATTAGAAAATGATTTCTTTCATCACACTAAAAAATATAAAACCCTCAAAGATATATTATGTCTAAACAACCTTCCATCATTAAAATTTGGAAAAAACCAGCTGTTTGAGGGGTCGGTCATGCCTTAGCTGAGGATGCCTCTTACTACTAGGGAGTCCTTATAAGAATGATGGGTCAAATTAATAAAAGTTCTAGTAAGGATTATCCATAGCTAAATTTCTATCATCTTATAGGAAAGCGTTGAGTATATCAAATTTTGACTTTAAGAAGCTGGGACTTCACTCAACAGATCAAGGAACCGCAAGTTAAAGCGGTCGGCCAGCTAAAATCCTACCTAGAACCATCCAATTAGTGGTGTAGCCTTAGATTGTAGACTATGAGGGGTGGTTCCAGGATCCTTACTAGTAGAATACTCAAGCGACAGAGTATTCCGAATCTGGAAGAGAGGATTCCTAGAATCCGATAAAATAGTGGGAGATATTAAATAATTTAAGTAATTAATGAAAATGTCTAAACCTGTAATCCAGATAAAAGGAACTCATCTTCTAAAATTTATTTTTTTAGAAAAATTACAAGTTATACCACAAGATAAAAAATAAAATATTATAATGGACAAAGTAAATGTCCACAGTGACATGAGTGTACATGAATAGTACAGGCACATGAGCATAGTACTATGATATAGGAAACTCAATGTGTTAGTGTCCCCAACACTGTTAAATGACCTCATGAAGTAAGAGTGAAAATTTCTTACAGGAGACTAATGTACACAGCATATGATATTTATATCATTATACTGTCATCAATGTCTAGTGTTAGTTGCAGTCGCTACACCAGGACATAGATGATATAACATAAAGTATCAACTCTGAGAATTTTGCAAGGATAAAGAAAAGCAATGATATAAATAAAGATAAGTTTACACCGGCATGTGTAAATTGAAAGATCGATCATGATCTTTAAATATCATTTTCACCATATTACTCAAGTCTTGTTTCAAGTTACAAAACAAACAAGTATTGATTAAACGCTTCATTACCTATCTATCTAAGGTTCGGTAAGTGAATAATAATAAAAGACAACTATGCTTTAATTCATATGGCGGATAAATTGAAAGGCAATATGAAAAGTTCAATGACATTTAATTCCAATGAAAAATTTGCGCCGTCCTTCAATTAATGAGGTATTAACAGAGGATATTTTCATTGAATATTATAAAATAATACTATGGAAGTTTAAAAGAAATAAATGGATTTAAAGAAGCAAGTTTTCGCTTCTACATTAGGCATATTCATCAATGTAATATTTCCTTTTTGGGTATTTAATACAATATGCTTTTTACATATGTGTATTTAAATACAATAACCAAGTAAGTATAGAAACATTAATATTAGTCAGGTGTATTCTCCAAGCGGCTGTGAAAGGCTGATACGTAGGCCAGTGGTGAGAAGTACACAACTTCTTTAATTGCCAAGTGAAAGATTCACGTTGAACTATTTTTGAGTATAACCACAAAAATTAATCTCATGTGTCCTTATACGCAAGGAGACATTCTTTCAATTTCTGAATTGTATGTTGTTTTAGGTAAATTCAATCACTAGTTCAGTAAGACATGAATCATAGGCAATTAGTGATGAATATAAATGTAATACTTACACCCAGTTGTGACAAGGTAATTGTTTGTCAAGTAATACTAAAAATAGACATAATGAATATACCATGTATGGTATTTAGGCTTGGCACAGATAAATACTTATGGTATTATCGATGCTTTTTGTTTGGACAAATGAGCCTTTAGAAATAAATGTATGCCACAAAGATTTTGGAAATAGTTCAACACAAAAGTGTGAACTATTCCAAGTATCATCTAGAGGTATATATACATCATAAGATTCTTTTATGTAATTTAGGAATATCAATGTCAAGTATTTGCATGGTTAGGAGATATGAGATGCTTCGGATTGGGATACCGAAGAATATCTCAACCGAGCATTCATCAATCATAATAATGTAGCGTGGAGCAATTCCTAAATGCATATTACCTTATCGACATCACAACATTGATGTCAATGGGGAGGATTGATGATGAAGTCTTACATATCAACATTTATCAACAAAATGTAGCGTGGATTAATTCCTAAATGCACATTTTATACATCAAAGTATTGATGTATGTAATATCAATGTTGGAAGTAGCAGAAACTTCCATTATATTTCATGAAATGCTTTGAAAATAACAACGATATCCCACAAACATATGCCAAATATAATGAAAAATGGATATCATATGAGTCACAGTATGATGTAAACCCATTATGTCAAAAGAACATGTTTTTGGATAAAAAGAGTTTTTTAGGACATAAACAAACTAGCGTCAAGACAGACACATTGTGCATTTAGTGTAATAATCTTATCAGTTGTTTAGGATGTTACATAAATCCCTAAGATAGAAGAGTAGGTAGTCTAGCAATATACTACACTTCTATATATGGTTGAAGATCTCTATTAGAGATAGTGGGAGCTATATTGACTTGTGTTTAGTCAATGCTCAAAATTCACAAGTAGTTGGCATAAGAACTACTTCCACAAGCGCATGTGAAACAAAGTATGTTCCAGAGACACATAATATGTAGAAAGGATAAAATCATGGTGATGGTTTTTATATTCACCACAATCGGTGATCTATTATTCAAAGTGAATAATATTTATTACAAGTAAGCAGTATAAGGAAATTAGCTAAAATTGATAAGACCAACTAAAATTTAATTAATGGATTCCATGTATCAAAGTGAAAACAGGGCTTATTATTTTGAATACTACAATGGGTATTCAAGAGAGTTGATACATGGATGGTACAAGTGTAGTGACAATAAGGATCGATTGGTTTCACCAAGTCGTTATGCCAAAATCCTTTAGAATTTTACTTATCATTGCTAATATCTATGATCAATTTATTTAGCATTGGATTTCATGACTACCAATTGTGGATGGTGTCTATACGACGCAGCAAGAAAGGGATGGTGACATCACAAAATGCTAATAAAGGTTAAAAGTTACTGAAATCCAGTTTAAGGTTAATGTATGAAACATTATCGTATTATATACATTTAAAACAAATGATCGCCATGTGTATTCTAGTGGTTAGTGGGAGCGCTAAGGTTTTCCAATAAGAAATATATTTGGTATCATATGGAAAACAAACATTGGACTTACAGTTAGTTAAGACCAAAATGAAATTTACTCTCTAATGGTTGACTTAATGTAGCAACCTAAGTTATAGGGTACAAGATATAATAAGGAAGATCGATAGGTTTCTTAGTCCTAGTCAATCATACATATAGTGACATTGTATTGAAAAATACATGTTGGAACAATTCAACTGATGAATTTTTGCCTATGTCACAGGGCATAATCTCTCCATGTTGACCAGTCTGTGACATGGGAAGAGATAAATGCGGTGAATTGAAATCCATATGTCGAAGTGATGGAACAATCACGTATGCTATGATATGTACAAGAACCGATATTGCCAAGGTATATTTTACAATAGGCAAATATTAGTTATATCCAGAAACACTACAAGGGATGCAGTCAGAACAATCTAATTGTACATTGGCAAGTACAAATGATATGTACCTGGTAAGTGGAGAATAAAGGATACTGGTTTATGGGGATACAAACTAGTCTTCTATAGATCAATGTGATCTAGTATTGCAGTTAGGCTAAAGGAGATGAGTGAGTCAAGCTCATATCAGCTAGTGGTATCCATACCTACAAGACCGAGTACATTATAGCTTCTAAGATATCTAAGAGGTAATTAAATTCAATGATTTGTTCCAGTTCTTGGAATCACACCTCGTGAGAAAAGTATTATCATAACGTAAATTATGATATTCTTACTAGCAAAGATTTCAAGTTATGATAGTGGATAAAAGAGATATACTTGGGATTCCGTATCTTGAGAAGTTTTACTCAAAGAGATGAGGTCGCTATAGCAGAATAGCCACGCAGCGAAACCGTGGCGGACCCAGTATCTAAGGCCGTTACTCAGTAGAAACATGATGCTTATCATGTGAGTAGCTAACATTTTTTGTTAGCAAGTCGGCTCTAGTGCAAGTGGGAGCATTGAAATAGTGTGTGCCCTAGACCCAACTATTATGTTATTTTTATTACCATATCATGTATACAGTAAACTATGCATGATGTCATCTTACCATTATAGTGTAGAATTTTCTGCATCCACTATTGAAATGGTATTATCCAAAGATTAATTGTCGTATCGAAAGGTTATAGTAGTTCCCTGGCTATAATGAGAACCTCTAGATAGTATGAAATTAATCTTAAATATATGTTCTATGGTCTAGATACATCTTACTGATTGGATATAGTAGATATTTGACAATCAGGTGATGGGGGCTCATAAGCATCGAGACTTCTTCTCATGAAGTTCACAATTTGTTATCTCTAGTAGTGAGATCATGAGAACTGACCTTCCAATTGGAACACCACATGTTTCAGGTGTCATTTGATGTTCCTATCTACGATCTTGTGTAATGGTCTCCTGACTTGAGATCATTACCAATGTATGTCACTTGATTACGTACTTTGATGCAATATGAAAACCATGGTGATGAAGTCGTGGCGAGGTAGTTTGTATTAGGTTTGTCATTGGGGGCATGGAATTGGTTGAATGGTCAAGAAAGGATTTGTTGCTTCCGGGTTATGGAAGTAATATATCTCAGGCCATGTTGATATGGATGGAAGTACCGTTATAAGACGATGGACAAGGCAGTCAAGGGTAAATCCATCCAGTTAAATCAACAAACTATAAATCAATAAAAGGGTGATGACACGTGAGTGTATCCTACTTTATGAGATATTACAAACAAAGAGATTATATTACACAGTGCGTGTTCGTAGGTTGGTTGTCGCTGTTGTGACAATCCTTATTTCTTCAGGGGCCATGATGGGATGCTAGATCCCACTCTTGGTCTATGAATACAATTCACGACTATTGAAATAAGGTCCTAGAGGGTCACACACAATATCATATTCATGAATCTGCCCTATTCAGTTGAATAGGAGTTTTGGACATGGTGGGCCCCACCATAGGGGTCCTTGATTTTTCCATAGTTAAAGGATCACCAAGCAATAAATAAATTCATATTATTTGAGTTTAGAATAATATGGATTTAATTTATTAAATGTATTTATGTGTTTTAAGTTAATACATGAAAAAAATATTAAATGATGAATATTAAAATATTCAAGGTTCAATTAATATTTATGGAAGCGACGAGTCCAGTTAATGACTCAATTATTATCACGTAATATATTTTAATATAATACGAGTATATTATAATAATATTTATGACTCAGTTTAGTAGTCATAAATGTCATTGATAGTGCGTCAAGTATTCGGGGTCGACGAGGTGATATCGGGTATTTTAATTGTGCTTTATAAATATAAGAGGTGGGGCATTTTCCAAAAACTACTCATAGAGCTTATATTTCCATTCCTCTCTCCCACATTCAAGAGAGTGATGCTCTGGATCCAAGGAGTTTGGATAGAGCTCTCTCTTGGGTATCACTGGCGATGCGATGCAGTGGTCGTTGGAGCGTCGAAGGCATCATCGCAAATCCGCGCGACCACTTGGATTACGACGAACGACGCTCCAACGGATTCCTTGAAGCACGTGTGGATGATCTAGAGGAATTTGGCTTCAGATTCTTCGAGAAGCGATCGCCAATGACGAGCAGACGCCATGAAAAATTTTCGGATCTGAACCAGTTATTTTACGTTTTATGTTTTTTCATAAAACTCTTCACATGAGATCCTCATATTTAATCAGGTTGCTCTGCATCGACGTCGACAAGTTTACGTCAATCGTCAGTGGAAATTTTTAAAAACCCACCTGTTTGGGGCTTCCGCTGCATGCCTAGTTCCAAAAATCAATGGATGAACTTTCCAATCAC
The DNA here is from genome assembly GCA_963277665.1 of Viscum album. Lineage (NCBI taxonomy): Eukaryota > Viridiplantae > Streptophyta > Magnoliopsida > Santalales > Viscaceae > Viscum > Viscum album. The sequence goes on from CAUJRU010000144.1 coordinate 197,182, forward strand.
ATGAAATCATAATTTAAAATTTCTATGAATGGGGAGCTTAGATATTTCTTGGTGTTGCAGGTGATTCAAAAGCAGTATTACATTTTCATTTCTTAAGAAAAGTATACAAGAGAGATTCTGAATAAATTTTATATGCATGACTCGAAACCAATGTCATCTCCGATTGAGGCTGTAACCAAACAAGGAAATCATGGGGATGGTCCCTCTGTAGATCCCACCATGTACATGAGGATTATTGAATTCTTACTATACCTAATGAAAACACGACCTGATATTCTCTTTGAAACATTCTTAGCAACCTGATTTCAGTGTAATCCAAAAAAAGAACATATGAAAATAGTAAAAATAATCCTGAGGTACATTCATGGTAATAATAATTTCAGCTTATATTTTGATGCAGGAAGTGAAATAGAATTATCAGTAATTTTTGATGATGAATGGGATGGAGATGCAGGGGATAGAATGTCCACTAGTGGTGGGGAATTATATTTTGGGAAGAAATTTGTTGGATGGTTGAGCGAGAAACAAGAAATTACTTCTCTTAGTACTGATATAGCTTAGTATATCTCTGCTAAAAAGGCATGCAATCAACTAATGTTGATGAAGAAACAACTGACAGATATTGGTGATGAGGTGAAACAACCAATGAAAATTTATTGTGATAACAAGAGCGCAATTAGTCTTACAAAGAATCATGTTCAACATTCTCAAACAAAAAATTTTGAAATAAGATATCACTTTATCAAGGAAAAAGATAAACATGGTTTGATCTAAATGGATCATGTGTGAATTGATGAGCAAGTGGCTGATATCCTAACCAATCCACTATCTACAGCAGTGTTTTAGAAACAATGGTTAAAACTCAGTGTTTAGCCCCCTATAAGTGCATAAGGTCGTATGGAATTCCCCTCTCCCCGATTATGTAATTTTTTTAATCTTTTTGTGGATGTGATATAGGTTTATGCGGGAGATTCTATCCAGGGTGAGTTTTGAGTTGTATAATGTTCAAATACTGATTTTTGGGTTTATTGTCAGTGGGGGAGAAGGAAAAAATTTGGTATATGTGATGCACATGTAATGATTCTATAACACAATGAGAATTAGGTATTTTGAAGAGAATATGGACATGTAATGATTCTGTGACATGGTAAGATAATTTCTTTAGCGTCACTGACAATTCCAAAACACGAGAACCCAATTAAAGCTTCCCCTCTAGTTGTCTACACCGAGATTTTCTCATGTAGACTTACAATGTTGGATGAGTCGATTCTTGAGTTTCAAGTTTTTTGTGTGGTTGGTGCTCTAATGTTTTTTATGGTGATTTACTATAACACCCAAAGCTTCCATGGTACACTTCTCTTGGAATAATACAATAGCGTGTGTTGTACACAACATTGAGATTCTAACACACCGTGACCAATCAAAGTAGCCGTTATGAATAGTATCTCCCACTTTTTCAAATTTTATACATTTTATCATTCAAAATGGACTTCATTTTTGGATTTGGAATATTGAAATTATCCTAGGATGAAATTTTGGTACTTTTCGGATAACTTTTATATTTTTATGAATAGTGAAAATTACTTAATTTTTATTAAAAACAACCTTTTTAATAGAAATAATTAGTAGTGATATATTATGAATTTTAGTGGTTTTGAAGTATATTTAGAATCTATTTTTTCCATTTAATACAATTTTGGTCATTGGAAATAATTTCACATTTAAACCAGACATAAACAAGTGTCAATCTTTTGATAGTTATTATCTCTTAAAAAGACGTTTTTTTGTTTTGACAGCGGGAATTGATTTTAAATTAATTTCTGCCACTTCTGTGTTTTGAATTTGGAAGAATGGACTCCATATTTGGAATCATGATGTTAAAATTGTGTAAATAGGTAAATTTTATTTTTAAACATTTTGAATAATTATTTCGGTAAATATTTTTATTACCATGGTTAAAGGATAAATCTGGTAAATAAGGGTAAAAAAATATTATAATAATAATAAATTTCCCTAAAACGTGTCTTAACCCTATTTGTTGATATATTTCTGACCATGGGCATTTTTGGGTCGATTTTGGGATCCCATGTATCCACTTGAAAGTTATAATGACACTTTATATTAATTAAGTTAAAGTAAATACAAAAATGACAAATGCCTATATCTTTTAGGAAACATTTTTTACATAGGGTTATATATGTTATATTTTTAATTATAAATATTCCATAAAAATAAGAAACGATTTCCTACATAATGGTATTTTATTTATAATTTTTAGACGTTAAATAATATAATTTATTTATGACACAATGATGATGCAATAATTACCTTTTTAGTGAAATATTAAAATAATTGATATTATAAATACCCATATAAATATAATTTGAGACTTTTAATGAATTCCACGAATTTTATAGGTTACTATGACATGTTAGGATTTATTTAATTAACTTTTTTTGAAGTAATCGTGCTGTTATGAGTTATGAAAAAATCAAATATCAAATAGCGTCAAAATTGACATAAAAGAGTTTTTAAAACAAATATTATATTATTAATTGATATTAAATTCCTAAAAATCTAAGGTTCAGCCAAATTACTTGTATCATGATAGGTGTATCATTAATGGACCCCTTGGTGGTCTCTTGGAGGTATATAGTATGTTTATTAACTATATAACATAAAAATACAAAGTGACATGGTAAGTGTCAAACTAATTAACCTAAAGTTAAAACTAAAAGATAATTTTAATATAATGACCCAAACCTGTATAAAATGTATTGGTTAAAAGGATTTAAATCCATACCCACCTTAGGATTTGAATAATCCACTTTTAAGCCATTAGATACTGAATATTAATTTATTATAAAATAATACTTTATGTTTTTCCAAAAGATCCCCTCCTCCCCCTTATAAAAGGACACCACTTCTAACCAAGTCATCACTCCTTAAAATCTATTTTTCTTGGCCAAAATCTGCCCAAATAATCTCTCAACTTAGCTCCCTTAAACCTACAGGCCTTAGTTTGATCTGAAATCCAACCTAAGGATCCCTTTTGATCAAATCAAAAGGAAGAACCCGAAGAAGAGGTAATGTTTTCACCACCCCCTTTTCATGTTCCTTTCTTATTCAACTTCTTCTTTCTTCGTTATTTCCTTTCTAAAATAACAACTCCAGTATATTCTATATAATTTGATGTTATTATAAATATGTTATAACCATATTCAGTATTCTATCAATCCTTTTAATGGATTGTCACCATACGTGCATACGTACGGCTTATCGTCTCCACATCGTGGTGTAATTGTTACTCAAAACATTATTATTTGGATGGGGTATAATAATGATGTGTAATTCATGTACATAATAAATATAACATGATAATGATTCTTTATATATGATATACTTTCAAAATATAAATTATTTTAATATCAAAAGAGTGTTATTGTCGCTCGTGCGTACGTACGGACTACCGTCTCCACGAACGCGATGAGATTCATTCTCCATCGTATCCATGAAATTATAATTCTCATTTGATGATTACAAATAATTTTTAAGGACTTAATATCATTATGGATATGAATAATATACATTCTATCCATGACAAACATGACTTATGTAACAAAATATATAAAAGAAAACGAGTAAGTTAACACCCGAAACGATTATAATACTATGATATTATTAACAAATCAATGTTAAAAGATCATATATGATATCATATTAATGTATATGATTCCTGAAAAATTTAATAACAATTATTTCACCATTATAAAAGAGGTTAACCTACCATCAACCAAGGAAAATTACAAGGTAAGGATTTTTCATCTCACTCCTTATTCCCATGAGATTCGTACCATATTGCCACTATTACCTTTTGTGTGGTGTATGTACTGCCCATAATTGTATTCTTTGTGTAATACACTTTAATTTATGTGTATTTACAAATTCATTGTATGATACCTCTTTCATGGGGTGTATGTTTCATATGTTACCAAATTGGTAAGGGTTTATTTCACAATCTCTTCATTATCCGAGGTTGTTTATATGTAATTATCTACTGGGACCTCTTTATCATCCACATCCATGTTTCTTAAAAATGTATTTCAAAACATTCTTAATATTTTACAGAATATGGGTTAAAGTCATTTATACACTTGTTTTAATTTTTATAAGATGTTTATAACGGAATCTTTCCATCGTTTTCTAAACAAGGTCCTTTTTACCCTTTTCAACAGAATTATGGTAAGAATGTCTTTTTTTAACTTATACGGCAGGTGTGGCTATTTTCCTCCATTATAAAATATTTTAAGCTTCCCTTACAAGCTTATAAGATTATTTTCAACGTAAATTTTTTCTTTTATAATTATGTCACTTTTAAATGATTTCAAAAAAGAGATATTTCTCTCAAATTGTTTTGATTTCATCTATGTCAACATCCTTTGATATATTTTACACTTGTTTGAAGTTGATTTATTATGATACCAATATTCTATATTGTATTTATGGTTTTTTGATATGTTTGACTATGGATGAGTTATTTTTATTCCATTAATGGTTTATGATTAATGTTTTGGAATTTCGTATGTTATTTTTAATATGAATGTTTATGTTATATTTCATCCTATTTTTAAAATGAATGTGTTGGACTAGTATGTTACGTGTTGGTGACCGGTAAAAGTAAGCCCTCTGGGTTGGGGTCTAATTTCAACAGACCCTCCGGGTTGGTGTCTGATTATTAGTGGCACTCCGGGTTGGTGTCCGGTTATTAGAGGCACTCTGGGTTGGAGTCCAGTTACCGAGGCTCTCTGGGATGGAGTCTGGTTAAAAAGGCTCTTCGGGTTGGGTTCCGATTACAGTTATACATTAGGTCTTGGAATGAGGCCTTGACCCAAAAATTGATGTTCAACATTATGCATTCCCTTGTCATGAAATTGGTTATTGATATTGCATGTGATTATTCGATTAGTAGAATATCCATGTGAATAATTAAATGGAATTATTTCATTTTATCTTTTCCATATTATGATGAAGTTTCAGTTTAAAAGGCTTTTGTTTTAGTTATACTTTCACTTAAATGTTTATGTTTGTTTATGCATGTTTCTGCTATATTGTAATCCATACTGAGCATCTGAGCTCAACCCTTTCAATGTTTTATTTTTTCCAAGATGTGAAGAAGTATTTTATGAATGACCTGCAAGGATTGTATTAGGGGATATGAATAAAAGATGTTGTTTTAGTTTATTTAAAATTAATTATGTAATGTATGACTTATGAATTTATCTAGGGTTTCCAACACTACTAAACTGATCAGTCTTTTGAGATTTGATCCCTTGTGATCTTGCTAATGTTATGTTATAATGCACCGACTCTGGGTAACTGGGGTTAGGGCATTACAGTTGGTATCAGAGGAAGTTTAGTACAAACCTTGGAAGCTAGATTTAGATAAACTCTGATTAGAGAACATAGACCTAAGATGAACTTTGAGGATTAGTATAGAAGAACTTTAAAGAATTTTTCTATTGTAGAGATTTTGTGAGTTTTCGGAGCAATACATCCCTGTCTGGATACGAGTAGGTAGAGGTGGCTCTGACATAGATGTACCTAGGGGTAAAACCCAAAAACACTGCTTTGATCTAGACTCGAACAGGAACAAGTGCACAACAATGGGTCTTACTGCACTCTTGGTTACGACACTCCTATGGGATATGCTTAGGATAATTCTCATTTTCTTTAAAAACCATTATGAAGGGTTTATGAGTATATATTTCCTCAAAGAAAACATTTTTATGATTATGGATTATATCCATAAATAGTTCAATTTATGTTAAGTGTTTTACAAGTATGGAATTATGTATTTTTATTCATAAAATGATTTAGTTTGTTCCACTATATAGAAATGGTGCCTAGTGGAAGAAATGGAAACTGTATCAATGCACGCTATCCATGTAGGGATTTCCTGCCTGCTCAAGATAATTATAGTGGAGCTGGTGATGCAACTGGTGCTGATCATCTTATCACCATACTGGGATAAGTCACTCAGGTTATGAATAATAACCATACACGTATGGAGCACTATGGTCCATAGAATGGAGGATTAATGTTAGATTGCTTCATGAGGAAAAAACCACCAATAATAAATGGGAGTACAAAATACATTGGTAGGTGAGAAATGGATTAGTTCTGTAGAGAAAATATTTCAGGCTTTGGGGAGTAGTGAAAGGGAAAACGTAATCATGGCAGTTTACCACCTCACTGGAGATGCTGATCAATGGTGTTCATTGATTCAAAACATGAATGAAGATTATGAAGTATCAAATATGGAATGGAGGGAATTCAAAGATCTGTTTTTAGAAAAATAATTTCCTCGTGACCATTGAGCAGATATGGAAAGGCAATTTCTGAGTCTGAGACAAAAAGAGAATGAGAATGTCACAAAGTATGAGTCTAAATTTACAAGGTTAGCATGTTATGCTGGAGATTATATACGTAACCTAATAAGTAAGATTTATCATTTATTTTATGGGTTAAAACCATTTCTTCATCGAGAATTAGTCTCACAATATTTCTCAATGTATGATGATATAGTCTCATGTGCTATCAAGACAGAAAAGGAATTCTCTAAATATTATGATAAAAAAGTAAAGCAAGAGAAGAAGAGAACTATGGAGAAAGAGAAATATAAAGGGAAAAAGGGAAATAAGTATTTTCCATAATGCGAAAATTGTGGGAAGAAACACCCTAGTACTTGCCTAAAAGGAATGGGAGTTTGTTACAAATGTGGAGAAAAAGTTCACCAAACTCGTGATTGCAAGGGAAAGAAGGAGGTTGTCAATGTTGAATGCTAAAATTGTAGAGAAATGATGCATTATGCGAATGAATTCCCTAAGCATCAGGGAAACTTACCTCAGAAAAGGCCAAGGGATCAAGGCCAAGCTTATGTTGTTACTACAGTTGAAGAGGAATAGTTAATGTATTTTTGTTTTTGAACTAGAGGATTATATTCTGGTTATGAGAATAATGTGATATATATAAGGATTGTACTGTAGTACTTTTTGTTTTCATGAAGGGCTTAATATGACTAAGGTAGTCATAATTTTAGTATGTGACAATAAGAGAAACTTTACTCTGTTGGGAGAATCTGACGTTACGATTGATTTTAGAATTTAAATACCTTTTATAGAGAGTCTTGATAGAGGTACTTTAGATAACTATAATGTTTTGGAAAGGATTAAGTTGAACTTTGGATAGTATTATTCAAGGTTAAAACATTTCTTTGATTATTTTTGGAATATTATGATACTAATGTTTTAGGAAAAGGATAACCTGTAGGTCGGGTGATAACCCATCATATCGGACAAAGCTGCAGGAATCGAACCGACAACCATAGTGTGATAGGAATTTATTACCTACCACTAGCCTACAGGAAGTCCCTGGTTATTACAAATATTTTTTTCATTATTATGGTATGGGTTAATTATTGTACCCCTATACTATAAGTATAAATATAATATTTTTGAGTTCTATTATCTTTTGGTGTGAAAGATGAGTATGTGGTAGAAATTAGTTGAAGGATGAAAACTCTACTTGTCAAGATGTATATATATATATTTATCTTATTCTATGAGGAAATTAATTCTTGAAATTTAGGGCAGGGATATTAAGACCAAAAATGTGTTATCCTAACACCTTATGTTTTGTTGAACAGATGATATTTTAAATCATCATAGATTGATGGCTTTAAGGCCCTCAATTATACACTTGTTTGTGATTGATGACCTCAATCACACCCTATAAATATTTGCATTTTTCCTATAATTACATGTCTATAATTGCCACTAATTTTCTCTTATTCAAAACCCTAATTTGGTGGTGACATTCTCATTTCCCTTTCTCTCTTATTAAAACTAAATTTTATTAACCCTATTTCTGATATGGGTTTTCCACAAAGGTATTCTCTATTATCAACCTTTCATTTTCAAAGAACAATTTTCAATTACGAGGATGCAATTATTTGAAGTAGGGAAGAATGTAACACTCCAAGCTTCCATGTTACGTTTCTCTTTGAATAATACAGTAGCGTGTGTTGTATGCAACTTCGAGATTCTAACGCGCCACGACCAATCAAAGTAGCCGTTATGAACATTAATACCAAATTTTTGAAATTTTATACATTTTATCTTTCAAAATGGACTTCATTTTTGGATTTTGAATATCAAAATTATCCTAGGATGAAATTTTGGTACTTTTCGGATAACTTTTTTATTTTGATGATTAGTGAAAATTACTTAATTTTTATTAAAAACAACTATTTTAGTCGAAATAATTAATATTGATAAATTATGAATTTGAGTGGTTTTAAAGTATATTTAGAATATATTTTTACCATTTAATACAATTTTTGTCATTGGACATAATTTCACCTTTAAACTAGATGTAATCAAGTGTCAATCTTTTGATAGTTATTATCTCTTAAAAACACGCTTTTTGTTTTGACAGCGAGAATTAATTTAAAATTAATTTCTGCCACTTCTGTGTTTTGAATTAGGAAAAATGGAATCTATATTGGGAATCAGGATGTCCAAATTGTGTAAATAGGTAAATTTTATTTTTATACATTTTGAATAATTATTTTGGAAATATTTTATTTACCATGGTTAAAGGATAAATTCGGTAAATAAGGGTAAACAAATAATATTATAATAATATTAAATTACCCTAAAACATGTCTTAACCCTATTGGTTGATACATGTACGACCATGGGAATCTTTGGGTCGATTTTGGGACCCCATTGATCCACTTTTAAGTGATAATGACCCTTTATATTAATTAAGTTAAAGTAAATACAAAAATGACATAAGCGTATATCTTTTAGAAAAAAAATTTTACATAGGGTAATATATGTTATATTTTCGACTATGAATATTCATTAGAAATATAAAAATATTTCCTATATAATTTTATTTTATTTATAATTTTTATACATTAAATAATTTAATATATAAATGACACAATGATGATGCAGTAATTACCTTATTAGTAAAATATTAAAATAATTGATATTATAAATACCCCAATAACTATAATTTGAGACTTTTAATGAATTCCAAGAATTTTATAGGTTAATATGACATGTTAAGATTGAATTAATTAATCTTTTTCAAAGTAATCATGCCAGTATGATTTTCACAAAAATCAAATACCAAATATTATCAAAATTGACATAAAAGAGTTTTTAAAACAAATATTATATTATTAATTGATATTAAATTTCTAAAAATATACGTTTTGTCCAGAGGAATTTTATCATTATAGGTGTATCATTAATGGACCACAGGGGGGTCTGTTGGAGGTATATAGTAAGTTTATTAACTCTATAATATAAAAATACAATGTGACATGGTAAGTGTCAAACTAATTAACCAAGAGTTCAAACTAAAAGACAAGGTTAATATAATGACCCAAACCTGTATAAAATCTATTGGTTGAAAGGATTTCGACCCATACATAGTTTAGTATTTGAATAATCCACTTTGGAGCCATTAGAAACTGAATATGAATTTATTATGAAATAATTCTTTATGTTTTTCCTAAAGAGCCCCACCCCCCTTATAAAAGGAAAACACTTCTAACCAATTCTTCACACCTTCAAAGCCATTTTTCTCGGCCATGCACTGAACAAATATTCTCTCAACATACCTACCTTCAATTTAGAGGCCTTAGTTTTATTAGAAAGCCAACCTATGGAGCCCTTTTGATCAAATCAAAAGGAAGAACCTGAAGAAGAGGTAATGTTTTCACCACCCCTTTTTTAAGTTCTTTTCTTCTTCAAATTCTTCTTTATTTGTTATTTTATTCTAAAATAATGACTTGAGTATATTCTATATATTTTGATTTTATTATAAATATGTTACAACCATATTCAGTATTCAATCAATCCCATGAAGGACATGTCACCATACGTGCGTACGTACGGCTTACCGTCTACCGGCCGTGGTGTTATTGTTATTCAAAAAATTATTATTTGGATGGGTATAATAATGATATCAAATTAATGTAAATAATAAATATAGCATGATAATGATTCTGTATAGGTGATATAATTTCCAATTATAGATTATTTTAATTTCAAAACAGTGATATTGTCGCCTCTGTGTACGTACGGACTACCGTCTCCACGAACGCGATGAGATTCATTCTACATCATATCCATGCAATTATAATTCTCATTTGATGATTAAAAATAATGTTTAAGGACTTTATATCATTCTGGATATGAATAATATACAACCTATCTATAACAAACATGTCTTATGTAACAAAATATATAAAAGAAAACGAGTAATTTAGCACCCGAAACGATGATAATATTAAGATATTATTAAAAAATCAATGTTAACAGATCATATATGATATCATATTAATGTATATGATTCTTGTATAATTTAATAACAAATATTTCACCATTATAAAGGAGGTTAAAATATCCTCAACCAAAGAAAAGTACAAGGTAAGGGGTTTCCATCTCACTCCTTATTCTCGTGAGATTCATACCATATTTCCACTATTATCTTTTGTGTGGTGTATGTACTGCCCATAATTGTATTCGTAGTGTAATAAAATTTAATTTATGTGTATTTACATATTCATTATATGACATCTCTTTCATGGGGTGTTTTTTTCGTATGTTACCAAATTGGTAAGGGTTTATTTCACAATATCTTCATTATCTGAGGTAGTTTATACGTAATTATCTACTAGGACCTCTTTATCACCCACATCAATGTTTCTTAGAAATGTATTCCAAATAATTCTTACTATTTTACAGAATATGGGTTAAAGTCATTTATACCCTTGTTTTAATTTTTATAAGAAGTTTATAAATCAATCTTTCCACCGTTTTCCAAACAAGGACCTTTTTAACCTTTTTGACAGAATTAAGGTAAGAATGTCTTTTTTTAACTTATACGATAGGTGTGGATATTTTCCGCCGTTATAAAATCTTTTAAGCTTCCCTTATAAGCATATAAGAATATTTTCAAAGTAAAAGTTTTGATTTATAATTATGTGACTTTTAAATGATTTCAAGAAAGAGATATTTCTCTCAAATAGTTTTGATTTCATCTATGTCGACATCCTTTGATAAATTTTACACTTGTTTGAAGTTGATTTATTATGATACAATTCTTCCATATTTTATTTAAGGTTTTGTTATATGTTTGTCTATTGATGAGTTATTTTTATTCCATTAATGGTTTATTATTAATTTTTTGGAATTTTTTATGCTAGATTTAATACGAATGTTTATGTTATATTTCATCCTCTTCTTAAGATGAATGTGTTGGACTAGTATGTTCTGGGTTGGAGACCGATAAAAGTAAGCCCTACGGGTTGGGGTCTAGTTACAGCAGACCCTCTATGTTGGTGTCCGGTTATTAGAGGCACTCTGGGTTGGTGTCCAGTTATTAGAGGCACTCCGGGTTGGAGTCCGTTTACAGAGGCTCTCCAGGATGGAGTCCAGTTAGAGAGGCTCTCTGGGTTCGGTTCCAGTTACTGTTATCCCTTAGGTATTGGCACGAGGCCTTGACATAGAAATTAAAGTTCAGCATTATTCATTCCCTTCTTATGAAAGTGTTTATTGATATTTCATGTGATTATTTGATTAGAAGAATATCCATGTGAATAATTAAATGGAATTATTTTATTTTATCTTTTCCATATTATGATAAAGTTCAAGTTTAAAAGGATTTTGTATTAGTTATACATTTCCTTAAATGTTTATTTTTATTTATCCAGGTTTCTGATATATTGTTAACCTTACTGAGCATCTGAGCTCACCCCTTTCAATGTTTTATTTTTCCCAGGATATGAAGAAATATTTTATGAATGACCTTCAAGGATAGTATGAGGGGATATTATGAAAATATGTTGTTGTAGTTTTTTTAAATTTATGATGTAATGTATGTCTTTTGAATATATCTAATGTTTCCAAGGCTACTAAATTGATCGGTCTTTCGGGATTTTATCCCTTGTGATCATGCCAATGTTATGTAATAATGTACTGACTCTAGGTAAATGGGGTCGAGGTGTTACATTGCCAACAAACCCAAAGGGGAAAATTGTTGGAACCATGACCATTCTCTATAATAAATGGGGTTTGGTTTGTGTTCATTTTCAATCCTCAGTGGAAATTCAGAATATTTTTTAGGAAAGGGATCATACAGTTCAGGAGGACAACCATATTGAAGTTGGCATCATTTCCCATTATTTGCCAATTTTTTTGGCCCTGGAAATTGAAAATTGCACAAAGGAAGGCGGTGCGCGAAAAATATGGAGATGTGCAAAAAATCTGGTTCTTACACGAAAATAGTTGCGCTCAAGACATGTTTTGGGATCCAAAAATCAAAAAATAGCAAAGTAATGAGGTGTGTGAAATATCGGGAGATGTGTGTGCAAAATGGTTCTTGCACGAAAATAATTGCACGAAGAAGGGGAGTTTTGCGCAACATGGTGGGTTTTGCATGTGTGGGTCGACGAAGCCTATAAATAAGAGGTGACCCCCCTTATTTAATATTGCGGGATAATTAGAGAAGATTAGAGTTCTGATGCATGCAAAAGTTGTGCGAAAAGGTAGATGCATGTAAAATTTGAGGATGCACGTAAAACATGGAGGTGCGCATAAAAATTGAATTTGGGCATAGAAGATGAAGTTGTGTGTAATGTTTTGAAGTTGTGCAGAATGTTTTGAAGTTGCACACAAAAGTTAATGTTGCGCGTAAAAGGTGAAGTCACGTGTAATGGTTGTAGTTGCGTGAAATTTTTTGTGTGTAAAAAGAAAATTTTGCTCGCACATGGTAGGTGTTGCATGCAATTATCAGAGTAAGATACATACATTTTCAAATTTTTTGGCCCAGTGGTTCAGTGCTTTCAAGTGAATCAATACAAGACTTTGATGAAAGAAGTGTATCATGATGAACAGAGACAAATACTTCAATGCAAATCTTTTGAAGTGGCCTTCGTGTCTATATACTGACTTCTTGCAAGGAAATGCGCTAGGGGAAGTCGACATAAGTTATAAAAGGGACACAATGAGCTTTCCTTGTTCCCTTGTAAAGGTTTTGTGTCTGGAACAGAGTGACTGTGACTGAATCTTTTAATCCTCAAACTTGTAAAGATTAGTGGATTTAGGTACAATCGACACACTGTCGGTGTATACTCCTTGGTCATAGCCCTTTGTACTGAACCGTGTATAAGTATTGTGTCATCCCCCTATTTTTATTTGTTTCAAATATATAACACGTCCCTGCCAACCTGTGAACAAGATCCACAAATTTTACAAGAAAAAGTTGACACCCTAATTCACCCCTCGCCACTCAAGATGTTCTGGGATTCTTCATGAATAGTCCATAGGAGGGAGCAGCGGATTACTTATGATTTGGCTAGCCTAACCCTCGGAGTAACAGATGTTATGAGTTTTTAGTTCTGATTATTAGTATTGGAATATGAGGACTTCTTTCTAGAAGATATTCCATGATTAACTCCCCATAGGGAGATATAATTATGTATTATTTTACACCCCATGACAATAATTATATTAGTACTAACATATTGGATATCCCCCACAAAATATTCAGAAGATAAGGGTGCAGTTGGAGGAATTATAGAGGAAGGGCTTTGTAAGACCCATTGTTTCACCGAGGACATCCCTTGTTTTGTTTATTTGAAAAGGGGAAGATACGAGGTTAAAGATTTGTGTTGATTTTCGGCCCTTAATCCAAGTGACCATGAAGAACGAGTATCCACTACCATGTATTGATAACCTCCTCGAGTAGTGGATGGGGTCATGATTGTTCTCAAAGGTTGACCCCAGGTTAATTCTTTTAGAAGCAGGGGTAGAGTTTGACGAGCACTCTGATGTTGAGATTTCCAAAGGAGTGTGTCGAGTACGTATTGTTATATAATGAATCAAGGGACCAAACATGGTTCTATCTTGATGTATAGGAACATGGTGATTTCCTAGGGTTCACCCCAGTTGAGTCCACATTAGAAGAACTATGTGACCCATGATCTTTAGTTAGTAGTAGTATTATTCACATCGAATATGTAGTGACCCTACCTGGTGGGTGAGTCATTTATCATCTACTTCGATCACAAGAGTATCAAATATATCTTCTATTAGAAGGATCTAAACATGAGATAGAGGCAATGTATAGAGTTCCTATAGGACTATTACTATGAAATTTTCTATACTCCTAGGAAGGGGAACATGGTGTAAGATGCTCTCAGCAGGATATATCGTTCGACGTTTCTGAATGAGGTGTCAGAGTAGTTGACCGTGTTATTGTCATCCTTTATAAATGGAGATGATTTATCTTACCTCAAGTTGATATTTTTCACCCCTCCACTCTTATATTGTTTTAGGGGGGCACAAATTTGGAATACCGACTACAAGACTCTATGTGCTCAAATGTCCATAGGACATGCTCTTGATAGACATTCACAAGGTGGGGAGCACATATTCCTTTTCAGAAGACACATACCTGTACCAGTGGATTTGAAGGAGTAGGTTCTATGGGAGTTTCATACATACCCATTGGTGGTAAAACCTTGTGTGGTGAATATGTACTAGGAACTCCAACATCAATTTCAGTGGATAGGGATGAGGAAGCTAGTGGTAGAGTTCATCTCTAGATGCCTTATATGTCAGCAAGTGAAGGATGAGAAATTGGTTCCATAGGGTTTATATAATACCGTTGAAGTTCCATAATTGAAGTGGGATAAAATATCGATGTACTTTGTGAGATTTTTACCACATACATCTAGTGGACATGATTATATTTGGGAGATTGTTGACCAACTAACCAAGTCAACCCACGTCTTAGATATCCGAGAGCAGAGTTCAGTAGAGATCTTGGAATTCCTCTACATACAAGAGATATTTATACTCTTTGGAGTCCCATAAATGATAGTTTATGATCGTGATGCTTGTTTCACATTCTATTTGTGGAAGGGATTACAATAGGCTTTCCAGACATAGTTACGCTTGAGTATAGAGTTCCACTGAAAAACATACGGTCTGACGAAGAGGAACATTCAGTTCTTGGTTGACATGACGTGGGAATGGTTGTTGGAATTTTTCAACACTTTGGAGGACCACCTACCACTAGTGGAGTTGGTGTACAAAAAAATATGCCACTCCACCATTGGTGTGGCACTAATTGAGGCTTTTTTACGGGGGACCCTTCATGTCACCACTTTGCTGGATTGGCCCAAGAGAGTCAGCACTCATGGGCCCAGTGTTTGTGTGAGCTATTACTAAGAAGGTGGGGATAATCTAATAATAGATTAATACTTCAAATATACATCATAAATATTATGCTGACATACATCCGAGGCCTTTGGAGTTTGAGGAAGGAGACTATGTGTTCTTTCGGGTCTCACCTCAACGTGGTTATAGAGATTTGTTATGGGTGGAAAGTTATCTATCATATTCATCATAACTTTTCAAATAATACTTAGAGTTGGATAGGTGGAACACTTCTTAGATCAACTCAAGCATTTGGACCAGGTACATGATGTCTTCAATGTGTCACAGTGAAGTAGGTACATGTATGAACAATCGCACGTCATAGACTAGGGAGACTTGGACATTGACGATGGAGTGGCATTTGCTGAGTACCCAATGAAGATCGAGGATTATCATGAGAGGATCCTTCATACATGATCAATTCCATTGGTGTGTGTCAAGTGGTTGTATAGTAATCTCCTGGAGAGCACATGGGAGCGGGAAGCTCAGATTCGTGCTTAGCACCCTCATGTTTTTGTTTAAGTAGTTGTTTTTTTAGATTTCATTGATGTAAATACCTAATGTGGGGAGAATTTAATGACCAAAATTATCTTTATTTTATTTTTATAAATTTTTTTATCAAATTTCGAGACCAAGAGATGAGACATCGTGCGATTCTGAGACTCGGTGTGCCCGGAACAGTTCATTGAAAAATGTTTAGTTTCTAATAAACAGTGTGAGAAGTTTTCCCATAAAAGTGTAGTAACTATTAAATGGGTGACCATATTAGAAATTTGAGGGAACCATTATTTTCATAGTAACAGCTTCACCATATGCACGACCTAACATCTACTGGTGTGGTTCGACTGTAAACCATATTTTTTGGACATAACCGTAAATAAAATAATTAAATAAAAAGTATTTTATTTTCGCACCTAATAAATCATGAATGGTGACTCAGATTAGAAATATATGACCACTGTTGATTTCATAATTTGGTGTTTTACCTAGGAATCACATAACATTATTCGGCATGGGAATTATTTGGAAAACCCCGAAAAGGACAATATCATCAAGAAATAATTTAATGATAACATTTTGTTGACATAGTGACGATTTAATTTAAAATAATTCTTATGAAATAATCCCAGGGTCAGCCACATAACCATGGGAATGATGAAGAATTACTAGCCAAATCATTGGAGAAACATCTCAAGGAAACAGTGATGGAATCACAGTTCGACGATCGACGAATGTCATTCTTGACAGATCTCACCAACGACGGTGACAAAGTGACCAAAATTCATCAAATAGTGATCCAAAAAAAATTTAGGATGCATTATTTTGTATTTACTATGCCTCTCTTTAATTATATGAAGAACATGGACCATCCAATGAATAGGTTGATCTGCGGTTCTATAGTCACCTTGCGTGATGGGATTTATTTCTACGGGATTTTATTGGGAGTTGATATTGTTATTATTTGTTGTCTAATTCAATTGTGGTTATAATGGAAGCTAACCAAGATGAACACAAACATCAATCAAGCTACATTCCTCTTGTTTGATTTACGATTTTCTCCCCTTTTTCATCATTAATTGTGGGTGTTCTTCTCTTGGCCTGCAACTCGACATATCCTGATAAATCGATTATTTTGCACCCGATTCTTGGTGAAATGATTCAATATCACAGATCTGGGATCAATGTGACATGGAAAATGTGTGAAGATAGACACTAAAAGATTTGAATTCTGTTGTATCCCTAAATCCTTGTTCTTATAGTTTCATTGATATAATGAATAATGACCGCTTTTTAATCCGTTGTGCGACTGGATTAAAATTTGAAATGCCTTGTTTGGGTGATGGTGTCACCGAATGACTCTGAATAATCAGTTTCTTGGAAATGCATGTCCGGAATGGTTGCCAGATCATTGAGGGTGATGAATGGAGAAAGAAATAGGGATTCCAGAAAATCCCATGCTACACATCATGTAATTCGGGATTACACGGCGTGTAGGGATCCCTCAGTAGCAGATAGGGTTTTAATAAGCAATAGAGTATCACATGGCGTGTGACACCTATCAGACGGCATGAAGGACCATTTATTAGGATCAAAGTGTATCTCAGGAGGTACAAAAACATAATTTAGAGTACGTGGATTTCCTACACGACATGTAGCCCACCACATGGACAGACTCAAACCAGATACATAGGTTACCTGGTGAACAGGTACGAGGGTTACCGTGTGTACTGGTACACAGACAGATGAACAAGGGTGGACACCATTAACTAGAACATGTATAGAGTACATAGGAGAACCCAATATGGGATTAAATGGCATGTGATCCTTCTACATGTCATTTATAACTCTTCTACATGACATTTTTTATGACACAGGTTGTTGAACATGGGAAGTACCCAAGGTCAAGGGACATGGTGTGTGACCCTACTACACGTCATGTACCCCTTCCTACATAGATTGATCCCCTTTTAAACTATATCTTCAAATGTTTTTTTAGGTTTTGTGCCCTTGATCCATCCCTTGATGGTTAGTGGGTTTCATTTCCTACTCACAGGAGTATGATCCTTTCAGCAAGACTTTCTAGATAGAGTATTTGGAATCCCCTCAGAGAGGACTAGAGTAGGATCTTCGCTCTATTCTTGTGCACTATGTAAATTCATGATATTGGCACAACCAATTCTCCTGTAAATTGATCCTCTATATTTATGTATAATACAGATGAGTCATGGTATCACCCCATGGCCCTGTAAAGGATCTTTATATGTGTATCCTGATCTTCCCCACTCATCGAGTGAGTACTCTCATAGAGAGTGTATCGTATCTCTCTTCAGATCGATCAGTGTATCTATCTCATGATCATTCTCCACGAATAGTAATTCTTGGGATGACATCATCAGTGCTTCAAACTCAAGATTATGTGCTCTCAAATGTGTTACTTTGTGGAATTTTCAGACTGAATCACAAGAGTGGGTATATGGTAGTTTCGGCTTACCTCTTGACTATGTGTCTGGTTTCAAGTATATCTGGATATATTTTTTTGAGTTGTGGACACACATTTGTTTAGATCTTACTGTTCATTTAATTTTTTTATTTCATTGTGGTTTTGAGGTGACCTACTAAGTATTTTTATACTCACCTTCCATGGGATTTTCCCACACATGACATGTCTTATGAATAAATACAACCTTTTTGATAGAGTCCTAGGTGGACCTAAACACAAACCAGGACTAGGAGGTGATTCATGAGTTTTTATAGACTGAGATGTTCCTACGGATACAGATAGTAGTTCTAGTATGATTTTTTTATAGGTTGGACATCATTGTTTACAGACTCTTTCTTTTTGTGGGATTGTATTCTGGCCTAGTTTACATTCCCTTTTGTACACTATTGGTTGGGATAGTGGTATGCATGCATTTACATTATTAATGGTTTTTACTTTTTTGAATTTTGTACAGGGATATGTGTGCGTGTGTACAAGCACTTAGTCAAGGCCTCCCAAGTTTGTGTAATGCATAGTCGGTGCTAGTCACTAGCCATTGGCCTATTGGAGGTGGGTTTGGGGAGTCGTGACATGGTCCCCACTGAGATGGGTTGTGATGGCCCATGTTTTTATTTATTTTGATAGTAAATAAATTAATTAAAAATTTTATGTGATATATCCTCACTCAAGGTTTCAGGAAATTATTATTCAAGGAAATTTTAATATATTACCCACCACCAAAAACATTCAATGTGTCGGGAACCATTACTATTTTGAAGGTTCTACCCCAACATATTGAGTATTAAATTTCTATGTTTGGGTCTATTTTGAGACACTGATACCCACTAATATCATAAATTGAATATAATTGGATAATTTACCATCATTAACCCTAAGTCTAATTCATGATAAATTTAAAATCTTATGATTGGTTCATTATAACAGCTCCTACATATTTTCAATTAGTCTTCTCAACTATACTAATAAACAAGACCTTTAATCTATTCCAATATGTCACATAATTTAATGATTAAATCTTATTCCTCAACAATGAACATTAACTAACAATATATTATTTATAGAATAGTATGAATGTCTACCATGTTCTCTTAACTCAAATTTCTGAATGATCAATAAATGTAAATGGTGGGTAGCTTCATTTTTATGCTTATTATTTCACATAATATATTTAACATACAAGAAATAATCAATTAATTGTACCGTGTTGGTCTTAACTCAATATTTTTACTATTCCTAAAATTTTTCTACACATGGAATATAGAGAAGCAGTATTACTATGAGCCTCACTTCAATTATATTATTCTCTTCCTTTATTATATTATATTATATAGTTATATATTTTTATAGGTCTTCTTTATCTTCGCCTTATTCATCGTCAAAAAATGTAATATTAATCTTTAATAGTGGTGGATTCACACTTTCTATTCTATTCTTCTTCTATTCTATCTTCTTTTCTTCTTCTTCAACACTTCTAGTCTGCAATGTAATCATTTTAGTTTCTTATTTTCTCTTTATTTGTTTTATATAGAGGATATTAAGAAGAATAGAAATATCGTTTTATCAAAAGGCATTTATTACTCATCTTCTGTTTATATATTCATCTTCAATATGTCATGAATAATTTCAATAATTTGTAACATAGAAGTCTCAATCAATGTCATGGAAATTTATATAAAAAATATCTCAATATAATTATATGGGTTTACTCCCATAATCTGTAACATCCCTCATCTATATGATAATCTCAGCTGATATTCCATATATAACAATAGGAACTAGCAACATCCACTTATTAAGAATATGTGTTGAATATTATGCTTTGAATCAAAACACTGTTAATTATCATAAAATCTCTATGATATTTCCCCACAAAAAATATTCTTTATTAAAATTCACGATTTCATAAAAACTTGTTGTAAAATATTTATGATTAAAATATCCTTCAAAATGACACAGGTATTTATAATTTTTATCTAAGGATGAGTAAAAATGTTTCAAAACACTCATTTTAGATCATTATTTATTCATTCGTCATAAAATAGTTTGAAAAGTAACTTTCATAGACTATCACTATAAAGAAAAACATCCCTGCAAACATTACTCCATCATATACCGTGACATGTTTTTCTCTTTTAAGTATGGTTTTATTTATTTTAATATAACCAGTCATATCCATCTCAAATAATTTCATTCATCTAGAAATCATATTTTTGAATGGGGTTCTTCTCTATTGTGAAATCATTTTTCACCAACTCTTACCAGTATCATGATATCTCTTTAGGGTATTTAAAACAATTTATGTTTAGAAAACCATCATCAGTTTTAATGGTTTATTATTATTTGAGAATTAGTTTAATCTTTTGTGTAACTCAAGTTAAACTTTTATTTACTTTGATATTGTAGGTTTATTTATATATGAATCGAAGATTGTTCTTGAATAACCTAAGATTCATCGGCGTAGCTTCATTTGAATATTACACAACCTCTATTTGACTCTTATATAATATAGAGAGATAATGGTTTATTTGAATATATCTTTATTTTCACAGAGTTAATCTAAAATGACTGAAATTTAATTTTACATGATCTCATATCATTCATCTATCACGTATAATTTTTGCTATGTAGCTAAATTTGAACATGTTTAATCATTCTTATGCAGAATTTCATGTCTTTTAATCTCACATAGCTTCTTATTATATGATTTAATCATATATAACTTGTTTTAACATATTTAATCTAGAATAGGACTTGTTTTCTTGGACATAATCACATGTAGAATATATTTCATCATATAAAACCTATACTAATTTAGATTTAATCATATGTTGCTCTTGATTTCATAATATTTTCAAAAATATTTAACTCAATTATTTTTCTATCCGACTCAACCCATCATCAATCATCTTTAAAAATTTAATATCATCTAAAAATACTTTAAATGACTTCAAGATATTATCAAAACTCCATTTAAAAATTTCAACATATTCCCTAGTGTTTTTTAGTATATGATAACTCCTTTCAATTCAATACTAAATCTCCACTCCTATAAATACAATCTTAGATACACACTCTAATTAATGTAGAACTACCCACAAATAAACTTATCCATATATCATTATCCTTCTGACTATCCTATTCCATGAAAACTTATTCATGAAATTTAATTAAAAGGATACATCTTTATCATTTATTAAGAAGCATGATTCTTCTCCAAAACACGATTCTCATCTTCACTAAGAACATGTTTTAAACAATTCTATCATATTTAAATAAAAAATTTCATTTATCTAAACTATTTCTAGTTCAAAAATCATTACAGGTGAACAACCTCAAACTCTTCTTCATCCATCTACCTCATATTAACCCACTTCATCACATATTAACATTATTTACTTATTGACAAAAAATAAAACCATTATCACAATCCATTAGACTCTTCAATATATCCCTTTTTTAAATTCTGTTAAATGAATAAATATCAATGTTTTTTAATTATCAATATACTTTATCTTCCCCTTATAGAAAATAAATACAAAGGATCATCCACAGGGGTACCCATACTGAAAATTTAAAGATATCCCCTTATTGAAATTATAAACTATTTCACGTTAGAGAATGATGGTATCACATTTCATTAAAAATGATCCATAAATTAGTAATCTATAATTCTATGTGAGCTATATTGGTGTCAAAATTAAGGTTAACTAACTTTACCATCATGGATATACAAAAAAAATATTCAATATGTGGTACCAAATCAAAAATATATTTATTGGGGTCATTCAAGCATATTTTCAATTAATTTATTCCATAAATTCTATAAAAAATATATATCATAAGTATTCAAGTAAAATAATGTTTCTCCCAGTCCATCCGTTATGTTTTTTTTAAATTTTTGGTCATTTATTAATTCAATTTTACCCCCTTAACTGGAGATTTAATTC
Organism: Viscum album; assembly: GCA_963277665.1. NCBI lineage: Eukaryota > Viridiplantae > Streptophyta > Magnoliopsida > Santalales > Viscaceae > Viscum > Viscum album. The sequence continues at coordinate 219,435 of CAUJRU010000144.1, forward strand.
CCTAAAAACAAGTCTATGAGAATAAAAAAACATTACTCCTCAATATAATTTTCTGGAATCCTGTAGAAATTTTATATTCATAATAAATGATATATTATGGTATATTTTCCATCTTCTTAACTCTCACTTGAGATATAATCTCCATCATTTCCTTATTAAGGAATGTATTATTTATTATGAAATACAAGAATATCCATTGTGATTCCATTTGATGTGTTTCATGGAGTAATCAAGATATCAGTTAATGTAAATAATGATGTATAATAATCCATTTTATAATACTTTAAAATCATTCCATTTCTCCCCTAGAATATAATCTCATATATTTAGCTATATATAAAATCAAATAAAAATGTATGGGAATAAGGTGGATCCCCAATACTCATTACCTAGACCATAGGGATGGGATTTATTTCTCAACCTAGAAACTCATTCCAATTAAGAACTAGTTTTGTGAGAACACATCGTTCTTACTATGCCTTTAATTTTCCAAAATTGAGACTCTTTGGGAAGAATTATGTTCCTTTAATATTAATCATTCTTTTTATAAGTATGTGGATTCTTCACATCAGTTAAAAATGATAATTTATTTTTTCTATTTTTTCTATTTTATTAGTTATCTTCTATTGTGTTATAAAAACATTAAGGTTTTATTTTAGAAACTCTACAACTAGTTCTGATTATCCACATGGATTCTAAAAAATTCTTGGATTAACCTTATTTGAAATCTTTTCCAATTCTTAATCTTAGATTTATACCAAAAAAACAATACATTGTTTCTTTCTTAGACTGATTCTCTTCTAAAATTTTGTTTTATTTCCCTAGGATTGTTGTTTATGGATTATTTTGTAAGGTTTATGATGTGGAGTTTTCATCTATAATATAAGCATATCTTCTATGGTGTATCATCTTTCACAAAATTCTTCTTGGGTGTACCTTTATCAACACTTTTCTTTTGATTATACTCCAAGGAAAACTCACCTTATCTTATTTGTTTCTTCCTCATACTCTTTTATTTTTTTCTACAGAAATTATAATTATTAATCTTATGTAATAAATAGAAATTATCATTATAGTGACCATTATTGTTGAATTTTTTATATAAACACTTCAATATTTCAATTATATTTTTAGTAGAAAAATTTTACTTCTTGTTTATATTTTTCTTCTGATCTTCCTTGCTCCCCCTTGATGTAGGGGATACATAATCTACATAAATTGAAATATTATTCCATGAATCAATGGAATTATTACAAAAACATACATTGCACTAATAATGGCTAATAAACCTTGAACTTTTTCTTTTTGAATCATTTTTATAGATTTAACACCTTTTAATTTTTGTGTTAGTTAACCCTTATTTTGACCATTATTTTTGGAACCACTCTTCTTTTACATTCTTATCTAAACCATTGATACATTAGTTGACTTATTTTAATTTTTATCTACCCATATATTTCTATATATTTCATTATAACCTTAATTATTTATGTAAATAGAATTAGTATGAACCAAATTTTATTTGACAAGTAGTAAATTTTTTGAGCTTGCAATATATATTAGTATGTGTGTGTGCGTAAATTTAATCCATTATCGTTTTATTGTGATTATTATTTGAAACAAGACTCATTTCAAAAGAAAAACTATTATAATATACCTTTTCTCAACTTCGTTTTAATATCCATATTTTTTCACTTATAGTTATTTCATTTTTAAATTTAATTCATGAAGCTTCAGATTTAGAGTTCTCCTATAATCTTCATGATATTTCACTCAATCTTCACATTATTTTATTATCTTCTTAACATTATATTCATGAATATTATACTTATATTTTCAGGAATTACCAACATAAATAATCCTTTTATCATTCATTTCTAACTGAGTATGTTTGACATCCATGTAAACTATTTTATTTCTTCAAATAAATGCTCCCATTTTCACTATCTTTATTTGTCTCAACTTTCTCATATTTAAAATTTTCAATAATTATTCATTCACGGATAATATTTTAAATGGATTTCTATCTTCAAAAATATTTATTATAGAAGTAAACTTTTGAAAAATTACTACCAATTCTTCTTCCATTGCATTAACTTCCAACTCTAGGTGTGCTTTCTCATCCTATATAAACTTGATAAACTCCAATACATATGTAATAACTTCAACATGAATTTTTTTAAAAAATCCATTATTTCAAAAAAAACCCTAATTAATTAAATAGTAAAGTCCTTATCACAACATGAACAAGATTATTCAATAATACACCTTTTAATGGATGTGATCGATAAACTACATCTTAGATTTCCTTAAATCAGTGGTGTACGCTATTTCTCATTTGAAATATTTCTCAAATTTTTTACATTTTTCTTCTACCTAAACTTAATGGTTTTGGATAAAACCCCAATATAATTATTGACAGTGACAAAAACTATATTATCCATCTAATGAAACTAAAACATTATTTAAATATTCACTTTATATATGACTGATAAAAACAAGTGGAAAAAAGGAAGATCAAATTAGAGGTAAAACCTGTACTAGCACTGATGAAAATTAAAGTGAACAATATGATAATACAATCACACTAAGACGAGGGTGAATTAGTTTGAACCATTTGTACTAAATCCTTTTCTCTTTTAATTCCTCTTGTTAATATTCATAATTCTATATTAGTAAAGATGAATGAACTTGTTTATGAATTTTCAAACAAATAAAAACACTTACAAAGTTTTAAATAAAAAAATTATCAGTGTATAATATTTAAAAGGTTCACCCCCAATGTGGGTGATTATGTTCTTATTTTGTTTCAATTTAGTTCAAAACATGGATATCCACTTATAACATATATTTAATACATTTTAGGAAGGTTTTATCCTTAACCACCAAGGGATATCTCCTGATTGATTTTTTCAACTATATCTCACCGGTTTTAAATGGGTCCTATCAATAACACTAATAGAATGAAAAAAAATATACTTCATCAAATCACTTCACTCGATTATTAGATCTCCTTCCTCAAAAAACAAATTCAATTTCCAATATATTATCTACAACAAACCATTAATGTATTACCTGTTATCTCAACTCAATCTTCATAATGATCAATACATGTAAATTTAAGGTCACTTAATATTTTATTATTTATCTTTATTGTATAGTATTCAATGGCTAAGAAATAATAAAATAATATTAGTTAATTTATTTTACCTCAATATTATTATTCATCTTATTTAGAAGATTTGATATAATGAATCTCTATTAGAGGTAGTAGTGTCAGTATTACATTAATTATATTCATATCATTATACTTTGGATTGTATAATATATATATTTGATAAGATATTTTTTGTACTAATTATTATTATTCTTCTTTTACACTTATAATGTTCAACTACATTAGTTTGGGATTCATACTCCTATTATTCTTTTCTTCTCTCTCCTATCTTCTTTCTTATACATTGATACTTATGTTCTACAATGGAAGTTGGTTAATTTCTTTTTTCATTTTTATTTATTCAATACAAAGAATATTCAAAAGAATATCATATTCTAAATCGAATCTTAGTCAACTTATTATATTTATATATTTTACTTCAGAATCTCATGAATAATTTTATTAATTAAGATTTTTTAAATCTTAATAAAAAGATTCGTAATTTTAATTTTCAAAATCTCAATAGAATTACATGGACCAACTCCCATATTCCATAATTTTACTCCTCTAATATATTATCTCTACAGATTTTCCAGAAAAACATGGAACGACTAACAATTTATAATTCTAAAAAATATTTTTGGAATATTTTACTTTAAATTTAATCTCCATTGATTCTCATAAAATCTCAAAACTAATTTATACAATTAGTCAAATTTATTTAGATTCATCACTAGATAGATACATGAAATAAAATATTTGTGGTTCAATTATCATTTTCATGGTATGTGGTATTTCTTACTTTTCATCAGGTCTCATATGGATACAAAAAAATTCTCATTTTGTAGCATGATTTATTCATTCATAATAAACCGTAGTGAAAGGTAATTTTTAAGGATTATCACTTCGGCACAATACATCCACACCAAAATTAATCCTTCACTTTTTGTGATGTGGTGTTATCCTTATATTGTGGCTATGTTTATTTTAATAAAATAAATTTCATCCATCTCAAATAATTTCATTGAATTTAGATTACATTATAGTGTGTCATTCTTATCTATTACACAAATTGTTTGCTCAAATGATCTCCATTTTTTATATTTAAATTTATTTTTGTTCTTAAAATAATCATAAAGTTTAATGAATTATAATTCCATAATAATGTGGTTTAATATCACATTGTACTCTGGTTAAATTTTTTAGCCTTTGAAATGATAAACTTTTTCTTGTGTAGCTCAAAATATAATCATATATATCATGATAATAATTTAATATTACTTCATATCAAACTGATTTATCTTTTATATAACTCTTATAAAACATATAGACACACAATTTTACTCTTATTTAGCTTTATTTTCACTTTGTTAATCACTAGTGAATCCAATTTAATCTAACGTAAGAATAAATCATTCATATTTTGTGTCTCATTATTCCTAAAAAACTATGTATGGGGACCTTAAATATTAAAGTATTTAGTTATCACATCTTTTAATCTCACAGTTCTAATTATCCATAGATTTAATCATATGTAATTTATTACTACATGTTTAATCTCACATAGAACTTATTTACGTTGATTTGATCACATGTTGAAGCTATTTAATCCTATGCAGTCAATTTAAATTTAAATTTATTATTAAACATCACATAATTTCATAATATTTTTAAAATTCTTCAACTCAATGCATCTTTTATCAAATTCAATACAATATTATTGAAATATTTCAACTCATCTCAGAATACATAAAATTAATCGAAGGTATTATCCACATTTTATAAAAAAATCATTATATTTTTACAAACTTTTATAATATATGGTATGTCCTTAGACTACACCAATGAATATCAACTACCTAATATAAAATCTATGATAATTTAACCAATAAATGCACCACTAACCTCTAAAAATACATCTCCATGTATTATCATCATTTTGAATCATCCATGTCATGAATACTTATTCATGAAAAGTAATAAAAAGGAAAGATATTTCAGATATATCAACTATATTTATTCTTTGTGATATACATCTCTTTATATTCTCCAAGAATATAATATTAACAGTGATCTCATAATCCAATATCACTTTTCATTTTTCCGAACTAATTTCAGCTCAGTAATCCTAAAAAATAGGCTTCCTTAAACTCTTCTCTATCGTACAATCTTATCTTTAACCTATTCAAAATTTATTGAAATAATTCACTTATTGAAAAAAATACAACCATAATCATAATACATTGGGATCTTCACTCATCTAAGATTCCAAAATATTGAGTCACGATACTCCTCTTTCTTTTCAGAAATTACTTGATTTGAGATACTCCTCTTAGTTTCCTCGGACATATTGAGTCAATATCCTCTTCATGGTTTCTCAAAATATATTGAGTTGATATCCACCTCTCTATTTTACAAAATAACTTAATTTAAGGTACCCTTATTTGTTTCCTTTGATGAATTAAGTCAAGAAATTTCTACTAGCTTCTTAAAATACATTGAGTCGAAATAGTTCTCTTAGATTCCATAGAATACCTTGACCTAAGATACTCCTATTGGTTCCCTTTAATAACTTCACTTGGATCATCTTCTAGAGTAAACAAGAAAATTTCACTTTAGTTTTTGTCATATAAAAACCATTCTATTGATATCATTCACCATGTAATCAACTCCTTATGACTTTAAACTTATTTTAAGTGGTCCTGTATGTATAGCCTTAAAAGTTTCACATTTTTTTATGGATGAATGACTGTAAAAGTCACCACTTTGGTCATTATCTCATAAAATTAAATTTTATGTGTTTTCGTGTTAAATGTAACTAGATTATATATATTTTTATTCCATTAATAGGTGTATGTATTAAGAAACATTCAGGGGTCTAATACCTCCCTTATAACACCTACCACGTATTTTAGAGGTTACTAGTGCATCCATTGATGGTAATAAATTTTAATATATCTTTCTATAAGGATTTAAATTTTAGAGTAACCTAATACTTGGATCAGATACGAGAAGGTATAATTCTCATTTAAAGATTCCTGTTAAATTACTGTTATAAGTAAATCAATTTCACAAAATTGTAATTGGTATTATTACTGGGAAGTATTTTAGAAACATTTCATAATTCTATGAGAGTCCTGGAATAGGAAACAAAAACACTTAAGGAAAATGGGTGAGTGTTGTGTTTCATAAAATAACCCAAATTGTCCATGAAAAAGAAATCATCAAAAACTATTATTACAGCGAAATATTTGGACAATACTTCTTTTAAATAACCCTATATAAAATTATCTTATAGAATAAAGGATTTTTAATAGTGTATACCACCAAAAACATTATAAATATTCATGATGTACAAATTTTTAGACAAAGAGGAGAATACTGTTGAAATCATAAATGACGACTTATCTTTTGTTAGCTTAACTTTTCAAGCATTCTTGGAGAAATTGAAATCAATGATAAAAACATGTGAATAAGCTAATTTGGTGATAAATTGTAAAAAATAAAATTTTATGGACAAATAAATAATTTTATTAGGTAAAAAATAAGAAAAAAAGGAAACATGATATATGTTATGTAGGTAAGCTCTTAAGTGAATTGCAATTGAATTGTTAAACCATTGAGAAAGAATGAGTATCTCTTGTTAGTTCTATAAAAAATTCAGTTTATATCCCAATGGATCAAAATTTATAGTTTATATGGATCATTCATTATTAAAGAATTTAATGGATAATATATAAGTTTAACCAAGTGTTATTTTTGGGATATTTGTGTTATATGAATTTTACCTTCACAATAGAGGTATGAATATATCTTAAAACATTGAAGTATCATCTTATAAGAAATATGGGAACTAAATAAATCTCTTCCACTCTAATTTATGTAAAATTTATCAATAAACAATAATTTTCATTTAATATACACTAGTTTTTATCATGTTAATAAATTTTAAATTATCAAGATATGCGGATCATTACTATTAATATCATCTATAGTCAGATAAATAAATCACATATTTTGGTAATGTGGTACCATTGGGTAGAATGTCTTGACGACCTTTGATTTTTATTTATTTCTATATAATCTCAAATTTAACTAGATCAATAGAGAACACTTATATGACTTGTTACATAAAAGGCACAGGGCTCAATATCTTAATTAAAGGCCTATAAACCAAACTATAGTGGAACTACCCCTCCCTAGAATCTACTTCATTGATAGTGCATAGATTTCCACCTCGCATGGATGATCAGATAGAATTTACTTATATAGATCTACATAGTTTCTGGTACTGATGGTAAAGTTAGCATATCCCTCTCTTAATTCCTAATCTAGTTAGATGTATTGTAGTGAAAATTACTTTATTTGAATCATCCTCATTGGAATTATCTTGTTATTTATACCCTGATTGCTTCATGGTATAGAGGTCATGTCACCCACAATCCCCTGTCCCATAGTCATGAGGTGGCCCGGAGTCATAGTTTTCTGAAGTTCAATGGTTTTCCAAAGGCCTAGTAGACTGAAGGGCCAAATTATTGGCTCATAGCTCCTAATTTTATGAATAGTTATGTTGTTATAGTAACTTGAAAATTCACATACACGTGGTTTTGAACCCATTTCTTTTTTATTTTGAATTACAGGGTTTACCACTTGGGCTCCACCCTAACTTATACTATTGGGAATACCCACAATTGCTGAATGTATGAGAAAATGGTATTTTTATAATATGTATTCCCAAATAATTTGCAGCCTTAATCGTATACTATTGACACACTTTTCAATGTATGAGACTCTTTAGAAGTGATAAAATAATAGTAAAATTATTTCAATGCTATTTCTTAATAGACACCATGTTTGATGTATTTAAGGAATTAATACTTATGTTTGATATGTTTCAAGGAGTGGGGAAGTTAGGATAAGGCGGAAAACCAAAGACAAACATTTTTTTGGGGTTTTTATTTTATGGGACCACTCTTTTATTTATAGAAAAATATTACATTTTGGTAATTATGAACTATGTATCATTGGGGGAAAAATATTTTACATTTTCAAAAACAATTGGGTAAAGTGTCATAAAATTTTCTAAAAATTATAAATTTAGTAAATTTGGAGAACAAATAGTTTTTTAAATTATAATAGGGTAAAATTTCATAATTTTCAATTTACTATTTTAATAGATAAGTATGGATATAGACACAAGACCAAGACCAGTTTTCATCTTTAGTCCATTATTCAAGAAGAAGTTTGAAACAAATCTAAAAAATCCATACTTTAAGAGAATGTAAATAATTGAATGATGGTTTATTCTCTCAAGAGAGATAATGATATATGTTATTTTAAGAAGCCCTATAAGACTCATATAGGTGTGTTACCAAACATGTAATTTTTTTGAAAAATCATATAATTTCACAGTTGAGATTGAACAAATGGAATATTGTAATGTGAAAATATTAAATTAAGATTTGAATATTTTTTAGGAAATGAGTTTTTTACAACTAATTAATATCGGGGAATCAATCAGGTAATCATAAGAGAATACTAAAATTTTAAAAATAAAGACTAAATAAATTTAATAATTTTCAAATATAATGTTGAGAGTTCAAGGAAGGATATAAATTACTTTTATTCAACTCAAGATTAAAGTTTATTTCTGGGAAATTGAGACTCATGCAAACTGTTGTATTTTTAATACTAATGATACACCTTTATGTAGCTATATAAATTATAGTACTAGATAAAAGACTATTTTTTTATGAATGTAATTGGTTAAATACATACCTAGGAGGATACACCATAGGTTTACTGTTCACATAAAATCTAAGTGATTAAGCTTATGGGAGTGTATATCTAGAGATATAAAACATAATACTCTTGATATAAAACCCAACACCATATCAAGTATCATTTTATCATTGGTTAAAATATGATGAAAATACATCAAACATTAAAATAATATCTTTAACCTAGAATATATAAAACAAATGTTAAAACTACATTCAATATCAGTTACTATAAAAAATAATTTTAAAATTTACATTAAATATTGATTTATTGGTATTTTAAATTTTTTATGAAACTTTATATTGAAAGTGTTCTAAATGATGGTTTTTATAAAAAATTTATGATGAAATCTTAAATAAATATATAGATAGGGAGGGGAATTTTAACAAATGTTATTCTGAAAACCGACCATGAAAGTTCTTTAAAAGTAATTTTTCATAATAAATAACTTTGAATGTCCCAAATAAATATCTACATTGATATAATTTCAATATTTTTTAATAACTAATGGTGAAAGAACATTCAATTTCTGTTTTCAGAAAAACAAACATTAAATACATATTATTATTTTTTACGATTTAATAAAATTAAATAACCCATGAACTATAAAAAGATTTACATTTCCATAGAATAATAGAAAATAGTGGATAATAATAGAAAAATACTCAATGAAAACATTACAATTACATCATTAACAAAAAAAATTAACATACACAAAACTTTTAGATATGAATATACAAATTAGTAAAACCTAAAAAAGATTTTATAAATAAACCAACAAGGTGGTTTTATATTTTGTCTAATATATTGAAACATTATCCAAAAACCTAAATAGGTAATAAATTTTATTAAATTAAAAATAATACATCTTGTTTTAAAACATAAGAGTTGTAATAAAAATAAAATTTTAAAAATATGTTTTCATTATGATTATCCTAATATCAAAAAATTAACCATAAAACATAATACACACATTCAACACTTTCTAGTTGAAGATTAAATTGAGGTTATGAAATGAACCTTCAAAAATATAAACCACTATATATATAAGATAATAAAAGTTATAATTGATATAATATATATCTATATATACTATCTCGTAATTAATTTTATTTGGGTTCTTTATCGACAAGTGACCCCTATTAACCTCCTTCCATGGAAAGGTTAAATTTCATAAAATAATAATCAGAATTTATATAAGATTAAAAAATTATTATGAAATAACTAATTTAATAGAATAAAAAATATTAATTCAATAAATCATGAAAACATTTATGAACTATACCCAATAATGAGAATAACCAATAATTTTTTTCATTCAGGAGAATAGAATATGCCAAACATCAAATGACTACTAAAAAATAAAAAATAAAAAATTAATTAAATTATAATTTTAACATATACCCCTTCCTTATTTGATTGGGAAGAGGAAGATACAATACTAGGTCGTAGGTGACATCCCCAAGACACCAAATCCTAACAATAAATTCCATGGGATTTATAATAGTTAGGGGATGATTTTACCTTTTTAAAATAAAAAAACCACACCATGTAGCCCCAATATGATGCATTAGATCAATGTAATACAACTCAATATTAACCAACTGAAAACAAAACACAACTAAAATCATGAACCATATCATTGTACAAAGCAGAAACCAAAAACCAAGATCAATGTACAATGCAGAAACCAAAAAACTCAAAGTCTCAAAGCCACTAACTCAGAAACTGCTAGCAATCTCCAAGATCCAAACCCACAATCCATGATCAAGGAATCATGATGCATCAATAAGTAAATGATATTCCTTGGCATTACCTGTGTCTTAATACGTGACATCTACAGTCGTACACAAGTTCCCGAGAAAGGGCGGAGTATAAAAATTAGTAGGGTTTCCCTAAATAACTTCCCTAATCATGAAACTATGATAGAACATGTTAGCACATTTATAAAAAAATAATTTATACGAAAATTTTTAAAATAGTTTATATTAAATCCAAACCTTTTTCCTCGTAATGAAAGCAAACTATTATTTTAAACTGTTTCACAAGTTCCATTTTTTATCCTAACCCATTCCATTCCACATATCCACACATTCATCCAATCATGGATCCCCCTGTACTCCAAAGTGGTGAGTTATACATTCACCAAAATTTCACTTTGTGAACTATTTTTATGGGGGAAACATCATTCCATTATCCATCCCACTTTTCAGAGGGGAATCTTCATGCCCTTATCTATCCCAATTGCACATGAACACACACCAACTATTTATTAAAAAACAAAGCCAAAACAATTATTTCATACCATTTTGATAAAATTAACCTTTTATTTAAAACAATTTTCAACCAATTTTCCATTCATCAAATACAAACAACTTTTTTAAAATCATCATTTTAAAATAATTTAACAATTCCTCTTTCCAGAAAATAATGAATTTCTATAATTCCCCAAGCCATTGCTAAAGATGGTTTCCAAAATAAGTTGCACCTCAATTTCACAATTAAAAACAAGAATTTTTTTAATTTATCCTTCAATTTATAATAATAGGACTTGATAGTAAATCCACCTTGCTCGTAGACTTTGGAAAAAATGATAAATGACACCAATTCTTCAACAAATAGGGTTGAAACTCTAAAAAATTGCCTTAAATATAATTCCCTATCAACCAAAAAATCATATCTCATCGTGATTGGAATTAGAAAAAATATATATATCCCAAAAATAATATATTTGTCAATCAAAGACAGGGAAGAAGATGAAATCTATTAAAATCCACTAGAAATGATCACTTACCAAGGAATATAGGCCTCTAACGCACTAAGATTCACTAAAGGATAACTCTCGCATTAAAAGGATGGTTGTACACAACCATTAGGATGAGTGAAAAATAATTTTAGGGTTCGATTAAGTGAAAATGTGGTTAAGGGTATAAATTGAGTTCAATCCAAAAAATCAAAATATAATTTTTAACACTGCATTGTTTGGGTTCAAAGTTAGGAAACCTATGCGCCAAACATTACCTATAGAAACACCTCATATAGTTGACTCACATAGTTAGACAAAATGTTCAGCAACCTCTCTCAACCCCTCTATTACACTTTTCATGGTCTCACCTAAGTGGTCTCATTGTTTTGAAAAACATTACTCCATCCATTTGCCTACCCAGTGCTCATTGTTTTCCAATGTACAATTTCCCTTGATGAGTTGCACAGTTTCTACTAACCACGATCAAACCATGCACATATAGAAAATCCTAAAAAATATTCGAAAACTCATCCATACCTTCCCAAACATAACCCAATAATTTTATATAATTATAATACATAAATAAATTGTTAATTAACTGAAACCAGGGTTGATATATTTTCTCCACCACTGTTTTTCACATCTACGAAAAGTTGAAAACTAAAATTGGATTAAAGGAGTTAAGGCCATTGGTCAACCATTTATTTCTCATGTTCCCATGTTTCATACTAAATCTGACCATGTTACCATAAAACCCACACTAGAACATTTCTTTTTCCAAGAAATAATTTATCTTACATGTCCACAATTTGTATTGTCACATGCACAAACATAGCAGTCGAATCCAGTTCAACAAGATCCCCTAGAATCAGTTGGTGAGGATAAGACTAAAACTTCATTAATTGAGATACATGAAATAAAATATGTACTGAACTGAACCACGGTGCCAAATTGGACCAATATTCCACCTCACCATACCATTTAACAATCTCAAAGTGGGAAATGTATTAAGGATATAACTTTCCCTTATTTCCAAAATAATGATGGCTAGGGCTTGTATAGATTCTAAAGAACACATTATAACTCAAAAATAATAAAAGTGACCATAGATGATGATCCCCATATGATTTTTGACAACACTATGAAATATCTATTTTCTTCCTAATCAATTAAATATTCTTTTTTGTCTCATGGACAAGCCTTGGTCCAACTAGTGAAGTCTCTGTTATTTCCACCAAATAAAGTAGAAAACAATAAGGATGCTCAAACAATGCTTCAAAAAAATCATGTGTATCTTGGAATGATAAATATTTTTATATGAGAACTCCACTAATAGTATGTGATCCTCCCATGAGCCATAAAAATCCTTTTACCCAAGCCTAGAGAATTTATTTCAATGTCTTTATCATCCTTTAGGATTTTATATCCATTTGAGGATAATACTTCATACTCATCATTAACTGATTACAAAGGGATTACTATAAGGACTTCACAAAACAAGACTTAAGACTTATATATCGATATGATATTATCAAAATTGGTACGTCATTCATCTTTACCACTAATAAAATATGGATTTTAGACATATCCTCCACTGTATGATATTCACAAATAGGAATGAAAGGGGCCTACTTTGTGATTAGATCCAATATCACCCATATGGAAACAAGTTTTTGAACCAACCTTAGTATACATGTTAAAAAATCTATAACTATCCATTCACATTTCTAAATAGTAATAGGTAATTACTGCAACATACCCACTGGTCATTGGTGTTCATATTTAACCTACTTGATAGTGAGACATCTGAACACAGACTCAACCATTTTTGTTATCATGAAAACCCACCAAAATTATTATTTCAACACTTTATACATAGTTTTTATTCCAAAATCAACAAAACATCTCAAATGTTGGAAATGTTGATGAATTTGTTCCTATAAATCCATCAGTACGACCATCTGATCTCAAAAACACAACACCTATCTTATGTCAAGATTCCATCCCTAAATGGTCCCCACACCATTAAGTTTTGACCTTTTATAAACACATTCAGAATCATATGTTTGTTCTTCTTTAACCAACACCAAAAAAAATCAAGAAAAAAATAATCTATAAAGAAAACCACAATAATATCTCAGTCTTCCCAATCCAAGTGTATGTCGGCTATCATCGACATCAACTACCACAAGTTTGAAACCTCTTATTCCAAATAACAATTTGAATTCCTAATTAATTCATCCACCACAAAATTTTCTTTATATTTCTTATAAATAAATTCAAATGCAAACATTTTTAGATACTATATTCATATTATTTCTCTTAAATTCAAATATCATTATGAGAAAATGTTCTTCCATCTCTAATGATTCCTAAACACCATAAATTTTTCACCAAAGACATAATGATGACATTTTTTAATAGAATGGACTACATCATATAAATATGAATCATGTATTGGGTAGTTCTTATCATGCACCCATAACTGTCAAGATAACTAAGAAACAAAATGATCTCCCCGGATGAGAACAAATCCAATCCCAGATCTTGAAGCATCATAATACACCAAATAACCTTATCCTGATTCTGAAAAAATATAACTCAGTGCTGATTTAAGGAGAACTTTAAGCACTTGAAAATAATTATTACATTCCTTGTTCCATTGGAATTGAACATTTTTACTTTAAAAAAATTTCATTGGTGAATATAGTAATGAAAATGCATGATCAAAATGTTAGTAATAACCTACTAAACCAAGGAAACTGCCTATCTTAAGGACATTATTTAGCAGTTTCCAAGATATCACCACCTATTTTATTTTTGGATTTATTGAAATGTATATTATAGAGATTACATGGCCAAGGAAACATAACTATTATATCCAAAAATAAATTTTTGAATGATTGTCATAAAAATGATGATCTATCAAGATACCCAACATTTTTTCCATGTGATGCTCATGTTTATCCCTTGTCCTTAAATACTCCAATATGTCATCTAGAAACACCACCAGAAAATAATCCCATAATCATTGAAATATTTGATTCATAAATTCCATAAGGGTATTCAGTTCATTTTTATGACCTAAAAGAATCGTTTGATACTCGTAATGGTCATACCTACTCCTAAAGGTTATCTTTGCAATATCCACCTTCTGAACTATCAATTGATGATATCATGATTACAAGTCAATTTTTGATAACCATCAGGTTATCCTCAATTTATTTAACATTCCATAAATGTGTGGAATTAGATACATATTCTCCATCATAAATTACTTAAGAATATGAAAATCTACACACAACCAAAGAGTTCCGCCCACCTTTTTCAGCAACAAAGAAGACACTTCCCAGGGAGATGTACTAGGTCAAATGAACCCTTTACATTATAGATCTTACCACTAAACATTAAATTCCCTTAATTTTTATGATTTCATCTGATAATAATGAAGTAATATTATATTGGTCCCTAGTAATAGATCAATCATAAACTCCACTTCTCTTTTGGGTGGAAACCCTGAGAAATTTTCTAGAAAACAAATCCAAAAACTGATCAACAATTTCTGGAAAACTACTATCCCCAATATCATCCACCAATTCCAATTTCAAAACTACCAACACGTACGAGATCATTCCAACCATTTCTTACAACCATAATTTTTCACCTCCGTTTACATTCTGGTATCCTATAAATAGATGCTTCATGCCAACATCAATTGGAAAACTAACACTTCGAGTATAACAATCGATGTTAAATTTGATCATTATCAACAAATCCAACCCTAGGATTATGTCATAAACATACATCTAAAGAAAAATGAAATCCCAAATAAATTAATCTCCATAAATAGTTATAGAAAATAATTTTCACATAAAGGATCGATATTCTCTTCTTTCAAGAAAAGTTTGATGTTTCAAAATAGATGAAATCATCTCATTATCTAAACCCTGAAGATCAATATATTGAGAAGAAAAAAATGAATGGGATTCACTCATATAAATCAATGATTTTATAAGTGTAGAATTAAAATAAATCATACACCTCAGAATCTATGGTTTAAATTGATCATCCATGATCACTTTCTCAACTCCATACAATTTCATACTTGATGCACTTTTTCTGTATTACCCTATTGAGATTACACTACCTATGGAGTCATGGTATTCCTTGAATAGCCATGGCTAGATTAGTTTGTTTGATGAGTATTATTCTATTCTCTCCTTCATGTCGAAGCATACGATGTCTGTCAAACATGAGATATGACCCAAACACTCGAACATAGAGCACTACGACAATAGCAATGAAGATGCCTATCTGGTTTCAATTGTGAAATTATCTAGGTGGTGCTGTACAATCTCACTTTATGTGATCAAACAAACCAAATTGAAAACATCTAGGCCTTCTGTTGAGTTTAAGAGGAAGATTCATTGATCTAACAATCTAATTCGGAGTCATTACACTACCTGTGAAATTGGTGTCTATCTTCTTATTATTCCTAGAATTAGAGTTCCCTCCATTTCCCATAGGAATCAATATAATTCATCCACCCATAGTTATTGAGATGTCTCTTTCTCCCACCATCTCTCTATTAACCACATCTATATAATCTATCATAAAATGTATGATAATATTCAATTTAATATCTAGAATCAACCCCAATTAAAAAATATGTTCCTTCAAGGACTCCACTGCAACAACCTCTGGTAAAAAGAGGAATAAATTAAAGAAATTATCCAAAAACTCTATCCCTATGAGGTTCTCTTGCTTCAAGATAAAAAATTTCATTGATCTAGAAATATTGAAAATGTGAGGATAGAATGTTTTTCGAAACAATTATTAAAAATCCTACCATACAATGCCTTGGTCCAATTTAGCATGAACTGCTAAATCACAGCACTGGCATGCTCGATCCTCCATCATGTATATTTATGACATGACATTCATCTCATCTAGTGTTCTTAGAAAAATCAAATATTCAATTCAACATATTCATCAATAACTCTGCCTTTTTTGGTTTTGAATCACCCTAAAATATGGTATGATTATTCCTTTGGAACTAAATGGATTGATCCAATTTCCTTTATTCAACCCTTTTGTTCCCTCCATCCACATTTTGAAAACTTTAGAAAATACTCTAAACTAGCTATTGGTTCACCTATGGCTTATGTGAAACCACATTCTTAGTAGTCTCTTTTAGTCCATTTCTTCTATGCCTAATTGGTTCCATTTTCTATAACAATAATAAAATTTCATTTATTATATCTCTTTTTATACTTATAGATTTTAAATTTCAAATTTACCACATAAAAAATACGATGACATGTCTTTCCAAAATTCCACATTTTCCACTTTCAGAACATTTTTAAAAATTGCACCATGCTCTTTGAAAATAAAACAATTTTTAACTATTTTCACAAATAAAAAAAATATCTTTAATAAATAACTAATTGTTCAAAATGAAAAATTCAGTACTAATTGGATGCAATTTATATCAATGGATGTCTTGTTTATCTCATCGGCTAAACCCGTGATGATGAGATTAAAACTCCTAAAACTATCTCAAAACACTTATGTAAATAACTCCCTAGTGACTTGAGGTTTAGTATCAATAGTATAACAACATCTTTTCATGCTCTACATTTCACATTCTTACTATCTTACTCATTTTTACCATCCCAACCCGAGGACTAATCAAGAATGATTTTCCAACTACAAGACCAATAAACCAATAACATTTGTACTAAAATTAAAGATAAACTAGACAAGACTGATACCATTTGTAACATACTTCCCCTCCTAATTTTCTTGGGAAGAGGAAGAGACATTATTATTCCTTAGGTGACATCCCCAAGACAGTAAATGCTAGCAGTAAATTCCAAGGGCCTCATAAAATTTTGGGATTATTTTCCATTTTTAAAATAAAACAACCAAACCAAGAATACCAAAACCATGAATCCACTATATAATGAATGAGAATAATGTAATACAAATAATGTATAAAAAGATGAAAATAAAAACCAACTACAACCATGAACCATATTATAGTAAAAATAAGAATCCAAAAACCAAGACTAGCATACAATGTGGAATCCAAAACAAACAAAACTCAAAGACACCAAGAAACCAACTCAACAACTCCAAACAAGATCTAAGATCGAACTCCATAATCCATGTCAATGGTATAATTATTCTTCCCAAAAGAAATTTTATATATTTCCGTTACTTATATCTTGATATACAACATCTAAAAATTCACAAAACTTTCCAAGAATGGGGTGAGTATAAAACTCAGTAGGTATTCAACAAATTACTTCCCTACTCATGCCACTGGGATAGAACATGTAAGCTGTTAGGACCAATAGGGGCCTATATACCCTGAGAGGGGGGGGGGGGGTGAATCAGGGTATGGATATTATTTTTCAAATTTCTTCCTACCCCACTGGATCTTGACCTCTTTATTACAAGGGTCACTTTGTTTTCTCTTGTGTGTATACTACGATCACTTCTTTACTTCTTTATCTAATGATGATGATTTGAATGCTATTCTGGGAAGCAAACATGCATACACAGAGATTTTTACTTGGTTCACCCTCACTGGGCTACATCTAAGGAGCATACGCCGACAAGTTGCCGGTCGTACCAAATTCCACTATTCTTCACTAGATGTTGATACAATGTTCGGGATAGATCGATTCTATGCCCAGGCTCACTTCCTTTACAATATTTAGGATCAGCTTACTGCTTTCCCAAGGGTCACACCCTATTTCTCTATCTTTGTCTCACTGCCGGTGGAGAGGATCACCTTGTTCCACTTTCTAAGCTCATTGCTCTGGAAGGGAATCCACTCACAGTTTATAGACCTGTGGGTCTCTTCATTTGCATGAATACATGCATCCTTAACTGTTGATGGATAATTTGTTATAGTCCAACTTTCATCCACTAATGAATACCGCTTTGCCTCTTAAATACTGGGAAATTCACTTTGGAAACACCTTCGTAAAGAACCCTATTTCGCTAGGCTCCCAATTTCGCAAAGCTCAAACAAGCCTTCACGAAGCTCCTGCCTTTTCGCAAAGCACAACCGCGAAGCACTACTGCGATGCTCAAGTCGTTGCAGAGCAACTTCTCTCGCGAATCTCACTGAGCCAATGTGGAGGGCGCAACTTTCGCGGAGCTACAATAGCTGTCGCAAAGATCTTCTTTCACGAAGCACACAGGCTACGCGAACTACCTTCACGAACCGAGAGCAAATGATTTTCTCTGAAAATTCTCTCTACTTTTCTCGAGGGGTCGACCTGCATTTATAGGTGATTCCACTGACCCTCAACCCTTCTGCGCAAACTCAAGGCCAAGTCATCTCAAATCGCGAAGCTCCGATGTTTCTACCGGAATTCTGTCTAAATCATGAAGCACCACAGCAATTTTCCGAACGCGGTGCTCTCGTAATCATGTAGCATCACCGTCAACATTTCTTTGCACCTTCGTCGCGAAGCTCCCTCGTAAATCTCTTCACCGCCATGATGCGATTCAACTCTGTCATTCGCGAAGCATTGACGTAATCGTGAAGCATCACCGCCTCCATTTTTCTGGACTTCGCAAAATCCAATCCATGCATCCCATATTCGCAAAAATCATGCCTTTTCCATATAAAAATATGATCTTCATGGAAATCCTATTTTCACGATGCTCACCAAACTTCTAATTTTGGACCCCAAAAATTTGGCAAACATAGGGAAACTGCACCACCTTGTACTGATCTTTTGTACCGCTTCTAGATCATCCATTCCTTTGTCATCGATTTTTGTCAACATGGATTGTCAACAACTTCTCGGGAACTTGAAAATTATCTATGGAAACCTACTTTGTCAACAAACACAATCAACCCAAAAATACTGCAATGTTACCTTGAGGTATTTTTTACCAACATAAGCACATTTTCATAAAATAATTAATATGAAACAATATAAAACATTTTATATCAAATCCAAAACATTTTCCTTGTTAATAAACAAAACAATTCTTTAAAAGCATTTCTCAAATCAATTTTTGGCATAAAATATTCCATTCCACACATCTAAACATGCATAAGAAATAGAACTCATGTACTAATGAGTGATGAGTCATAATGTCACCAATACATCACTTGGTGAAAAATTTTGATGGAGGAAATTTTATACCCCTATCTATATGAATTTTTATAGGGGAAACCCTATACCCTTATCTGTCCCAAATGCACATGAATGCAAGCCAAAAATTTATTCCCAAAACCAAGTCAAAAAAATTATGCCAAACCATTTCAATAAAATTTTCTTTTATTTAAAACAATTTCCAACCAATTTTAAATGCATCTAAACATAAATTTGGTTAAAAGACCAATTTCCAAAATTACACAAACTGTCAGTAAACCATCAAAACAACCAAATTCTACAATTCTACAAAGCATCACCAAATATGGTTTCCAACAATCGTTTGACATCAATTTCACAATTCAATCCAAGAAAAAAACAATTTCAAATCAATACTTCATGTTCAAATAAGTATTTTTGAGTGTGAATCCATCTACATAAAAAACATGTGGAAACGAATAATGATACAAATTATTAAAAAAATAGTGTTGAAACTCAAAAAACCTACCTTGTATCTTATTCTGTTTCAATAGAAAAATAATATGTCATCATGATTAGCATAAGAAAACATAGATCTATCCTCAAAAGATTAGATAAATTAATAAAAGATATGTAAGAAGATGAAATCTATAAAAACCCACTAGTAAGAGAAATTATCAAGGAATTTAGGCCTCCAACGCACAAATATTTATCAATGGATTGCTCTCAGATCAAGAGGAAGGGTCTCCGCAACCTTTTGGAGCATAAAAAATAATGTTAGGGACAAATTAAGTGAAAATGGTTAAAGGGGATAAAACAAATTATATGCATAAAATATGGATCTAATTTTTAATGTCACACGATTTAGGGACAGGATTAGGAAAACCATGTGAAAACCGTGCACCAACCACTACCTCCAAACAAAACTCACATTGTTGGTTCACACTATTAGGAAAACTATTTACAAACTTTTTTAATCCACTCTATTCGACTTTGAATAGTTTTACTTAGGTGGATACACTATTTGGCCAAACCATGCACCTATCGTGCACCTACCCACTACACATTATTTCCCTTTACATGATTTCTTGATGGTGTTTCATAGTTTCTACTAACATTTAACAAATCATATACCTCCATAAAATCCACAAAACATTCCAAAACTCTTCCAAAACATCCAAAAAATTGACCTGATAACTTTATATACTTATAATAAATAAATGGAGGTTTAATTACCAGAACCCTATGGTGATACCATAATTAATGGTAGTTAATAATTATATAATTATTCTTACCTATCAAGGAAGAAGAGAAATAAATGCTTAATATTTTTATTTTATATTATTTCATATATATATATATATAAAACTCTAGCATCTTTATCCAAAAAAATTATAGTCGGTGAAAAGTATTCTGGTTCCATAAAACCACAAATAGAAGTTCTATCACCGAGGATAAAAAAATTATGCTGATACCTAAATAGAAATGTAATAAATTAAGCCACTATAAGTTGTATTTACATAATGAGAGGAAAATTAAAATTTAATTACATATAAAAAAATGAAACATGGGTATTGAGAGATCATCATCAATAACAACTTCTATTATGTATTTTTTTTAAATATTCTCAATAGGTAGTATCGCCAATTTAGTAGTTGTGGGCATACCCAAGTGGTAAAGACTACCCATAATCCTACATGAAACCTAGGATCAAATATGAGTGGGGGTTAATTTTCTTATAACTGTATCATTATTCTATTATTTCAGAAGTGTGGGTATTGTAGTTAGTACAATTGTGGGTTATTGTAGAAATAGTACTATTTACCTAATTTGGGCTTCCAGGCCATGCATTCATGCCACGAGGCATTTGGTCCATCCTTGGGAATTGGGGATATCTAGTCCTATGATCCACATGACCTCCAAGTCATCATGTGGGTGTCAATATTTGGTATTCGGGAAACCACAAATTGGAAGACTGAGCCAAAATAGTAGCAGTCACCAGATGAGATAACTAGTATTGTATAGGGAAGCACAAGGAAAGAACTCCATTAGAGAAAGGTCACACACATACTTTTGTGAAGAATGGTAAGATTATTAAATGTAATCTATGGAGACTAATTGTAACATCCCGAGTAAGTAAGGAATAATAGATATTTTTATCTATGTCTATTAATGATTAAGATAGTGTTATAGAGGCTTAAAATGAAAATAAATACAATCTTATGCATGGAATACACTAATATTCTTAAAAGATTGTTTTACTGCCTTGTGATGGCAAACCATTTTTGAATCTATATTTTGACAATTTTATAAACTATTTTTGTCAAAATAAACTTATTCATTATGATTGGGACATCAAAATTTACCTTGTGTGAAATTTTGGTATTTTTCTGACAATGTTCATTTTTTTAATGAATAGTGAAAAATACTGCATTTTACATCAAAACTGCTTTTTAATCTAATTTATTTATACGATTAGATTATGTTTTGAATTGGTTTTGAAGTGGAATTAGAATATATTTTTACCATTTTATCCAATGGTGGTCATTGGAATCAATTTCACTTTGAAATTAGACTTAAACTGGTGTCAATCTTTTGATACTTATTTTTTTGTAAAAACACGCTATTTGCCCTGGCAGCGGGAATTAATTATTAAATTAATTAATGTGACTTATATGATTTGAATTTTGTAAAATAGACTTCATTTTTGAATTCGGAATGTCAAATATAGCTTAGGGTGAATTTTTGGTAATTTTCTGAAAAACTTCAATTTTTGATGAATAGTGAAACCACTAAGTGGTAATCAAGCAAACTGATTTTCCAGTTAAATGAAAGTTTACCACTAATGTGTATTGAATTTTGAAAATCCGACATACATGGTTGTCATTAGTATGTAAAATGTGGTTCAATGGGATAAAAATAATTTTTTGGTGAATAGTAACTTATTAAGTTTTTAATCGCGATTAGTGGTAATTAGTGTAGTTTAAGGTATAATTAATACTTTAATAATATGAAATGACCTAGACACATGTCCCAACCCCATTGGTTGTGTCATGGCCGACCAAGACAAGCCATGGCCTAACATGGGGACCCCATGGATCCACTTTTGTTGGGAAATAACATAAATTACTTTTTATTTAATGTTAAAGTGAAAATGACACTAACATAAATTGTTTAACTAAAACAATTTTTAAGTAGGGTTATACAAGTCCACATTTTGATTATAAATAGTCATTGGAAAGCTAAAAAGATTTCCTATATTATAGTATTTTTTTTATAATTTTTAGACATTAAATAAATTAAATTATATATGACATAATAATGATGGAGCGATGACATCATTATTTGGCGATTTAAATAAAATAGAAAGATAATGAAAAAATCTAAAACCTACACATGGCCAAAACCAATTGGATGAGTGGATTTCGAACCCTTATCACCTTAGCCATGAATTATATAAATGTGGGACCTTTTAAAACCGAAACACATTTTCAAATAAAGTAATGTTTCTTTACTTTCCAAAAGTGCCCCTCCTCTCCTCTTATAAAAGGCCCCCACCTCTACCTCATCTCACACACTCTTCAAGCCTTTGGCTCGGCCAACCCCTGCCCATTTGATCTCTCCACATCCCTCTCCTCATCCTAGAGGATTTCCCTTGGGCAGAATCCTTTCAAAGGAAGCCTTTAGGCTCAAATCAAAAGGAGTTACACTTTTAAAGGTAATTGTTTCTCTCATGTTCATTTGTTTTATTTTGCTTCTCCAACCCCCTAAACTCTTTTTATTTACTTATTTTATAACAACAACAGTATCTTCAATATACTAGGATGTTGTTATAAGATTTATTTGAGCTACAATCTCACACAACTACATCAAATGGTTAAAGAACATACGGTTTCCGTGGATGGCGAAATTCTGCCTCCCGAAACGATGATTGTTCAATACTCATTTAACACCTTCAAAGGTGGCCATTATGATGTCACTATTTTTATATATGATATATAATATGTATATGTTTTCCTTAAGCTTCTGTTTTTCTTCATTTTGGTCATACTTTATGGTTTCCATTATGGGTAAACACGATATCTTCATTTTAGGAAGTGCGGACTACCGCCCCCTAAAAGTGATTTGATTCGTTAATACCATATGTGGGATGTGTAAAGGATAAAGTTAATGATATTATATATGTTATTATACTGGAGTTATAACATACTCTTATACCATTATGAATCCATTCCATGAAATATGAAATAGAAATGGAAGTAGCGTTCATGCGTACGTACGACTTACCGTCTCCATGAACGGTGCGTTTCATTTCTTACCTCTAAATGATTATGTAATATTATAAATTCATGAATGTACTGGATATATATGACATATATGATATCTACATCATGAATAATATTCTGGATATAATGAACCTTTGACCAAATTAACAACATGTAAGTGTAAGAGGTCTATTTTTGACTTAAGAACCAAATGCCGACAAAATGAACATTATTAACTCAACTGATTACATGATGTTCATAACATGGTATAAAAGGAATAATGAACTTGAAAAAGATTCATAATCAAGTAGATATTAACGCAAGTTTATTATTCAGGAGATTAAAGAACGGTCGGGTCAAGTCAGATACGAGGTATGGGACTTCCTCTCAATCTCCTTTCGTTGAGGCATATTTTATTTTATAAACAACTTTCTTTTATACGGTGTATAAACCCCTTTGAATTTTACGTTTATTCAAAAGGAATCTTTTTTATACGAAGCGTTTACTAAACGACAAAAGGTAATGTTTTTGTCGTACGTATGCGGCGACAACGACTTCTCCGCCGTCGTAACCGTTATTTGAGTTTCGGCTTCCTCTACAAGCCATACCTTCTTTTTAAAAGAGAAATAAATACCATATTTTACTTTTCTTTTATTTTGGTATTGAAAATGGTTTCCATAATGTTTTTATATCAATGTGTTGTATTGATATCTCGTGATTGAAATGTGGAAATTTTATGTTTCCTTTATGCATGTTTTATGTGATATGATAATGTTATGGTTCTTGGGCATTATTATGAAGACGGGTGGTTCCGTGATAAACTAAGGGCGGGTGAGCCCGTTATAGCTCTCCAATGCATTGGGTAACGCGAAGGAGTGAAATGTTAAGGTTTCTCCGAAGAGATTTTAGGGAATATACTGTGATGGGTATTCCAAACGTAACCAAGAGGGTTACTCCCTACGTAAGAATGATATGAATGCCTCAAGTTACCTTTATGTCTTATGATTTCTATGATTCATTCATGATTTTATGAGGTATGTTAAAGTGCCTATGTTTTATGGGTAAAGTATGATTTCATTCTTATGTATACATGAACTCATGTTTCCTTTCCATGTTTTTTTTATAACCCATACTGAGTTTTTATGCTCATCCCAAGTTTTTGAAATGTTTTTCACAGGTCAAGGGAAAGGTACATGATAAGATGATAGGGTCAAGTATGTGTCAAAAAGAATCCATGTTTTCATTCAAATGTGTTTCCATTGATGGGAATGAGGAATACTATCTTTATGTAACCACTTTGTTTATATGTGGAATGTAATGCAAGTTTTATGATCTAATTCTCTAAAACTCTAAACCCGAAAAGATCCTCAATGTGTAATCTTGTAATAACTCAAGATTAAGTAAGGTTTAAGGCTGGGGCCTTATAGTTGGTATCAGAGGTCAGTTTAGATAACTTTAGGAGTTAGAGTTCTATTAAATGATTATCCAATTTTTTTTTTCAAAATGATATAGCATTTAAAGATTACCATGTTGCTTCATCTAAGACATGTTTGTTCAGAATGGTTTTCCGCAGAGGAAACAGGGAAGCTGTGCTAGGAAGTCATACATATGGAAATAACCTTCCGAATCAGCATCCAGAAATGGTCGGAATTGGAACTGAATAGTTTGTTGCAGTAATGGCGTAGTTGACTCAAGCGATAAATGGCGGTGGTATCCATGCAAGAGATCAGCCAGATCAACCGCAGAGGAACATGTCAGTGGTGGAACATTTCATGAGGCAACATCCACCATCATTCAGAGGATCATCTGACCCTGTGCTAGCTGAAGGGTGGATTAAAGCACTGGAGAAGATTTTTGATGTCATGGGGTGTTCAGACAATCAAAAGGTTAGTCTTGCTATTTACCGTTTGGAGGGTGAAGCAGATCAGTGGTGGTCAATGGTTAAAAATATCAGGGACGCTGATGAGATTGATGCTCTTGACTGGGATGAATTCAAAGGTATGTTTCTTGAGAAGTATTTTCCTAAGGCTGTTCGACTTAGGATGGAAAAGCAATTCTTGGAATTAAGGCAAGAGGAAGACTCAGTGGCTACCTATGAAGAAAGGTTCACTCGATTGGCAAGGTATGCTCCAAATTTTATCTGGGACCTTGATAGTAAAATCAATCGTTTTTACTCAGGATTAAAGCCAAAGTATCAAAGGGCATTGGCTTCTCGTGAGTTTAAAAGTTATGAAAAGCTTGTTCGATGTGCTGAGAAGGTGGAAATGGAGTTTGCCGATGACCAAGTGTTCTATAACAACCAGCAGAAGAAGAGACCGAGGTGGCAGGAGAAAGGTAAGAATTCTTCAAAAAAGTCTGATGGTAAGAAAACTAAGTTTCCAGTTTGTGATAAATGTGGCAAAAGGCATGCTGGGGAATGTCTTCTGAATTCTGGGAAGTGCTACCGATATGGTAAGATGGGACATAAGGCTTGTGATTGCACTGAAAAGGATCAAGGTGAAGGTAAGAACAAATTTGATTTACAGTTAGTAAAATGTTATAAGTGCAATGAGATGGGTCACTATGCAAACGAGTGTCCGACAAGGAGCTTGAGTGATGGGAAGCAGTTAGACTACAAGCAGAAAGGGGTGGCAAAATCCTTTGCAACTACTTCAGCAGAAGTCGGGACATCAAATGAAGTTGTATCAGGTACTTTGTTTGTTTTTTCAGATTATGCCAGTGTGTTGTTTGATTCGAGGTCTACACATTCTTTCATCTCTGAAACCTTTTCTAGTAAAATGGGAATACCATCTCAAGAAATGACTGCTGAACTTTTGGTAAAAACACCTGGGGGAAGTGCCGAGGCAAAAAGAATTTATAAGAATCTTCCTATCCTTATCTGTGGAAAGAACCTACTTGCAAACCTTATTGTTCTACCTCTAGTAGAGTTTGATGTTATCCTGGGTATGGATTGGCTCTCTATTTACCATGCTATGATTGACTGTAGAGCTAAAGAAGTTTCTTTTCAGAAAGACTTTCAGTTTGTTTACAAGAATGAACCCTTACTGTTGATAACATATCAAGAGGCCGAGAAACTTGTAAAAGATGGAAATGAATGTTACCTTGCACACGTCGTTGAAAATAAAGGAACTGTTCAGATTAATGATGTGCCACTGGTAAATGAGTATCCTGATGTTTTTCCTGATGAGTTGCCTGGAATAATACCAGATCGGGAAGTTGAGTTTACTGTTGACTTAGTTCCTGATGCTAAGCCAATTTCAAAACCCCCTTATCGAATGGCACAAATTGAACTTTTAGAGTTGAAGGAGAAATTGCAAGATTTATTAGAGAAAGGTTTCATTAGACCTAGCACATCACCATGGGGTGCTCCTGTTTTATTTGTTAAAAAGAAAGATGGTTCTATGAGACTTTGCATTGATTATAGAGCCTTGAATAATATCACTGTTAAGAACAAATATCCATTGCCTCATATCGATGATTTGTTTGATCAGCTCCAGGGAGCTCAGTTTTTTTCAAAGATTGACTTGAGATCGGGGTAACATCAGCTGAAGGTAAAGGAGGCAGATATTCCGAAGACCGCGTTCCGTACGAGATATGGCCACTATGAATTTGTAGTAATGCCTTTTGGGCTAACCAATGCACCTGCTGTATTCATGGATTTAATGAATAGAATTTTTCATGAGTTCTTGGATAAGTTTGTGGTGGTTTTCATTGATGATATTTTGGTGTTTTCTAAAAGTAAAGAGGAGCATGAAAAACATTTAAGGGTTATCTTGCAAACCTTAAAAGAAAAGAAATTATATGGGAAATTCAGCAAGTGTGAGTTTTGGTTGCAACAAATTTCTTTCCTTGGTCACATTGTTTCTAAAGATGGAATAACTGTTTATCCTGCCAAAACAAAAGTTGTGGAAGAATGGCCAAGACCCACAAATGTAACCGAGATTCGTAGCTTCCTTGGTTTGGCGGGCTATTACCGAAGGTTTGTTAGAAATTTTTCACGGTTATCTAGTCCAATGACTAAGCTAACTCGGAAGGGTGTTAAGTTTATCTGGACAAAAGAATGTGATGATTGTTTTCAGGAACTGAAAAGAAGATTGGTGAACGCTCCAGTTTTGGAACTACCTTCCAGGAATGGTGAGTTTGTTATATACAATGATGCTTCATTGAAAGGACTTGGTTGCGTCCTAATGCAGAATGATCAGGTAATTGCTTATGCTTCACGACAGTTGAAAACTCATGAGGTAAATTACCCTACACATGATTTGGAATTAGCTGCTATTGTTTTTGCTTTAAAAATTTGGAGGCATCATTTGTATGGAGTAAAGTGTGAAATATATACCGATCACAAAAGTTTAAAGTATATATTCACTCAGAAAGAGTTAAACATGAGACAGAGGAGATGGCTAGAATTAATCAAGGATTGTGATTGTACAATTCATTACCATCCGAGAAAAGCAAATAAAGTGGCTGATGCTTTGAGTCGAAAAAGTAATGCTTCATTAACAATGTTGCGGTTGGAACGTGATCCTTTGGTTAACGATTTGATGAACTTTGGCATGGAAGTTGTTGGTGTAGGAAGTCCTTTTGTTTTGTTTCAGGTATCAGTGAGATCTTCTCTATCAGATAGAATCAAGCATGCACAGAAGCAAGACAGTGAGTTGCAGAAAAAGGTAGAGCTGGTTCAGAAAGGTAAGTTGCCTGAATTCAACATTGATAATGATTGTGTTTTGAGGTTTGGGAAGAGATTGTGTGTGCCTTGTGATTCACAGTTGAAGAGAGAGTTGTTATGTGAAGCTCATAGTTCTCCGTTTTCAGTTCATCCGGGCAGTACTAAGATGTATAGAGATCTGCGGGAGTATTACTGGTGGGATGGAATGAAAAGAGACATTGCTGATTTTACTGTGAAGTGTTTGACTTGTCAGCAGGTTAAAGCAGAGCGGCAGTTACCGAAAGGGATGCTTCAGCCTTTACCAGTGCCAGAGTGGAAATGGGAGAATATATCCATGGACTTTGTTGTTGGATTACCGAAGACATCTCGAGGTAATAATGAAATCTGGGTTATTGTTGATCGCTTGACCAAGTCTGCTCATTTCCTTGCTATACGAGATACTTTCTCTCTTGATCAACTTTCCCGTTTGTATCTTAAGGAGATAGTCAGGTTACATGGAGTTCCTCTCTACATTGTATCGGATCATGATCCCAGGTTTACTTCTAACTTTTGGAAAGGCCTTCAGAAGTCATTGGGTACTGAATTAAATTTTAGTACAGCTTTTCATCCTCAATCAGATGGGCAGTCAGAACGAACAATTCAGACATTGGAGGATATGCTACGAGCTTGTTCTATGGATTATCAGGGAAGTTGGGACCAACATCTTTCTTTGGTTGAGTTTTCATATAATAACAGTTTTCATTCTAGTATACAGATGGCACCATTTCAGGCATTATATGGGAAGCGGTGTCGAACTCCAGCTTTCTGGGATGAAGTGGGTGAAAGGAAGTTGATGGGACCAGAATTGGTAGAAGAAATGGCAGAAAAAGTTCAGCTGATTCAGAAACACATGAGAACAGCTCAGAGCAGGCAGAAGAGTTATGCGGATAACCGGAGGAAGGATCTATCTTTCGAGGTAGGTGATCATGTTTTTCTCAAGGTTTCTCCTTGGAAAAGTGTGATGAGATTTGGTAAGAAAGGAAAGTTGAGTCCAAGGTTTATTGGACCATACGAAATTCTGGAAAGAGTTGGATCAGTTGCATACCGAGTGGCTTTACCTCCGAGTTTATCTCAGGTACACAATGTTTTTCACGTTTCGATGTTGAGAAATTACATGCCAGATCCATCTCATGTTTTGAGCCCAGAGGTAGTTCAGCTGGAAGAGAACCTATCTTATGAGGAACAACCGGTCCAGATTCTTGACCACAGGGAGCAAGTGTTACGGAATAAGGTGATTAAGCAGGTAAAGGTTTTGTGGAAAAACCACATGATTGAAGAGGCAACATGGGAATCTGAAAATGCAATGAGGGATAAGTACCACCATTTATTCGATAAGTAAATAAATTGCGGGGACGCAATTTTCTAAAGGGGGGAAGGATGTAACATCCCGAGTAAGTAATGAATAATAGATATTTTTATCTATGTCTATTAATGATTAAGATAGTGTTATAGAGGCTTAAAATGAAAATAAATACAATCTTATGCATGGAATACACTAATATTCTTAAAAGATTGTTTTACTGCCTTGTGATGGCAAACCATTTTTGAATATATATTTTGAAAATTTTATAAACTATGTTTGTCAAAATAAACTTATTCTTTATGATTGGGACATCAAAATTTACCTTGTGTGAAATTTTGGTATTTTTCTGACAATGTTCATTTTTTTAATGAATAGTGAAAAATACTGCATTTTACATCAAAACTGCTTTTTAATCTAATTTATTTATATGATTAGATTATGTTTTGAATTGGTTTTGAAGTGGAATTAGAATATATTTTTACCATTTTATCCAATGGTGGTCATTGGAATCAATTTCACTTTGAAATTAGACTTAAACTGGTGTCAATCTTTTGATACTTATTTTTTTTGTAAAAACACGCTATTTGCCCTGGCAGCGGGAATTAATTATTAAATTAATTAATGTGACTTATATGATTTGGATTTTGTAAAATAGACTTCATTTTTGAATTCGGAATGTCAAATATAGCTTAGGGTGAATTTTTGGTAATTTTCTGAAAAACGTCAATTTTTGATGAATAGTGAAACCACTAAGTGGTAATCAAGCAAACTGATTTTCCAGTTAAATGAAAGTTTACCACTAATGTGTATTGAATTTTGAAAATCCGACATACATGGTTGTCATTATTATGTAAAATGTGGTTCAATAGGATAAAAATAATTTTTTGGTGAATAGTAACTTATTAAGTTTTTAATCGCGATTAGTGGTAATTAGTGTAGTTTAAGGTATAATTAATACTTTAATAATATGAAATGACCTAGAAACATGTCCCAACCCCATTGGTTGTGTCATGGCCGACCAAGACAAGCCATGGCCTAACATGGGGACCCCATGGATCCACTTTTGTTGGGAAATAACATAAATTACTTTTTATTTAATGTTAAAGTGAAAATGACACTAACATAAATTGTTTTACTAAAACAATTTTTATGTAGGGTTATACAAGTCCAAATTTTGATTATAAATAGTCATTGGAAAGCTAAAACGATTTCCTATATTATAGTATTTTTTTATAATTTTTAGACATTAAATAAATTAAATTATATATGACATAATAATGATGCAGCGATGACATCATTATTTGGCGATTTAAATAAAATAGAAAGATAATGAAAAAATATAAAACCTACACATGGCCAAAACCAATTGTATGAGTGGATTTCGAACCCTTATCACCTTAGCCACGAATTATATAAATGTGGGACCTTTTAAAACCGAAACACATTTTTAAATAAAGTAATGTTTCTTTACTTTCCAAAAGTGCCCCTCCTCTCCTCTTATAAAAGGCCCCCACCTCTACCTCATCTCACACACTCTTCAAGCCTTTGGCTCGGCCAACCCCGGCCCATTTGATCTGTCCACATCCCTCTCCTTATCCTAGAGGATTTCCCTTGGGCAGAATCCTTTCAAAGGAAGCCTTTAGGCTCAAATCAAAAGGAGTTACACTTTTAAAGGTAATTGTTTCTCTCATGTTCATTTGTTTTATTTTGCTTCTCCAACCCCCTAAACTCTTTTTATTTACTTCTTTTATAACAACACCAGTATCTTCAATATACTAGGATGTTGTTATATGATTTATTTGAGCTACACTCTCACACAACTACATCAAATGGTTAAATAACATACGGTTTCCGTGGATGGAGAAATTCTGCCTCCCGAAACGATGATTGTTCAATACTCATTTAACACCTTCAAAGGTGGCCATTATGATGTCACTATTTTTATATATGATATATAATATGTATATGTTTTCCTTAAGCTTCTGTTTTTCTTCATTTCGGTCATACTTTATGGTTTCCATTATGGGTAAACACGATATCTTCATTTTAGGAAGTGCGGACTACCGCCCCCTAAAAGTGATTTGATTCGTTAATACCATATGTGGGATGTGTAGAGGATAAAGTTAATGATATTATATATGTTATTATACTGGAGTTATAACATACTCTTATACCATTATGAATCCATTCCATGAAATATGAAATAGAAATGGAAGTAGCGTTCATGCGTACGTACGGCTTACCGTCTCCATGAACGGTGCGTTTCATTTCTTACCTCTAAATGATTATGTAATATTATAAATGCATGAATGTACTGGATATATGTGACATATATGATATCTACATCATGAATAATATTCTGGATATAATGAACCTTTGACCAAATTAACAACATGTAAGTGTAAGAGGTCTATTTTTGACTTAAGAACCAAATACCGACAAAATGAACATTATTAACTTAACTGATTACATGATGTTCATAACATTGTATAAAAGGAATAATGAACTTGAAAAAGATTCATAATCAAGTAGAGATTAACTCAAGTTTATTATTCAGGAGATTAAAGAACGGTCGGGTCACGTCAGATACGAGGTATGGGACTTCGTCTCAATCTCCTTTCGTTGAGGCATATTTTATTTTATACACAACTTTCTTTTATACGGTGTATAAACCCCTTTGACTTTTACGTTTATTCAAAAGGAATATTTTTTATACGAAGCGTTTACTAAACGACAAAAGGGAATGTTTTTGTCGTACGTATGCGGCGACAACGACTTCTCCGCCGTCGTAACCGTTATTTGAGTTTCGGCTTCCTCTACAAGCCATACCTTCTTTTTAAAAGTGAAATAAATACCATATTTTACTTTTCTTTTATTTTGGTATTGAAAATGGTTTCCATAATGTTTTTATATCAATGTGTTGTATTGATATCTCGTGATTGAAATGTGGAAATTTTATGTTTCCTTTATGCATGTTTTATGTGATATGATAATGTTATGGTTCTTGGGCATTATTATGAAGACGGGTGGTTCCGTGATAAACTAAGGGCGGGTGAGCCCGTTATAGCTCTCCAATGCATTGGGTAACGCGAAGGAGTGAAACGTTAAGGTTTCTCCGAAGAGATTTTAGGGAATATACTGTGATGGGTATTCCAAACGTAACCAAGAGGGTTACTCCCTACGTAAGAATGATATGAATGCCTCAAGTTACCTTTATGTCTTATGATTTCTATGATTCATTCATGATTTTATGAGGTATGTTAAAGTGCCTATGTTTTATGGGTAAAGTATGATTTCATTCTTATGTATACATGAACTCATGTTTCCTTTCCATGTTTTTTTTATAACCCATACTGAGTTTTTATGCTCATCCCAAGTTTTTGAAATGTTTTTCACAGGTCAAGGGAAAGGTACATGATAAGATGATAGGGTCAAGGATGTGTCAAAAAGAATCCATGTTTTAATTCAAATGTGTTTCCATTGATGGGAATGAGGAATACTATCTTTATGTAACCACTTTGTTTATATGTGGAATGTAATGCAAGTTTTATGATCTAATTCTCTAAAACTCTAAACCCGAAAAGATCCTCAATGTGTAATCTTGTAATAACTCAAGATTAAGTAAGGTTTAAGGCTGGGGCCTTATAGTTGGTATCAGAGGTCGGTTTAGATAACTTTAGGAGTTAGAGTTCTATTAAATGATTATCCAAATTTTTTTTTTCAAAATGATATAGCATTTAAAGATTACCATGTTGCTTCATCTAAGACATGTTTGTTCAGAATGGTTTTCCGCAGAGGAAACAGGGAAGCTATGCTAGGAAGGCATACAGAAGGAAATAACCTTCCGAATCAGCATCCAGAAATGGTCGGAATTGGAACTGAACAGTTTGTTGCAGTAATGGCGCAGTTGACTCAAGCGATAAATGGCGGTGGTATCCATGCAAGAGATCAGCCAGATCAACCGCAGAGGAACATGTCAGTGGTGGAACATTTCATGAGGCAACATCCACCATCATTCAGAGGATCATCTGACCCTGTGCTAGCTGAAGGGTGGATTAAAGCACTGGAGAAGATTTTTGATGTCATGGGGTGTTCAGACAATCAAAAGGTTAGTCTTGCTATTTACCGTTTGGAGGGTGAAGCAGATCAGTGGTGGTCTATGGTTAAAAATATCAGGGACGCTGATGAGATTGATGCTCTTGACTGGGATGAATTCAAAGGTATGTTTCTTGAGAAGTATTTTCCTAAGGCTGTTCAACTTAGGATGGAAAAGCAATTCTTGGAATTAAGGCAAGAGGAAGACTCAGTGGCTGCCTATGAAGAAAGGTTCACTCGATTGGCAAGGTATGCTCCAAATTTTATCTGGGACCTTGATAGTAAAATCAATCGTTTTTACTCAGGATTAAAGCCAAAGTATCGAAGGGAATTGGCTTCTTGTGAGTTTAAAAGTTATGAAAAGCTTGTTCGATGTGCTGAGAAGGTGGAAATGGAGTTTGCCGATGACCAAGTGTTCTATAACAACCAGCAGAAGAAGAGACCGAGGTGGCAGGAGAAAGGTAAGAATTCTTCAAAAAAGTCTGATGGTAAGAAAACTAAGTTTCCAGTTTGTGATAAATGTGGCAAAAGGCATGCTGGGGAATGTCTTCTGAATTCTGGGAAGTGCTACCGATGTGGTAAGATGGGACATAAGGCTCGTGATTGCACTGAAAAGGATCAAGGTGAAGGTAAGAACAAATTTGATTTACAGTTAGTAAAATGTTATAAGTGCAATGAGATGGGTCACTATGCAAACGAGTGTCCGACAAGGAGCTTGAGTGATGGGAAGTAGTTAGACTACAAGCAGAAAGGGGTGGCAAAATCCTTTGCAACTACTTCAGCAGACGTCGGGCCATCAAATGAAGTTGTATCAGGTACTTTGTTTGTTTTTTCAGATTATGCCAGTGTGTTGTTTGATTCGGGGTCTACACATTCTTTCATCTCTGAAACCTTTTCTAGTAAAATGGGAATACCATCTCAAGAAATGACTCCTGAACTTTTGGTAAAAACACCTGGGGGAAGTGCCGAGGCAAAAAGAATTTATAAGAATCTTCCTATCCTTATCTGTGGAAAGAACCTACTTACAAACCTTATTGTTCTACCTCTAGTAGAGTTTGATGTTATCCTGGGTATGGATTGGCTCTCTATTTACCATGCTAAGATTGACTGTAGAGCTAAAGAAGTTTCTTTTCAGAAAGACTTTCAGTTTGTTTACAAGAATGAACCCTTACTGTTGATAACATATCAAGAGGCCGAGAAACTTGTAAAAGATGGAAATTAATGTTACCTTGCACACGTCGTTGAAAATAAAGGAACTGTTCAGATTAATGATGTGCCAGTGGTAAATGAGTATCCTGATGTTTTTCCTGATGAGTTGCCTGGAATAATACCAGATCGGGAAGTTGAGTTTACTGTTGACTTTGTTCCTGATGCTAAGCCAATTTCAAAACCCCCTTATCGAATGGCACAAATTGAACTTTTAGAGTTGAAGGAGCAATTGCAAGATTTATTAGAGAAAGGTTTCATTAGACCTAGCACATCACCATGGGGTGCTCCTGTTTTATTTGTTAAAAAGAAAGATGGTTCTATGAGACTTTGCATTGATTATAGAGCCTTGAATAATATCACTGTTAAGAACAAATATCCTTTGCCTCATATCGATGATTTGTTTGATCAGCTCCAGGGAGCTCATTTTTTTTCAAAGATTGACTTGAGATCGGGGTACCATCACCTGAAGGTAAAGGAGGCAGATATTCCGAAGACCGCGTTCCGTACGAGATATGGCCACTATGAATTTGTAGTAATGCCTTTTGGGCTAACCAATGCACCTGCTGTATTCATGGATTTAATGAATAGAATTTTCCATGAGTTCTTGGATAAGTTTGTGGTGGTTTTCATTGATGATATTTTGGTGTTTTCTAAAAGTAAAGAGGAGCATGAAAAACATTTAAGGGTTATCTTGCAAACCGTAAAAGAAAAGAAATTATATGGGAAATTCAGCAAGTGTGAGTTTTGGTTGCAACAAATTTCTTTCCTTGGTCACATTGTTTCTAAAGATGGAATAACTGTTGATCCTGCAAAAACAAAAGTTGTGGAAGAATGGACAAGACCCACAAATGTAACCGAGATTCGTAGCTTCCTTGGTTTGGCGGGCTATTACCGAAGGTTTGTTAGAAATTTTTCACGGTTATCTAGTCCAATGACTAAGCTAACTCGGAAGGGTGTTAAGTTTATCTGGACAAAAGAATGTGATGATTGTTTTCAGGAACTGAAAAGAAGATTGGTGAACGCTCCAGTTTGGGCACTACCTTCCAGGAATGGTGAGTTTGTTATATACAGTGATGCTTCATTGAAAGGACTTGGTTGCGTCCTAATGCAGAATGATCAGGTAATTGCTTATGCTTCACGACAGTTGAAAACTCATGAGGTAAATTACCCTACACATGATTTGGAATTAGCTGCTGTTGTTTTTGCTTTAAAAATTTGGAGGCATCATTTGTATGGAGTAAAGTGTGAAATATATACCGATCACAAAAGTTTAAAGTATATATTCACTCAGAAAGAGTTAAACATGAGACAGAGGAGATGGCTAGAATTAATCAAGGATTATGATTGTACAATTCATTACCATCCGGGAAAAGCAAATAAAGTGGCTGATGCTTTGAGTCGAAAAAGTAATGCTTCATTAACAATGTTGCGGTTGGAACGTGATCCTTTGGTTAACGATTTGATGAACTTTGGCATGGAATTTGTTGGTGTAGGAAGTCCTTCTGTTTTGTTTCAGGTATCAGTGAGATCTTCTCTATCAGATAGAATCAAGCATGCACAGAAGCAAGACAGTGAGTTGCAGAAAAAGGTAGAGCTGGTTCAGAAAGGTAAGTTTCCTGAATTCAACATTGATAATGATTGTGTTTTGAGGTTTGGGAAGAGATTGTGTGTGCCTTGTGATTCACAGTTGAAGAGAGAGTTGTTATGTGAAGCTCATAGTTCTCCGTTTTCAGTTCATCCGGGCAGTACTAAGATGTATAGAGATCTGCGGGAGTACTACTGGTGGGATGGAATGAAAAGAGACATTGCTGATTTTACTGTGAAGTGTTTGACTTGTCAGCAGGTTAAAGCAGAGCGGCAGTTACCGAAAGGGATGCTTCAGCCTTTACCAGTGCCAGAGTGGAAATGAGAGAATATATCCATGGACTTTGTTGTTGGATTACCGAAGACATCTCGAGGTAATAATGCAATCTGGGTTATTGTTGATTGCTTGACCAAGTCTGCTCATTTCCTTGCTATACGAGATACTTTCTCTCTTGATCAACTTTCCCGTTTGTATCCTAAGGAGATAGTCAGGTTACATGGAGTTCCTCTCTACATTGTATCAGATCGTGATCCCAGGTTTACTTCTAACTTTTGGAAAGGCCTTCAGAAGTCATTGGGTACTGAATTAAATTTTAGTACAGCTTTTCATCCTCAATCAGATGGGCAGTCAGAACGAACAATTCAGACATTGGAGGATATGCTACGAGCTTGTTCTATGGATTATCAGGGAAGTTGGGACCAACATCTTTCTTTGGTTGAGTTTTCATATAATAACAGTTTTCATTCTAGTATACAGATGGCACCATTTCAGGCATTATATGGGAAGCGGTGTCGAACTCCAGCTTTCTGGGATGAAGTGGGTGAAAGGAAGTTGATGGGACCAGAATTGGTAGAAGAAATGGCAGAAAAAGTTCAGCTGATTCAGAAACACATGAGAACAGCTCAGAGCAGGCAGAAGAGTTATGCGGATAACCGGAGGAAGGATCTATCTTTCGAGGTAGGTGATCATGTTTTTCTCAAGGTTTCTCCTTGGAAAAGTGTGATGAGATTTGGTAAGAAAGGAAAGTTGAGTCCAAGGTTTATTGGACCATACGAAATTCTGGAAAGAGTTGGATCAGTTGCATACCGAGTGGCTTTACCTCCGAGTTTATCTCAGGTACACAATGTTTTTCACGTTTCGATGTTGAGAAAGTACATGCCAGATCCATCTCATGTTTTGAGCCCAGAGGTAGTTCAGCTGGAAGAGAACCTATCTTATGAGGAACAACCGGTCCAGATTCTTGACCACAGGGAGCAAGTGTTAAGGAATAAGGTGATTAAGCAGGTAAAGGTTTTGTGAAAAAACCACATGATTGAAGAGGCAACATGGGAATCTGAAAATGCAATGAGGGATAAGTACCCCCATTTATTCGATAAGTAAATAAATTGCGGGGACGCAATTTTCTAAAGGGGGGAAGGATGTAACATCCCGAGTAAGTAAATAACAATAGATATTTTTATCTATGTCTATTAATGATTAAGATAGTGTTATAGAGGCTTAAAATGAAAATAAATACAATCTTATGCATGGAATACACTAATATTCTTAAAAGATTGTTTTAATGCCTTGTGATGGCAAACCATTTTTGAATCTATATTTTGACAATTTTATAAACTATGTTTGTCAAAATAAACTTATTCTTTATGATTGGGACATCAAAATTTACCTTGTGTGAAATTTTGGTATTTTTCTGACAATGTTCATTTTTTTAATGAATAGTGAAAAATACTGCATTTCACATCAAAACTGCTTTTTAATCTAATTTATTTATATGATTAGATTATGTTTTGAATTGGTTTTGAAGTGGAATTAGAATATATTTTTACCATTTTATCCAATGGTGGTCATTGTAATCAATTTCACTTTGAAATTAGACTTAAACTGGTGTCAATCTTTTGATACTTATTTTTTTGTAAAAACACGCTATTTGCCCTGGCAGCGGGAATTAATTATTAAATTAATTAATGTGACTTATATGATTTGAATTTTGTAAAATAGACTTCATTTTTGAATTCGGAATGTCAAATATATCTTAGGGTGAATTTTTGGTAATTTTCTGAAAAACCTCAATATTTGATGAATAGTGAAACCACTAAGTGGTAATCAAGCAAACTGATTTTCCAGTTAAATGAAAGTTTACCACTAATGTATATTGAATTTTGAAAATCCGACATACATGGTTGTCATTAGTATGTAAAATGTGGTTCAATGGGATAAAAATAATTTTTTGGTGAATAGTAACTTATTAAGTTTTTAATCGCGATTAGTGGTAATTAGTGTAGTTTAAGGTATAATTAATACTTTAATAATATGAAATGACCTAGACACACGTCCCAACCCCATTGGTTGTGTCATGGACGACCAAGAAAAGCCATGGCCTAACATGGGGACCCCATGGATCCACTTTTGTTGGGAAATAACATAAATTACTTTTTATTTAATGTTAAAGTGAAAATGACACTAACATAAATTGTTTTACTAAAACAATTTTTAAGTAGGGTTATACAAGTCCAAATTTTGATTATAAATAGTCATTGGAAAGATAAAAAGATTTCCTATATTATAGTATTTTTTTATAATTTTTAGACATTAAATAAATTAAATTATATATGACATAATAATGATGCAGCGATGACATCATTATTTGGCGATTTAAATAAAATAGAAAGATAATGAAAAAATCTAAAACTTACAGATGGCCAAAACCAATTGGATGAGTGGATTTCGAACCCATATCACCTTATCCACGAATTATATAAATGTGGGACCTTTTAAAACCGAAACACATTTTCAAATAAAGTAATGTTTCTTTACTTTCCAAAAGTGACCGTCCTCTCCTCTTATAAAAGGCCCCCACCTCTACCTCATCTCACACACTCTTCAAGCCTTTGGCTCGGCCAACCCCTGCCCATTTGATCTCTCCACATCCCTCTCTTCTCATCCTAGAGGATTTCCCTTGGGCAGAATCCTTTCAAAAGAAGCCTTTAGGCTCAAATCAAAATGAGTTACACTTTTAAAGGTAATTGTTTCTCTCATGTTCATTTGTTTTATTTTGCTTCTCCAACCCCCTAAACTCTTTTTATTTACTTATTTTATAACAACACCAGTATCTTCAATATACTAGGATGTTGTTATAAGATTTATTTGAGCTACAATCTCACACAACTACATCAAATGGTTAAAGAACATACGGTTTCTGTGGATGGTGAAATTCTGCCTCCCGAAACGATGATTGTTCAATACTCATTTAACACCTTCAAAGGTGGCCATTATGATGTCACTATTTTTATATATGATATATAATATGTATATGTTTTACTTAAGCTTCTGTTTTTCTTCATTTCGGTCATACTTTATGGTTTCCATTATGGGTAAACACGATATCTTCATTTTAGGAAGTGCGGACTACCGCCCCCTAAAAGTGATTTGATTCGTTAATACCATATGTGGGATGTGTAAAGGATAAAGTTAATGATATTATATATGTTATTATACTGGAGTTATAACATACTCTTATACCATTATGAATCCATTCCATGAAATATGAAATAGAAATGGAAGTAGCGTTCATGCGTACGTACGACTTACCGTCTCCATGAACGGTGCGTTTCATTTCTTAACTCTAAATGATTATGTAATATTATAAATGCATGAATGTACTGTATATATATGACATATATGATATCTACATCATGAATAATATTCTGGATATAATGAACCTTTGACCAAATTAACAACATGTAAGTGTAAGAGGTCTATTTTTGACTTAAGAACCAAATACCGACAAAATGAACATTATTAACTTAACTGATTACATGATGTTCATAACATGGTATAAAAGGAATAATGAACTTGAAAAAGATTCATAATCAAGTAGATATTAACTCAAGTTTATTATTCAGGAGATTAAAGAACGGTCGGGTCAAGTCAGATACGAGGTATGGGACTTCGTCTCAATCTCCTTTCGTTGAGGCATATTTTATTTTATACACAACTTTCTTTTATACGGTGTATAAACCCCTTTGACTTTTACGTTTATTCAAAAGGAATCTTTTTTATATGAAGTGTTTACTAAACGACAAAAGGGAATGTTTTTGTCGTACGTATGCGGCGACAACGACTTCTCCGCCGTCGTAACCGTTATTTGAGTTTCGGCTTCCTCTACAAGCCATACCTTCTTTTTAAAAGAGAAATAAATACCATATTTTACTTTTCTTTTATTTTGGTATTGAAAATGGTTTCCATAATGTTTTTATATCAATGTGTTGTATTGATATCTCGTGATTGAAATGTGGAAATTTTAGGTTTCCTTTATGCATGTTTTATGTGATATGATAATGTTATGGTTCTTGGGCATTATTATGAAGACGGGTGGTTCCGTGATAAACTAAGGGCGGGTGAGCCCGTTATAGCTCTCCAATGCATTGGGTAACGTGAAGGAGTGAAACGTTAAGGTTTCTCCGAAGAGATTTTAGGGAATATACTGTGATGGGTATTCCAAACGTAACCAAGAGGGTTACTCCCTACGTAAGAATGATATGAATGCCTCAAGTTACCTTTATGTCTTATGATTTCTATGATTCATTCATGATTTTATGAGGTATGTTAAAGTGCCTATGTTTTATGGGTAAAGTATGATTTCATTCTTATGTATACATGAACTCATGTTTCCTTTCCATGTTTTTTTTATAACCCATACTGAGTTTTTTTGCTCATCCCAAGTTTTTGAAATGTTTTTCACAGGTCAAGGGAAAGGTACATGATAAGATGACAGGGTCAAGGATGTGTCAAAAAGAATCCATATTTTAATTCAAATGTGTTTCAATTGATGGGAATGAGGAATACTATCTTTATGTAACCACTTTGTTTATATGTGGAATGTAATGCAAGTTTTATGATCTAATTCTCTAAAACTCTAAACCCGAAAAGATCCTCAATGTGTAATCTTGTAATAACTCAAGATTAAGTAAGGTTTTAGGCTGGGGCCTTATACTAATGATATAAAATGTAACGGGAAGTGATAGAGGGTATTACCGTGTAGCATTTCGGCATCTGGAACTTTGGTAATGTATTTTGGGCCTTCATTCCGTATAAGGGTTCATTATCAACTATGTTAAAAATGGTATTATATTATAAATTAAAATTCAAAGGCCTTCAAGCCAAGGATCGACTGAGTGAGTCTCTCCCATATATGTCATTATTAATTAGAAACTCATAAAAATATAACAATGCAATATAGTTCCATGATACTTTTTTATCCCTTAAGAAACTTGAGAAGTATATGAATGTGTCATTTCATAACACTTTTGTTTCTTTTTCAATGATTTTTTGGATTTAATATAGTCCTATATATAGTAAATTTACGAAAAAATTATAAAGAATTTCAAATAAAAAGTAAATAATGTTTTAAAAACACCCACACACACACAACATATGTCAATTGAAGAACAAGGATTACTGGATAGAGTAA
Organism: Viscum album; assembly: GCA_963277665.1. Taxonomy (NCBI): domain Eukaryota; kingdom Viridiplantae; phylum Streptophyta; class Magnoliopsida; order Santalales; family Viscaceae; genus Viscum; species Viscum album. The sequence goes on from CAUJRU010000144.1 coordinate 261,859, forward strand.
AAAATGACTCATACTCTCTCTAAATCTGGACACCTCATTGGGAGGAAATGACACTGAATTAGTTTAATAAATAATATTTTTTTCATTATTATTACCTAATATAACTACATAAGAAAATGATGTATATAATTCCCCAAATTATGAATGATTTTATACACTATAATATGTAAATGGGGATCCCCAGTACACAAATCCTAATACCCAATTAGGTTTGATTCATGAGTTAGAGGGTCCACGTAGGTATGATGTGTAGGTTATTTCAATCATTCCATTTATAAAAACATAGTCTATATTGATGATTTTATTTTATTTTCAATTTATAGATTCATGTCTCTCATATTACCATTCTAGGAAACTATTTTTCGCTCATATTATATCTTCCTTGATGTTGAACTAAGATGGCAAAATAAATATAATACTAACACCCACCCCATATCCTCTTACAGGGATCAGGTGTTCTTTCTAACCTAACTTAGTGATAAGAATATATATCCTACCATCGGGAACAAAGGTCCCATGTGTCTCATGATCTTGAAATAATCCATAAATGATATATGAAAATGTTATATTAGTGTGATTAATTTATAAATACTAATACAGAATAAAAATAATAATTAATTTCTTATAATATTATAAGATACTAGTTTTGATGGGTTATTAGAAAAATTTCCCTTAGTTTTTCTTATATCATTTTTAATTTTTCATGGAGAGTTAGGGGATACATAGGGATGAATTAAACTTCATAAAATATACTACTAGATTTAACTTTTAATTCATCAATATTATTCGTAATAATTTTCTTCCATAGTAAAGAATACCCACCAGGTTTCAAAGTATGGGGGTATATATTTTGTGACTATATGTGTTGGTCAGATCACTTGGAGGCCTATTACAAAAAAAATAATTTATAATTTATAAATTAACGAACAAATAATTTTACAAATTGATTTTATACAAAATAATTATAATACCAGAAAGGATTCGTCATGGCATCTGATGACAAACAACCCCCATATCTATGTATCTAAAAACCCATTTTAAGGCATGGTTATTCATTCTATTTATTCCCAAAAATATAAGTTGAAGTGAATTTAAATTTTAAATCCCTCTATCTAATTACTGAAAAATATATCCACCTATTCAAAATTTACATCATATAATTAAAGATAAATTTCATCTATAATTGAATATAAAAAATATTAGTCATATGAAATATATAATATTTTATGAATTAGAAGAAAAATAGTTTATATATTTCACCGCTATGGACTCCCAAAACCGATCTTCCGCCGTCTATTAAATATTTCACTAATAATTATATAAAATATCAATTTTACATCATCTCTGCATGGAAATAAAATTCCTAATATTTTTTTTTCATTTAATCCAAAAGGGATATTATTATCATAAAAATAAATTTGAATCCTATGATCCCTATGAATAGGTGAAATTTTTGATAAATGTATAATCAAATGTAATTAACTTTAGGAATCATCTTCTCTAAAGAAGAATATGAATCTTCCATAATAGCCACAGCAATATTACTATGAATAATTTTGACAAAAATATGTTGAATTTCATTAAATACTTTTATTATAGAAGATATATTAATTTTAAAAAACACACACATACCTCATTATGTTTTCCCCTACCACCATTTACATAATTTTACCACATAAATTTCAAGAAATTATATATACCTTTATTTGATTCAAATTAAATGAATTTTCAAAGAAAAACAATATTTTTTATCACTAAGAAGAAAATTAAAACTATTATGGTTACTAATATAGCTCCATAAAATTGCATATCTAAAAATGAATAATATAAAGAAATAGTCACAAAAAAAATAATGATCTCGGGCTTCTACAGCTAAAAAAGTGTCACTGACACTGATGAATATAATAATTATTAAAAAAAATAATAAGAATGATCAACATTTATATATTTAAATATCCAAGTAAAAAAACAGTTTCATTATATGTCTAATATTTACAAAAAAATAAATATGTCAAGATTATTAAACAAATTTTATTTAACAAAAACTAATGAATATAAAAATTAATTCAATAAATGAATAATTAACCAACATATATTTATTTAAATATTCATGTAAAAAAATTGAGTTTTTAAATGTGTACAAATTGTAATAAAATAATGATGTTAAACTTATTTAATAAAAAAAATTAATAAAAATTAATGAGTATATAAATTAATACAAAAATGGTGAAAATGAGAAATATCTTTAGATCTATATACTCAAGTTAAAAATAATTTTTTTACACTTACATGTTTCACAATAAAAATAATGATATCAATATTTTTCAAAAAAAATATTGAACTCAAAAAAATGAACATATAATTTAATAAAAAAATTAAATAAATGCCCAATATCTATATATTTAAATATTTAAGTAAAAAATATAGTTTTTTTCATGTGATCGTTTCAAAAAATAATAATAAATATATATTTACCCAAATAATTAAGAGACTGATAGAGTATTTTCTCATATCCCTTATATGGGATCATTTTTTATAGCACAGACCATGTCTACAATAGAATCACTGTTATCCTTTGATAATCATGAAATAAATGATTAAATATAAAATTAGTGAACAACATTATCAATATTTTAATCACTTCAATAATTTTTTCCCCTGGAAATCATTAGATCATTGATTATTAAATGGGTCAATAATAATGGATCATTTATAATTCTATGGGTAAATAATATAAATTATTTTCTCTATATGGATATCCATGATATATGGTTCTTCTTTATAAAAAAATATTTTCAAATCAAGTAAATGTAAATCCATAATCATAACATTTCACAAAACTTTTACTATCAACCAAGTTACAGTTAAGTAGTGGTACATGAAATTTAGTATAATAAATTAACCATATAACCTTAACAACTCCAAAATATGATTTTGTTTCATAAATTGTGTTTTTATCCTTTTCACTTGAAAAATGTATTGCATCCTCAATAGACATTACTCCACTGTTTTTAATGGTACATTTATTGCTATAATTTTTTGTGTAAAATGTGTAACAATTAATTTCAAAAACAAACCATGTGATTACATTAACACATGGTTCCCTAGATAACCATTCCAAGGATTATGGTACAAATAAATCTGTGTTGATTTCACCTTAAACAATGAAACACATGTATTTTTATGACCATTGATTAACCACTATTCAAATTCATTCAAATATCATATGTTTAATCTTGAAATATGAGATGGTACATATGGTTGGACTTCACATATGCTGATCGAAATGTATAAATGAGAATCCATCATTATATCACATGTAATTACCTTTAATTTTAATCCATGGATCCTCTTACCTTCACTATTTATTGTTAGATGTTGAGATATATAGAGACCAATGTACTTAAATTCATATAAGTAGTTAGTTTCAATGTCAGCAACCACCTTTGATATATATTTTTCAACAATTAAGCCCCCTATTTGATGGTTCATTTTTATCATATCCCTTCAAAATTTTTACATATCATTAAAAATGATACACCCAATGTAAATATAAATTCCTAAATATCACTATATATCACACCAAATGAATCATTATAAGAACCATTAAATCAAAAATGATGGCGGAAAATACAATTATAGTAGAAAACGTATGAGGTAAGCCTAAAAAAATTAATTTAAAAAATTCGGATTCATGAATTTACAAAAAATGTAATTGAGAAGGTTGTGTAACTTGATCATAAAAAATATTAAAGGCATCATAAATATCTTACATAGTGAAACTAGCAGTAGTTATTGCATCAAAAAATGATAGTCATGAGATTTCGTGAATATGTGCTTTAAATCCTTCAATGAAATAGAATCTTTCACATTTGAAGAATATACACCAGTTACATTAATATCATCAATAAATTATCATAAATTCATATTTTCACACTTTCTTAACATGTAAAAACCCATAGGTAAATATTAAATCTTTTCCTTTTATAGTGGGAGATTACTCCAAAATTTTTACTATAGATATTTAGTCCAATTTTGTATGAAATTCAACTTTTACCTGTTTTTTTATGTCTAAAAAGGTTCTAATCAAATGGTTATATATTTTTATCGACATGTATAACTTAAATGTTATTTATTACCTCTAAATATCTCCAATATGATGGACTGTTTCATTTATGTATTTTGTTGATGATCCAAACATTATATCGTCCCAAATGTGGCATCAATGTTTTTCACCATGTTGTAATATTCCTTTATTGACAAAGGTTATGGGGTAAAATCACTCATATAAAACGTCTAATTTAATTTTCCAATATTTGATAAGGATGATACATTTGAAAAAAAATCCATGATGACCAATGTACACTGTCTTTCTCCCATTCTAAAGTTGGTTATGTGAAGCTTATTCTTCACAATCAACAGTGACACAAAAACATCAATATCATTTCCAGGATGTTTTGGTCTAAAAATTATCAAGACCATCATAACATTTTTTTAATTCTTACATATTTATGGGGATATGTTATAAGTTATCAAAATAACAGGCCATGAACTATGTTGTCTATTGAGGATTGAATATGGATACATTTCCTTTGTGAGTATTCCCTTTTTGAAATTTCTAACTTCATTTCCAAAATCATGAAATTGTTTATCAAATCTATTCTGTTGTGGTGAATTAGTAGGGTTGATATAAGTCTCCATATTAGGTTTTTTCATTTTTGTTTCATATCAGTAACTTTGAAACATTTTAATTTGTAAATAAATTCTCTAAATGAATAATTTTTTGAAGATACTAAAATTCCGTAGGAGGAGGTTTGGTTCTTTTCTGTGAGAATGAATCACAATTGGATCTCACATCTATTTTATAAAATTATGTAATATATTTAGGAAATTTGATAAAAATTTATATATATCCATACATTGAACATAGCCCTTGGGAAAATAATTTATTTTTATATATCCTAGTCCCATTGAACACAACAATTTTTTTATATCATAATTAGATCTCTATCTCAATTTTCCACAAGATGTAAATATTTAAAAATTTGAAGTAATTAAATGAATTTTTTTCCTTAATCATTTTTTGATTTTAAGTAAACAAATCTTAGTACTATTAATGATACTATTATTTTACTACTACATGGGAAAAATAGTATTTTGGAATCACTGTAAAATCATTTTACAATTTTTGTTTTTTAATAGTGATAATGACTATATCTTGAATTAATTTATGCAGGAAATCATTTATCTTTTTTTAATGGTTGCCAACAAGCCTGTACCCTAGTGGTAAAGGTTCCTTCTTGGCATCCAAAGGACCCAGGATCAAATCCGGGTAGGGGCAAATTTCCTAGGTACTGTAGCTGCACTGTAGCAGGTACTGTTGCAGCGGCAACACTGTAGTTGCGGCAGCACTGTAGCAGCGGAGGAACTATAGCAGATACTGGAGCGGTGGTGGTACTGTAGTAGTACTGTTCACCGAGGGGTCCTTTGGGTCAAATAAATTGGGCTTTCAAGCCTTGTATTCATGCCACTTGGCCTTGGGCCTCCGGGCTATGCAGGAAATCATTTGTCTCATATTGAATATATTTATAAATATTAGATCATAACATTTCTATTATTTAACCTTTCTAGATTCAATGTGTATAAATATTTAAAAAATAATAATAAATTAGTTGGTTTTTATTTATTTGGACCAAAATTTTAAAATATAAAAAATATTAATACTTGGATAGAAAAAATGAATCTATTTTCAAGATTATGTTTAGAAAACTCTAAGAAATAAAAAATAACATTCTCTTATTCATCACTATTTATTCTTGAATTTATCCAATTAAAATCCATTAATTACATAAAATGAAAATAAAAAATTATAAATATATTAAATAAAATATAAATATAAAAACATATAGATAAATTTATAATATATAAATATAAAAACATATATAAATTAAAGGTTATTTATGAGTATAATAACTATTATCATAAGTAGTAGGAGTGATAGAGAAACCCTACCAAAGGATCACCATGAAAGAAATATGAAACCATCATAAAATTTGAATTAAATAAAATGTTGTAAATATGGGTAACTTAAACTGAAGAGTCACTATATCCTTCAATATTTTATAGATGAGTTTGAAAAAGATCTCCAATGTGAAAAAAAGCATCCCACTTCCATAAGTATCAATGGGATGATCTGAATATATAATGCCCCAGCCTTAAACCTTACTTAATCTTGAGTTATTACAAGATTACACATTGAGGATCTTTTCGGGTTTAGAGTTTTAGAGAATTAGATCATAAAACTTGCATTACATTCCACATATAAACAAAGTGGTTACATAAAGATAGTATTCCTCATTCCCATCAATGGAAACACATTTGAATTAAAACATGGATTCTTTTTGACACATCCTTGACCCTATCATCTTATCATGTACCTTTCCCTTGACCTGTGAAAAACATTTCAAAAACTTGGGATGAGCATAAAAACTCAGTATGGGTTATAAAAAAACATGGAAAGGAAACATGAGTTCATTTATACATAAGAATGAAATCATACTTTACCCATAAAACATAGGCACTTTAACATACCTCATAAAATCATGAATGAATCATAGAAATCATAAGACATAAAGGTAACTTGAGGCATTCATATCATTCTTACGTAGGGAGTAACCCTCTTGGTTAAGTTTGGAATACCCATCACAGTATATTCCCTAAAATCTCTTCGGAGAAACCTTAACGTTTCACTCCTTCGCGTTACCCAATGCATTGGAGAGCTATAACGGGCTCACCCGCCCTTAGTTTATCACGGAACCACCCGTCTTCATAATAATGCCCAAGAACCATAACATTATCATATCACATAAAACATGCATAAAGGAAACCTAAAATTTCCACATTTCAATAACGAGATATCAATACAACACATTGATATAAAAACATTATGGAAACCATTTTCAATACCAAAATAAAAGAAAAGTAAAATATGGTATTTATTTCTCTTTTAAAAAGAAGGTATGGCTTGTAGAGGAAGCCGAAACTCAAATAACAGTTACGACGGCGGAGAAGTCGTTGTCGCCGCATACGTACGACAAAAACATTCCCTTTTGTTGTTTAGTAAACGCTTCGTATAAAAAAGATTCCTTTTGAATAAACGTAAAAGTCAAAGGGGTTTATACACCGTATAAAAGAAAGTTGTGTATAAAATAAAATATGCCTCAACGAAAGGAGATTGAGACGAAGTCCCATACCTCGTATCTGACTTGACCCGACCGTTCTTTAATCTCCTGAATAATAAACTTGAGTTAATCTCTACTTGATTATGAATCTTTTTCAAGTTCATTATTCCTTTTATACCATGTTATGAACATCATGTAATCAGTTAAGTTAATAATGTTCATTTTGTCGGTATTTGGTTCTTAAGTCAAAAATCGACCTCTTACACTTACATGTTGTTAATTTGGTCAAAGGTTCATTATATCCAGAATATTATTCATGATGTAGATATCATATATGTAATATATATCCAGTATATTCATGGATTTATAATATTACATAATCATTTAGAGGTAAGAAATGAAACGCACCGTTCATGGAGACGGTAAGCCGTACGTACGCATGAACGCTACTTCCATTTCAATTTCATATTTCATGGAATGGATTCATAATGGTATAAGAGTATGTTATAACTCCAGTATAATAACATATATAATATCATTAACTTTATCCTTTACACATCCCACATATGGTATTAACGAATCAAATCACTTTTAGGGGGCGGTAGTCCGCACTTCCTAAAATGAAGATATCGTGTTTACCCATAATGGAAACCATAAAGTATGACCAAAATGAAGAAAAACAGAAGCTTAAGGAAAACATATACATATTATATATCATATATAAAAATAGTGACATCATAATGGCCACCTTTGAAGGTGTTAAATGAGTATTGAACAATCATCGTTTCGGGAGGCAGAATTTCGCCATCCACGGAAACCGTATGTTCTTTAACCATTTGATGTAGTTGTGTGAGATTGTAGCTCAAATAAATCTTATAACAACATCCTAGTATATTGAAGATACTGGTGTTGTTATAAAAGAAGTAAATAAAAAGAGTTTAGGGGGTTGGAGAAGCAAAATAAAACAAATGAACATGAGAGAAACAATTAGCTTTAAAAGTGTAACTCCTTTTGATTTGAGCCTAAAGGCTTCCATTGAAAGGATTATGCCCAAGGGAAATCCTCTAGGATGAGGAGAGGGATGTGGAGAGATCAAATGGGCAGGGGTTGGCCGAGCCAAAGGCTTGAAGAGTGTGTGAGATGAGGTAGAGGTGGGGGCCTTTTATAAGAGGAGAGGAGGGGCACTTTTGGAAAGTAAAGAAACATTACTTTATTTGAAAATGTGTTTCGGTTTTAAAAGGTCCCACATTTATATAATTCATGGCTAAGCTGATAAGGGTTCGAAATCCACTCATCCAATTGGTTTTGGCCATGTGTAGGTTTTAGATTTTTTCATTATCTTTCTATTTTATTTAAATCGCCAAATAATGATGTCATCGCTGCATCATTATTATGTCATATATAATTTAATTTATTTAATGTCTAAAAATTATAAAAAAAATACTATAATATAGGAAATCGTTTTAGCTTTCCAATTACTATTTATAATCAAAATTTGTTCTTGTATAACCCTACTTAAAAATTGTTTTATTAAAACAATTTATGTTAGTGTCATTTTCACTTTAACATTAAATAAAAAGTAATTTATGTTATTTCCCAACAAAAGTGGATCCATGGGGTCCCCATGTTAGGCCATGGCTTGTCTTGGTCGGCCATGACACAACCAATGGGGTTGGGACATGTGTCTAGGTCATTTCATATTATTAAAGTATTAATTATACCTTAAACTACACTAATTACCACTAATCGCGATTAAAAACTTAATAAGTTACTATTCACCAAAAAATTATTTTTATCCCATTGAACCACATTTTACATACTAATGACAACCATGTATGTCGGATTTTCAAAATTCAATACACATTATTGGTAAACTTTCATTTAACTGGAAAATCAGTTTGCTTGATTACCACTTAGTGGTTTCACTATTCATCAAAAATTGAAGTTTTTCAGAAAATTACCAAAAATTCACCCTAAGCTATATTTGACATTCCAAATTCAAAAATGAAGTCTATTTTACAAAATTCAAATCATATAAGTCACATTAATTAATTTAATAATTAATTCCCGCTGCCAGGGCAAATAGCGTGTATTTACAAAAAACTAAGTATCAAAAGATTGACACCAGTTTAAGTCTAATTTCAAAGTGAAATTGATTCCAATGACCACCATTGGATAAAATGGTAAAAATATATTCTAATTCCACTTCAAAACCAATTCAAAACATAATCTAGTCATATAAATAAATTAGATTAAAAAGCAGTTTTGATGTAAAATGCAGTATTTTTCACTATTCATTAAAAAAATGAACATTGTCAGAAAAATACCAAAATTTCACACAAGGTAAATTTTGATGTCCCAATCATAAAGAATAAGTTTATTTTGACAAACATAGTTTATAAAATTGTCAAAATATAGATTCAAAAATGGTTTTCCATCACAAGGCAGTAAAACAATCTTTTAAGAATATTAGTGTATTCCATGCATAAGATTGTATTTATTTTCATTTTAAGCCTCTATAACACTATCTTAATCATTAATAGACATAGATAAAAATATCTATTATTCATTACTTACTCGGGATGTTACATCCTTCCCCCATTTAGAAAATTGCGTCCCCGCAATTTATTTACATATCGAATAAATGGGGGTACTTATCCCTCATTGCATTTTCAGATTCCCATGTTGCCTCTTCAATCATGTGGTTTTTCCACAAAACCTTTACCTGCTTAATCACCTTATTCCGTAACACTTGCTCCCTGTGGTCAAGAATCTGGACCGGTTGTTCCTCATAAGATATGTTCTCTTCCAGCTGAACTACCTCTGGGCTCAAAACATGAGATGGATCTGGCATGTACTTTCTCAACATCGAAACGTGAAAAACATTGTGTACCTAAGATAAACTCGGAGGTAAAGCCACTCGGTATGCAACTGATCCAACTCTTTCTAGAATTTCGTATGGTCCAATAAACCTTGGACTCAACTTTCCTTTCTTACCAAATCTCATCACACTTTTCCAAGGAGAAACATTGAGAAAAACATGATCACCTACCTCGAAAGATAGATCCTTCCTCCGGTTATCCGCATAACTCTTCTGCCTGCTCTGAGCTGTTCTCATGTGTTTCTGAATCAGCTGAACTTTTTCTGCCATTTCTTCTACCAATTCTGGTCCCATCAACTTCCTTTCACCCACTTCATCCCAGAAAGCTGGAGTTCGACAACGCTTCCCATATAATGCCTGAAATGGTGCCATCTGTATACTAGAATGAAAACTGTTATTATATGAAAACTCAACCAAAGAAAGATGTTGGTCCCAACTTCCCTGATAATCCATAGAAAAAGCTCGTAGCATATCCTCCAATGTCTGAATTGTTCGTTCTGACTGCCCATCTGATTGAGGATGAAAAGCTGTACTAAAATTTAATTCAGTACCCAACGACTTCTGAAGGCCTTTCCAAAAGTTAGAAGTAAACCTGGGATCACGATCCGATACAATGTAGAGAGGAACTCCATGTAACCTGACTATCTCCTTAAGATACAAACGGGAAAGTTGATCAAGAGAGAAAGTATCTCGTATAGCAAGGAAATGAGCAGACTTGGTCAAGCGATCAACAATAACCCAGATTGCATTATTACCTCGAGATGTCTTCGGTAATCCAACAACAAAGTCCATGGATATATTCTCCCATTTCCACTCTGGCACTGGTAAAGGCTGAAGCATCCCTTTCGGTAACTGCCGCTCTGCTTTAACCTGCTGACAAGTCAAACACTTCACAGTAAAATCAGCAATGTCTCTTTTCATTCCATCCCACCAGTAATACTCCCGCAGATCTCTATACATCTTAGTACTGTCCAGATGAACTGAAAACGGAGAACTATGAGCTTCACATAACAACTCTCTCTTCAACTGTGAATCACAAGGCACACACAATCTCTTCCCAAACCTCAAAACACAATCATTATCAATGTTGAATTCAGGCAACTTACCTTTCTGAACCAGCTCTACCTTTTTCAGCAACTCACTGTCTTGCTTCTGTGCATGCTTGATTCTATCTGATAGAGAAGATCTCACTGATACCTGAAACAAAACAGAAGGACTTCCTACACCAACAACTTCCATGCCAAAGTTCATCAAATCGTTAACCAAAGGATCACGTTCCAACCGCAACATTGTTAATGAAGCATTACTTTTTCGACTCAAAGCATCATCCACTTTATTTGCTTTTCTCGGATGGTAATGAATTGTACAATCATAATCCTTGATTAATTCTAGCCATCTCCTCTGTCTCAAGTTTAACTCTTTCTGAGTGAATATATACTTTAAACTTTTGTGATCGGTATATATTTCACACTTTACTCCATACAAATGATGCCTCCAAATTTTTAAAGCAAAAACAACAGCAGCTTATTCCAAATCATGTGTAGGGTAATTTACCTCATGAGTTTTCAACTGTCGTGAAGCATAAGGAATTACCTGATCATTCTGCATTAGGACACAACCAAGTCTTTTCAATGAAGCATCACTGTATATAACAAACTCACCATTCCTGGAAGGTAGTGCCAAAACTGGAGCGTTCACCAATCTTCTTTTCAGTTCCTGAAAACAATCATGACATTCTTTTGTCCAGATAAACTTAACACCCTTCCGAGTTAGCTTAGTCATTGGACTAGATAACTGTGAAAAATTTCAAACAAACCTTCGGTAATAGCCCGCCAAACCAAGGAAGCTACGAATCTCGGTTACATTTGTGGTTCTTGGCCATTCTTCCACAACTTTTGTTTTTGCAGGATCAACAGTTATTCCATCTTTAGAAACAATGTGACCAAGGAAAGAAATTTGTTGCAACCAAAACTCACACTTGCTGAATTTCCCATATAATTTCTTTTCTTTTAAGGTTTGCAAGATAACCCTTAAATGTTTTTCATGCTCCTCTTTACTTTTAGAAAACACCAAAATATCATCAATGAAAACCACCACAAACTTATCCAAGAACTCATGGAAAATTCTATTCATTAAATCCATGAATACAGCAGGTGCATTGGTTAGCCCAAAAGGCATTACTACAAATTCATAGTGGCCATATCTCGTACGGAACACGGTCTTCGGAATATTTGCCTCCTTTACCTTCAGCTGATGGTACCCCGATCTCAAGTCAATCTTTGAAAAAAACTGAGCTCCCTAGAGCTGATCAAACAAATCATCGATATGAGGCAAAGGATATTTGTTCTTAACAGTGATATTATTCAAGGCTCTATAATCAATGCAAAGTCTCATAGAACCATCTTTCTTTTTAACAAATAAAACAGGAGCACCCCATGGTGATGTGCTAGGTCTAATGAAACCTTTCTCTAATAAATCTTGAAATTGCACCTTCAACTCTAAAAGTTCAATTTGTGCCATTCGATAAGGGGGTTTTGAAATTGGCTTAGCATCAGGAACTAAGTCAACAGTAAACTCAACTTCCCGATCTGGTATTATTCCAGGAAACTCATCAGGAAAAACATCAGGATACTCACTTACCACTGGCACATCATTAATCTGAACAGTTCCTTTATTTTCAACGACGTGTGCAAGGTAACATTAATTTCCATCTTTTACAAGTTTCTCGGCCTCTTGATATGTTATCAACAGTAAGGGTTCATTCTTGTAAACAAACTGAAAGTATTTCTGAAAAGAAACTTCTTTAGCACTACAGTCAATCTTAGCATGGTAAATAGAGAGCCAATCCATACCCAGGATAACATCAAACTCTACTAGAGGTAGAACAATAAGGTTTGCAAGTAGGTTCTTTCCACAGATAAGGATAGGAAGATTCTTATAAATTCTTTTTGCCTCGGCACTTCCCCCAGGTGTTTTTACCAAAAGTTCAGGAGTCATTTCTTGAGATGGTATTCCCATTTTACTAGAAAAGGTTTCAGAGATGAAAGAATGTGTAGACCCCGAATCAAACAACACACTGGCATAATCTGAAAAAACAAACAAAGTACCTGATACAACTTCATTTGATGGCCCGACATCTGCTGAAGTAGTTGCAAAGGATATTGCCACCCCTTTCTGCTTGTAGTCTAACTGCTTCCCATCACTCAAGCTCCTTGTCGGACACTCGTTTGCATAGTGACCCATCTCATTGCACTTATAACATTTTACTAACTGTAAATCAAATTTGTTCTTACCTTCACCTTGATACTTTTCAGTGAAATCACGAGCCTTATGTCCCATCTTACCACATCGGTAGCACTTCCCAGAATTCAGAAGACATTCCCCAGCATGCCTTTTGCCACATTTATCACAAACTGGAAACTTAGTTTTCTTACCATCAGACTTTTTTGAAGAATTCTTACCTTTCTCCTGCCACCTCGGTCTCTTCTTCTGCTGGTTGTTATAGAACACTTGGTCATCGGCAAACTCCATTTCCACCTTCTCAGCACATCGAACAAGCTTTTCATAACTTTTAAACTCACGAGAAGCCAATGACCTTCGATACTTTGGCTTTAATCCTGAGTAAAAACGATTGATTTTACTATCAAGGTCCCGGATAAAATTTGGAGCATACCTTGCCAATCGAGTGAACCTTTCTTCATAGGCAGCCACTGAGTCTTCCTCTTGCCTTAATTCCAAGAATTGCTTTTCCATCCTAAGTCGAACAGCCTTAGGAAAATACTTCTCAAGAAACATACCTTTGAATTCATCCCAGTCAAGAGCATCAATCTCATCAGCGTCCCTGATATTTTTAACCATAGACCACCACTGATCTGCTTCACCCTCCAAACGGTAAATAGCAAGACTAACCTTTTGATTGTCTGAACACCCCATGACATCAAAAATCTTCTCCAGTGCTTTAATCCACCCTTCAGCTAGCACAGGGTCAGATGATCCTCTGAATGATGGTGAATGTTGCCTCATGAAATGTTCCACCACTGACATGTTCCTCTGCGGTTGATCTGGCTGATCTCTTGCATGGATACCACCGCCATTTATCGCTTGAGTCAACTGCGCCATTACTGCAACAAACTGTTCAGTTCCAATTCCGACCATTTCTGGATGCTGATTCGGAAGGTTATTTCCTTCTGTATGCCTTCCTAGCACAGCTTCCCTGTTTCCTCTGCGGAAAACCATTCTGAACAAACATGTCTTAGATTAAGCAATATGGTAATCTTTAAATGCTATATCATTTTGAAAAAAAAAAATTTGGATAATCATTTAATAGAACTCTAACTCCTAAAGTTATCTAAACCGACCTCTGATACCAACTATAAGTCCCCAGCCTTAAACCTTACTTAATCTTGAGTTATTACAAGATTACACATTGAGGATCTTTTCGGGTTTAGAGTTTTAGAGAATTAGATCATAAAACTTGCATTACATTCCACATATAAACAAAGTGGTTACATAAAGATAGTATTCCTCATTCCCATCAATGGAAACACATTTGAATTAAAACATGGATTCTTTTTGACACATCCTTGACCCTATCATCTTATCATGTACCTTTCCCTTGACCCGTGAAAAACATTTCAAAAACTTGGGATGAGCATAAAAACTCAGTATGGGTTATAAAAAAACATGGAAAGGAAACATCAGTTCATGTATACATAAGAATGAAATCATACTTTACCCATAAAACATAGGCACTTTAACATACCTCATAAAATCATGAATGAATCATAGAAATCATAAGACATAAAGGTAACTTGAGGCATTCATATCATTCTTACGTAGGGAGTAACCCTCTTGGTTACGTTTGGAATACCCATCACAGTATATTCCCTAAAATCTCTTCGGAGAAACCTTAACGTTTCACTCCTTCGCGTTACCCAATGCATTGGAGAGCTATAACGGGCTCACCCACCCTTAGTCTATCATGGAACCACCCGTCTTCATAATAATTTCCAAGAACCATAACATTATCATATCACATAAAACATGCATAAAGGAAACATAAAATTTCCACATTTCAATCACGAGATATCAATACAACACATTGATATAAAAACATTATGGAAACCATTTTCAATACCAAAATAAAAGAAAAGTAAAACATGGTATTTATTTCTCTTTTAAAAAGAAGGTATGTCTTGTAGAGGAAGCCGAAACTCAAATAACAGTTACGACGGCGGATAAGTCGTTGTCGCCGCATACGTACGACAAAAACATTCCCTTTTGTCGTTTAATAAATGCTTCGTATAAAAAAGATTCCTTTTGAATAAACGTAAAAGTCAAAGGGGTTTATACACCGTATAAAAGAAAGTTGTGTATAAAATAAAATATGCCTCAACGAAAGGAGATTGAGACGAAGTCCCATACCTCGTATCTGACTTGACCCGACCGTTCTTTAATCTCCTGAATAATAAACTTGAGTTAATCTCTTCTTGATTATGAATCTTTTTCAAGTTCATTATTCCTTTTATACCATGTTATGAACATCATGTAATCAGTTAAGTTAATAATGTTCATTTTGTCGGTATTTGGTTCTTAAGTCAAAAATAGACCTCTTACACTTACATGTTGTTAATTTGGTCAAAGGTTCATTATATCCAGAATATTATTCATGATGTAGATATCATATATGTCATGTATATCCAGTACATTCATGCATTTATAATATTACATAATCATTTAGAGGTAAGAAATGAAACGCACCGTTCATAGAGACGGTAAGCCGTACGTACGCATGAACGCTACTTCCATTTCTATTTCATATTTCATGTAATGGATTCATAATGGTATAAGAGTATGTTATAACTCCAGTATAATAACATATATAATATCATTAACTTTATCCTTTACACATCCCACATATGGTATTAACGAATCAAATCACTTTTAGGGGGCGGTAGTCCACACTTCCTAAAATGAAGATATCGTGTTTACCCATAATGGAAACCATAAAGTATGACCAAAATGAAGAAAAACAGAAGCTTAAGGAAAACATATACATATTATATATCATATATAAAAATAGTGACATCATAATGGCCACCTTTGAAGGTGTTAAATGAGTATTGAACAATCATCGTTTCGGGAGGCAGAATTTCGCCATCCACGGAAACCGTATGTTCTTTAACCATTTGATGTAGTTTTGTGAGAGTGTAGCTCAAATAAATCTTATAAAAACATCCTAGTATATTGAATATACTGGTGTTGTTATAAAAGAAGTAAATAAAAAGAGTTTAGGGGGTTGGAGAAGCAAAATAAAACAAATGAACATGAGAGAAACAATTACCTTTAAAAGTGTAACTCCTTTTGATTTGAGCCTAAAGGCTTCCTTTGAAAGGATTCTGCCCAAGGGAAATCCTCTAGGATGAGGAGAGGGATGTGGAGAGATCAAATGGGCATGGGTTGGCCGAGCCAAAGGCTTGAAGAGTGTGTGAGATGAGGTAGAGGTGAGGGCCTTTTATAAGAGGAGAGGAGGGGCACTTTTGGAAAGTAAAGAAACATTACTTTATTTGAAAATGTGTTTCAGTTTTAAAAGGTCCCACATTTATATAATTCGTGGCTAAGGTGGTAAGGGTTCGAAATCCACTCATCCAATTGGTTTTGGCCATGTGTAGGTTTTAGATTTTTTCATTATCTTTCTATTTTATTTAAATCGCCAAATAATGATGTCATCGCTGCATCATTATTATGTCATATATAATTTAATTTATTTAATGTCTAAAAATTATAAAAAAAATACTATAATATAGTAAATCTTTTTAGCTTTCCAATGACTATTTATAATCAAAATTTGGACTTGTATAACCCTACTTAAAAATTGTTTTAGTAAAACAATTTATGTTAGTGTCATTTTCACTTTAACATTAAATAAAAAGTAATTTATGTTATTTCCCAACAAAAGTGGATCCATGGGGTCCCCATGTTAGGCCATGGCTTGTCTTGGTCGGCCATGACACAACCAATGGGGTTGGGACATGTGTCTAGGTCATTTCATATTATTAAAGTATTAATTATATCTTAAACTACACTAATTACCACTAATCGCGATTAAAAACTTAATAAGTTACTATTCACCAAAAAATTATTTTTATCCCATTGAACCACATTTTACATACTAATGACAACCATGTATGTCGGATTTTCAAAATTCAATACACATTAGTGGTAAACTTTCATTTAACAGGAAAATCAGTTTGCTTGATTACCACTTAGTGGTTTCACTATTCATCAAAAATTGAAGTTTTTCAGAAAATTACCAAAAATTCACCCTAAGATATATTTGACATTCCGAATTCAAAAATGAAGTCTATTTTACAAAATTCAAATCATATAAGTCACATTAATTAATTTAATAATTAATTCCCGCTGCCAGGGCAAATAGCGTGTTTTTACAAAAAAATAAGTATCAAAAGATTGACACCAGTTTAAGTCTAATTTCAAAGTGAAATTGATTCCAATGACCACCATTGGATAAAATGGTAAAAATATATTCTAATTCCACTTCAAAACCAATTCAAAACATAATCTAATCATATAAATAAATTAGATTAAAAAGTAGTTTTGATGTAAAATGCAGTATTTTTCACTATTCATTAAAAAAATGAACATTGTCAGAAAAATACCAAAATTTCACACAAGGTAAATTTTGATGTACCAATCATAAAGAATAAGTTTATTTTGACAAACATAGTTTATAAAATTGTCAAAATATAGATTCAAAAATGGTTTTCCATCACAAGGCAGTAAAACAATCTTTTAAGAATATTAGTGTATTCCATGCATAAGATTGTATTTATTTTCATTTTAAGCCTCTATAACACTATCTTAATCATTAATAGAAATAGATAAAAATATCTATTATTCATTACTTACTCGGGATGTTACAGAATCACTGTATGTTTGAGTGGGATTCACCAACTTCTGCAATATTCTAGTGTATCAAAGTTAAATGGAGAAATATGAAAGAGAACTTTTTCTTCTTATGAGCCGCTGGATGAATATCCACACAGACATTCCATTTGTGGTAGTGTAATTATATATCCCAAGGACACTCCTTGTTCAGGGATGTATAAACTCAGTTTTTTATAATGAATCAGCAAATGTCTTAGCCAATTCATGTATCATATATATGAGTTCTTTTAATTCCAATACATTTCATTTAATTATGAATTTATTTCATTTAATTACAGCTTATGTGGTTGAAATAAAAAATGATAACAGTTTATCATTTTGTTGTAATCGCATATTACATGAAAAAATATATCATTATGTGCATGAAAATCATAATTTTCATGATATATATATAAGGCTTTAGGTAATATCCTAATCAATCACCCACATTCACTAAACACTAAAATGCATTGTTCCATTTCACCTTATATTTTATCATATACAATAAGTTGTGAAACCATATCCCAAACAGATCTTTGGATATCTTACAAGAAAAAATTTGGAAATATATGATTAGAATCACATTGTATCATATATAATGCATTAAATTATGAAAACCAGTCCAAAAAAATTTTAGATTAACTTTATAAAACATAGAAAGTCATTTTATGAGTAAAACTCAATTTTCATTCAGTCTTCCAAAAATTTTAATCCCATGAAACTTTATAGAGTTGAAAAAAATATGAATCTCTAAATCCATATATATAAGAAAAGAGTGTCCACTATCAAAGTTCCAATACTACTCAAGCTATAAAGGGTTACTAAATTATATCTATCAGAAACATGTATCTCTATAATTATATACACTATTCAACATCATATCACAAGGTTAATTCTCATATTTTTCCTTTTTCTAATACTTCGAGTGACCATGTGACATATATCATGTCAATACCATATAACCAAGACATCTATAATTAATTCTCTTAGTGTAGAAAAATATATTTGAAGAAAACATCACATTTCATTCATCTTTATGGTTTAGAACATTACATGTCCCTTACCCAGAGAGATCAAATATATCTAGTTGTGGTTGTACACTCCCATAATCTATCCCAATTAAGGGACCATATGTCTTCCTCATCGTACAAGAGGAAAAATCTTATCTCTTTTAAACATCAGATGATGACATGATCAGAAATATACCCAACCACCCCAATATTAGCTAAGTAAAAATGTAGACTTATGTTAGTAGGGTATCAAAGTGTAATGGCTTTCAGGATAGGTATCTTTCCAACCAAAGGTTGTGGGGAGTCGAATACAATCCATTCACCCCTATAATACCAAATACATATGTGTTACACTCTATTTGGTATACTTAGTAGGTCATCCATTACATACAAAGAATCATATTCTTTGTCATATGCCTCATGATCATATCACCAATGTAAAAATGAAATATACCCATGGTTATGGGAACTATCAGAAACTGAGGCATCAGTATAGCTCCAAGGCATATAACAAAGGTTTTCCAAACTATGGGTAGAGGTTTTTGAAAAAATCCGACTGCAGGTTTCGATCCCACGACCTCCTCCTCTAACACAAAACACTTCACTACTCCTGCTACTTTGCTTATGTATGTATATATATATATGTAACTAAATAAATTATACCAAACAATGGATATATGAGGGAAAAACATGGGAATATGTTTTCCCACGAAAAAATATTTGGCTCCAACGAACAAAATCCCCCCATAAAGCGGGAAAGTTATACCCACGGTTTGGAAACCTTTAGGTATAGGTCCTCAAATAAAAACCCTATAACCACAGTTTCACAAAAACCATGGTTATAAGATATGATTCTATACCTATTCCCATGTATTTCCATATAAATGCGTACATGCCCATTTTCCAATTGTGTATTTTGTATCTCTATACAGTAATCCTACACATGCAAACCTTAATATTTCTCCATAACCTATAATACTCTTTGATGGACATAAGTTAGGGATAAACTGAAAGTCATACATTGAGAGGTAAATTATCATGGTATTTCACAAAATGTATATCTAAATATTCTATTATGTAGAAATGTGGAATAATGATAAAATGGAGGATACCTTTAATATGATACATTTTAATATTATTAAACTCTTTAAGAATATTTAACTGAACAAATATAGGCACAAGTTTTTCATATCATATACAATAAACTATCATACCATCCTTATGCTTGCATCACTTTTTGATTACCTTTTACAGAATATGTCATTCTTGTCTCCTTTATATGTGACAATATAATAAAACTCTCCGACGAAAACTTGTAGTGAAAAATATCCTTGAATTAATATAGTTTTAATAATGGTGAGATTTAGGAATCACATTCCAAACTTTTCAAATTCTTGAACAGATTCATACTTCCTAACTTCATAACATTGAATATTACAATTAAAAATTCTATTTTGTACTTATAACTCTTCCAAAGTGCATAATAATCTTTATTTTAACTGTGTTCAATCATTATTTTTATTGAAAAAATGTATCCACTTACATTTTTTTTACTAATACAACCTAAATCTCTTAGGATATTAAGTAAAATTAACTTTAAATATATATTAGTGTAATTATTTATATGTTTAATTTGAAATTCGTTAAGACTAGATATACTCCCCTAGAATATTATACATTATATTCTCTTAAGAATAAATTTATAAGATACACAAACCCTTTTTTTTAATAAATAAAATTTATTACTTTATAGTAGGGATAAAAAATCCGGTAGAACCATGAAAGTGGAATACAATGCAAAGATAAAATTATATTTAAACTAATAGCCTAGGGAATTTACCCCATGACCATATCCTAAAACCATCCCCATCCTTAATGCCCTAACTGAGCATCAGGGGCACCTTTCTGTATGGATATTAAACAAATAAAATATTTTATATATTGTATTCTATGTGTTTAGAATATTTTTACATGAAAAAAAGACATATAATATGTAGTATTTTAGTACCTAGACATCATATTCCTAGATAATAAATATACCCAACACCTATATAATATTGGGTATACTTTTTTTAAATTAAATATTATTGTCAGAGAATTTCCATAGATAATAGTGGGGTAAATTTACTAACAAGAACAATCCATTTTTATGACTCCACATAAAGAATATAATAATAATAATAAATCATTTTTATGTGTAACCAGATCCATCTCATTTAATATTAAAAAACCATTTTTATAAGCTCTTACCAAGAGAAAAAAGAGAAAATTCACATATTAAGAAATATTCAACTAAGCCTAATGTACCCATGTCTCCAATCCAAAAACCCATTTTCTCTATCACATAGATATCAAATTCAATCTTTTTTGTTCATTTTTTTTCCTTTTCTATTTTTTTATTCCGTATATTTATAATTCATATAAAATAAAAAATTAATATCACATACTATACAATAATTGAATTCTGTAGAATTCATACCTAAAGTGGATTCTTCACTTGGATTATTGCAACACTTCTTTTAACCGGGACTATTTATTCTCCAATAGACATCTTTTCCATAATGAAAACAATATCCTTAATTTTTCTTTCTTTGTTTGATAGGTGGTGGGGACTTTTCATGACCTCTTTTCTTCCCTTTTTGTCATGTACTTTTATCCATATCCTTGTGTACCATAAATATAGTACTAGGACCTGGACCACCCATGTCTTGTTTTAAAATCCTCAACATGTTAAGGAGATTAGTTAAAGTATTCCAGAGTTAACTATTATTATAATTCACAAAAAAACCATCAGAAACATTCTAGTACTGATCGTTAAATAAAACTGGTTTCCAATTCAAGCTATATAGTTGAACATAACTTCTCCATGACATTTATGTATCCAATCAGATAGAGCGTGTGAGTGGATATTCATGTTCCATATTCCATCTTGCAATGAAAAGATATTTAGACAATTTATACTATCCATTACTTTCTTTCTCTTGAATGATCCTTTTTAGGTTATCTATTATTTGAAAGGCATTAAAAGTTTCATGTTTATTTTTCAATTTTGAATCCATTATTTATAATATGAGTGTATATAATTCTGATTAATCCTATTTATTTTTATCAATGTTATCCAATTCCTTTTTTTGTATAGCATCACAAAATGGTTTATCAGGAAGATTTTTTATAACACATACAACTTTTCTTCTTTTTTGAGAAAAAAATATCAAATTTCTATAATAAATAAAGATATTTGTTCCATTCGGTTCTTATTTTTCAATAAATGATTTGAAGGTCAAGATTGATGATGATTCAATTTATCTCTATCATAATCGCTTATAAAATGAGTATTATGTTTTCTAACAAATAAATAAGGAAATTTATTAAATCAGAACTGACTAAAAATGATATCCCCATATAGCATATCATTTAATGATCCAAGATCGATTTTACTATAATCAATGAGTCGTATAAGGTGTTCCTGTCATCACAAAATTATTTAGGTATAAAATCGTCCCAATCACAATAGTTGTGAATCTTGGATAGTGGAGAAAATAAATCATTATCCAAATCCATAATATGGATAAACTCAACACTATTCCACTAGTGTCCTTAAGAAGGGTATACCAGCTAATTATAAACCAAAAAAATTACCATGAATAGAAAAAAAAGAAAAACCAAGGGATCCCTTCTTGTGAAGAGCATAAGAAAGGATTATCCAGTATTATCAATCACTTTCATTCCTTATACAAGACAATTCATGGACACCCTACTAAGACAGAACCTACCTATTGGAATTATTAATGTCTTGAAAAGTGATTTTTTGGAAAGTATATTACACATAGTATTTGAAGGGAATTTAATATCAACATCTTATCTCATATTATCTCCTTTATGTATGCATGCTTCTTGTAATTTAGTTTGGAATCTTATTACCTCAACCAAACCAATATTTTCAAACCATATTGGTATGTAACTCTTTACACAACCCACAAGATTATGTTAGTTACTCAAAAATAGAAGTTGAACAGATTCATACATATCCAGATGAATCATATGTGTCAGGTACATGAACACTACATATAATGGAATTGATTTATATGAGACTAATAATATCCATGCGGGCTAGACTAAGGCGATAAATGGACAACCCCATTCACTTTCCTATACAAGGAATAGGCCACTAACCCATGGATACTTTACTCAAAAGAGAATCCAATTTATCATAAGTCTAAAACCTAATATGAAAAAACTATGTTCAATAACTAAATTTAAGATCATAAATTTAATTAAAAACTATGTTCACGGTTGATAAAAAACTAAACTCATTATAAATATATTCACATCATGTAAGGAAAGGCTCTATCTAGAAGTAGTTTAACAATTATACTAAAGTATACATAACCCCCAAATTTCGTGAATAATTTACAAAACATAAATACCGTTTGGATTTATCCTTAAATAAATAAAGAATTAAAATAATTGAACATGAGATAAAAATTTAAAAACAATTCATAAATCAAATATAATTATAAAAAAAATTATTTTAGGTCTAGCATTATTGATATTTTATATTTTTAAATATAAACATTGTATATTAATTCCAATATGAAATCTTTCATATTTATCATTATATGGAATTTCCATTTTAAATATATGATATTATATGAATTATAAAAAAAATATAATTTAATTCTTCTTATGTAAACATTTTTTATTATCTAAATATCATATAGTTAATTATTATTTTAAATTTGATCATATTAATCATAAAAAGAAAATTTATGTGGTTTAAATAATATCCAAATAATCTCCCCTTGTTTTGTATAATATAAAAATAATTAATAATGAAAAAATAATTATTTTAATATAAAAAATCTATATCTTAGTATTATTTCAAAATTGATAACCCTTTATAAATTATTTATTGTGATTTCTAAATAAACACATTTATTTTTATATTAAATGAATTTTCATATAATTTGTTAAAAGTTATATCAAATATTAACTATTCATATTTGGTAAAATATTATAAATATAATTTAATTAATTATGAACAACATATAATTAATTAACTTAAGACCATTTATAATTTAAAATATCCCAGAACAATTTTTTTATTTATTTATAAAGATTTTAAAAACCATTAAAACCATTTATGAATTTAAAACCAATTTTTAAAAATAATTACATTTCTCCATACATAAGAACGCATTACTATGTATGGGTATTCTCGTTTTACACTTACATGGAATCCCTACTTTGTATATGAGTAATCTCCTTATACCCTTACATAGATGGTCTATGTAAGGGGTAAGGCTAAATAGGCTGGACCCTAATATAGCGCATACCATGCAAGGGTACTAAGATTTTTCCATTATGTGTACTCGTTTTTGTAAAGGTAATTCCTTCATTACCTTTATATAATTGTGTTTCACATAAAGTTATTCTATAGGTTACCATTTCCTAATTTTTTATAACCCTAAACTTCGTTTATATAACCATCTAGGGTAAGGGTATGACCTTTACTTAGCCCTATATGCATAAAGGTAAGATCAGTTGACCCTTTTGTAGACCAACCTGCATAAGGGTATGGAATGATGAACCTAACACAGAAGAATTTGTATAGGGGTAAATCTTTTGTTACCCTTATTCCTTTTAGTTGTGTAAGGAAAATGTCTTGGTTACATTTACAAAGCCCAACTGGGTAAGGTTAAATCGTTCAAAAAATGAAATTCTAGCATATGAAATGGATATCTGTTTTCAATTTTATTCTTTATTTCATGCATGATTTTATAAAACTAAACATGGATCCCTATGATACCACTAAAGGGGTTTTATAACAGAAAAAACATTTATCAAAAGAATCTGCATCATAATTAAAAACCCTTTATTAGGGATCTCCATGAAAGAAATATAAAACCTACATAAAACTAAAATGAACAACATGCTGTAAATTTTTGTACTAAACAATGAAGATACACTACAACCTTTTATCGTAAGCTATTGAGTTTGATAAAGATTTCCAAAGTGGAAAAAATAATATCACCTACATAGTAATCCATGAGCTAATTTGAATCACATGACATTTGAGCTGGATCCTGTAACCTCCATGACATGCTAGCATCTCGCATTAAAAGGAAGAATCTGAAAGAGAGATTTGGGTTCCTAGGAGTCATGGGATGAATATCCAATCACATATTACATAGTGTGAATGATCCTTTATATACACCATAGATACTCACTGTACCAATATGCATTAACTCATGTGTTTTTAATGTATAATTTTATGTCTCAGAAGATTCAGGTATCATATATATGAATGATTTTAACTCTTATACAATTCATATAATTATGATATGATTTTATTTAATTACAGATTGTGTGGGTGAATCACAAAATTATAATAGTTTATTATTTTGTTTTAATATCATATTACATAAAACAATATACCCTAATGTGCATGATAATCATAATTTGCATTCAATATATGTGTATGTATTTAGGGAATATCACCATCAATAAATTTAATATATATAAAATAAATATATAAATACACATATAAAAATAAAATATATAAGGATATTATTTATTTATATAATTATTCTAAATGAATAAAAAATTAAAATTTAACTCATAAAAAATATATAACTAAAAAATAATTTTTAACCATAGATAATTTTTACCACAAAAAATGATAAACATAAACTGTTTATAAACAAACAATATATAAAATTAAAACAACAATAACTATACTTATAACCTTAATTTAAAAAAATAAATTTAAAATCATAAACAAATTATAACCACAGAAAAATAAAAAAAATTAATATTTATCAATGAAAAATATGTACATATAAGAAAATAAATAAATGAATACAATTTATAATAAAAAAAGATTAAAATAATCTTCCTAAAATAAAAAATATAAAATTAACACACATAGGATAGAGATGAAGGAAGAATATATATGGCCAAGAGATCGAAAATAGTTATAGATGGGCATTAGATTGTAAGAAATGAAATAGGACTATAGGTGAAAAGTTATTTTGAAGTAGAAGATGGAGGAACTTGGACAATACCAGTGAAATGCTGCTCTTGTGGGTGAAATTAGATTAAGGGAAATGGAATGAGAGTGTACTAGAGAAAATGAGGAAAAAGAGAGGAGAAATGACACAAAATAGAGGAGGAATACAATCAAATAAAGAAGATATAGTGTGAATGTGAGTCTTAGATCTTAGGTTTTTAGAAAATCATGGATCGCATAGTGGGGAGAAAATAAAGACGCTCAAGTTTAAATATTTTAAAATATTTTTGAAATAAGTTATATGATAACCAATGTGAACAAGTTAATTTTAAAATTATTTATATGACAAAAGTTATTAAAATCCACATCATCATGGTTTTAACATCCACTATATTAACAAATAATAATAAATACACCGCATAGGGGGTTTGATTTTGGTTATTAATATAACATATGTTAAAAATATTATTAAAATTAGTTATTATAAAAATTAAGATAAATCCAAAATGTGAAATTTGAATTTTCTACTAGTGAAAGATCAAGCTATTATTTTCTTTTCTTGTGAACATTTAATATTTTAACAATCACTTTTTCCCAACTAATTGAAAAAAAATTATTTTTTTTGAGATATTAACTAATGAAACACTCATGTAAATAAACCAACCTTAAAATTTGAACTAAATTTCCATAGATTAGTAGATTATTCAATTATCCATTTTATTTTATTCTCCTCATGAATTCATTGAATATTTAGATTTTTCTAAAATTAGTTTAACTAAAACTTTATATAATATAGAAAAGTATTAGCGAGTGGCTGTTTGGTTTAGACATAAAAGATCTTTATATCTATCATGATTGACGATACATGTTCATTTTGATATCACACTATTTACTATTCTAAACACCAAAATTTTAAAAATATAATTGAATAGAGTGTGAGTGAGTCATGTTTTTGTAAATAATTCTTGGGATTGAAAAAAAATGAAATGAGTTATTTAGTTTATTGGACCTAAAATAATTTTCAAAAGTCCACCCAAAATATATAATCTTGATATAGAAATTTATATTTGAGTAATATAAAAACTTTGTAACTAAATTTTGAAATAGAAAATAACATAATTTAGATATATTTGTGAGTATAAAAAGGCATAATAAAATGTATGAGAATAAAAAAATGATTTAATAAAATATAATTAATTGATTAATATTTTGTGGTTCATGTTACATTAATGCATTTACTACAAGAAATAGTCCCTATGGATTCTTATTGATTTAATTATATATTTAAATTTATTTAGAAATATATTTTATTGAATGAACAAAAGGCATTACACCAATAATCTTTGTGTCTTGATTAGAACACATAGTCTTGGGTGGAATAAATAGAGGAAAAAAGGGTTATAATAAGTTTGACTCTAGTGTATAAACAAAGTAATGTATATAATGAAAAATAAAAATAAAAATTGTGTGGTATTTGCTTTATAAGTTTCATAATTTTATGAAAATAAAGAGAACCAATCTACCCAAATGAAAAAGAATAAATTTTCTAACATCAAGTTTTTTTTATAAGTGTATAATATGGAGAAACTGAACACATTTACTATATAGTTTACTTAAAATCTAGGGTGTTGAGAAAATATATTTCATCTAAACTAGATAGTTCAAAAAGACTCATGATTTGAATTTCAATGATTTTATTTCTCATGTTTTTAATTTTCTGAGTTTCTTTTGAAAATCATTGAAATAATTTACATAAGAATAAGAAAAAATTCAAGTGTAAGAGAATGTGATTGTGAAATAACTGATTTATCTTTCCATTCAATATAATTTTTATTTTTATGTTTTTAATGAAATGAAATATATCTATAGATAAATTAAAACTAATAAAATAATTTTTTTTGTGTATGATTTTATTTTCAATGTCATTTTATAATTTTTAAAACAATTTCGAGTTAATTATAGAGATCACTAGAAATTGATAATAATTTTAAGAGCTGTACAGAATCTCCTAAATTGTTATCTTGTTTAATTTTAATTTACTTGTTTTTAATTAAATGTGTGTATATTTCATAACTATTTTTTAATATAAAATATATAAATATAAATAAATATTAATGTTCTATATTGTTAAAATAAAATATAGTTTACATAAATATATTTAAATCTTTTTTGTAATATATTTTTATATATATTGACGCTCATATTTTTTTATTTCTTTTACTCAATTCCTATAGAAGAAAAATGAAAGAGGGATTTAGAAAGTATATGTCAACTCATCTCTTATAGGGTTGATTGTGGCTCCATTACTATGTGACTATGGTAGTGAGAGAGTCAACCATTATTATTATATAAGTAGTCAAGTAGTGGTAGTGGGAATATCATATTAAACAAGTAGTGATAATAATATTTTCCATCTAATAAAGAAATAATATGAAGTGGGTGTGGTCAAGTGATGTTGAATAAGGTGACTTCAAGAGGCAGTCATAATGTTTTGATGTAAAATATGGTAGCACGAAGAAGCAGCGAGTCAACTTTTGAGTTAATTAAAGTTATTATGTAAGTCAAATTAAGTATATAAACTTTTACTGATCTCTCAATAATTTTTTTTGGATACATAATTTTTTTTCAAAAATATACAAAATAATACAATTACTAGAATGAATAAGGGGTCCTAAACCAAAAACTCTAAAGATAATACAGAAAAGTGAACAAATAATAAAAGGAGCTGGGAATAATTTGTTGCAGAATATTTATTATGTTGTTCTTATTCTCTTAATACATATTTTCATTTATTTTTGACCATAAATGACTAATATCACAATGGGGATTAATGGTATTTGGATATAATTATTATAATAAAAGATCTTTGATTATATTTAGTGTTATTTATTAATATTGTACATAAATATTTGATTAGTTGATTTCATATCACGTAATCCTTTAGAATGAGAGATGAATTGATGGATGAAATTAATTTTAAAAACAATAGTGATTAACATGGTTATGTTAGGACCAATAGTTACCAAGGGTCTTATGGTTACATATAGATTATAAGACTAGTAAATTACCCAACTTAATTGATATATACCCACAAACATGTGTGGAATTTTTATGTTGTGAATTAATGGATTTATCAGGAAGAGAGTGTTTTTATATAGTTATTAATACATGAAGTAATTTTATCAACTTTATATAATTTATGATTCTAGGAGAATTATCCGCTCATCATAAAAATAATTCAATCTCTATATTCCTTACACACCTACTCACGACTTAATAATTACTTACAATTCATAGAATTATTTTAATAAAAATTATATAATACACCTCAAAATAAAATTTATTTTTATTTTAATATTTATAAGTGAATCAGTTGTTGACTTTTACTTATCGGTTAAGGTGATAAAAACAATCTTATTCACTTTTACGATAAAAATAAAAACTAAAGTGAAACAACCTCTAGGTCTTTAAAAATATGGATATATATAGTCAAAATCTAAAATTTGAAAATCATAATTAGTTTTGAAAAAAATACAGGATCTAGATGTTAAGGTTTCAAATATATATTTAATTCAAAACTCTTAATAATGAAATAGTTACTAGTTATATATTTTATAGAAAACCCCTTATGAATTTATAGGAATCAGTAAAAGTCTATGACATTTGTCAAGGAAAAATTATTTATCAAATATTTGATTGGGGTATACATAAAAATCCATTAAATTGGAAACGAAATATAAAATTGGTTATAAATTAGTTATTTTATAAGTATAAAATATTTTTGGGAAAAACATGTGGTTAAAATAGAAAGGATCAAGAGATGATAATTATTGAAGGTGTTGAGGAGAAAATGAAAGGTGTGAATTTGGATGAGGAAGTTGAAGAAATGACACCAGATGAAAAGGTCCATAATTAGAAGAAATTGTAGTAGAGGGTTTATGCTCCACCTCTTCCATTTATAACAAGAATAAAATTAAACCATTAGGAATGCAAAATTCCCTAAATTTTTGGATTTTTATAATCAATTGAGGGTGAATATTACATTTACCATGGAATTATCAATTATTCCTTTATATTTAAAATTCACGAAATACATTATTTTGAATAAGAAAAATATGGAATAAGTAATAAAATTTTCCCATAATGAAGAATTCTCAAAGATTATTCAAAATAAAATAACAACAGAGTTGAGATTTTTTAATAACATTAAAATTACTTCCATGATTAAAAATCATGAATTTAAAAAGGTGCTATGTAATCAAGATGTATGTATAATTTTAATTCCTTAAAAAATATTTAATAAATTAGGATTTCATGATCCAAATCCAAGATGGATAAATTTACATATTTCTAGAAGTTAAAGTAAGTTTCTAAGATGAATATTGAAAAATTGATTAATTGATGTTCAAAAATTGTATCTTATAATTGAAAATATTAATTTATACGTTGAATAATATATTTAATACCCATTAATCATAGGAAGGCCTTTATTGAAAAATATTAAAGCATTAATTGATATGAATGATGGTAAACTTATAATCTGAGATACTGATCAACAAATTTATTTCGATGTCAAAATTATGTTATGATTATAATAAATATTTATATTTTCAATTTCATGAGATTAAAATAAAAAATTGTATCTGAAATATAAGAAAATAGAAAGGATGATGATTATAATAATGAAATTAAAATAGTGCATGATGAATATCCATCATTAGAAAAAAGCTATGAAAGTGCACTTTGGAATCTAAAATGTCTTTATTGATGGATGAAATAAATTAAATATATAAAAATATTAATGATTAAAAGATATTTAATTTATTTTCATTCAAGTAAAAGAATATAGTGATGAAAAAGTTGAATAATAAGTTTAAGAAGAGTATTATATATAGAATATGTTCATTTTATTTTATTTTATCAATAATGCATTTCAACAAAAAGATAATGACTAGGAAAATATGAATAAAAAAATCAATAAAACATCATTTGAAGATGAAGAGTAAAAAATGAGAGTTAAATAATGAAAACACTAATTCAAGGAAGGTTTAAAGATAATGTATGATGAATAAAGTACCAAAATATTTTTAGGAATATGAATGATTGGAAAATAAATTAAAATAATTAAAAAATAATTACTTACAAATAGGAATACTAAAATGGGAAATATTTTTTTTATCAATTATTTTTATTAAGAGAAAAAAACTTTGGTAAGTAGCATTCTATATATGGTCCTTTAACATGATGTAGTTTCAACTTTCTAAAAGGAAATAGAGAAAAAAATCATTCAGGGTGGGGAATTAAAAGATAAAAATGAATATGTGTCACAACAATAGATCCATCATATTTATAATTATATATATCCTAGAGAGATTCATACACAAACTATTAGTTCAAAATAAAAGGAAAAAAAATACCCCAATAGTTTATTAATTATATTTTCATATTCCGCTCATATCCAGTTCATCATTACTAAAAGGAATAAAATAATAACCCCCCCCATTCACAGATTCTTCAAAAATATCCTTGATGTATTTATTAAATTATTATGTTGTACTGCAACAGATCCAAGAAATTTATAAAACCCATGTGGATTTATAAACAAAAAAAATAACTATGAAAAGGATAATGAAATTTATGATTGTTATTATCTATTTTTGAATATCAATAAACATTAAGAGAATGGTATTTGAGGAATAAAAAATATATCCTTGGGTCATCTAACTAAATTTGAACTGTAAAGCTCTTATATAGAAAATTTAAATGTTTATTAAATTAGACTTTAGATTCTTAATAAATATTAATCCAAAAAATGAACAAAAAATTCACTTAATAGTTTTTAAACCTGTATTGACTGTCATTTTTATTCCATTACACACTTAAAACTCAGCATCATATCATTTGATAGAATATAATCCATTAACTATTCTCAAGTCATACCATATAATTTTATTAACCGTTGAATAGATGTTGTTTTTTTGATATCCTATGTCTCTTATACACTAATTTAACCTTAAATAACATGTTAATAATTTGTGTAAAAAAATTAATTCCTTTTCTTCCCAGCTTTAATTTTGTATAATTGAATTTATTTATTTATTCTATTTATAATAAATCACGTTGAAACATACATTGAATCAATATCGGGGGTCCATTTTCATCCTAAAATCATATTTGACATAATTAGTGGAACTTATAGATACATAAAGTGTGTAACCCGCTTGTATTATATCGTAATAATAGTGATTTTAATCCATAGAATAATAATAATATCTATTAACACATCATAACACATAAAAAGTAATAGATATGTCACAGCACTAAAAACCTTTATTTTGAATAAAATTGTATAATATAATATATTCTTCAATCAATATATCATCAAAAATATTCCTACATGTGTCATCTTCCTGGAATTATTGACATACCTTTATTTTATTGTCTTACATAGACTTTCTTGCATTTAATATGTTTGATAATTTTAGGTATGAAATACAATGAATGTCAAAAGGCAAGAGATATTTTTTTCCAATACATAGATGGAAAAAACATGACTTTATCATTCCACCAATGTCATGTCATTTATGTCACACCTGAAAATTTTTATCTCTATAAACAAAAAATTTAATGGTTTTTATTATGCACAAAAGAATATGGTTCACAACATAATTTTATAATGATATTAATCTGATGGGACAATAGAAATGATCATAGTTTTTAACATTCAATGACACCTAAAACATTTAGTGTTCATATTTATGGGGTAGTTTTTATAATCTCCTGTAATTGGTGAACAATATGTGAAACCTTCATTGGTATAAGTCTCAATGATTATAAGCACTTGAAAGATGATAGACATATATAATTTAAGTTATGCTAGATAGTTATGTGTATACTATAGTAAATCTAATTAAGAATACATTCGAGACATCTTGAGGATCCCATTATAGTGTGGAAATACTAGAGCCAACAAATGAAAATAATAATCAAGGGATATTACAATATAGTGCTTATAGAATTAAAAGACATTGTGTATTGATAATATTGTATGTGTTTGTATGTCAAACTATTTAAATTATTTGGTAATAAAAATGTTCACGATGGAGTTGGTTCTAGGTAACCTATATATTATCAATTCTAAACACACTATCTCACAAAAGAGGCTTTGAAATATTTTGAATTTCTTTTTTATTTTAATTTAAATTAACTATTTAATATCACTCAATTCAAATTATTAAATGGGAAAAATTTATAGGATCATTTCTTTAGTATGTTTTAAATAATAAATAAAATTGAGCTTAACATGTTTATTTTAACAATAAAAATCTATTTTAAATTTAATTTTCAATATTGAAATTCATGTTCGAATTTCATCTCAATATCAATTACACAATTTTGAAATATTACTGTTTTTTAAGTGATAAATTGATTTTGAAGTGAAATTAGAATTCTTTTTCATGTTTGGCATCCTATTTTTAATTGAATGAATATTTCATTTTTTTTCTCAAATAAAATTTATTTATATTATTTGGTGAATATAAAATTTAAATTGAAAAATAATTTTTTTGGATTGTTTTTTAGAATTTTTAAATGAAGGGATGAATGAATTAATTTAATTTTGTATGATTTATTGACTAAAATATGAAAGTAAACCCTAAATAAATTATGGGATTGGTATTGGCATGAATTAGGATTTTAATTGAATTAGAGAGAATGGTTGGTGTTGGGCTAGATGAGTGAAGCTAGTAGAAAAAGGGGGATGTCAAAGTTGTTATTTCAAACTGAAGAAATTAAGATACCATAGTTGAGGTACTTTAAAGGAGGTTGTCACAAGCCCTTAATCTAAATCTAGAAATGAATAGGGGAAGCCTTCATTTACTTCTTCTATGAGTCTATGTAGATTACAATTAAATGCGGGAGCCCCAAAATATTGAGGTCTACACTATGCACTGGTGGTTCATGCAGCATGCTGCTCAGGGAGTGGATGGTTTCCATATAAAAATTGATGGATGAGAAGGGTGGTTGGTGAATATGGAGGATTGGTTCTACTGGTTTATTCTTGATTTTTCAAAATATTCAATTATGGATGGATTTGGGATTCATTTTTTATGATTTCTTTGGGATTCATTTATGTGGATCGAGCTATATTTATGGAGGAATTATACTACACACAACCTGTTAAAAGAAACACAAAAGTGTGTTCAATTATTTTTGGTCTGGTGGATTTAGAGTTAGATACAGGTTGTTTCTTCAATGTGTTATGGAATAATGTATTAGTTCCATACACTAGAGTTTGGATTTTCTTGTTCATTGGATCGGGATTAGGTTTATATTTGTGTTATCTATGAAGACGATACTAGTTTTATGAGAAGTAGGATATTCACTACTTGATCTCTAGTTGGACCAAAAATCTACAAACACCACACCAATTATCAGTATAAAATATAATGATGATTTTTTTCAAATTGATAGAAACCTGACACCCCCTTTAAAGAAAATTAATCAACTAAAATATTCATCATATCTTTATATACATTGTCCTCTCAAACAAGGCTGAAATCAGCAATATATGGGTCTCTCGTAATCATGATTTACACTCAATTTAGAGCCCCCCCCCCAAAGTAAATTGTTACCCTTTTAAAAATCCCATTAGCATCTGTCACATTACTTCAATATTTAATTTTTAATTCTTTCCTCATTATTAGCACCTTCTAAAGAAAAGAATTAGGTGTATGACCCGAAACACCACTCACGGTCTAACATCACTTACAAATATTATTTTTTCCCACACATGTTCACTTGATCTTACTCAAACTTATTAAAATTATCATGAAAATTTACAATCTAGATCCATCTACTTAGATAAAACCATTAGGGGGATTCATGATATAGAACATAAAATATATTCTGTAAAATTTGTGAGAAATGATGAAATAATGGATGTAAACTCTTATAGAAGAACAGATAATGAAGAATCATTATGCATTATTTTTAATGTGGAAAAAATTTATGGTCTGGAGGGTCAAAAAACCATGGGACAACACTAAAATATCAACTATGAAATAAATAGTATAAAATATAAGTAATTCATGAACATCAATTACAAGGAGGGCATAGAAAAATTTGGGCGAAAATCAAACCCTAAAACACCTCCTTTTCCTCTCTAAATATCATCTCAAACTTTCAATGTTTTAAAATTCATCTGTAAAAAAACATCACCGTACTTTAAAAAATCACCACTATCAGTAGGATTATATCCAAATATACATCATTATCAACCTTCCCTTTAAATTCCTCTTCAACCTCTTCCCATTGGTCTATCAATCATGGAACCCAAGCTCAGCACCAATGAACTATCCTCTCTTTGAAGTCTATATCTCAAGGTTGTTATCTTCTTGATAGAAATGGTTTTCCCTCTCCTTAATTTCTATATCTCATGTTTTATCATCAACAAATAAAATTTCTCAAAACCTAGCACCCTACTATAAAATCACACATGTTCCTTTTTGATGATTTTTATAGGCTAAAAAATGCAGTATCCCACCACATCATAGATCCACTGATGCCTCATTCTCTATTGTCAATCATCCACATGGGATACCACAAATGTGGATACCCTTTCATCTAGATATCGATAGAATAAATAATGAGATTCTCTCTCTCCATTGATCATCACCAGCAGATTCTCTTTTTTAATTCATTACATCTTCATTTTTCCAACACAAGTTTGATATAAAATATTATATCTTAAATTTCCAAAACTATATCTATATATTCTATGCTTAAGAATCAAATAATTATCTCTTATAAATAGATAATATATATATATATATATATCTTCATTGGAAACACATAAAAAAATTAATGTGTGATAAAAAATACATCGTTAATTAAAAAAACACTATTTTCTCAAATTTGGAAACACCCATAGACCAAATCCTATCAGTAACCACCTTTAACCAATCAACAGATATACCATACAAAAAACTCAATTAGACCAAAAAACTATTTTCATCACACCATTCATTATCCTCTATAATGAATATGGGCATCTAGTGCATCACCTATATCTTCAATTTTTCATTCTTTCTTCTACAGTCACATGTTCTAAAAAAATAATTTGTTTTAATAATTGACACACTTCTCATGACCTCCATTAGAATCCATATATTATTTTTCCTCACACACATGAATTTTATCCTCTTGAAAACTTCCCAAATTCCCATGAAATAATTCAAGCTCAAACCATCACCTTTCATACCACTTTTGGGGAGATTCTTGATACTGAAAAAAAAACATATAACAAATTATTGAGAAATAATGATACAATGGAAGTTAAATATTATGGAATAAAAAATAAAAAGGAATCAGCAAGGAATTTTTTTACATGGAACACACCTATGATTCCTAGTATTAAAAAACCACATCGAAACTCTGAAATATTAACTATAAATAATAGAGAAAAAAATAAAAAAATGCTATAACCTGAATTATAATGATAGAATAGAAACCCTATGTAAAAACCCTTCCTCGAAACGTCTCCTTCACCAATATAAAAATCATCTCAAAAAACCATTATCTAAAATATATTTTTGAAAAAGTGTCACCCTTCTATAAAAATGAACCATTTACTTAGGGATTAGAGCCAAACATATCACAACTCACAATTTTTTAATACACCTTAATTCATGATTTATTACAGAATGACGCACATAGAACAGTCCCAATATATCGGAAGGCCTAGTGTCTTTGGGTAATAAGATACATAACATAATAACTTGAAATAGAGATATAAAAACATTATTTAAAACTCTTTAACTTGCTATTAAAATTTAATCCGCAGTCTAAAACTGTACGGGATAACCTGAGGACGTACATGAGAAAGGGTTGAGCTATAAAGCTTGTTGTGTGAATAATAAAATTCTAACAAGATGAAAGTTAAAAAAAAATTATTCAAGGGGAACATCAAGGTGACATAAAAGGGGTTATAACCATAAATATGAATATTAATGCATTATAAAAGATGATAACATCAATACAACATAGTAATGTGAAAACAACATAAAAGGTGACATCATAAGCATAAGTCAAGATAACAACCAATAAATCATAACATAGCGGTGTTATGATTATATCTTTTTCACCATACATGGTATCTTAAGAGGTAATAAATTTCCCAATGTATTGGAGGACCATATAATTCTGGACTGACATGTGAAATTCCTATCATGTGCATGCATTTGTGTGGAACATAGATCATACAAAATATGAATTAATTTCTTCACATTTCATCCCAAAATTAATATTTGTGGGTTATATACATTGACTTACCTAATAAATAAAGTATATTTATGTCTATTACAATTCATATGAGTGGAAGTAGGTATGGTTATTCACTATATAAAAGTTTGGCATGAAAAATAAAAGGGATAATTTCTGCTTCATAACGAGTGTATATAAATATTCATGGATGTTTTTAATGATGTTTAAAAGTGTTATATAATTACATGGAAAACATAATGAGATTAAAATGGGTGTTTAAAAATATATATGTCCACCTAAACAATTAAAAATGAAAAGGTATAACTCAAAGGAAGTGCTTGAATAAAGAGGAGCATGAGATAATATCATGCCTTGAGGTGGCACTTCTAAAATATTGGGAGGAGCTTCTTAAGATAAAAGGGACACATTGTGAGGAAGTTATATAGTTATAGAAGTTGAAATTATTTATAAATGGATTTTGAGTGAAGATAAGTGAGAGTTTCAGTAGATCTTTATAGAAAAATAGAGGATAATTCTTAATTAATTTCTAAACATAGGTTTTAGACTCTATTTGATAAAATAATCAAACCCCAAACATTCCTGTAGTTTTTTCCCATAGTTTCTATAAAATAGGATTGGTTTATTATGCTTTATATGTCAAAAACAGAATATATTAAAAGAGTATCATTGGTTGTTACACTCGGTTTTTTGTATTTTCCTTTCTTCTGGTTCGGGTCAGGTTCTCATTTATTTTTCTCTGGAATAATGTTTGATGGGTTTTAATTTTTTCTTATTTTCTTCGGATACACTTACCCTAGTGATTCTACATGATTTATAACTTTAATTTTTATGAAATATTTTGAAAATTGGGTGGACAGACCCTGGCACATGGTTCACACAAGGTTAGTAGAAACTGTGCACCCTATCAAGGTAACCATGTGGTAGGTATCAGTCATAGAAAGAGGTTACCACACAATATCTACATGGTAAGTCAAACCATACATATTAATCATGTGGTAGGTGATCTCATAGGAAGATATGGTCGGATGGTCAATGAATGGTTTGATAAATCGTGTGGGCTAATGGTGTGGCATTTCCAGCACTCTAAAAATAATTGGGGACTCTTTTCTCTTTCCAAGATTTTAAACCCCTAACACCCCTTTTTCTTCTCAATTTGAGGTCCTCCACCCTAGACACCGCCTTACCTTATTATGGTTCCCTTGGACCTCAATTTTTGGGTGATTGTTTCTTGGATTATTCATGGAATATTCATGTATGTCATTCCTCTTTTGATTGCTTTCTCTTTTCTAGGGTTTCTCCTCTTAATTTTTGTGGTTTGGTTTTTCCAACAAGTTTGGTGGTCGATTTAGGGTTTTTTATTTCTTAATAAGGTTTGATAATAATATTTTTGTTTGAATATTTCCTTGTTGGGGTCTTGTGGTGGTGTGGATGGGTTTTTACATCATTTTCTATAAGTTTCTTCTCATGAGGTAGGTGGTTCTATTCCTTAACATTTTTAGATGCTTTTGATATGCTTTCTTGTCTCTATAAATGTGTTCAATGAATTTATTGTGTGGTGAAAAATATATTTTTGAATAATTTTAACAAGAATAAGTGATGAAAATTTGATTTTCAATGCAAAATGGGGAACTTTTGGGGGTTACTTTTTTTGGTGCTTCTTAAAAGGGTTTTTATTATCATGTGAATAGTAAAAAGTGGGTTTTTAAAGAAACATGAGGTGAGAGTAAGTTTTTAGGTAGTTTTTCAATAAAACTTCATCTATATTTGAATATTATCTTTTTTTCATTGTTTAAATGATATTTGAATTGTTTAAATGAAGGAAAGAATGATATTAAGTGAAATTGATTTGTGTATAGATTTCAAAGGGGTTGGCCCATGAAAATGGTTAAATTGACTATCTGACTTTGTCTTTATAATTTCAAAGGGGTTTTCATGAACTATCCAAATAGTAGAAAATATACATGAAAATGGTTTTTATGTGTGTGAAATGGAAAGTGGTTTGTTTTACAATAAATAGTGATTTTCCCTGTGTATTTATAATGCTTAAAAGGTGTGTTTGAAAGTGGTTATATGTGTGATTTGTGAATAGAAATTGAGCATAAAGGGAATCCTGGGTATCTAGGTGGAGAGACTAGAACAAGTTCTCTAGTGATACAGAAGTAGCTTGTCCCAGTTTCACTTAGCTGGATTGATGATTACAACACTAACTAAACTATGATGATGGTAGATCACCACTAGAATATTTGATGTTTCTCCTCTCAGGTGGCTCATGCATGAGGACGCTCACAGTTGTGGTTACTATACCATGATTCTCTGTGATAAACGGTTTTAGTGACTCACTCAAGCTATATCACCCTTATGGATTTACCCATGGTGCCCCACCTTATATGATATGGTTCCATCTGTCAGCATATGGTGGACCTCATGTGCTTTTATTTGTATAAATTAACTTATTCTTTTATGTAAGTGGTTGTGAAATGATTTTCCTTGAATGTGTTTTCTTTTTATAATGATTACCCATAAAATATTTTCCTAGAAATATTTCAATGTTTTCCTTTATATAAAAATATCATGTTGGATTGCCTTTTAATGTTAAATCATAGAATATTTTTATATGGGTGGCATCCTACTGGGATTTAGATCACACCATGAATACACCCTTGGGTGTATGTAGACCTATTTGTATGTTTTATTTAGGTAATGTCTTAGTGAGTTTGGTTAGTGGTTTGGGTCCCCATTGGAACTATCTTGTGGATATTGGTGGTGGTGGATTGAGGATGTTGCTCCCCACATTACAGGGAGGTTTAGATTGGAGTTTTAGTTCCCTTTTTGTATTATTTTTGTGGTTTTGTCCTATATTATAAACATTAATATTAGAATTTGGTTGTTCTATGTTTTTCTGGTCAATTTTATATTTGTATTTTTTATTTTGGTTGGTTGTTTATAAGTATAAAATTGAGTTAAACCATTCCCATGTTTTATTTTGATACCCGGTCACTTATGGCCAGGCCATGGGGATCAGGAAAACCCTTCGATCCATGCCATGGACTAGTTCAGGCACTGATTCGAATGATAACCTAGCCAATTTCGGGACATTTGTGATGTGGGAGTTAGTCTTTTTCCCAAATAATTTATTTTAAAAACATAAAAAAATAATATAGAATTTGGATGATTTATTAATGGTTTATAAAATTAGTCAAATAAATTTAAAAAAACATTATTTTAAAGGATAAATATTTATTTGGTCACTAATTCATTTTATAGAATTAATTAATTCACTTTTGGTCCATATTGATTTTATAATACACACTATATATGTATACTATATTTAACTTTTAATAAAAAAATTCCTCATAAAATTATGAAAAAATTTCCACTGACTAATTTCAACTTCATAATTTCAAAAATAATATTTATTTTATCAAAATATTTTTCTAAATATGATAATTCACACTTTTAAATACAAATCCCTATTTACTAGGAAATTTTGTTTTATGAAATTAACCACTTCCCAAGCCCTAAAAAATTACATCTGACTTCATTAAATTATTTTATTATTTATATTTAGATAATTATTATATAATAATAACATTTTATAAAAATATCATTTATTTTAAAAATAATAGAATCTATCAAATGAGTGTCTTAATTGAAACTATATAGTTCCCAAAAATACAATTTTTATTTATTCATGTCAAAATACTATTTTCATCAAACTCGTTGTGTAATCATTTATAAATTAATAATAAAAATGTGATGAATATAATAATTGTTTTACTAAAAATAAAATATAAAAATTTGTGGTATTAGGGTATAGATATATAAACCCTTATTACACCAACATATGCACTAAAGGTATGGTGTGTGATGGGTGTGATTTCTTGAGATTGTTTAACAACATAGTTGTATCTGTTATCTTGATAATCCTGAACATCTCTTATAAATAGTTTTTCTAATGCTCTGGTTGTTGAATCTCAACTTGGGATTGGTAAAGGTAAAAATCCCATTGATACCATCTCCCTAGAATGATCTGATAGATGGTCATCATAAGGTAAGATCCCATTAGTTAAGGTCATCACTTCATTTTTCTGTGTCAATTAGAATTTATCATTCCCCTTAATATATAATAATTATAATAGTTATTTTAATATTATTTACAAAATTATTTTAAAAAAATTAAAATAATTTAATAATTTAATAATAATTTTTAAAAACATTTCTATATACCCTTACATAGGAAACGAATCCTGCATATGAGAGTCCTGTTTTTACAATTACACAGAATCCCTAATTTGTATAATGGTAACCTCATTATACACATACACATGTGGTCTATGTAAGGTGTGAGTGTAAATAGGATTGACCCTTGTACAATGCATACCACAAAAGGGTACTAAGCACTTACCTATATGTA
Organism: Viscum album; assembly: GCA_963277665.1. Classification (NCBI taxonomy): domain Eukaryota; kingdom Viridiplantae; phylum Streptophyta; class Magnoliopsida; order Santalales; family Viscaceae; genus Viscum; species Viscum album. The sequence continues at coordinate 303,587 of CAUJRU010000144.1, forward strand.
TACTCGTTTGTGTAAAGGTAATTCATTCATTAACTCTTTGTAATAGTGTTTCACATAATTTTAATCTATATGTTACCTTTATGTAACTTTTTGTAACCCTTTACTACCTTTATGTAACTGGATCGAGTAAAGGCATGACCTTTATATAGCCCTATACACATAAAGGTAATATCATGTGACACTTTTATAGACCAATCTACGTAATAGAATGGAATTATGACCCTTACACAAACCAATTTGTATAAGGGTAAATATTTAGCTACCCTTAATAATTTTAGCAATTTCAGGGTATGGTCTTGGTTAAATTTACATAGCCCAACTAGGTAAGGGTAAATAGTAATAAAAATTGAAATGATAGAACATAAAACAGAGATATGTTTTTTGTTAGAACCAAGGCTTTTCGGTGCTCTAAATAGAGTGTGGTTTGTGTTTGTTTCCACTCTGCACATGGATGACTCGGGATTTTGCAAGGAATTTAGTCATACAATTGAGTTTTAAAGAAGTATTTAAGGTGGTGTTATTTCCCAGATTTTTCCAAATATTTTATCCTCAAATGAATTTCTTTATAGGAGTGAAAAATATGAAGAATGGTGAAGAAATTTGGAAATGTAACTTATTTTTGTATCTCTATACATGGACCATGTATCATCTCAAGGAATGGTTCATGAAACACATAACTGAAAGACGGAAAGGTACATGGAGTGGTTTTCGGAACCAAAAATAGTTTGCGGTGAAGGTGTACGGTACACGGAAGGCTGGAGGTTTACAGGATAGTTATGGATCACGAGACAGGACTGGTACATTGTGGAGGCTATACCAGACACATTATTTTGTAAATATTGGATTAAAATATTTTTAAGATCCATTTATTCTTATAAAAGGTGTAGTAACCCCCTTCGTTAATCAATGAGACTGAGAATAAAAATCCAAGAGGAATTTGGAGAATTCCAGAGCTGTTCGTGGGAAGAAAACCCCTCATGGGAAGATGGGATCTGTGAAGGAGAAAATAGTACATGGAAGAGAGTGTGATTAGTAGTGGAAGATCTGACAGTATGCATTAGAGCAAGTCAGTATGCCAAGTGATAAAGACTATACATAAAGTAAGAAGTGCAGTGTGAAGATCATAGCAGTCCACAGAGTATTAAAGTTTTAGAGACAGAGGCATCCCACATAGGATAGGTGTTTTGCATACATAGTAAATGGTGGTGGTCTTGTGGAAACAGTATAAAAAATATAAGAAGACGGTATGCGGAGGAAGGAATTCTGGGGATGAGAAATGGTACTTGGAAGAAGAGACAATTTGTGAAGTAGGACAGTACATGGAGAACTTATTATACATAGAGCATGAGCAGCCAGAGTTTGTACGTGAAGGTAGTTCACGGAGGTGGTTCACAACTGTGGTACATGGGGCTGGTATGAAGAGCACACATATTATGTCATGATGTATAATATGATGAGGAAGAAGGTCAGTTCGCGGAGGATAAGTCTGTGAACTACCAGTTTGGGTAAAATTGATATGCATCTGTTAATGAAAACATAACATCAATAGAGCGTCCATATATAGTTGGGGATTCATTATTTAATTAAAACTTATTTAAGTGACCATCAAGTTGATAAAATGAGTACAAATTCTTACCAATGTATTGAGTAAGGGGGAGTTAGCGAATGTGATCTGAGGGATGGAGTGAGCTATCCCTAAACATTTGTAAAGGTTTGGGTCTGGAATAGAGTGACTGTGTATGAAAATATGTAATCGTCAACTAGTGAAATTTAGTGTACATTGGTATGATCAACAACCTATTGGAGTAATCTCCTTGGATGTATCCCTTAGTGGTGAACCATGTAAAAATCATGTGTATTGTCTCATTGCATGTGAATGCTTTATTTTGGATCATATCCATCATACAGATTTAGCGAGTTCCTACCAATGTGAGAACAAGATAATCTATTTTAAAATAAATATTTGACAACCTGATTCACCCCTCCCCTCTTAGGGTGTCTCAGGGTTCTACAAGTGGTATCAGAGGGGAAGGTTCACATATATTGGATACTCTATAGAAAATATACTCTATGTTGAAGACATGACATCTGTTCCTGAGTAAACAATGATTTCCAATGTTAATGATGATTCAATTATCTCTGATCAGAAGTCTAGATCCATCAATACCATGATGAATAGGAAAAATAAAGAGAATAGAAATTTGAAAAAGACCATCCTATCAAAAGAAGAGGTAGTATCTGGTTCTCTATGCCATTCTGAAAATGAAGATATATAAGGATTGGAAAGTAGAGAGAAAGTAACACAGGATTCCACCAAATAATATGAAAACCATTCAACCTCATGTAAATAAAAATTCTAAAAAGATCAGGTGGTTTGTGTTAGAACCATTGAAAGTTTTCCACAAGATAAAGATCCTACAACTAGTGGTAATGTTGATCAATCTACAACCACATATGAAATTTAAGAACAACAAAAATATCTTCATGATATTCCAGAAGAAATATTCGTTGTTGTTTATAGAATATTTAAATATATGTAGGATAAAATCACCCAGTTTAAAAAAGAAGTAGATTATATTGAGGTTGGGTTGGAAAGAAAAGTCTCACAATGTTATAATATCTGCTAATAGGTTCTTACCATTAATGAAATAAAGAGGGAACCCGAAATAAGATCCATGAAATACTTCAAAGATGTTTATGTTATAGTGATATTCAAAAAGTATCTTGAAGAAAACATCCATGTGGGTGAAGACCAGTTGAAAAATAGCACTGATGTCAAGAGTCTAAAATTTGATATAATATTCAAGAAGATCAAGGGACTTGACTCTTTGACTTAGAATAAATTGAAGCTGCATGATAAATAAATTTTTAGAATGAAGAAGACTTGTGAAGAAAAGAGGATTATGATTGAAGATCAGAAAATTATCTAAAATAAGACATGTCCAGATTTGGAAGCCCAGTTTGTAAATATTGAGAACACATATATTAATACTTAAAAAATGAAGGAAATTGTTTCTATTTCTACTCAATTCTCACAGGAGGATTATAAAGATAAGAGACCTCCAGCATGCGATAAAAATATCATGACATCTTTTGATGATCTATCTCAAGAAGCAGAGGAGAAATAAGTACAATCCAAACCAACTTGTGTAAATACCTCTAATCCTTTTATCATGAATATTGCGGGTTGTAATACAAGAATTTGATATTTGTAAATGATGAAAGGAGATATTAAATCTTCCACCTTGTCTAGGGTGGATGGGAAGAAGTTTATGGAATCTGATTACCCACAGGGAACTCAACAAATCATGAAGAAAAGCGAACAACCTTATGCACGATGTATGACGAAATCATGATTTGGGGTTCAATGTTGGTGTTGAAACATATTTGTGAATCATTATTTTGATTTTTGGTAGTATCCAAATAATAAATAATCACAAAGGTATCCTATTTCAAGGGGGATTAAGTAAAAGATGAAGAAAAAACATCCACAGGTCCAGAAACATCTGTTTATTTCAAACATATTTGGAATGCATGGTAACATCTAGCATTTATGAAATGGAAGAGGTAACATGGTTGGTACATGCTCATATCAACATTCATTCATTATTTATAAGAAGATAATAATAACAATGTCAGCAATGTATGAAGAAGAAACCTTGGGAAGAAATTAGGAGAAAATTGTGAACACAAAATTTCCAAAGAAGATCTCAAGTAAAGAAGAAGAGAGTACCTTGGAGTTTAATCTAGTAAGTTGGTAGTTTATCCAAAAGATATATTAAGTGGGATGTAACTCAAATAAACACATGTGAATGATCCAAACCTGCTACAATAGTTCCTAATGACATGATGCTTTTTTGGCCAGATGATTTGGAATGAATGACGAAACATAAAAATGAATAGGCTAAGTGTGGTGAGAATGGAAACGAAAATGACCCACATGATGAGGAAAAAGGTCGTGAGTTTTGGTAAAAAAATTCATATCTCATTCTAAAGAAGTTCGTGTGGGCTATGCATGAAATATACTCATAGTGAAAAAGGATTTTTTTTACCTTAATTCTGGAGAAAGATGTATCCCTTAGGAGGAGTAAGAATATATCATTCATGATGGTTGTGAAGAAGAAAAATTATCCACAAAAGTGGAAAAGAATGTGAATAGATACCTTCCACATCAATGTAGATCAGAACACATATTACGATGTGAAATCATAAATACAAGAGTAAATAGAGGAACATGGTTGAGAAAACCATCTCAGGTGTATAGTTAATATTTATGATACAAGGAGGATCCCCCCTTATTCCCTTATTTTTTTTTGTATTATATTTATTCTTAAAATGTAGGGAATTTAAGGTAATGTATGTTCTAGGAGGAAGAACCTAGGAATCAGATTGGGCTATTAGTTCTTTATATCCAAACTGAGGAATTCACAATCATTGAACAATTACTCAATTTTATATTCAAATACAAATATGATGGAGAAATAGAATAGTTTAAATTGATCAATCCAACATAATTTATGAATAGTTCACACAAAAACCTACAAGGGGAATGAGGGCTAATCCACAGTCTTCCTTCCTTTCAATTTTGAACCAACCACATTTTAATAAGATGTGGATGTTGAATCATAGGCTACATCCATTAATGGTGAACTAGATCAGATGGACAATAACCATTCATGGTATCATGTTACTTGACCAGAATATCACAATGTGATCATAAATAAGGCACTCATATTGTAAAAACACTATGCCTAGGTTGAAGGAATTGGTATCGAAGAGAAAATTTCTCCAGTGGTGAGACTAGAGTCCATCAAATTGATGTTGAGGAAAACATTACTGAATGGAATTATTGAATAAGTTTAAATTGAATTAATCACACCATGTGCATGTTATTATCATCTATAATCTCATCTGTAGAAGATCCAATTCAAAATAGAAGGTGTCGATCATATTCTCTGCATTAATAATTCATAGGAAGATCAATTTATGGTGCGTGAGTATGTGGATTATATTACACTTAGTTACAGCAGGAAGGGATCAGAGGAAGAATTTTCTAGTCACATTAAATCAGAATTTGAAATGTCCATGATTGGTGAACTCGCATATTTCATGGGGCTGCAAGTGACTCAGGAGAAGGATTACACTTTATTTTCACTAGAAGAGTATACAAGAGAGTTATGGAAAAAATATATAAATGAATCCAAACCAATGTAAACACCGTTTTCATTTGGAACTAATTATGGAAATCATGAGGATGGGATTTCTGTGGATCCCACCATGTATATGAGAATCATGAGAAGCCTACTATACTTAAAATCAACATCGCCAGATATTGTCTTTTCATTGTTCTTAACAGCCCTCTTTTGAAGAAATACGTAGGAAGAACAAGTGGTGGTAGTTAAATGAATTATGAAATACATTCAAGGGACTCAAAATTATGGTTTATAATTTGCTGAATGGAAGGACAATGAACTGACAGCATATTTTGATGCCAACTAGGCAGGATATGTGATTGGTAGAAATTCCAAAAGTGGTGGATCTTTCTTTATCGGCAAGAAATGTGTGGGCTAGTTGAGTAAGAAATAGGAAAGTACATCTCTCTGTAATAATAATTCTGAATATATATATGCTATAAAGGAATGTACTCAGCATCTTTGGATGAAGCAACAACTGAATGATTTTGGTGATGAGCTGAAACAACCAATCCACTGGTAGCAGCTATGTTTAAGAAACATCATTTTAACCTCAATGTTCAACCACTTCCCAATGCACAAGGAGGTTACATAAGTCCGTTCCCCTTGTTTTTCTAAACTATTTTTATCTATTTTTGGAAGAGATATAGGTTTTTGGGGGAGATACAATCCACGGGGAGCATGTTTTTTAACTCTACAATTCATGAATAGATTTTTTGGGTTTATTTACAATGGGGGAGAATGGATAAATTCCACAAGAAGAGGAAGATGATGAATTTTTTGTTTGTTACATTAATGATATAGAATAGAGAAATCTAAAAATGATACAATGGAGGAAAGAAGAGAAATTCCCTGAGGTGCAACATAGACAATGTGAAGGGAGAAAACAATGTGTTGTTATAAGGAAATAGTCAGGTCATTCATTTTAACACCCGAGATCACAATTCATTTCTTCCTTATTGGTTTATACATAGATCATTGATCATGTAGACTTAGAGAGTCGGCTGGTTTTTTTATTATAAATCATGCTTTGGTTTTGATTGCGGTTGGTGCTTCAGTAAATTTATCTGGAGATTTCCAACAAACCCAATGGGGGATATTGTTAGAACTAAGACTATTATATACTAGAAATGGAGTGTGGTTTTTTTTCCAATATGAAAATGGATGACAAGATATTTTTTAAGGAATTTGGTCATACAATTAAGGCTGTAAGTAGTATTGAAGGTGGCATTATTTCCTTGTGTTTTCAAAAATTTTGGGCTTTAAAGGAATTTTTTCATAGGAGTGAATGAGATAAATAATGGTAAATAAATTTGGAAAATGAAGGGAACCATGTATCTTGGGACATGGAGACCAAACCATGTCCGGGAATGGTTCTCAGACCGCATATGAGAGAGTGGGAATGATACACAGATCGGTTAGTGGAACCGAAAATGGTTTGCAATGACCATTCATGGAGAAGGCGTGCAGTACACAAAGTTATAGAGTTTCACGAGAGATCTATGGTTCACGAGATAAAATAGGTACACAATGAAGGTTTTACCAAATAAAATATTTGGTAAATCATGGATTAGATTATTTTTTGGATCTATTTTTTCCTATATAAGGAGCATCAATAACATTCATTAATGAATGAAACTGATATTAAATAACTGGGAGGAATTTAGAGAAGCCCATAATTGTTCGTGGGAAGACAACTCCACATAGGAATAGGTGATCCACGAAGGAGAAAACAGTCTGTTGAAGAGAGTTTGATTTGTACAGGAAGCTCTCAAAGTACACTGTGGAGTATGTCAGCACACTGAGTGGTAAAGGATGTATGTGGAGTATGAATGGAATTGTGTGGATCATAGAAATCCATAGAGTATTCTAGTTTACAGAGAAGGAGGCAAATAGAATATGAGATGTTTTTTTTAGAAATAATACGTGCTGGTGGTCTTGAAAAAATGGAATTCAAAAAAGTAGAACAGGGTATATGGAGAAAGGTAGTCTTCAGAGGAGAAAGTGTATATGGAAGTAATGACATAACATGGATAACTTATGTTATGCGGAGCAGGAGAGGCTGGAGGAAGTATGTGAAGGCAGTGCGTGGAGGTGGTTCATAAAGGTATTATGTGGGACTAGTACATAGATTGCACATATTACACAATGTAACATAGTACGTGGAGGAAGATGGTAAGTTCACGGAGGAGCAGTCTGTGAACTATCAGTGTGGGAGAAATTGATATTCATCTGTGTATGAAAATAGGACATAAATAGAGCATCCATATATAATTGTGGATGAATTATTTAATTCCAACTTATTGAAGTGACATTTAAGTAAAAAATATGAGTATAGATTCTTCCCAATGTAGTGAGCAACAAGGAGTCAGTGGATGTGGTCCCAGGGTGAAGTGATATATCCCTAATGATTTGAAAAGGCAGTGGGTCGGGCACATAGTGATTGTGTTTGAAATTTTGTAATCCAAAACTAGTTAAAAAGAGTGGACTTTGGTATGACTGATAAACTATTGGTGTATGCTTCATAGATGTATCCCTTAGTGGTGGACCAAGTAAAAAAACTTGTGTCATGTATATTAGAAATAGAATTTCTGATTGTTGATCATATCCATCATACAGATTTTGCGAGTTCCTACCAATGTGGGAACAAGATCAATTATTTTTAAAAAAAAAACTAAACACCCTGATTCACCCCACCCCTCTCAGGGTGTCTCAGGGTTCTACAGTTTTTGATTTTATAATTTATTTCATACATGATTTCATTAAACCACACTTGGATCCCACTAATACCACTATAGGTTTTTTAGTATTTTAAAAAAATTATCAAAAGAAGCGGAATCCATTAAAAACTCATGCCTGGGGATCTCTATGCAAGAAATATGAAACCTCCATAAAAACTAAAATGAATAACATGCTATAAATTTATGTACTGTACATCATAGATCCCTTGAAACCATTGATATTCATATGATAAGTTTTATAAGGATCACTAAATTATAAAAAAATATTCTCACCTCCAAAGGTATCCACGGTCCATTCCCACTGGTGGAAAAAAAGTTTAACACATCAGTAATTTTCGCGTTGGTTCTATATAACCTACTTGAAAAGCTATAAAAATGGATTTATCACGCCGGTTATTGTATAACCAATGTGATAAATCGATAAAAATCCATTTTTTAGTCAGTTATTTTATAACCTAAGTGAAAAATACTGAGATTAGATTTATCACATTGATTATTTTATAACCACTTTGAAAATCTAATATGGCCACTTTATCACATTGGTTATAAAATAACTGATGTGATAAAGGAAATCTCGTCCATGTATCACGTCGTTTATCAAAGGAACTGATGTGATAAAATTCCATTTAGCACGTCGATTTTTTTATAACCGACATGATAAATTATTTTCAACATCGGTTATTAAATAACTGATGTAATTAACATAAAAAAATAGTTTAACACATAGATTATAAAATAAATGATGTGATAAAGCTTTTAAATGATTTTTCATACCTCGTATTAAGTCATTCTGTTTTCATCGATCTGGTGACCTATGACTCGTCTCTCCCACACAAAAAACCTCGAAAGGATTCTTCAAAGTTGTGACCTCTAGCCTCATTTTTCCAACATCATTCATCATCTCTATTGTCACCAGATCTATCAGGTCAACTCGCAACACTCTATTAAGATTCACATGGCGCGATTTCAGTTTTTATTTTTCACGATGCCCTAAACTAAATTTTTGAGATGTTATTTTTCTATCTTTGTTTATGTTAACATGGTATGTTTCAAAGTGTTCATTTATACTATGCTAAATTCATTTTGGTAAAAGAAACCATTGAAGTGATATCTGGAAACTTTATGCTTTTTTTGATGTTCCATCATGTGTGTGTGCATGTACATGTGGTGTACAAGGGGGCGGGGGGATGTCTATGAGGTTGGGGCTGTATAGGGGTGGTGGTTGTCAAGGGGTTGGGGGTGTCAAAGGGGGTGGTGGTGGTGTCCAGGGGGTGTAGGGGCTGCCCAAGGGGGTTGGGGTGTCCAAGGGTATGAGGGGTGGTGTCAAGGGGGTGAGGGGGCTGTCCAAGGGGGTAGGGGTGTCCAGGGGTTTGGGGTGATGTCTAGTGGGGTGAGTGGGATGTCCAAGGGGTAGGGGGTGTCTAGGGGGTGGGGGTGTCCTGGGGGGGGGGGGGGCTGTCTAGAGGGGTGGGGGCTGTCCAGGGTTTGGGGGTTGTCCAGAGGGGCGGTGTCCAGGGGATGTCAAAGGGGGTGTGGGTGGTGTCTAAGGGGTGTGGGGGCTGTCCAAGGGGGTTGGGGTGTCCATGTGGGTGGGGGTGGTGTCCATGGGGGTAGTGTGTTGTCAAATGGGGTTGAGGTGTCTAGGGGTGGGGTAGTATCTAGTGGGTGAGTGGGCTGTCCAAGGGGGTAGGTGGTGTCCGGGGGTGATGGTGTCTAGGGGGTGGGGGCTGTCGAGAGGGGTGGGGGATATCCAGAGAGGTGGGGGTGTCAAAATGGGTGGGGTGGTTTTTAGGGGGTGTAGGGGCTATCCAAAGGGGTTGGGGTTTCCAATGGGGTGGGGGTTAGTGTCTAGGGGTTTAAGGGGCTTTCCAATAGGGTAGGGGTGTCCAAGGGTTAGGGTGGTGTCCAGGGGGTGAGTGGTCTATCCAATAGGGTAGGGGTGTCTAGGGGTGTGGGTGTCTAGGGGGTGGGGGCTGTCTGGAGGGTTGGGGGTGTCCGAGGGGGGGGGGGGGGATTTCCAAAGAGGTATGGGTGGGGGTTGTGTCCAGGGGGTGAGTGGGCTATCTACGGTGGTAGGGGTATCCAGGGGGTGTTCAGGTGGTGGGGGTGTCCAGAGTGTTGGGGGCTATCCAGGTTGTGGGGGTTTTCCTGAGAGTGGGGGATATCCAGATTGTGGGGGGGGGGGGTGTCCAGAGGGTGGGGGTGTTGTATAGGGGGTGGGGCTATCCAGGGGAGTGGGGGGGGGGGGGGTTGTTTAGAGGGATGAGGTGGTTGTCCAGGGGGAAGGGGTTGTCTAGGGGGGTGTCCAATGGGGTAGGTGTGGGGGTGGTATCTTGGGGGTGGTGGTGTCTAGGGGGTGTCAAGGCCGCTAGGGGGTGTTCAGGGGGTTTCCAGGGGGTGGGGGTGTCTAGGGGGTGTTCTTGGGGGTGGGGTGGGGGTGGTGTCCAAGGGGGTGGGCGTGTCCAGGGGTGGGGTGGTGTCCAGGGGGTGAGTGGGATGTCCAAGGGGGTAAGGGGTGTTTAGGGGGTGGGGGTGTCCAGGGGGTAGTCAAGGGGTGGGGGTTGTCCAGGGTGTTGGGGGACTGTCTAGAGGGGTGTGGTGCTGTTTAGGGGGTGGGGCATATCCAAGGGGTGGTGGTGTCCAGGGGGTTTCCAGGGGTGGGGGTGTCAAGTACAATTTTATCCAGGAAACTCTTAATCCCAACCAGTTAAAACTGTTTTAAAGCATCATGATGAGTGATGAGCCGGACTTGTGCTGTTTCACGGAAGCAAGCTCTGGGAGGTATAATGTCGGTGACTACAGGAAAATATTCCAGAGAGATCGTCCTATGGGGGATTGGAGACCAGCTATTAGGTGCAAGGAGATACCGATGAGAATGAACTTCCGGGTGTGGAGGATTCAAAACAGAGCAATATCGATGGAGGATAATATACAGAAAATAGGTGAATTCATGGTGTCACGATGTTATTGTTGTGAGCAACCAAAATCAGAAATGACAGCCCACCTTTTTTTCCAAGGGCAATGGGCCTCCTATATTTGGTCTCTCTTCACCAATCCACCATTTCTTGGTACTGAGTCCCAGTCCGTCTAGGATATTATGTTTGTCTGGTTTCCAGGTACTGAAAATAGACCAATGGATCGGTCTGTAAGAACGATCATTTTGGTTGCTATTTGTTGGGTAATATGGGAGGCGAGGAATCAGGTTAGGCTGGGAACCAAAAGGTCCTTGATTTCTAATTAGTTTCAACTTAAGTCTCTCATTGTGGAACTGGCTTCAATTGTCAATGGGGGGCTCTCATCAGTGGCAGCATGTAATCTGTTTAACTTCCCCTACATTCAGCATAGTGGGAGAGGATGTTGGATGAGGTGGAACCCTCTGAGCCAGGTTCTGATGCTGAACATTGATGGCTCCTTTATAGGGGGAGTCAAGAGGGGAGGTGGCCTACTTCGGGACTGTTGGGGATCTTTTCTTCTTGCTTTTAGTGCCTTTTATGGCCCATGGAATTCTTTAGGTGCAGAGGTTCGAGATCTTCTTTCTGGCTTGATGGTTTGTAGGCAGAGAGGGTTGCAGGTGACGGAGGTGGATTCAGATTCTGAGGCTCTAGTGAAGATGTTACAGGGAAGCCATGAAACACCTTGGGATTTGATATATCTCATCTGAAGGTGAAAGGGGGAGACCAATAATAGAAGTATTATTCATCATAGTTGGACGGAGTCCAACTTTTGGGTAGATGCTCTTGCTCGCTTGGGATGACTGGAAGAGTCACTTATGATATATGATAGTATGAACTCTCTTCCCCTTTAGGGTTTTACCATGGTGAAAGGGGATGCCCTTGGACTCTATTACTTTCACCCTCCTTGAAGGGATGCTCCTTGTTTTATGTTTCCCTCTTCCAAAGAGTAATAAAAAGAGGGACATTCAGCAGCAGCAGTAGTGAATGTATAGATATTTTAATACTTATACATCATATTTCTTTTTTACGGAAGGTTGAATTTGGTATCTTGTTGCACCATGATGTATCCTTTGTGCACCTTAAGATGAAATGATCCAATATTAATTTAAAACTATTATATCTAACTATATTTTCATTTTAAAATGATTTTCATGCCTATTTTTTCAAATACAAATAGATTTATTTTATATTTCAAAATTGTTTTTACATTCAAATTATGATAATTTTCATATAAATATATATTAGTATTATGTTAACAAGATGTATAATTTTCTTATTTGTTATAGGTTAATAATGAGTCATAGTTGGATTATATAACATCGAATCAGTAATGAATATAAGGATGGTGTTGATGCCTTTTTGGAAATTTCTAAAGGAAATGTTCCAAGAAGTTCCATTTTTTTCTGTCCATGCCTGAAATGTTTGAATATAAAGAAGTTGGAAAGAAGAGAGATCAAAGATCATATGATTTGTCATGGTTCAAATCCGAGTTACTACCCTTGGATTTTGCATGGTGAAACTAGACAGAGTTTCAGATCTACTGATGATGAGGATTCACAATATGGTAACTCTGAAGGAATTGAAGAAATGATTCATGATATTGTAGAAGAAGAAATTGGGATAGAACCGACAGTTGTGCGTCTATATGGTGATTCTAAAAAACAATTGTATCCTGGCTGTCCAGATTTTACCGTTTTGTCGGTGATGTTAAGATTGATTAACCGGAAGTAAAAACATGGATGGAGTGACATAGCTTTTAAAGAGATGCTACAATTGATGAAATACATTATTCGAAAAGATAAAGATCTTCTAGATATACATTATAAGGCCAAGAAAATATAATGCCCGATGGGATTGGGATACAAGAAAATACATGCTTGTCTGAATGACTGTATGACATATAGGAAGGAATATGAATTTCTGTCAGAGTATCCAAAATTTAGGACATCATGGTATAAGATGAAATCAAAATCACAGGTTGATGTAGATATTACAAACATCCCTTCCAAGGAATTTTGGTATATTCCTATAATTCATCATTTGAAACATTTATCTGCTAATTCACATTATGAAAAAAGATTAAGATGGAATGCTGATGAGAGGATGTGTGATTGAAATATACCTCATCTAGTTGATTGTCCACACTGGAAGAAAATTTATGAGTTGTATACTACATTTGGAAATGAAATTTGAAATCTCAAACTTGGGTTTTGAACAGAGAGAATGAATCCACACCGAACCCTTAGTAGCACACATAGCTCGTGGAATGTTTTATTGGTAATTTACAACCTCTCTCCTGAAGTTTTTATGAAGCGAAAATATGTATTGTTGAGTATAATGATCTCTAGTCCGATGCAACCCTGAAATGATATTGATGTTTTTTTCACAATTGATTAATGATTTGAAACTTATATGGGAGGATGGTATTAGGGTTTATGATTCTCATAAAATGGAATATTTTCAACTGCATGTAGTGCTTATGTTCACTATAAATTAATTCCTAGAATATGGAAATTTGTCTGGATACAATGTTAAGGGGCATAAAGCATGTCCAATTTGCGAACAACAGACTTCATATTGTCAATTGCATAATGGGAGGAAAAAAATGTACATGGGTCATCGAAAGTTTTTACCTATGGATCACTCTTATAGAATACTAAAAAAGGTGTTCAATTGCTCAAAAAATTTGATATTGCTCCAAAACCTTTATCCCCATATGTGTATTTTGAGAGGGTGGAAAACCTTGATGTGACATTGGGAAAGTCATAGAAATATTGTAATGATAGACATATTTGGAAGAAAAGGTCAATATTTTTTGAGGTTCCATTTTGGAGATATCATGAAGTTAAACATAATATTGATGTCATGACTGTAGAGAAGAATATCTGTGATAGTTTTATTGTAGAATTGTTATATATTAATGGAAATACAAAAGATGGGTTGAATATAAGATTAGACTTATTATCAATGGGAATATGTTTGAAGTTAGCTCCCACTCCTAATGTAAGATGAAAATTTCTTCCCCCGACTTTTCATACATTATCCAAGAGGGAGAAATATAGATTTTGTTAGTGTCTTCCTGATATCAAAGTGCCTCATGTTTATTCTTCAAATGTAACAACTTTTGTATCATTGAAGTATTTGAAGTTGATAGGAATGAAATCTCATGATTGTCAAATCATGATGCAACAACTTCTACCAGTTGCATTGTTTGGAATATTTCCCATTCGTGTAAGAAAGACTATAATGAAGTTGAGTTATTTTGTCAATTCAATTTGTAATAAGGTGATTGATGTGAATGCTTTGAAAATTTTGTAAAAGGATTAAATTTCTATACTTTTTAGATTAGAAATGTATTTTCCTCCATCTCTTTTTGACATAATGGTGCATTTAATGATTCATCTAGTTCAAGAAAAAAAGCATTGTGGGCCTGTATATCTTCTTTGGATGTTTCCTTTTGAAAGGTACATGAAAATATTGATGGGGTAAGAATCCATATCGACCTGAATCCTCCATTTTTGAAAATATATTTCTTAAGAGGTTGCAGATTTTTGTACAAGCTACTTGGTTGCGGTGGAGCACATAGGTTTGCCTAGATATCTCCATGAACGAGTTAATAATGAGGGAAAGGGGATCCGTGGATTGAATGTAAAATCGTTGTCAGCTGAACAGATAATGAAGTTATAATTATAAATCTTTAATAACATTGTTGATGCTCTACTGTATATCAAATTTTATATTAATTTGTTAAAACAATGTCATCAAAAGAAGAAATAAATGTGAATTTTGAATGAGAACAAGAAAACATCTTTTTTTATGGATTAAAAAGACCTTTCTTGGTAGATCCGTTGTATATGAGACATTAGGATGGACATTGGGTGGTTCATGTTTAAATGTGAGAACGTAGTCCGGTTATGACATTAATGGCTATACATTTTATATGAATTCTTAGGACTACAAATGTTAATTTTAGAAAAGTTGCATATTGGTGTTTGCAGAAGCAATTCATTTTTTGTGTTCTAATGACAAAAACTAATTTTCTGCATCAAGTGAATATTATAAAGTAATTGAAGAAATATGGGAGGTTGATTACATTAAAATTAAAGTTTTTGTTTTTAACTATAAATGGTTTATTGGTAAAAAAGTGTTAGAAATGATTAATTTTGAATTAATGTTGTTAATATGAATAGTTTGGAAGACACAACTGATTCTGTTATAATAGAAACACATGAAAAATAGATTTTCTATGTAGTTGATCAATCAAATATGCACTGTTCTATTGTTTTACAAGAAAGAAACAATATGTTGGCGAGGATAAACTTGATGAAGATGTTGATTTATCTAAGATCCTTACATCTATTGAAATATTAGTAGAACATAATGATAATCATGTTGAAGATATGGTTTGTTCCATAAGAAACGATCATGAATAATGAATTTGCGAAAATAATCCATTTGTACATTCTTAATATTAACGAATACATATGTTTATTTCTTTTTTACATTTATTATTTTCATAATATGTTACATATTATAATTTTTCTCTTTTTTAAAATGCATATTAAAAAAAATAAGTAGATGTTTTTGTTTATTTTAATTTCTTTTAGTGTAGTATATCATGTTTACCATTACGTACATTATATATATTTTATTTTAGTTGAATGAAAATTACATTACCATGTTTAACATGTTTACTTTGTTTTCCATAGTCTACCATTTTTTTCCATAGTTTAAGTTTATGTAACTTATATATTTATCGATTTTGTTGAATAAAAAACACACTACCATGTTTACCACGTTTACCATATTTACCATTGTTTAACATGCTTACTATATTAACCATGTTTACTATTACGTAACTTATTTCAATTTTCTATTTTATGTTTACATTAGTATTGCGATATTTTAATTTTTATATTTTTGAACTAATGTTTGTTTTTTTTGAAGGATAATTACAAATCAATTAGTTGATCAGCCACATGATTTTGGAGATGAGAATAATGATCATAACTCTGGGAGGACATTCACATGATCCTATTGATGTTCCCTGATCTTACTCACGTTCTCCCATAATGAATAAGAGTTCAAGAGTTGGTAAACATGTGTGCACCCATTTACAAAAATTATCCCTTGATCGTATGCATGACCAGTGGATACTCGTTGAGTTTGATGAGAATGATATTCCTAGACGTCCATATGCATAAAAAAATTTAAGAGTTTTGTATCAACTCAGGGTAAGATAAAAGTAATCAATTTATATGATGATTGGAGATGTGTGGACCAAGAGATAATATCTTAGTTGTGGGAGATGATTTTGGTAAGATATTTTTCTATTGTTTTCTTATTCTTTAAATGTTTATAGTATAATATGTTTTTATCTCTTCTTTATTAGATGAAATTTTATATTCTTGACATTGGAGGAGTCAGGAAGAAATTCTTATTAATGGATTCTAGGATATGGATGGATTTTAAATCAACCAGCACATCTAATTTCTTTTTTTTCATAAGAGTCATGACAATCCATGTCATATATATCCTTTCATAGATGAACACACATGGAGATGTTTTGATGAAAGTAGAAGAAAAGATTTATTTTTTTAAGGGAAATGTAAAATTTTATAATATATCTTATATAAATGATCTTATTAATGTTTTGTTAATGAGTTATTATTGTGAATTTACAGAAAACAAGGATATCTCATCAGGAGATCCAATCTAAAAATGTATACCCTCATAGTTTATCTCAGGGAGGGTATACATTATTGAAAGAACAAATGATGGATGAAAATTTACAAAAACTGAGAGAAGAGTCTTCAAACTCTAGATAGGTTTCCCCTCCATCTAGACATGAAAAATGTAAGAGAGCTCAGATGGGAAAAAGGGGAAATATCATCCAAAATATTCGAGAATCATAGCTTGGGGATTATAAGATATTTATTTTATTTATTTAAGTTAAATATATTCTTCATATAATCTGAATGATTACAAAGATCTTCAATAAGTTAATACAGAATTATCTTGAGGAGTGGAGCTCACAAGGGGTATTTATAGCTACCAGGAGGAAAGATATTTTATTTGCAGCATTGGGAAAGCCCGAACATCCAGGTCGTGTACGAGGATATCTGACATGTGTATCGGCAAGAAAAGTGTTTCCAAATTCTTATACTTCTTCCATTGAGGGTGTTTATAAAAAAATAGAATCCTTGGCGGCTGAAGTTCATAATATTAATGCGATGATGGAGGAAAATATTAGAGCGTCAGTACAGTCTATGTTTGAAGAAATGAAAAATACAACTTCACACTAAAACTCCCACTCCTCCACCTCCACCTAAAGTCCCCATTATCTATCTTACACCTCCTCCAGCAGATCCCACTCCACCACCTCAGCCTGTAGACCCCATTTCTTATCATACTCCTCCACCGCAGCTTCCTACTTATTGCGAGTTGTATGCTGATGATCCTCAACATCATATAGTTTCATATGGGCTGGTATATTGTATAGGATATACACTTCATCATCAACATTTAGAGGTAGAGAATCATAGGGGCACTTTATAGGATATTATAGATAGATCAGCTCAAGTATCGTTACCTACAGATGAGGTGATGACAGTTGGACATAGTATCATCTAATTTTTAATTGGTCCATCCAGATTTCTAAAACTCATTACCATATAGGTATGTATGTTATATCTTCTATTTTAGTTTTTTATTAAATATATTTTATCATTTGAAAACAAATATATTTTTCTATTTATTTTTACATGAATACGTCAAAGGTAAAGGAATATTTTATAGACAATAAAAAAGAAAAATGGCTATGAAATCATATACAGATTCTAGTAGCCTTGACAAACTGTCAAGATATTCAAATTTTTTGGGGGGATCATTATGAGTTTTAAATTGAATATCTTGTTTCTGGACGTGCAATAAATGTGGGGATTGTGAAAACAGATTATCATGGAGCATATTACATGAGATAAGTTGGCCATCAATGTGGTGAGAAGTTTTTCCATGTAAGTCGTAACACATTTTTCCTATGTTATATTATTAAAATTGTATACTTATGTCAGTTTTGTATTAGGTATCTTTATAACATGTGTTAGAAGTATGATCGGACAAATGTATATGGATTCCTAAACCCACATTTTATTTACCCTGAAGCACATGAATTAGATAATGAACAATGAATGCTTTATATTGCTGAATGATTTGAACATAATATAATCACATGGTGTTGGATGATTCCTTTTTTTGAGAGGTATGAAACATATCTCTGGGACAAAGTTCATTATCTTTTTACATAAAAAACCACTAACTTGAAATTATCTTTTATCAGTGATCATTGGAAGTTATGTGTTTTTTTACCAAGAGAGAAAACACTTTATTGGATATTCTATGTCCATGCTGATGTGTGGGAAAGTTTTAAGAATATGTTGGAAAAATAAGTTTCAATTTTCTTAATAGTTGTATATATTATAAAAAATTATAAATTTATCCCATTATTATTATTTTTTTATAGGGGATGGGTCTTCTTTTTAAAAAACAGAAAGAAAAGGAGTACCAAGATCATATATGTAAAAGTAATGGTAAATATCCATTTATAATTTGTACTTTATGATTTATTACATAAAACTAATATTTTTAATTTACACACATTCAAACAGAATTGTCATGAACAACAAGAAATCTTCAAATGCAGATATTATATGCTACAATTTATGTATGAAATAATTAGAACTGGAACACTTGTGAACTTTGACATGGTAAGATTTCCTTTTAAACTTTGACATTGGAAGATTTACTTTTAAACACTGTCATACTATTTCATTTGATTTATCCATTATACATTTTAACTACTATCCTTATAATTTTTATCTATTTGATGACCCTCAACCCTATAGTGCTCAGGAGTTTAGAAAATTACAAGTGGAATTGTCAAATTATTTTATAGGTTTGATTAGATTTTAGTTTGTTTGTTGTGTAAAATGTAATTTTGAATATTGTAATTATAATTGTGTATTTGTTAGTCATTTGGGTGGGATTTATGTTTTTTTTGGACATTGTAAGTTATGAATTTTATATATGTGAATGTTTAATTTTTCTCTACTTCTTGTTTTGGTCTAGTTCAGATGGTTTTCCTATTATGAATTCTTGTCTGAGGGGGTTCCATGGGCGTAGGAGGGCTATCCAGTGGAGTATGGGGCTATCCAGGGGGGATTCTAGGGGTGTGGGATGCATAGGGGGTGGGTGGGTTTCTAGGGGTGTGGGAGGGCTGTCTCGGGGGGGGGGGGGTCTAGGGTTTCTATGGGGGAGGGTGTCCAGGGGGATGGAAGGGCTGTCCAGGTGGCTGGGGGGTTGTCCAGGAGGGTGGGGGTGTCCAGGGGGTGTCCAAGGGTGTGGAGGTGACCAGTGGGGTGGGGGGTTTCAAGGGTGTGGGAGGGTTGTACTATGGGGTGGGGTGGGGTGGGGGGGTCCAGGGGTGTGGGAGGGCTACCCAGGGGTGTGGGAGGCTGTCCAGGGGGTGGGGGCTGTCCAAAAGGTTGGGGGTTGTCCATGAGGGAGGGAGGGTAGTCCTGGGGAGTGAGGGATGTCCAGGGGGTGTCTAGGGGTGTGGGGTTGTCCTATGGGGGGTTCCAAGTGTGTGGGAGGGATGTCCAGTGGGGGGGGGGGTTCTAGGGTGTCCATGAGGGTGGGGGTTGTCCAGGGGGTGGGAGCCTATCCAGGGGGTGGGAGGATTGTCCAAGGGTGTGGGGTCATGTCTTGGGGGGTCCAAGGGTGTGGGGGTGTTCATGAGGGTGGGGTGCATGCCTAGGTGGGTGGGGTCATGTCTAGGGGTTGGAGGGCTATTCAAGGGAGTAGGGGATGTCCAGGGGGCATCCAGGGGTGTGCGGGTGTCCTGTGGGGTGAGCTTGGTTTCTAGGGGTGTGGGACAACTGGCTATTAGGGGGGGCAGTCCAGGGGGTGGGAGCGTGTCCAGGAAGGTGGGAGTGTTGTCCAGGGGAGTGGGGGGTTGTCCAAGGGGTGTCCATGGGTGTGGGGCGTGTAAAGGGGGTGGGTGGGTTTCTAGGGGTGTGGGAGGGATCTCTAGGGGTGTGGGGGGGTGTCCATGGGGGTGGGGGTGTCAAAGAAGTTGGTAGGGCTGTCTAGGGGGTGGGGGTTGTCTTGGAGGGTGGGGGTGGTCAGGGTGTGTCCAAAGGTGTGGGTGTGTCCATGGGGGTGGGGGTGTCCAGGAGTGTGGGAGGCCGGTCCAGGGGGTGGGGGCTGTCCAGGAGGATGGGGTTGTCCTATGGGGGGTGTCTAGGATTGTGGGAAGCCTCTTTAGTGGGGTTGGGGGGGGGGGGTTCAGCAGTGTGGGAGGGTTTTCCAGGGGGTGGGGCTGTCCAGGGGGTTTCAATGGGTGTGAGGGTGTCTAGGAGTGTGGGACGGATTTCCAGGGGTGGGGGTTGTCTATGAGGGTGGGGGCTGTCCAGGGGGTTTCTAGGGGGTGGGGTTGTCCATGGTTGTGGGCATGTTTTTTAGTGGGGTGGGGGGTTTCAAGGGATGTGGGAGGGATGTCCAGGGTGGGGGGCAGTCCAGGGGTGTGGGGGGATATCCAGTTGGGTGGGGGGGGGGGGTTCCAGGAGTGTGTGTGGGGGGGGGGGGGGGGGTTGTCCAGGGTGTTGGGGGGATTTGGTCTCTTTTTTTCTTTTTCAGGTATTCTTTTGGATGTACATAGTTTTGTTTTAACAGTTTTATTAAAAAAAATTGGTTTTTTACATCGGTTATTTTATAACTGATGTAAACAATGAACATGGATTGGATTTTAACATTTCTTATTTGAAAACCGACGTAACATATGCATGGGAATTGTTTTTATGTTAGTTATTTCATAAATAATGTAATAAATCGAAAGGAATAGTTTTTGACATCAGATATTTGATAATCCATGTAGTAGATATGTTTTCACGTCTTTTATTATTTAACTTATGTGGAAAACCGCTTGTAAAACTGCTTTATCATTTTGGTTATGAAAATAACTGACGTGATAAATGCTTCAGAGGTGTGATTTTGGAGTTTGGTTATATTATAACAGATGTGATAAATTATATACCACGTCGATTTTTAAATAACTGACATAATACATCATGACTTCGAAGAGTTTTCCACATTGGTTTTTAGAGAACTGACATGAAAAAGGCTTTAGATTTTTGGTTTTTATGTCAGTTTTAAAATAACTGAGGTAAAAAAAAATATTTATAATGTATTTTGGAATAACATTAACCAAAATCAGATGTAAAAACTAAAAAATAACCATCATAAAAAACATTTTCTACACTAGTTTCTGAATCACTCAACAGTTGAGAAGGATCCAGCATCATCCATGACATGCAATGTAGTAGTGCAAAGGAGAATGATTAAAGAGAGCTTCGGGTTATTAGGATCCACTGGCTGAATATCCACTCACATCATCCATCGTGAAGTAGTGTCTTTATATATCCCATAGATACTCATTTGTCACATATACATTAACTCATGTTTTTATAATGCATAAGTTAATTTATGATAAGATTCATGCATCATATATATGAATTCTTTTAACTCCTATATATTTCATATAACTGTGAAATGATTTAATTTAATGACATCTTATGTGGGTGAAGCAAAAAATGATAACATTTTATTATTTTGTTTTAATACCATATTATATAAAACTATATACCCTTATGTTCATGAAAACCATAATTTCCATGAAATATATATATATATATATATATATATATATATATATATAAGGACTTAGGGAATATCTCCATTAATAAATTTAAAACATATAAAATTAAATTAAATATACACATATAAAAATAAAATATATAAACATATATATTATTTATATAAATATTATAATTCAATAAAAAAATTAAAATTTAAGTCACAAAAAATTATAAGTAACAAAGATGTAACATCAAAAGAAATTATAATCACCAAAAATTGATTCAATTTATAATGATAATAAAATTTTGAAAATTAATTTATAAATAGAAAATAATTTATAACCACATATAATTTGAACCTCCAAAAAATTATAACTGTAAACAATTTGTAAACAAAAAATAATAATTATGACCATAATTATAACACCAATTTAAAACCCAAATCAATCTAAAATAAAAAAATTATAACCATATAAAAAAATAATAATGAGAAATTATAAATGGAAAATATGTACATATAAAAAGATAAATGAATGAATATAATTTCTAGTAATCAAATATTAAATTAATCTTCCAAATAATAAAAATAAAAATTAAATCACAAATGATAGAGATGTAGGAAGACTATATATGCCCAAGAGATCCAAAGTACTGCTATATGGACATTATATTCCATGTAACGTAAAAAGACTATAGGTGAAAATAGATAGTGAAGGAGATGATGATAGAACTCGAACAATAAAATATAAATGCCACTCTGATGGGTGGAATTTGATTGAGGGTAATGGAATGAGAGTGTATTAGAAAAAATGAGGCAAAATAGAGGATAAATTATGTAAAAAGGTGGACGAATAAATTTGAATAACGAATATAAATTGTGAATTTGAGTCTCAAGGCATATGGTTTTAAGCAATCAAGGATCACAGAGTAGGTAGAAAACAAAGACGCTTTTGTTTTAATTTTTTTAAATATTTTTAACATTAGTTATATAATAACCAATATTAAAAATATAATTCTAACATGGGTTCTATGATAAAAAATGTTAAAACATACATTATCATGGTTTTAATATCAATCATATTTATAAATGAAATTAAAATCCACTACGTTGAGGTTTGGATTTTGGTTATTAATATAAAATATTTTAAAAATATTTTAAATGTTAGTTATTATATAACTGATTTTAAAACCCCACAAAATTTTCATTTTCAACTTTTGAAAGATCCAAAATTTATTTTCTTTTCATGTACACTACTTTTATTTTATTCATCTCTATTTCCCAAAAAATTGATAAATTTTTTATTTTTATAGATATTTTACCTAAATAAACCCTCATGTAAAAGAATCACCATAAACTTTGAATATAATTACCATAGCTTAAGGGATTATTTCCTTATCCCTCTTATTTTATTCCCTCTATGAATTCATTTTATATTCAGGTTTTTCAAACAATATGTTTAGATACAAATTGATACAATATAGAAAAGTATTGGGGATTGGTTGTTTGTTTTATACATTAGAGATATTTATATATTTAATGATTGAGGATACATGTTCATTTTGATATCACACTTTTTCCTATTCTAAAGGAGAAAATTTTTAAAATGTAATTGAGTAGAGTATGAGTGAACCATGTTTTTGGAATTAATTATTGGGATTAAGAAAAATATGAATTTAATTATTTGGTTTATTTTAAACCAAAATATTTTTCAAAAATCTACCCACAATATACAATATTGATATAGAAAATTATATTTGAGTAGTATAAAAATTTCAGAATTCAAACTCAAAAATATATATTATAATTTTGATATGTATGTTTGAGTATAAAAAGGGAAAATTATATGTATGATAATAAAAATATGAATAAATAAAAATTAATAATTGATTTAGATCTTGGGATTCATGTTACCTTATTCACTTTTCTCTAACAAATATTCAAAATGTATTCTTATTTAATGAATTATATAGTTAAAGTAAATTATACTTCTGTTTTATGGAATGACCAAAAGAAATTACCCCCATAATTTTTGTGTCTTGATTAGAACACAAAGTCTTGGGGGGGGGGGTTAATTGTGGGAATTAGGGTTATGATAAGTGTAACTCTATTTTATAAACCAATTAATCTATAAAATGGAAAATAAAATTAAAAATAGTGTGGCATCTGCATTAAAATTTTCATAATTAAGTAGAGTGAAATAGAATTAATCTTCTCAAATGAAGAAGAATAAATTTATTATATCATGTTTTTTAGAGGTGTATAATATGGGTAAATTGAACATGTTTACCAGATAGTTTACTTATGATCTAGGGATTTGAGAAAATTTATTTCATATAACATAGAATGTTCAAAAAAACTCTCAATGCTTTAAAATTCAATGATTTTTTTCTCAGATTTTAAATCATTTTGATTCCTTTTTGAAAATCATTTATATAATTTACATAACAATAAGAAAAAACATAAGTATAGGATAATGTGATTATGAAATAACTAATATATTTTACCATTCCATTTAGTATTGATTTTTTTATGCTTTTAATTAAAGAGTATCTATAAATAAAGTAAAATTAACAAAATAACATTATTGTGTTTAATTTTATTTTCTATGTTATTTTAAAAAAATTAAAATTATTTTGAGTTAATTTTGGATATCTCTAGAAATTGATAATAATGTTAGGATCTTCATAGAAGCACTTAAATTTTTCTCTTGTGGAATTATCATTTAATAGTTTTTAATTCAATGTGTCCAAATTTATTAATTGTTTTTTAATATAAAAATAAAAATATAAATAAATAGTAATATTTCTTATTTTGAATACATATTCTATTTTATATAATTATATTTAACATTTTTATTTTACTAATATATTTTTATATATATTGACTCTAACATTTTTTTGTGTTTTATTAGATTCCTATATATGTAATATGCAAGTATAATTTATCTATTACATGTCAACTAAGCCCCCTAGATATTCGATTATGGATCCTTCAAAATATGACTACGTTAGTGTGAGAGTCAACCACTATTATTTTTTATGTATTTTAGAGGTGGTCGCTAGAATCTCAAGATTAACAAGTAGTGATCAAAATATTTTCATTCAACTAAGTTAGTAATTTAAAGTTCACGAGGTCATGCGATGTTGAATAAGGCTACTATATGAGGCTGTAAGAATGTTTTGAAGTTCAATATGGACACATGATAAAGCAGTGAGGCAGCTTCTGAGTCAATTAAATTAATGATGTGATGAAAAAAAAGTTGATTAAATTTGAGTGAGCAATCAATAAATTTATTTGATACATAAATGTGGATGCAACAATACAAAAAATAATACAATGTATGGAGTGGATAAGGCGTCTTGAACCCGAAACTCTAAAGGAAATACAGATAAGTGAATAGACAATAAAAAGAGCTGGGAATAATGAGATGGATAATGTTTATTATGCTATTCTTATTCTCTTAGTAAATATTTTAATTTAATTTTGACCATTGATGACAATGATCATTATGGGGATTAATGGTATTTAGCTATAATTATTATTATAAATGATATTTTATTAAATTTAGTATTATTTATCTTATACATAATCATTATATTGATTGATCACCAATCACTTAATCCTTTGGAATGGGTGATGAATTTATAGATGAAATTAATTTTAAAAAACAAGAGTGATTAACATAATTATCTTGGTATAAATAGTTACCAAGGGTGTTATTGTGGCATAAAGTTCATAAGATTTAGTAAATTAACATATCTAATTAGGATATAACCAAAAAAATATGTGGAATAATTATTTTGTGACTTTATGGAGTTATTATGAAGAGAGTGTTTTTATATATTTATTAATCCATGATTTAATTTAATAAAAATTATAAAATTTATGCTACCACTCAAATTAGCCGCTCATCTTAAAAAGAATCATAATGTATCTATTTATTCCACCCCTACTCACAATTTAATACTTAGTTAAAATTAATATAATTATTTCTAAACAACCCAAATAATAAACCTTTAAAAACAATTTATTTGTAGTTTGATTATTTAAAAGTGAATCAGTTTTTAAGTTTCAATTTCAAATTAATTCTATAAAACCAATCTTATTCAATTTCATGGTAAAAAATAAACTAAGAAAAAACCACCTATAGGTTTTCAAAAAATTTGATATCAATATAGTAAAATATTCAATATCAAAATCATAATTAGTTTTTAAAAAATCACAATCTATAGTTATTAAGTTTTTGAATAAGTATTTAATTCAACAAGACTTAATAATGAAATAGTTTCTAGTTATAGATTTTATAGAAACCCCCATTATTAATAAATATGAATCAATAATAGTAGGTATAACTTATCAAGAAAAAATCATTGATCAAATATTTTAGAAAGATAAAGGTGAATTTACTTTAAATTATGATAGAAAACTAAAATAGGTTATAAATATCAAATTTTATTTGTATAAAATATTTTGAGTAAAATCATGTCGTTTAAAAGAGAATAGTTGTAGAGAAGATAATTAATGATGGTGTTTAGGAGAAAAATTAATGTTTGGAATTCGGAAGTGGAAGTTGAAGAAATAACACAAGAATAAATGGTCTATAAGGAGAATAAATTATAAGAGATGGATTATTGTCAAACTCTTCAATTTCTAAAAAAAGTAACAGAGATAAATTATGAATGTTAATTCTCTAATTTTTTGAGTTTTTCAATCAATTGAGGGTCAATATTACTTTTACTATGGAATTATCAATTATACCATCATATTTAACATTCATGAAACATGTTATTTTATATAATAAAAATATTTATTAAGTAAGAATTCATTCAAATAATTATGAATTCTCAATGTTTTTGGAAGAGAAAATTACCCCAGAGTTGACAATTTTGAGGATATTTAAGATTCCTTCCATGATTTAAAATCAGTAATTTAAAAAGGAACTATATAATCTAGGTACATGTATAAATTTAATTCCATTAAAATTATTTAATAAATTATGATTACATGATCCAAATAAAACAAGGAAAAAATTAAAAATTTCTAGAAGATAAATTATGTGACCACGATGAATATTGAAAAATGAATTGATTAAACATGAAAAAATATCTAATGACAGACAATATTAATTTATACATTGAATTATATATTGAAGTCCCATTAATCATAGGAATACAATTATTAGAAAATAGTAATTCATTAATATATAATATTGATTGGAAACTTATACTCTTATATGTTGATCAAAAAATTTATTTCAATGTGAAAAGTTTGTTAATATTACAATCAATGTTTATATTTTCAATCATATGATAGTGAAATAAAAAATGTGATATGAAATATAGGAAAATAGAAATGGATGATGATTATAATAAAGAAAATAAAATAATACTTGATGAATATCAATTATGTGAAAAAAACTAGAAAAGTGAATTTTGGAATCTCAAATGCCTTTATTGATTGATAAAATAATCAATATATATTAAAATATTAAATCTTAAAAGAGAATAAATTGGTTTTTTATTCATGTGGAAGAATATAGGGATGGAAAAATTGAATAAGGGGTTGAATAAGAGTATGATATATAAAATAATCTCATGTTTATTTAATTTTTATGGTGATTAATTTCAACATAAAGATAATAAGTAGGAACATATAAATAAAAAATTACAAAAAACATCAATAGTTGACGAAGAAGAAAAAACTAGAGCTAGGTAATTATAGCATTAATTCAAGGAAGGTATAAACATAATGTATGATGAAAAATTACCAAAATCTTTTAAGAATATGACTAATTTTAAAATAAATTAAAATAATTAAAAAGTATCTACTTACAAAGAGGGAACCAAAAATAGAACATATTTTTTTATGATTTATCGACATTAAAAAAAACCCATTTTGGTAAGTATAATAATATATACGATCTTTTAACATGATGTATTGTCAAATTCCTAAAAGGAAATTGAAAAGAAAAATCATTCATGATGAGGAATTAAAAAATAATAATAGATTTGTTTCATAAAACTATATCCAATATATTTGATATACTGAATTTTTATGTGGTACTGAAAGGGCTCAAAGTACTTTATAACACCCATATTAATGTAAATACACCACAAACTCAATATTTAAAGGATAAATCAATTCTTGATTGTTCCTATCTCTTTTTTATATCTCTAAACATTAAGAGAATGGTATTGGGGGTATACAATTTCTATACCAGGGTTATGTAACTAACATTTTCATATAAAACAGTTATATGTATAAGTTAAATTTTTATTAAACTATACATTGGATTATTAATAAATATTAATCCTTAAAGTGAACCAAAAATTCACCTAAGAGTTTTTAAACTCGTCTTGAGTTTCATATATATTGAATTACACACTTGAAACTCTTCATAATATCATATGATGGATGATGATCCATTAAATCTTCTCATGTCCACTCATATAATTGTATCAACCCTTGAATAAATATATATTTTTAATGACCTATTTCTATTATTCACATATTTGAAATTAAAAAACTTGTTAATACTTTGATTGATAAATTTAATTCACTTTATTCTAAACTTGTATGTTTTATATTTGACTTTATTTATATTTTAAATTTATATTAAATCATACTAAAAAACTGACTCAAGATTTTGGGAACATTTTCATCCTAAAATCATATTTAACATAATTAGAGGAACTTATCGATACATATAGTCTGTAAGACTCTAATAATATATCTTAATAATAGTGAGTCAAATTCATAGAATAGTAATAATATCTTGAGAACCATTATAACCCCTGAAGATTAATTGTGAAGTTATAGCTATAACAACATTCCTTGTGAATAAAATTGTATAATATAATATATTTTTTAAACAATATATCATAAAACATGATGCATACTTGTGTTATCATCCATATATTATTGATATATCTTTCTTTGAATATATTGGATAGTATTTCCTATAGTTACCATGGATGATAATTTTAGGTAATCACTACAATATGTTTCATTATTCTAGATATATCTTATTCCAATACAAATAAGTTAAAAACAATTTCTTGATCATTCAACCAATGTCAAGTCATTTATGTCACACCAGACAATTTACCTCCCTATAGACATAAAATGCCATGATTTTTACTGTGCACAAAGGCATAAGATTCACAACATAATTTGATAATGATATTAATTCAAGGGACAAATAGATGTGCTCATAGTTTGGAACATACAATGATACTTAAACTATTTAGTGTTCTTATTTATGGGTTACTCTTAATGATATCAAGTAAATGGAGACCATTAAGTGAAATCATCATTAGAATAATCTTCAATTATTATAAGTACTGAAAATTTGTAGTCATATACTATTTACGTTATTCTAGGTACATTTGTGTAGACTATATGAAATTAATCATTATATTACTTTCAATACTTCTTGAGGTTTTCATTATAGTGGGGTAATACTATAACAAAAAAATAAAAATAATAATCTAGGGATATTACCATATAGTTCGTGAAGAATTAAAAGTCACCATGAATTAATAATACGGTTTCTGTGTGTGTGTGTGTGTGTCAAACTATATACATGATTTGGTAATGAAAAGTACAATCTCGATTTGGGTCTATGGAACCTATATGTTATCAATTACAAACCCACTATCTCACACATGAGGCTTTGAATTTTTTTTAATTTCCTGTTTATTTTAATTTCAATTCCCTATTTTATATCACTCAATTCAAATTATAAAATGGGTAAAAGTTATATTTTTATCACTTAAGTATGTTTGAGGTAATAAATAAAATTGATCATAACATTTAAATTTTAATAGTAAAAATATATTTTAAATTTAATTTTCATGATTAAAATACATGTTTGACTTTTATCTCGATATAAATTGTGTAATATTGAAATATTAGTGTCTTTCATGTGCTAAATTGATTTTTATGTAAAATTTGAATTGGTTTTCCTGTTTGGAATATTCTTTATAATTGAATGAATATTTTAATTTTTAGTTTTCTCAAATAAAATTGATTTATATTCTTTAGTGAATTAAAAATTGAAATTGATAAATCAATTTCTTTTTAAATGTGGTTTTGAATTTGTAAATGAATAAATGGATTCCTTGTGTGTATTATGTAGGATTTATTGAAGGTAATATTCTAGTGGACCCAAAAAAAATTGTGGGATTTACATTGGGATGAATTTGGATTTTTATAAAAGTAGAGTTAATATGTGGTGTTGGGCTGTCCAAGTGAAGCCAATAGACAAAGGGGGTCTTTTTGAGTTGTTATTTCAATTAAAATAAATCAAGATTCCGAGGTTGAGGTACTTTGATGAAGGTTGTCACAAGCCCTTGATCTGAATCTATAAATTCCTAGGTGAAACTGTCATTCACTTATTATATGAGTCCATGAAGTAGATAATTAAATTGGGGGACCGTGGAAGATCGAGGTCAAGGGTATGCGTTTATGGTTTTTGTTGCATGATGATCAGTGAATAGAGGGTATACATAGAGCAATTGATGGATGGGAAGGATGGTTCATGAATCAGGAGTCTTGTGTATTCTAATTGTTTCTTGATTTTTCTGAATTCAATGTTAATGTTGGGTTCAGGATTCATTTTTTATGTTGTAGTTGGGATTCGTTGTAATGATTGGAGCTATCATGATGGAGGTTTTCGACTCTACACAATATGTTTGATGAAACAAAAAGTTTGTTCAAGGATAATCGGTTTGGTGGTATGCGAGATAGATCTAGACTACTAATTCATTGTGTTAAGGATCAATGGAGTAGGTAACTATACTATAGTTCAGATTTTTTTTCTCATTTTTTTGTTTAGGGTTGTATTTGTGTTTCTTGTGAAGATGGATCCAGTTTGTTGAAAAGTATGATGTTAACTACTTACAAACTAGTTGAATAAAAAATCTAATAACATTGAATAAATGATTATTATAAATTATAATGATGCTTCTTTACAATTTGATAGAAATCGGACGCCCCATATAAATGAAATTAAAAAACTAAAATCGTCATCATATCTCAATATGCATTGTCTTTTCATACAAGACTAAAATCATCAATATAAGGGTTTCTCATAATTTTTATTGCCACCAAATTTAGAGAATATACCGAAGTAAATTGTTCCCCTATTAAAAATCCCCTTAGAAGTTATCACATTAACTCAATATTTAGTTATTAATTCTTTCTTCACCAGTATCACCTTCTAAAAAATATTTAGGTATAAGACCTGAAACATGACTCGCGGTCTGGCTTTACATCCATACAATATTTTTTCTCACACAAGGGAACATGAAATTCTTGAAAACTATCAAAATTATCACAACAAATTACAATCCCATGCTCTCATCTTTGATACCATTGTTGGGGAGATTCATGATATCAAACTAAAAATAACTTGTGGGATATTTGTGAGAAATGATGAAACAAATAAAGTGGAATCTTATAAGAGAAATAATAATAATAATAATAATGCAAGATTTTTAGCATTGAAAAACACTCTAATTTTGAAGATTAAAAAACAATAGGAAAACCTGAAATATTAAATATGAAATATTATTTAAAAATACATGTAGTTCCTGAACGTCAATTAAAATTAGATAATAGAAAGATTTATTTAAAAATCACCCCCTTCGATATTACTCCTCCACCTATATGTAATCATCCTGAGAAAACCATGCTTGAAAATTCATCTGTGAAAAAAAATCATCATTATATAGAAAAGAACCATTATCTCTAGGATCACATCAAAACATGCATCATCATAAACCTTCCCTTACAATGCCTCTTCATCTTCATCTCATTTATTTGTCAATAAATGCTCCCAGGATTTCCAACAATGGTCCACCCTATCCTTACTGCCTATATCTCAAGGTTGATATGTTCTCGATAGAAATTTTATTCCCTCTTATTAAAGACTATATATCAAGGTTTCTCATCTTCATATGAAACTTCTCCAATCATAGAACATTGTTATCACATCACATGTGTTCCTTTTTGATGATTTTTATAGGATACTGAAAACATGGTATCCCACCACACTTTAGATCCACCAATTACTTATTCCCCATTTCCTAAATCCCACACAGGATACCATAAATGGGGAGACCCATTTCATTTTTACCTTGGTAGACTTCATCTTGAGAATCTCTATCTCTCTCTATTGATCTTCACCAGCTACTTCTATTTTTAAAATCTTTACAATTTCCTTTTCCAAATACAATATGATATAAAATATAATATCTTGAATTGCAATCACACCATATGTCCTCCATGTTTATGAATCAAATAATATTCTCATCCAATTAGATAATATATATATATATATATGTCTCCATGATAAACTCAAACAACCTTATCTATAAGATATAAAAATACATCTCTAACTCAAAAAACTATCTTATCACAAATTTTGAAACACTCACAGGCTGAATCCTATCAGTCTCCCCCATAATCCCATAAATATCGATACCATACAAAAAACTAAATTAGATTGAAAACTCATTGGCATCACATCAACCATCATTCTCTATAGAAAATATGAGTAGCAATCACATAACATTGATGATAAATTTTAAATTCATTCTTCACCTATCATACCTTCTAAAGAAAATAAATAGGTGTAATACGTGAAACCCATATCACAACATATTTTGGCTTACAAACCCTATTATTCCTCACACACATTCATCTGATACATTTTAAAACATCCTAAATTCCCATGAAAAACTACAATCTTGAACCATCACCTTTGATACCACTATTGGGGAGGCTCCCGGTACCGAAAAAATGCCTGTGATTTTTTTTTGAGAAACATTGAAAAATAGAAGTGAAATCCTATGGAATAACAAATAAAAATGAATCAGAATGTATGATTTTTGACATGGAAATACCCTATTATGTATAAGATTAAAAAAAACATTTTAGATATAAAATTTACACGATGAATCCTAGAGCACCAAATCCAATGGATGCACGAACATGAATTAAAATGGGAGCATAGAAAAAACTATGTAAGAACCTCACCTAGATATGTTCAATTATCATCTTGTAAAATCCTCTCAAAAAAACCATGCTTAAAAATAGATCTTTGAAAAACAATACAACCCTTTTATGACAATGTTCTGCTACCTCGGAGCTCAGATCCCAACATTTGACAATTCATATTTTCAATACACCTTAATTCATGATTTATTACATAAAGGAATACATAGAGAAATCCTAAATTATTGAAAGGCCTAGTGTGTTTGTTTAATTATATAGATAAAATAATAACATGAATTAGGTGTATAAAAATATTATTTAAAACTCCTAACCTTTCTCTTAAAATTTCATCCATCTTCTAAAAATGCATGGGATAACCTGAGGATGTACATAAGAAAAGGCAGAACTATAAAACTCAGTAAGGGAATAATCAAATCATAACATGAATAAAGTAATAAATTTTAGTCAAGACTCATATCAAGGTGAAATAAAAGGGTTGATAACCGTAAATATGAACATCGAAACATGATATAATATGATAACATCATGGAAACATAGTAATGTGACAACCTAAAAGATGATAACATATAAATAAGTCAAGGCTTACTGTTGAGGAATCATAACATAGTGTGTTTAATATAATATCATTTTCATAATACATGGTATCCTATGAGATAAAAAATTACCCAATGCATTAGAGGATTATACAATTTCAGACTCACTTGTCACATTCATTACATGTTCCAACATTTATGTTCCATATAGATCATACAATATAAGAATTAATTTCATCAACTTTAATCCCAAAATTAAGGAGTGTGGGTTACAGGAATGAAAATACATAATCAATAAATTATAGATATATCTAGGTGAATACACTTGAGTGGAAATAGGTGTGGGTATTCACTACATAAATGTTTGGAATGAAAAATCACATTTTTATTTGGTAGCATAAAAAGTATACATAAAGATACATGGAAGTGTTTAATGGGGGTGAAAATGGGTATCTCATTACATGGAAAACATAATTATACTAAAATGGGTTTGTTAAAAAATATATGTCAACATGGACAATTTTTAATCAAAATTCATAACTCAAATGAAGTGATTGAATAAATAAGAGGGGGAGAATCTCTTACCTTGAGACTTTGCTTAAAAAAATTAGGTGGAGCTTATTAAGAGATTAGAGACACATTGGGAGGGATTTAGAGAGATATTGAGAGGTAAAGTTAGTTACTAATGGGTTTTGAGTGAATATAAGAGTGATTTTGGGTGGATTTTTATAGGAAAATATAGGACAAGTCATTATTATTTTCTAATCTTAGGTTTTAGACTATGTGTGATAAAATAATCAAAACCACAAACATTACCATAGTTTTTTCCCACAGTTTTTAACAAATAGAAGTGGTTTCTTATATTGTATAAGTCCAATAACTGAACATATTAAAATAATATCATTGGTGATGTGGAAGTGAGTAATGTTCACAAAGAATTGATTTTAAAACCATAAAAAATAATATTGGATTTGTAGGATTCATTAAGGGTTTATAAAATTAATAAAATAACTTAACAATTGTAATATTTTAAAGTAGAAATATATAATTTGTCACAAATTACATTTATGACATTTATTAATTCACTTTTGGGCCATTTTTATGCCATAATACACACTATATATTCATACTATATTTATTTTTTGCTAAAAAAATATTTTATCTCAAAAAATTATGAAAAAATCACTATTGACTAATTCTGACATGATAATTTCAAAAATAATATTTATTTTATCAAAATACTTTTCTAAATATAAGAATTATCAATTCTAAATTGAAATTCATTTTTATTGAAAAAATAATAGTTTTTAAGAAATTAACCACTTCTCAACCCTAAAAAATTTCTTAGACTTCAATAAATAATATTATAATTTATATATAAATAATTATTATATAATAAAAATATTTTATAAAAATATAAGTTATTTTAAAAAATGAATTTATCAAATGAGGGTCTTAATTGAAACTATATATTTCTCAAAATTAATGTTATAGTTATTCATGTCAAAATATTATTTGTATCAAACTCATTATGTAATTATTTATAAAGTAATAATAAAAAAGTGAAAATTATAAAAATTAATTTATTAAACATAAAATATAAAAATTCGTAGTACTAGGATCTAGATACATAACCCCTTATTACACCAACATACTCCCTAATGGTAAATTGTGTGATGGTGGATCTTTCTTGGGATTGTTTGAAAAATATGGATTTAGTCTTGATCCTGATAATCCCGAACTTCTCCCAAAAATTTTTTCTCTCGAGATCCAATTGTTGAATCTCAACTTGGGATTGGTCAAGTGAAAACCAATAAATGTCAGCCCCCTCAAAAGATCATATAGATGGGCATCATTAGGTATGATCCTACTGGTTGAGGTCATCGCTTTTTTTGTCTATGTCAGTTGGGCTTTATCACAACCCATAATATATACTAATATAAATAGTTATTTTATAATGAATTATAATCATTTTATAAACCATTAAAATTATTTAACAATTTAAATAGAATTTTTTAAACACTTTTACATTTAACCTCACCTAGGAACCCATACCTATGTATGGGTGTCCACCTTTTACAATTACATAGAATCCCTTCTTTTTATAAGGGTAACCTCATTCATCCCTTACATAGATGGTTTATTTAAGGGGTAAGGATAAATAGTCTTTACCCTTATGCAACACATACCATTCAAGGTTACAGAGCTCTAACATTTATGTGCACTATTTTATGTAAAGGTAATTCCTTTTTTAACTTTACATAACAGTGTTTCACATAATATTAATCTACCGGTTACCTTTACATAGATTTTTATAACCCTAAACTATCCTTATGTAACTGTCTCAGGTAAGTGTATGAGCTTTATGTATCCCTACATGAACAAAGGTTGGAAAAGTTGACCCTTTTGTAAGGAAAACTACAAAAGGGTAAGGCATGATGACTGTTACACAGACCACTTTGTATAAGGGTAAATCTTTAGTTATGCATATGCATTTTATATTTGTAAGTGTAAGGTCTTGGTTACCTTTACACATCCCAACTAGGTAAGGGTATATCATATAAAAAAATTAAATGCTAGAATATGAAATGAAGATATGTTTTCTATTTTATTATTTATTTCATTCATGATTTCATAAAACTAAACATTGATCCCTATGATACCACATAAGTAATTTCTATTATTCTAACAAAAATTAGAACATGAAGTGTAAGCAATTAAATACCCCTGCCTAGGGATCATCAAGAAAAAAATATGAAGCCTTTATAAAAACTAAAATGAAGAATATGGTGTAAATTTGTGTACCCTACACCGAAGAGACACAAAAACCATTGATCATCATCTGATGAGTTTGATAAAGATCACCAAAGTGGAAAACAAAATCATCTCACCTCAAAAGGTATCCATGATCTAATCTGAATCCCTCGACATGTAGCACACCCGGTTTCAAGTAATTAATCATTTATTTATACACTTTAAGTATTTAATGTTTATGAATGAATTTTGGTAGAGCTTGGATAACTTTTGAAATGTTTTTGGGGGATTTTATAAGGTATTACAGATGGATCATGGTTTGTGGAAACCATGCAACACCTATAGGAAACTGTGCACAATGAGACCAGGGCCAAAGGGAAGGCACACGGGTGACGCATAGTTTTTCCAAACCGTGCAGAAGCCTAGGAGAAAGCATAAATTTTTAGGTAGTTGTATTTGGTATGATTTTCACATGGTTTGGAAATCATTCTAGAAAACCATGTGAGGTCAATCCTTAATATAGTGGTTAGTGCAAGGTTAGTTCACGGTTTGTCAAATCGTGTGACTAATCATGCATGGGTAAAAAGTGAGATCCTAAAATTGTGGATCTCACACATTTTGACCACTAAGGCCATCATATTTCCTCCTATGCAACCCTGACCTGAGATTTACTATTTCCAAAGAGTGAGGAAGCTTATCCCATCAATACAAAGGTGATCCTAAGGATTATCTTAGTTATTTGAAGTTGTATTCTTATGTTAAGTCATCATTCATGATAGTTATTGGTGATTTTTCTTTGAATAACTTTTATACATCTCTCATTTTCATATATCTATATTCGTTGTAGATATATCTAAGAGAAATGATTCCTTGTATGATTATATTTGGTCTTTTTGATGATAGGGGAAGAGATCTATGGTGTTTTTTGTTGAGTTTTAACCTATTTTCTTTAGAGTTTGAGTGATATTGTATATTTTAACCATAAATCCCGAAGTAAGTGGTTTCACACTCATCTCCTCTATTTATAATATGATGGATTGATTAAAAATTCATGGTTTCTCATGAAATTTTTTAAGAATACATTGTGAAATTATTGTTAAAACCCCTCATGAGTAGATATTTCCATAATATTGGTAAATTTGGCTTTTTATTGGATATAGGTTGTAGAGAAATGATTTTAAATGATTATTTTAAAATAATTGATGGTTTTTTATATGCAAAAATTTATTTCCAAAAAATGTTGTTTTTTTCAAATGGGTTGAGAACACTTGGGCTGGAATGTTTTTTTGGAATTTGTTCATATGCATTAGGGTGGATAAGGGTGTGAATTACCCCCATCAAAAGGATGGGACATATATGGGTGTGAAGACCCCCATCAAAGATGTTTACTAAGTGATAGATTAGTGAATGTATGACTCTATACTCACAAGTATAGCGAGGTATAGGTTTAATGAATTTTTGGATGTGTTTATAAGTGGAATGGAATGTATTATGCCAAAATGAAATTAATGAAATGATTTTAAAACACTATTTGGTTGCTTTCCATAGAATTTGAGGTTGTTTAGAGAAAACTGTTAATATATAAATTGTTTATATTTTGATATAAACTATTTTTATAAATTTTTTTACATATACTATTTTATATAATTGTACTATCATTTTCTATCTTGGTGGCATGAGTATGGAAGTCATTTGGGAAAATATACTAAGTTTTAGTACTCAACCCTGGTTTGGATCTTTGGTGATTTTGAAAATTTTGTTCATTTAGATACATGATATGGTAAAGTATCACACATCCTTAGTGATGTTCAATGATACCAGTTACACTTTTTCGAGAATTGATCTTTTTGGATCATTTTATCTTTGTTGGAGTCTTTGGGTCTTGTCAGTTATGTCTTCAACTATTTCCTTGATATTTTTCAGAATTTTTTTATGGTACTCTTCATAGTTTGTATTCATATAAAAGGTTTTACCTTGATTTATTTTACATTTTTTATCAAGCATCATGTATTAGTTGTGTTAAGGTGAGTTTGGATGGTTTTTTTCTTGCAAAGGGAAAATTTTCCCCCAATTTTTAATGCAGCCCTTGTCATGTATTTCCAGTCATTGGTGTCTTGGAGATCCTACTTAAGGCCAGGTAACATTACACCACCTTATAAAGACAATGAGAACAAAAGGGATGTTACATGTGGTATTAGTTTGGGGTTTTTCAAATTTCTTTGTATAGAAAGTGGTATTAGCTTGGTCGGTCCTTGACTAACAAGTGGTATTCAGTTATTTTGGTCTTGGAGTTGAAATTCATTATTGTCTATTCCTTGTTTCAGGTTGATATAAAGGACTAGGAATTTCTATATAAGAAATATAGAGAATTAAAATATGTAGCTAACTTTTTGTGTTGAATTTCAAGTTACCGAGGAGTCAGGTAAATATGTTTTTTGGAGAGACTTAAAGGATTTGTAATATAATTTTCATTGGTTTAGATAATGACACAATAATCAAATGAATTATAGAAATGAATTCCTACTAGGAGTTCATATTTCATTTTGAGTACTAATTTGGTGAAATGTGTTGATTTTTTAAAAAATTTGAAATTATTTTCTAATGTGAGATTTTGAAAAGAGAATTATTGGTGATATTTTAAAAATGATTTGATTTTCTAAAGAAACTGGTTTTTTAAAAAAATGGTTGATCATGGAAGAATTTAATTTTTTGAAAGTATCTTTGTGATATTGTGTTATGATTTAATTTGAAATTATAAGCCTTCAATTAGTAGAGATTGAATCTTGTGGAGTTTGTTTTTTTCGATAAAAAGGAACCTGTTACGCATTATAGGGAATGACCAGAGAAAGATGCTGAGAATGTGGTTTCACTTGCACCATAGCTGAACCAAAAAATGGTTAAAAGTATTTTTAAATATTTCCAAGATATGGTTATAGGTAATAGGAAGTATAAGCCAATGTAAGTGCATCATTCAGTCTGTTTAAAAAAGTAGAATCCATCCATATTTTGTAGTTATTCGAAACTAGAGAAAGCAGGGGTTTGGCTGAAGAGGATGAATCGAATCTTTGATTTCATTAGCACACCAGTAAGGCTCAAAGTATTTTTTTCGATGTATATGATGGAAGATCATGCACTCCAGTGGTGGTATTTAACTATTCAATCTAAATTAGAACATTTCTTTGAATGGAGGATTTTGAGGAATTTTTTATCAAACAATTATGTCCTCATAAATTCATAATTCAAAGAATGATGGAATTCATCATCATAATGTAGGAATGTATTTATATCACGTAATATACATATAAATTCATGTATTTATTCACTTTGAACCCTAATTTTCTGATATAACATCCTTAAAGGAACACATATTTGAATCGAGGATGAGATTGAAGATTCACTCAAGTATTGTTGTGCTCTATATTATTGATTATACATAGATGGTTAATTGAGAAATAGAATCTGAAAAGGAAATCTCATGGGCTATGGGATGAGGAAGTGTGTTGATACCCATGTGAAATGGTGGGAACTCTAATACTGGGAGAAATCAGATAGGGACACATATTTTCAAGGTGGTAGTATTAATCAAAATCATATAGATGGATCAGTAAACCATCATCCGTGACTAAAGAGCCATCCTAGGTGTTTTTAATGTTGTTCATTTGACCACATGAAGTGAATGTTTGTAGAACAACCTAGATTATTCCACAACTTCAATAATATGGGTAATCTTCAACCCTATTTTTATAGTGCTATGATTTCAGGTGTTCAGGACACTTCTCAGGTGTCGCAGGCATCTTATGCTTCAACAGGATGAAGGCAGTATAATCAATATCATTAGCAGAATAGACCTAGCCATGGTGATTCTAGGAATACCTTGACTCTTCAGACAATGAAATCTCAATATATAATCAAAGGACAAAGTGCGGTGATGAAGCAATTATATGGATCTGCGCAGGTTAATGTAGATAATTAATTTGTACCATCTATGGTGCGAGGTAAAATTCTTTTTAATTCTACCCTTATAAAATATTTGTTTTATATGAGTACATATCATTCCTTTATTGCTTCTTGTATAGTTGATATGTTATGTTTAAAATTTGATATGATTCCTTCTGTGATTAAATTACAAACTACACTTGGTCCAAGAGAGTATCGATCCTTTGTATATAGATCATGTTCTATAATTATTGATGGAGTTGAGATGAAATGGTATTT
Source organism: Viscum album (assembly GCA_963277665.1). Taxonomy (NCBI): domain Eukaryota; kingdom Viridiplantae; phylum Streptophyta; class Magnoliopsida; order Santalales; family Viscaceae; genus Viscum; species Viscum album. The sequence goes on from CAUJRU010000144.1 coordinate 343,693, forward strand.
CACTTATCTTGGGATAGATGTCTGTGATATAATCCTAGGTATGGATTGGTTTACTGTGTTCAAATCTCACATCAATTTTTATATATAAAGAGTTAGTTTTGTAATTTAAGATGGAGTCAAGAATCTATTTTGAGGAGACAAGAGTGTAAGGGTAAGTGCAATGGGGTTTCTGGCACAAGTAGTGAAAATGATCTCTTACAAGTTGGAATCATTATTTTTTAAATTAATGGATGTGATCAAGAGTAATAATTTTCCAATGGTGTTAGATCAGTTTCCTGATATTTTCCCCAATAATTAGTCGGGGTTACCACCAATAAAGTAAGTGGAGATTACAATTGATCTTCTCTAGGGGACTAGTCCTATTTCCATTACATTATATAAGATAGAACCAACAAAATTAATGAAATTGGATGTACAGTTTGAATAATTGGAAAGAAAATGATTCATTAGGCCGATCACAACTCTATTGGAAGAGTTGTTTTTTTTCAAAAAGTCATTAATGATCTATTCAATAAATTTATGGGAGCTCAGTTGTTCTCTAAAATTTACTTGCAATTATGATATCACTAATTGCGGGTTCAGAAGGATTATATTTCAAGGAAAACTTTTAGAATATGATTTTTCCATTATGAGTATGTCGTTATGCCTTTCAGTTTTTTGAATTCTATAGTATTATTTATGGAATTGATGAATTGTATATTTTATAAATATATGGATTCTTTTTTGTTTTGTTTGTGTATAATATATTTTTGTATTCAAGGAAAAGGGTTGATCATGAGAAACACTTGGTGATAGTGTTGGGAATATTGAGGGATCATTGTCTTTATGAAAAACAATCAAAGGGTTACTTTTGAATATAAGAGTTATGCTTTGTTGTACATGTAATCTATGAAAAAGATATTCATGTGGATCCAAAAAAGATAGAAAATATTATTTATTAGAAACCACCAAATAATTTCTTTGAGATACAGAGTTTTCTTTGTCTTTCTAGTTATTACCGACACATTTTTCATGACTTCTCATGATTAACTTCACCAATGATAGCTTTGAAAAAAAGAAATATTCCATTTTAGTTCAATGAATAAAGCCATAAATCTTTTTATGAACTAAAGGATCACCTTACATCATCACCAATCTTGATTTTTCCAGAATCAATACAAGGGTACATGGTGTATTATGAAGTTGTATGATCTAGGATGGGATGTGTTCTCATCCAAAGAGATCATATTGTTGCTTATGGATCACAACAGTTACAGGTGCTTTAGAATTTCTACCCAAAAAATGATCTGGAGCTAGTTGTCATATTCCATTATTTGAAGCCTTTATATCAATAACTCTTTGGTGAGAAATTTAAAGTGTTCACAGAACATAAGATATTGAAGCCTATTTTTTCACAATGAGTTTTGAATATAAGAAAAATAATATTGATGGAGTACCTACAAATTTTTCACATTAACTTGATGTATACACCACATAATGGAAATTTAGTGGCAGATGCATTAATAAAAAATTCTTACCCTCAGATGGAAAAAAGAATCTTTAGATCAGTATAAGTTGGTGTCAATCTTAGCCAACATGCTCTTGGAATGTGAAGACCAAGGTGATGTTTATGTTTTATTTCCAGTTTCATTTGTTCATAGTTTGGGGATCTTGGTTAAACAGTAAAAAACATCTAATGACGAATCTGTGGAAAAGAAGTGAAAACTAAATGGTGGGGAGACCACTGAGGGATAGAATCTGGATGAGAGTTCATTTTTGTAGTTCAGAAATTTGATGGTCATATATACGATTTTCAAGAACAACATCTTCATGCTTATAAACACTAAAAATGGGTTGTACATCCTAGAATAAAAAATATTTATAGATAAGTTAAGGCATAATTTTGGAGGTTTTCTATGAAATAGAAGGTGGCTGAGTATGTTTCTAGATTCTTAACATGTCATCGAGTTAAGGTAGTGCATCGACAACCAGTAGGTATCTTAAAGTCCTTAACTATACCTATGTGAAAATGGGAGCAGATAGCCATGGATTTTTTAATAGGTTACCCAAGAATGGTTTGGAAACATGATTTTATATGGGTGATAGTATATCATATCACAATTTCATCTCATTTCATTCTTTTTCATGAATCTCAAACAACAGATTACTTCTCAAAAATCAATATCTATGAAGTGGTAAAGAGGCATGGAATACTAGTTTCAATAGTATCAGATAGATATCTATGTTTTACATCTCATTTCTAGAAATACTTACAACAATACCTTGGAACTTAGTGGACTATGATTATGTTGTATAATCCTCAGACGGACGGCCAATCCAAATGGAAGATAAAAATGTTGTAGGACATGTTATGGGATGGTGTAATGGATTTTGTTGGCTCATGGGAAGAGAAGGTGCCATTAATGCAATACTCATATAAAAAACTATCAAACCATGATAAAAACATCTCATTTTGAAGGATTTTATGGGTTTCCTTGTTGTTATCCACTTTGTTGGGTGGAAAGAAGATAGAAATCGCTTTTTGGGATGGGACTTGTCCATGAAACAATGGAGAAGAGTCAGATGATCATAAAATGTTTGGATATGGCTCAGAGTCATCATAAATCTAATGCAGAATACCATTGATGAAGGCTATCATTCAAGGTGAGTGATCAGGTGTTCTTGAGGATCTTTCCAAGGGTTTTACATTATGATATTTTGAATCAGGTCAAGTTATCTCTTAAAAATATGCCCTTCTGAGATACATGAACATATTGGAGAGGTGGAATATATGTTGGAATTTGCATCATGGTTCATTTTGGTACATAATGTGTTTTATGTATCTAAGTTGAAAAAGTATCTGCTAGATCTCAACCATGGGATCAGATGAGATCACATTGATCTAGAGATGGATTCTTCATTGGTTCACATTCCATTACAGATTGTGTCTTGGAAAGAGAAAGTCTTGCATGTATAAAGATTCAGTCTAGTACAGATTTTGTGGAAACATGGTCAGATTCAGGAAGAGACTTGGGAATGTAAGTAGCAAATAAAAGAGAAATAGACAAGAATCATTCACAACAGAGATGGTTTTCTACTTTCTGATGATGTAAAGGCAAATGATGGGGAGAATGTAGCACCCTCGGTTTCAAGTTAGTAACCCTTTCTTTATTCTCTTTATGTATGTAAAGTTTATGAGTAAATTTTGGGAGATTTTGGAGAATATTTTTACTATTTTTAGGATTTTATAAGGAATCACGATTAGTTCGCAGTTTTTTGGATGCTTTGAAACACCTATAAGAAACCATGCACAATGAAAAAGGGGATAAATGGAAGGCACAAAATTGTTCCGAACCATGTAGAAACCATAGAGAAACCATGATATTTGAGACATTGGGATTTGGAATGATTGTTGAATGGTTTGGAAATCATTTGAGCCAACCATGAAAGGTCCATACATAAGTATGCGACTTGATCATGGTTAGCATACAGTTTTTCTAGTCATACAACTAAACATGGATGGGTTAAAATTGAGATCCTAAAATTTTGGATCTCATAGTTTTTGACCTATATAACCCTCCTGTTTCCTTCTATGTAGACCTAACATAATATTATCTCTCCCCAAAGGCTAAGTAATCTTCTCCCATCAATCTTTAAGAGATCTGAAAGCTTATATTAGTGATTTGAAGCAAGATTCTTACAGCAAGTCATCATTCTTGATATTTATCGGTGCTTTTTTAATGATCTACTTCTCTATCTCTCTCAGTTTCATAGATATTTTTCCATTGTTGATATATCTAATATAGGTGATTCAAAATATGATTACATTTGGTCTATCTTATGATATGGGAATATATATATGGTGGATTTTTTCAGCTTCCAACCGGTTCCATTTGTGTTTAAGTGTCATTTTCATGTTCGCCATAAATACTGAGGTAGGTGGCTTTACCCCCAACCCCTATAATTATAATATGATGGATTGATTTAAAATTCATGGTTTTATCTTGAAATTGATTGTTAATCCACTGGGAAATTATTGGTAGAAATCCCTTTCAAGTGATGGTTTTTATAAATTGGGAAATTTGGTGTTTTTTCTTAAAGAGATTTTGGAAACACAATTTTAAATGTTGATTTTAAAATAATTGATTGTTTTTTATATGGAAAATTGATTTTTCAATTAAAATTTTGTTCTATTGAAATTTTTTTAGGACACATGAGTTTTTATGGTTTTGTGGAAGGTGTTTATATGAATTGGGATGGATAAGGTGTGAAGTATCCCCATCAAAATGTTGGGACAGATACAGGAATGATGTACCCCCGTCAAAGTGGTTCACTAAGTGATGGCTTATTGAAAGGATGATTCACCACTCAAAAGTATAGGGAGTTCTATTTTTCCTTAATGGTTGGATTTTTTGATATGTTTAATCGAATGGATTCATCAAAAAAGCAATTTATGAAAATGTTTAAGAACATTTTTTGTTTTATTTCCTTCTAATTTGATGTTTTTTTGAGAAAAATATTGATATATGAATTATTTATATTTTTATATAAACTACTTTTATAAATTGTTTTATAAAAAATATTTTATATAATTATTCTATAATTTTCTATATTAGTGGTGTGATAAGAGAATTAATTGGGGAAAATCCACTAAGTTTTCGTACTCACCCCTTCTTTGGAACTTTGGTGCATTTTCAGGGTTTGTTCTTTGAGATATGAGCAAAGGTAAAGTATCACACTTCTTAAGTGATTCTCAGAAATACTTGGGAAATTTTTTGAAGCCTGGAGCTTGTTGTATCTTCAGATCATTGTTAGATTCTTCATGTATTGTAGGTTATGTGTTTCATTGTTTACCTTGATGTGTGTAGAATTTTTTTGTGGTACTCATGAGAGTTTTCATTGAAATAAATGGTTTTACGTTGATTGTTATTACATTTTTTATCTTGTATAATGTGGTATTTTTGTTGAGGTGTGTTTGGATGGTTGTTTTATAACAAAGGGAAATTAATCCCCAAATTTGTAATGAATCCCTTGGCATTTATTTCTATCTTTGGCATCTTGGGGATATTACTTAAGGATGAGTAACATTCCACCACCTTCTCAATACAATGAGAAGAAGAAGGATGTTACATGAAATTTTAGTGGGATCCATCAACCTCCATGACAATCTATAATCTCTCAATTTAATGGAGGAAGATGAAATAGTGTTTCGGTTTCCCATAATCCACTAGATGAATATCCACTCACATATTCCATCGTGAGGTAGTGCCTTTATATAGCCCACAGATACTCATTGGTCGTACATGCATTAACTTGTGTTTTTATAACACATAAGTTAATGACTCAAAAGATTCATGTATTATATATATATAGGAATTCATTTAGCTCCTATACATTTCATATAATCCTGAAATAGATTTATTTCATGAAACCTTACTTGGGTGAAGAACAAAAATGACAATAGTTTATTGTTTTATTTTTATATCATATTAAATAAAACAATGTACCCTTATATGAATGAAAATAACTATTTATATGCAATATATATAAGTATTTAGGGAATATCTCCATCAATAAATTCTAAAAATGTTGAATAAAATTATATGTTCATGTAAAAAATAAAATATATAAAAATATAAATTATTTATATAAATATTTTAATTTAATATAAAAATTAAAATTTAACTCATAAGAAATTTATAATTGACAAAGATGTAACATCAAAATACATTATAATCACAAAAAATGGATTGTAAGTTATATCCATAAACAATTTTTGAAAATTAATTTATATCTAAAAAATAATTTATAACTACAAATAATTTTAAGCACAAAAAATTATAATCGTAAAATATTTATAAACAAAAAAAATTATAAATAAAATTATTATAGCCACAATAATAACAACAATTTAAAAAGAAAATAAATTTAAAATAATAAAAAAAATTATAACCATAGACAAATAATAGTAATTAAAATTTATAAATAGAAAATATGTACATATAAAAAAATCAATGAATGAATACAATTTATTACAAACAAAGATTAAATTAATCTTCCCAAAATAATAAAAATTTAACTCATAATAGATAGAGATAGAAGAATAATATCTCTGACCAAGAGGTCAAAAATAACTATAGATGGGATTTAGATTGAAATTAATGAAATAAAACTATGGGTGAAAATAGATATTGAAGCAGATTATAGTGGATCTCGAATAATACGAGCGAAATACAACTCCAGTGGGTGGAATTTAACCGAGGGTAGTGGGATGAGAGTGAATGAGGGAAAATGAGGAAATATTTATGAGAAATGATGTAAAAAATATGAGTAATATAGTCGAATATATAATGTTGAGTGAAAATTTGAGTCCCATAGCTTAGGGTTCTAGAGAATCAAGGATCGTAGAGAGGGGATAAGAGAAATACACTCGTGTTTTAATTTTTTTAAATATTTTGAAAACCAGTTATATGATAACCGATATTAAAAAGGTAATTGAAACATATGTTTTATGATAAATGATGTTAAAATGCACAGCATTAGGGTTTTATCGTAAATTATATTAATAACTGACAGTAAAATCCCCTGCGTTAGGGTTTTGATTTTTGTTATTAATATAACAGTTGTGGAAAATATTATTAATAGTAGTTATTATATAAAAAAATTTAAAATCCCAAAGATTATTTTTAATTTTCTACTACAAGAAATTTCAAGATTTTATTTTATTTTCTTGTGAACTTTTTTTATTTCAATCATCCATTATTCGTAACTAATTGAGAAATATTTATTTTTAAGGATATCTTAACTAAATAAACCCTTACGTAAAAGTACCAACAATAAAATTTGAAGAGAATTTCTATAGAGAAGGGAATTATTCTATTATGCCATTTATTTTATTTTCATCTTGAATTCACTGAATATTCATTTTTTTGAACAATATATTTAACTAAAAATTGATGCAATATAGAAAATTATTTGGGAGTGGTTTTTTGGTTTACACATAAGAGATATTTATATCTATCATGATTGAGGATACATATTCATTTTTATGTCACAATATTTATTTTTCTTAACACACAATATTTTAAAAATGTTATTGATTAGAGTGTGAGTGAGTCATATTTTTAGAATTAATTCTTGGGTTTGAAAAAATATTAACATAGTTTTTTGGTTTATTTTACACAAAATATTTTTCATAAATCCACCCAAAATATACAATCTTGATATAGAAATTTATATTTGAGTAGTATAAACATTTTGGAACTCAATTTCAAAAAAAATTATAATATTTTTCATATGATTGTGGCTATAAAAAGGGATAATAAAATTTTTGAGAATAAAAATATGAATAAATAATATTCAATAATTTAATGATATTTTTTGATTCATGTTACTTTCATTCATTTACTATAACAAATAGTCCTAAGGGATTATTATTGATTGATTTATATAGTTCAAGTTAATTAGACTTATATTTTATGGAATGACCAAAAGACATTACACCCTTAATCATTGTCTCTTGATCTAAACATAATGTCTTTTAGGTAATTAATGGTGAGAATAAGGTTTCAAATAAGTTTAACTCTAGTGTATACACATAGGAATGTATATAATGATTAAATAATTATAAAAAAGTGTGGTGTGTGCATTAAAAGTTACATAATTAAGTGAATAGAAAGAAAAAAAATATACTCTAATGAAGAAGAATAAATTTATTATACCATGGTTTTTATATGGGTGTATAATATGGGGAAATTGAACATGTTTACCATATAGTATACTTATAATTCAGAGAGTTGAGAAAATCTATTTCATTTAAGTAAAATAATTCAAAAAAACAGTCAATTCTTTAAACTTAAATTATTTTATTTCTTATGTTTGTAATTTTTTTGAGATCTTTTTGAAAATAAATGAAATAATTTACTTTAGAATAAGAAAAAACACAAGTGTAGGAGAATGTGATTGTGCAATAACTCTTATATTTCTTCATTCCATTTAATATTTAATTCTGTGGTTATTAATAAAAAAATTTATAAAAATAAATTAAAAATAATAAAAAACATTTTTTGAGTATATTATATTATCTAGGTTATTTGAAAAATTTTCAAAAAAATTTGACTAAATTTCTGATATCTCTAAAAATTCATAATAAATTTAAGAGCGTTATGGTAGCTCCTAAATAGTTATATTTCTGAATTTTAATTTACTAGTTTTTAATTCAATGTGTCAATAATTATTCACCATTTTTAATAAAAAGTTATAAATATTAATAAATATTAATTTTTTATTTTTAAAATAAATTCTAGTTTACATAAAAATATTTAACATTTTTATTTAACTAATATATTGCTTTTTATAACGAATCTCACAATTTTTTTGTCTTATATTTGATTCTTATTAATTATTAATTCAAGAAGAATTTATCTCGTACATGTCAACTGAGCCCCAACATATTTGATTGTGGTTCCTTCACAATGTGACTATGGTAGTGTGAGGGTCAACCACTATTATTTTTTAACAATCCAACATGTGGTAGTGGTAATATCAAGTTAAAAAAGTTATGATGATAAGATTTTCATTCAAAGAAGTATGTAATCTTATGTTGGTGAGGTCAAGTGATTTTGAATAAGGCTACAACATAAGGCAATTATAATGTTTTGAAGTTAAATATGGAATCATGATAAAGCAATGAAGAAGCATTGGAGTCAGTGAAAGTAATTATGTAAGTCAAACAAAGCAGATAAAATTTTACTAAGCTAGCAAAAAAGTTTTTTGAAACATAAATTTTGATGCAACAATATATAAAAGAATGACTCGAATTAATAAGGGGTTTTAACCCGCATGCTCTAAAGAAAATATAGTGAAGTGAAGAGGGAATAAGAGGATCTGGGAACATTGAGCTAGCGAATATTTTTTAATATATTATTATACTATTAATATGCATTTTAATTTATTTTTGACATTGAATGACTAATATCATTATAGGGATAAACATTATATGGATATAATTATTATAAAAAACATCTTTTATTATATTTAGTGTAATTTTTTAATATTATAATTAATTATTTGATTTATTGATCTCTAATCACTTAATCCTTTAGGATTAGTGATGAATTGATGGATGAAATCAATTTTAAAAACAAGAGTGATTAAAATGGTTATCTTAGGATAAATAGTAACCTAGGGTGTTATGGTGACATATAGTTCATATGACTAAGTAAATTAACCTCTCTATTTGAGATATACCCATAAACATGTGTGGAATCATTATGTTCCGACTTTATGGAGTTATTAGGATGATAGTGTTTTTATATTGTTATTAATTCATTAATTAATTTAATCAACTTCATTAAATTTATGTTACAACTCGAATTAGTTTCTAATCATAAAAAATCATAATATATCCATTCCTTCCAGCCCTACTCACAATTTAATACTTAGTTAAAATGAATAGAATTATTTTCATAAAAATCATATAATACACCATAAAAAATATTTTTATATCATTTATTTATAAGTGAATATATTATTATCATTCACATAATAGTTAATGTGATAAAACCATTCTTATTTACTATCATATTAAAAAATAACCTAAGGAAAACCCACCTATAGGTTTTCAAAAACCAGGATATGAATGTAATCATAATCTTCAAGCACAAAATCATAATTCTTTTGTCAAAAACTACACCCTCTAGAGATTTACATTTCAAATAATTATTTAATTCAGAAACTCTTAATAAATGAATAGTTATATATTTTATAGAAAAAAACTTATTAATTAATAGGAATCAATAATAGTCAATGAGACTAATCCAGAAAAAATCATGAATCAAATATTTTATTGGGATAAAGGTGAAAATCCTTAAAATTATGAATGAATTCTAAAATAGTTTATAAATTAGTTATTTTTTAAGTATAAAATATTTTAGGGAAGATTGTGTGGATAAAAAGATAATGGTTAAAGAGAAGATAATTAACGAATGTGTTTTGGAGAAAATGAAATGTGAAAATTTAGATGGGGAATTTGAACAAATACGAACAAAATAAAAGGTTATTAATAAGAAGAAATTATAATAGAGGGCTCATGCTTCACCTATTCCATTTTCTAGAAATACTGACACTAAAAACTTATGAATGTAAATTCACAAAATTTTTGAGATTTTTAAATCAATTATGTGTGAATATTACTTTTACCATGGAATAAGAAATTATTCCTGCATATATAAAATTCAGGAAACAAATTATTTGGAAAAATGAAAATATTGAATAAGTAAAAAAATACGACAATGATGAATGATCAATGATTTCGTAAAAGGAAATAACTACTGAGTTGAGTATTTTTATGATCCTTAAAAATCATTCCATGATTTAAATTCATGAATTTAAATACGCCCTATGTAATCTGGGTTCATGTATAAATTTAATTCCTTAAAAACTATTTAATAAATTTTAATTTCCTGAAGCCAATAAATATAAATTTACAAATTTCTAGAAGATAAATTAAGATTCCAAGATGAAAATGAAAAAATGGATTGATTAAGTTTGAAAAAGTGTATATTATAAAGGAAAATATTAATTTATACATATTATAATCTATTAAAGTCCCATTAATCATAGGAGGACCATTATTGGAAAATATTAAAGAATTAATTAATGTCTATAATTGGACACATATACACTAAGATGGTGATAAATAAATATGTTTTGATGTGAAAAGTATGTTATGATTACAATAAAATTTTATATTTTCTATTATATAAGAGTGATGTATAAAATTTGGTCCCAAATATAGTAAAATATAAATGGATAATTATTATAATAATGAAATTAAAATAATGAATGATAAAATCTATCATTAGAAAAAATCTATAAAAGTGGAATTTGGAATCTTAAATTGTTTTATTTATTGATAAATTAAATTAAATATATAAAAATATCAAAGATTGAAAGATAATGACTTTTTTTCATTCAAGAGGACGAATATGGGGATGGAAAGGTTAAATAAGTGGTTGAAGAACAGTATGATACACAGAATAATCTAATGTTATTTGATTTTGTCAATGAAGTCTCTAAACATAAAGAAAATTACTAGGAACATATAAATAAAAAACACAAAAAATCAAAATAATATGAAAAAGAAAAACTATAGCTAATGAATGACAACACTAATTCAAGGATGTTTTAAAGAAAATGTATGATGAAGAATGTACCGAACAGTTTTTGGGAATATGAATGATTGGAAAATAAATTAAAATAATTAAAAAATAAGTACTTACTGAGAGGTGACCTAAAATGGGACGTATATTTTTTTAATGATTTATCAGTATAAATAATAAACAACTTTGGTATGTACCATGCCACATATGATCTTTTAACATAATGTAGTGTCAACTTCTTGAAAGTAACTCGAGCTCAAAAAATAATTTCATGATGAGGAATTAAAAAAATAATAATGGATTTGTGTCATAACACTAGATATATCTTATTAATACCTAGATATATCCTAAAAATATACATACACAAACTATAAAATTAAAATAAAATAAAAAAAATATTGTGGTAGTTTACTCATGAAATGTTTATGTTTCGCTCATCATCAGTTCACTTTAAATAAAAGGATAAAAATAATAACATGTTCCAATTGTAAAACACGACCCACAAATCTATTTGACATCTATATTGAAATATTATGTTCTATATCAAGATATAAAAGTAATTTATAACACCAATATGACTTCAGAAATACCACAAACTCAATATGAAATAGAGAAATCAATTCATGATTGTTCCTCTCTCTTTTGATATATCACTAAAAATTAAGATAATGATATTGGGTGTATAAATTTTATATCCCTAGGTCATGTGACTAAATTTTTCCTATAAAATACTTATATAGATATGTTAAATGTTTATTAAATTAGACTCTTGTATTATTAATAAATTTTAACCCTAAAACTAAACCAAAAATTTACCTAAGAATATTTAAACTTATATTGAGTGTCATGTGTATTACAATAAACAGTTGAAACTCCCCATCATATCATGTGATGTAATTTGACCTAATAACTCTTCCCATGTCCTCCCATATAATTTTATCAACCCTTGAATACATATTTGTTTGATAGGATATTTCGCTTATTCCGTAATTTAAAATTAAATAACTTTTTAATACTTTGAGTGATAATTTTAATTCACTTTATTCAAAATTTAAATGTTATATAATTGAATTTATTTATTGATTTTATATATATTAAATTTTACTCAAATAAACATTCATAAAAAATCATGGGACCATTTTCATTGTAAAATCATATTTGAGTAAATGAGTTGAATTTTTGGATACATATACTGTGTAACCCTATTGGAATATATCTTAACAATAGTGATTCAAATCCATAGAATAATAACACTATCTAGTAACACAAAATAAAACATAAAGAGAAATTGAGAATTCATAGCAATAATAACAATAATTATGTATACAATTGTATAATATAATTTATTCTTTAATCAATATGTCATAAAATATGATACTTATTTTTTTCATCATCCATCTATTATTGATATATCATTCTTTAGCTGTCTTACATAGGGTTGCATTTAGTTACCATGGTTTATAATTTTTTGTAATCACTATAATATGTGTCAAAACGATAGAGATATATTGCTATAATACTTATAAGGGAAAACCATGTCATGATCATTATACTTATGTCAAGTAATTTATGTAACACCTGACAATTTACCTCTCTATAAACATAAAATTTCATGGTTTTTATTATTTACAAAAGAATAAAATTCACAATATAATTCGATAATGATGTTAATTTGAGGGGCCAATAGATGTGATCATTGATAAAAACATCCAATGACACCCAAAATATTTTAATGTTCTTATTTTTGGGATAGTCTTAATGATCACTTGTAATTGGAGACCAATAAGTGAAGCCTTCATTAGAAGAAGTCTCAATTCTTATAGAAACCTGAAACTTGATAGTCATATATCATTTATGTTATTCCAGATAGATGTATCTATACTATATAACATATACTTAATATTACTTTTAAGATATATTTAGTTTTTCACTATAGTGGTGAAGTATTATAACAAACAGAGGAAAATAATAATCCAGGGATATTACCATGTAGTTATTGTAAAATTAAAAGTCACTATGAATTAATAATGTTGTGTGTTTGTGTGTGTCAAATATATACATGATTTGGTAATAAAAAAGTACAATGTTGAGTTGGGTCATGTGAACCTATATGTTATCAATTTTGAACCCATTATCTCACACAATAAGCTTTCAAATTTTTCGAATTTCTTGTTTATTTTAATTACAATTCACTGTTTAATATCACTCAATTAAAACTATAAAATTGGTAAAAATAATATTTCCATGTCTTTAGTATGTTTTGAGTAATAAATAAAAATTTTCTTAACTTGTTGATTTTAAAAGTGAAAATATATTTTAAATTTAATTTTCAGGATTTAAATTTATATTGGATTTTCATCTTGACATCAATTGTATAATTTTGAAATAATAGTATTTTTCATGTGCTAAATTGATTTTGAAGTGAAATTGGAATTTGATTTCTTGTTTCGCATCTTGTTTTGAATTTGATAAATATTTGAAATTTTATTTTCTCAAATACCAGTGATTTTTACTGTTCAGTTAATTAAAAATTGAAATTGATAAATCATTTTTAGTTTGGAATGTGGTTTTGAATTTTTAAATGAATTGATATATTAGTGTATTGAATTTTGTTTAATTTATTGAATGAAATAATATATTGGACCTTAAAGACATTGTGGGCTTGATATTGGGATGATTAGGATTTTTATTGAAGGGGGATAATAGGTTGTGTTGGTATAAAAACTCTACACATTATTACACACTTTAACATGATTTATTACGTAAACCTGAACTTTAGACAACTCTGAGGATCAATGGGTCTAGTGTATTGGGAAATTATGAAAATTACATAACAACATGGAACATAAAATACAACATTTTTATTGAAAAGTTCCTTTACATGACCACAACATTTATTTGTACTTAGAATTACAGTGGATAACCTAAGGACATGCATAAGAAAATGGTGAGCTATAAAGCCCAAATAAGTGAGTAAAAAAGTCGTAACATGAAGTATAAGTACATGTTAGTAAATAGTCATATAAATGGATTATACAAGAAAAACATGAAAATAAGTGAATGATATATAATGATTATCATAACGTGGAAATGTGACAACAACATTTAACAAGATATTAGCATGAGACAAGGCACATTGCACATGGATCATGGGTAAAACCTCATTGCATTTGAATTAGAATTATTAAAACCTCATTTCACTTGAATTAGAATGAGTATACCCTTATTGCACTTGTAATATCATTATACAATTAATTACCCAATGCATTGGAGCAATATCACGGTGCACCCTTCTTAATCATTTCATTTCATGCATAAGTGTGCCATAGAGATCACACAACTTGGATTCATTAAATATCGTAATTTATTACACAAATATGATAGGTGGAATACATAAGTGTTTTTTTCTTAATCAACAAGTACATATACATAATGTTTAGTACCCTTTATAGAGAAATGGGTATGGTATTAACATACACGATGATTTTGGCATCAGAAATTTCGGTGTAACTTCGGTAGCATAACAACGTGAAATAGAAATTATAAAAATGGGTTTATGAGAGATAAAGGGGTATCTCATCATTTATAAATTAAATGTACAGTATGGTGGTCATGGAAAATGATACCCCATCATATTTAATGGAACACTGATGCATAATATAAAATAATTTCTTGAATGGAAATGAGAAGAGAGAAATTGTTATAGAATTTTAGCATGGTAATTGGTGTACGTTGGACGAATTAATGAGAGATAAATAGGTATATCATAGTTAAAACATACGTATGGAAGTATGTGGGAGGTTCAAAATCATACCCACAACATTTTCAATTTAAAATAAAATGGAATAACAATATAAAGAAACATGGAAAAAATGAGAAAGGAAGAAATTCCTTACTTGGAAGTGCGATCCCAATGGATTGAGAGAGGCTTGAGAGAGGATTATAGGGAGTTTGTTGATTATTTTGAGGATTATATAGAGAGTAGATAAGGGGTTGGTCTAGATCCAATGGTTTTGAAGAAGAAGAATGGGAGGTTGAGCGGGCTTTTATAAGAAAGGAGAGAGTATTCTTAAATATTTAGGTTTTGGACACTATATATTAAAATAATCAAAACCACAAACCAACCCATGGTTTTTTAAAACTTTTAGTGAAAAAAATAATTTTATAAGAACAATGTCTGTACTTACTAAAATATTTGGATTTCATATGTGGAGGTGAGTCACACACTCAAGTAAATCATTTTAAAAAGTAAAAATATTTTTTAAGTCTTGGAGGGTCCACTATTTCAACATTATATTAATAAAACAAATATAAAATAAAATTATTTTAAATATAAATCACATATTTTCCTAAAATACTTTTTATTTTATTTTATTACATCACTATTAGGTTATTATGATGTCATAAAACACAATATATATTTAACAATATTTAATTTTTACCCAAAAATTAAACTCTCTCAGAAAATTATGAAAAATTCGCCGTCATATAATTTTGACATCCTAACTCAAAAAATTATATTCATTTTATCTAATTAATTTTATAAATAGGTTAATTTTTAATTTTAAAATAATAATCGATGATTACTGAAAATTTGTTGGTTTTGAGAAAAATAGTTTTCAAAAATTTCAATTATATTCATAAAAATTATACGATCTTTTATATTTGTTAAAAATTGTTTTAGTAAATTTTTTTATTAAGATATTATTTAATTATAAAATCCATTAATACATAAAAATAGATTTATTAATTGAATATTAACTAAAAATACTATTTATTCTTTACAAACCATATAATAAGTAACTATAATAAAGAGAATTTATTTTCTTTATAAAAAAAATAATGCACACAATCATTGTGCTAGGGTCTGTTTACATAACCCCTTATAACACATGCATAAGACCTAAGGGTATTGTTTGCAATGGTGACAGACTCCTGGGGGGCTCATATAACATTTCTCGGGTGGTAATCTCTATTAACATCCAATTATCCCATAGGCGATTCTGTTCAAGATTAACGTGTTGAAGATCGACTTGGTCTTGGTATAGAGTGAAGCCCACTGATGCTACCGCTTTTCTGAGATCTGACATATGGGCTTCGTATGAAGCAATTCTACAGGATGAGTCCATTACTTTATTTTTCTGGATAAATTGGATTTGTTAAAACCCTGTATTTATACTAATCATGTGGTCACTGTTCAATGGATTTATTCCAAACGATAATAATTATTAATGGTATTTTAAAGACCAAAGACATAAAAAACATGGAAGTAAATGTTTTTTATATAACAACTTTACATAATAAAAAAAAATTTAGATAAAGATTAATTTTCATTAATAAATGTTTGGGTCATTACAATCTTCCCCCCTTAAGAAATTTTTCCCTCAAAATTCCCTTTTCCTACACTAAAACATATGAGGGTAACTCTGATTCATCACTTCCTATGATTCCCGCATTTCCTTTTCAAACTTTTTATTTCACCACAACACCTTGACGAGGGGCATTATCTTATTTTGTAGAACGTTTTCCTATGATCTAAGATCTTCACCAGCTTCTCTTAATAAGAGAGGACATTCTCCAATGGTACCACCTTTGGATTGAGTATATGTGATGGTTCATGTATATACTTCCTTAACATGGAATACATATTGTACTTGGTATTGGTTCATTGGCAGTTGTATTCTATATTCCACTACTCTAATGTGATCAAGGATCTCAAAAAGGATGATGTAACTTAGAATAAGCGTTCCTTTTTTCCAAAATATCATAACTTTATTCCACAGTGAAATGTAAAGGAATACCATGTCTCCAACATCAGAATCTAGGTCTCGTCAATGATTATCAACATATCTCTTTTGTCAACTCTAAGAAGCTTTAATATATTGTTGGATAGTCTTATCCTTCTCCACCATTTCATTGACTATTTCTGGACCTAGGAGTTTTCCCCCCTAACATCATCCCAATATTCCGGTGTTCTACACCTCTTCACATAAATGGAATCATAATAATCCATTTGGATTCTTGAGTGGAAACTTTTATTGTAAGATAACTCAACCAGGAGATGATGTTGATCCCATCCTTCTTTAAAGTCCATTGGTCATGCTCTCAACATGTCCTCAAGTGTTTGGATATTCCACATTGATTGGAAATCAGTTTCAGGATGATAATTCATACAGATGTTCAGCTTAGAATTCAGAGCATGTTAGAGACTCTTCCTAAACATAGGGGGGAATTTTGGATCTCAATTAGATAAAATAGATAGTGGAAATCCATACAGCTTCACCACTTCTCTAATTTATATCATTTATACTTGATCCAATGGGAAATCCTCTAGAATTTCAAGGAAGTGTTTAGACTTTTTTAAGACGATCCAAAACAACGCAGATAGAATTATTTCCTTTAGATATCTTCAGAAGTCTAGTGATAATGTCCATGGTGATTTTATCTCATTTCCATATTGGTATGGGTAATTCTTGCATCATCCCATTATACTGTTGCCTCTCATCCTTCACTTGATTACATACTTGGAATATTGATGTATACTCTACAATCTCTTTCATCATATTATCCCACAAATAATGATCTTGGATATCTCAATACATTGTTGTGTTTCCTAGGTGAATGGATAAATTAGAACTATGTGCATCATCCAAAAGTTTTTTCTTCAACTCTGTACATGATAGAACAAATAGCCTTGACCCAAATCTCATAATTAACATTGAACTATGAGGATTTCAATTTTCTAATAGATTCCACTTTTTTCTAAATACCCACATCATCATTTTCATTATCCATTACCCTTTCCAAAGGATATGGTTGGGTAATCATTTGTGAAAGGATTGATGATGTTCCGTTGTTTATGATTCACATGTCCATATTCATCAAATTTAAGAAGATTGGATCCTTTTCAAAACTCATCAATAAAAGAGTTTCTTGATCCTTTCTACATAGATCATCTACCACCTTGTTTTCTTTCCCAGGGTGGTAATGGATTGAGCAGTCATAGTTTTTGATCAAATTTATCCATCTTCATTGGTGCATGTTACACTCTTTCTAGGTTAATATATATTTGAGGCTTTTATGATCCATGTATATTTCACACTTCTCCCTAAAGAGTTAATTTCACCATATTTTTAATGTAAATATTACTACAGCAAACACCAGATCATGTGTTGGACAGTTTTTCTTATGAACATTCAATTTCCTTGAATCATAGGAAATAAATTTTTTTTTCATCCATATAAAACCCATGCCATTCTTCAAAGAATCGCGAAATACCCCAAAAATTTCTCTACTTGTGCGTACTGTGAGTATGGGCATAGAGATAATCCTTATTTTTCTACTCCATGAAGTTATCTTCACATTAATCACTCTAATAAAACATGACTCCATTTCGAGTAATCTTCGAATAAGGGTTTTAAAATAATGAGAAATTTCTCAAAAATCATCGATAATATTCAGCTAACCCAAGGAAGCTAGGGATATCTATCACAGATGTTGGTGCCGACCATCCCTCAATTTCATTTGTCTTGGAGGGATCTATAGATATCCATTTCTTATAATGATATTACCCATGAATGAGACCTCCTTCAACCATAACTCACACTTGTTTTACTTTTCATAGTGATTCTCCGTTCACAAGGTCTCTATTACAATGCTTAGATTCTTCCCATGCTCCTCCTTGGTTTTGTATTATATTAGAATATCATCTAAAAATACTACCAATAATTTGTAAAGGTAATCTATAAAGACACTATTCATCAAGTCCATGAATATTTCTAGAGAATTATCTATTCCAAAAGGAATTACTATGAATTCATAGTGCACTTACATTGTACAAAAATCTGTCTTGGGGATATTCTCCTTCTTCACCCTTACTTGGTAATATCCTGTCTGCAAATCCACCTTAGAGAAGTATTGTGCTCCACATAGTTGATCGAACAAGTCATCAATCCATGGTAGCGTTTACTTTTTCTTTATCATTATTTTTATGGGCTCACGATAATCAATGTAAAGGTGCATTGACCCATCCTTCTTCTTGACGAAGAAGACTGGTTCACCCCATAGTGAAGCACTTGGGTGTACAAACCATTTATCTAGATTCTCCAATAGTTTTTTAGATACTCATGATCAACAACATCCATTCTATATGGAGTCTTGTATACTAGAAAATCCCATGGAATAAGATCAATTGACAATTCATCATCTCTTCTATAAGGAAGACCAAACAATTCCTCGTGAAACAGTTTAGTGAATTCCCTCACAATAGGCATGGATTTAAGGATGGTTCCTTCCTTAGACTCAATCATATGAGAAAGATATGAATTCTCATAGGGAAATAATATCCACTCTTGAGATGATAGTTCTAAAGAATATTCATACTCCTCCTTGAACTTGTATAGAATTGGGGTTCGATTCTCCATATAAATAGTGATTTCTCTCTCATGGATATTTATGTTGGCTCTATATAGGGAAAGCCAATATATTCCAAGAATTGCATAAATTTTCCCTAGAGGGAGTATGATGAGTTTCAATGGGAAGTTCAAACCACATATTGTGATATGGGCGGAGTTATATTCATGGGATGAAATGATTACCCCATTTTCTTTTCTCACTAACATCTTTACCTATATGGTTTCTGGTGGTGTTTGGATTATTCTAGTAAACGTTTATGATATTAAAGAATGTGTAGAACCAGAATAAAAAAGTATTCTTTCTATTCTTTAATAAATAACTAGAATACCTATCTCTCCTTGGTTTTCGGGGTTTGCTTCAATGGTAGTGATGGAATAATCTTTCCCTTTCTACCTTGGAGATTGTTGGTTGCCTCAAAAAACCCTTGGCTTAGGGCACTAGTTGGAAAAGTGTAGTAGTTCTTTGTAGTTGATGAAATAAACAAAGCATTGAGAGTCGAATAGAGCATTCCTCTCCTCTTTCATATAAGAAGGTTTTTATTGGTGGTAGTTAATGGCCATGTTCCCTTCTATTTCACACCTAAAGCATTACCTCATCCCCTTCAAAAAAATTTTGTGGTGCATCTTTCTACACTATTGGAACATGGCATACTGGAATTCATTAGAACCCCTGGATTTATCCATCAGACCACAAGAATTAATGTCCACTTTCTTATTCATATCCCTGTGATACCCCTAAGATTCCTTGATCTCTATTTTGACTTTGAGGGAATATCGGACAATTTCCTCATAGCTATCAATGTCACAGATCGCAAGGGATTTCTATAGGCTAGGTTTAATCCATCCAAATAAGTTTCCAACCTTGAATTCCTGGGTAATGAAAAATCTTGAGGCATAACATTCAAGACTTTAAAAGTTTTCCTTATACACTCTGATGGATTTGTCTTCTTTTTTCTTGAGGATAAGGAAGTCACTTTCCATCTTATGTCGAAGGGTGTGAGGAAAATATTTATCAAAAAACATTTTTCCGAAATCCTTCCATTATAATGTCGCGATATCTTCCTCGTGGTTTTTATTTTTTTTAATGTCCTTCATTAATTAGATTCTCCCTCCATATGATAAGCATCGAGAATAACCTTATCACTACTGGAAAATGTGCCTATACCCACAGTTTTGCAAAAAATCGTGGGTATAGGGTACCCATATACCCACGGTTTTTGAAAACCGTGGGTATAGGAATAATATGGGTACCTATACGCACGGTTTTGTCTAAAACCGTGGGTATAGATTATTTTTAATGACCAATACCCATGGTTTTGAAAAACCATGGGTATAGGTGTTTTTTTTGAAGACATATACTCACAGTTTTGGCCAAACCGTGGGTATATAGTTTTTTTCGAAGACCTATACCCACGGTTCTTCAAAACTGTGGGTATTGGGGTATCGTTTTTGAATATTTATACCCACGGATATAGAGAACCATGGGTATATCGTTCCCACCATAATGTAAGGAAAAATTTATATAGGACAATGAAAAAAATTGGTGGGAAGAAGATTAGGATTAATATAATTACGCCTTTAGAAATAAAAAACAATAAAATCATTGTAGATTTGTTGGTTGGTTTGGCACAGCTCCTCCTTCAGCAGGTCGCCGGTCCTGTGTTCAAATCTTGGTTAAATATTTTTTCTTATAAATAAGTTTAAATAATATAATTAAACATATGTATGCCTATTTGAACAAAATAATCTCTGATCAGTTCGTTAGGTGCTGTAGTGTTCTCACCGAGGTCGCGAGTTCGAATCTCACGTGAATAATTTTTCGATAAGCCGAAATATTAATATCTTTATATAAATATATACATATATACTGAATAACCCAATAAGTCAGTTGATCAAAGTCAGTGTTCTGCAGGTGTCGTGTCCCGGGGTCGAATCCCACCTGCAGATTCTTTTTGATATATAAATTCCCATGATTTTCAAACCATGGGGGAAGTCCCCTATCACCTATGCAACAGGGTGGAATGCAGTGACACATATATTCCCATGGTTTGGAAAACTGTGGGGATATCCTAGGACCCCTATTATGATGCCACTCAGCCCCACAGTTCCCAAAACCGTGGGTATAGGCTATACCCACGGTTTTGGGGGATATACCCTTGGTTTTAAACCCTGGGTATATGTAGTTTTTCTAGTAGTGTCTCTTGTTTTTACCAATTATGGATGGTGTAGATCCTTTCAATGGAGTTGATCCATTATTTGGTGATTGAGGGATGAGATGATCCATTGAAATTAGGAGGCCTTTGTCTCATTAAACTCTCGATTGTGGCTTGTTCTCACTTGGGGGGGGGGGGTGGAAGATCCTATTGACCTATGTTTCTATTAAGAACTTTTGTTAACAAAGAGAGTATCATAATAATGTTTGTGATTTCCTCTCCCATAATATTGGTCATCTCATTAGAACAGTCATCACATTGATCTTTGCATCAGTTTTTGTCTGGAGTCCTCCTATTACCAGCCATTGGATGTAAGAAAATTAAAGTTAGTGGTAACACATAATGGTTAATCTAATGAAAAATTATAGATTATAAATTAAATTTATTTATTTAACTTATGAATTTATAGGATTTAATGTAAGTTATCCATGATCTACTTCCAAGCATATATTCTTAGGGGAATGTTTTTATTCCCTTAATAATGGTTCATACTAAGCTTATGAATTTACTAAAGCCTATTATCTGGGAGTTTTGTAACCAAGAGTGCAACAAATCTTGTTTTCGTGCACCAGTTCTTGTTCGAGTCTAGCTCAAAGCCGTGTTTTCGTGTTTTACCCCTAGATACATATGTTCTAGAGCCGCCTCTACTAGTTCGTATCCAGATTGGGATGTATTTTATTGATAAACCACTTAATCTATACTCACCAAAATTCAGAGATGTTTTTATTATAAATAGTCTTATCCCTAAGGATTTCACTAAGGTATTCTAATCCTAATCCCCAAAATAACTAAACCTATCCTATGATACTAACTATAACAACCCTGGTTTGTATTACACTCATTAACATGATTTATTATATAAACATACACTTTAGTCATCTCTGAGGATCGAGAGGTATAGTTTCTTGGGAAATTAGTAACATTACATACCAACATAGAACATAAAATGCAACATGTTTATGGAAAACTTCTTTTATATGACCACAACATTCCTTCATACTTAGCATTGTGTGGGATAGCCTAAGGACATGCATATGGAAAGGGTAATCTATAAAGCCCAGTAAGGGTGTAAAAAAGGTATAACATGAAGTATAATATACATGATAAGAAATATTCATATCAATATAGCACAAGAGAATCATGAACATAAAGATATGATATATCATGATTATCATAACACGGAAATGTGGCAAGAACATTTAAAATTATATTAGCATGATCCAAGGCTCACTGCACATAGAGCATGAGTAAACCTCATTACACTTCAATTAGCATGAGTAAACCCTCATTACATTTAAATTTTAATGATTAAACCCTCATTGGATATGGCCTATCATGTTACTATTCTTTTCCCAATTCCTTACAGCGCTATCAAGGCGGACCCTTCTTAATCATTTCATTTCATTCATAGGTGTGGCACAAAGATCATACAACATAGATTCGTTAAACATTGTAATTTATTCCATGAATAATAGATTTAGAATAAATAAATGTAAGTCGTCAATAAAAAAGTACATGTTCATAAAGTTGAATACCCTTGATAGGGAAATGGGTATGGTATTCACTTACATGATGATTTTGGCATGGGAAATTTTGGTGTAACTTCGGTAGCATAATGACGTCAAATAGAAATTATAAAAATGGGTTGATGAGAGAGAAGGATTATCTCATCATTTATACTTGAAATGGACAGTAAGGGGGTCATGTAATATGATACCCCAAAATATGTAATAGAACTTAGATGCATAATATAAAAGAATATCTTGAATATAAATGAGAAGATATAAATTCATTACGCAATTTCGGCATGGTAACGAGTGTACATGGGAGAAGATAATTATATAGAAAGAGGTATATCATAATTATAACATAATGAGGGAATTCTGGGTGAGAGGATAAATCATACCCAAACATTTTTAATTAAAAAAATGGAATAACAACAAAATTAAACTTAGATAAAAATAAGAAAGAAAGAAATCCCTTAATTACAATTGTGATCCCAAAGGATAGGGAGAGGCTTATAGGGAGCATGGGGCTCCTTGGGAGGATTCTAGAGAGAGGATAATAGGGGTTGGAAGAGCTCTGAAGGTATTGAGTGAAGTTTTATGGGAGGATGAGTTGGTTTATATTGAAAAGGAAAGGGAATTCATTATTATTTAGGTTTTGGACACTAAAAATTAAACAAATCAAAACCACAAACAAACCCGTGGTTTTTTCCTATGTTTTTTGACAAAAGTTAGTGTAAAAAATTATTTTATAAGGAAAATGTCCTAAACTATTGAAATATTATTCTTTCTTATGTGGAGGTGAGTCACACAATCAAGGAAATCATTTTAATAAGTCAAAATATTTTATATATCTTCGATGGTCCACTAAGGTACCATAATTTTAATTAAACAAATCTAAAATCACACTATATTAAAGATAAACATATATTGGACAGAACTAATTTTTATATTATTTTATTACATCACTATTAGGTCATTATGATGTCATAAAACATTATATATATTTAAATGGTATTTAATTTTTACACAAAAATTTGACAATCTCATAAAATTATGAAAAATTCACTGGTTGTGCCCAACTTTACCCTACTAGTAAAAGCGGTCGTTGAAGTACAAGTAGGGATCAAATCCACATGGACCGAGGAAGAAACCTTCAGACACTATGATTTGTTGATGGATTGGCTATGAAGTGGCCAAATTTGAGGTAGATTTTAATTGGGGAACTAAAGATATTATTTAAATAACATATAATAAAAAATGATGTGAACTAAACAATTTTTGATGGTGGGTTGATCTTAGGGTTTTTCTTGGGGTGGATTGGATAAAATTCTTTTCTTATAAAATTTCATGTCATTAATTCAAGACATATCTAAACAATGAGATAATTCTTCCAAATCATTCACCAATTTAATCCCTACACAATTCCAAGGCCAATCACCAATTTACTTTGAGGATCACTTTAATGATCACTCAAAGGAAATAGATCGTACTAGCACTCAAAATGTGTCATTGTTAAAGTTGGAAAAGATGAGAAAGAATGTAACTCATCAAATGGAAATCCTAAAATAACGAATAGATTGAAATATTACGTACATGAAATATCATTAAATCCATGACCTTGCTACTCCCTTGGATCAACACTTAATATGTTAGCCCTCTATTGATGCTATTCTACCAATGGAAGCGGGATGTAGACTTATGGGGGTGGAATTGAAGAAGAAGAAAATTATTAAAAGAACGAACACTCCACCATTGTGTGATTGAAATCACAACTGTTGGTGTGAATAATTTCACACCTTGATTCAATGGTATCAATAAGTGAATAAAATAAAAATAAAAAATGAAGATGAAAATTTTTTATTAAAATACTGAATGTGAATGAAAAACTTACATTAGAGAAATTGACGATGCCATTACAAAACAAAAGCGGGAAATTACTATTGAATGAAAAAAAACATGGATTCAAAGAAAAATGATAGATGATAATTCCCTTCACCACAATCTCCTTATATAGGCATATTATGAGCCTTATGTCCACCTCCCACAATTAATTCACCCCCCAACAATTAATATAGTCAAAACGAGGGTGAATAATCAAAATGAAATTGACGTTTCGAAGTTGACCCTGAAAACTGTCCAGATTCGTCCACCATTTTTACATTCGAATATTTAATTGATGGAGGCCTAATATTGAGGGGAATAGAAGAAAAATATCTTTTTCCTTGTGTCCTATATTCGATGTAAAAATTTCAGGACATTTGGCGTAGCCGTTTGGAAGTTATGGTCGAAATGGGGGGACGACTTTATGTGCATTAATGTCAGGTCCACCATTTAATTCTCTGCTTCAGATCCCTTTATCATCATGAAACATTCAGAATTAGCACTAGCCACAGTTGAATAAAATTATCCTCATAATTTTATCCTTCTACTGTATAAATTTGAGCTTCATTGGGCTTGTTTAATGAGCCCCACATTTGTTTGATGGGCCTTAGGCCCATTATGCTTTCTCCAGCAAATTTCTTCATTCGGGGGTAAAATTCGCTATCTTCCCTTGGGATTCATCCATCGGACCTAAAAGATAAAATGTTCCAAACAATCTGATAAATCATATCCCAAAATTTCAAATTCATAAAATTAATTTAATGTGGTACACAAACAAATGAATGATTGAACCGAAATTTTCATTTTAATCAAGAATTGCATTTTAGATGAGAAATGAAGTTCTATTTATGTAATGAATTAAAAAAAATGTTTATGGACTTTAGAATAATTTATTTAAATATATTAATAATGAATATTAGCCACTTTTAGTGACTAATCACACCCCCCAACTTGAGTTTTTCTAGTCCCGAGCAAAATAAATTACAAATATGAAATTCAAATCAACTTTTCCAAAAACATTTTAATACACATTTCTCACCCAAATATCTCATACCAAAAAAAAAATTATGGAACCCATAAAAATAATTTAAAACAAGATAGGTCCATAAGCATATCCCAAGCCCAAGCCCATTCCTTTGTTCAAATTCATCGCCACATTTCATCCAATTTCAATTAAGCATGATAAAGTGTTGTGAATCAAAAAAGATATGGTGCCCATTTTATTGTTCAAGGGTAAAAAATGGACGTTCTAGGTGGGAATCACATTAAACCTTAATATGAGTACCAATTTGTTTTGACGATTTTTTTATCCACAATAGATATGAAAAGACTAACTCTGGGCAAGACAACTATGGAGTCACGATCCCCAAGTGTCGGACGCCACACATATTATCAATTTCATGCTCTACAATAGAGATATAAATCCTAACTCTGGGCAAGACCACTATGGTTTCTCGATCCCCAAGTGTCGGATGCCACGCATTTGGACAAAACATTGCTCTATGTGGTCAAAATTATTATTATTTTTTTGGATACTCAAATTAAACTAAAAGTGACCCCAGAACCCTATGCTATAATGAAAGGCTCCCAAGAACTCAAATGTACACCCACGATCTAGTAAAAGTGCATTGTGACATTTTTATTAAGATGATGAAGATGTAAACATTGAAAAATTACATTGGACAACTCCAATTTCCAAAAACTATGCTCATGAACTTAAACTTGCATTAAAATCATAATCAAGGCATGCAAAATTTATTTGATATCCAATTTTGGAGTTTTCAATGTGTGTTATCATGTTTATGGTTAATGGAATTTTTCTTTTCATGCATTTTTTTATTTGAAAAAAAACATTTTTTATTTCATCTCCCCCCAACTTAGAATAATATTGTCCCTAGTGTTTAAAGAAAAGAAAAGTTAGAAGGGGAGTAGGAGTGGAGTTGAAAGAGGAAATTGAAAATGATAAATATGGAAGAAATTCACCTGGTTTTTGAAGTTGATGTTCATGCCACAATCTCCCTTCAATCCTGGATTCAAGTCTCAGCAGCCTGGATGGTGGTGAATGGATTTTCCTTATGACTGAAGATGTGTCCTTTTAATTTTTTTAACCTATAAATATATAAAAATAAAACAAAACAAAATAAACTTATGATACATTATCTTCTTTTTAGATTTCTGGGTAAGGTATTACTCAGAGATCACGGCATGTGACATGGATGAATATGGCGCTCCCCTTTCCTACCCATCCTTACTCATAAAATAAGAACATGTCAACAGTCTATGGTTATTTATTATATGAAAAAGAAAATGATTCAAAATAATTAGAAAACATGAAAACCATGGGTTACCTCCCACGTAGTGCTTTTGTTTAACGTCATTAGCTCGACTTGAACCCCCCAACTTATCCAATTCCACCATTCAAAATTTTAATTAACCTATATTTCTCCACTTCAACAAGATTGAGATTGATTTTTTTAAATTTGTTTCGTATGAAATCCTATTTTCTACAATGATTGGTAAAATCCAAGGAATATCTAAAATGGTTGATCAGGTTTTATCTGGAGTATTTCCTAAGATTACATGGTTCATTCCTACTTGGTGAGATTCTTGATGAAAATTGATGATAATTGAATGGTCTTGGTTATCATAAATAGAGGGATTCTTGAGTATGGATGGAAGGATTAAAACATCAATTTCAGTTTGATTGAATTTTCCTAAATAAGAATGATAATTTGAATCAAAAATTGTTAATTCTCTAAATTTTTTTGAAAGAATTGGTTCATTTTGAAAAGATGATTCATCCCCAAAATTTTCCATTTGAATTTCATGAGTGGGTATAGACAAAATATTCATTATATATCCCAATGGTTCAATGATCGGTGATTGTAAAAAATTGTTATTGGAGAAATATTCCGAACACTCAATCCATGAAGACAAATTTTTCCCTTGTGAATCCATAAAATCAATTTCCTCTTGATTTAAGCACCCATCAACAATTCCTTTATTATCTTCAACTATCCCAAATCTAATGGTTTTTTCTTCAATTAATTCGTGTGAGATTTTTGGAAGACAATATTCTTGTATTAGTGATGAGGAAGAGACAACCTCAGTGGGAATGGGTTCCACAACCATTTCAATGCTTTTAAGTTCTACTCTTAAGGATAAAACCTCAGAAGTCATTCTCTCCATTTGCTGACACAATTTCTCAATTATTTTTTGAGGATTAGGTTGGAAAGTAGTTTGAACATCTTGGACTTCCTCATTATTTATCTTTTCAATCATTCTTGATAGGTATGGAAATTGATCTTCTAAACATTCATCATTACAAATATCGTTCATGTTATTGGGTGTGGGGTATTCATTCAAAGGTTGATCCAAGTAATTAAAAAAGGTTGGTGATTCCCAATGTGAATTTTTCTAATTGATTCCATCTTAAGTTTATGAAGGGATATTGTTGATTATACTCCATTGGATTCATTTATAAATTTGGAATCGTGATTTTCGGGAGTCAAAAAAATAGAATGGGGAAAAGAGAAGAGAAATGGGGATGAGAAAAGAGAAATGAGGGAGAATAGAAATATGTTCTAAGGATACTTACTTGGTCCCCGGCAACGGCGCCAAAATTTTTTTGTGCTTAAATTTACCCTACTGGTAAAAGCGATCGTTGAACTACAAGTAGGTATCGAATCCATAGGAACCGAAGAAGAAACCTTGAGACACTATGATTTGTTGATGGATTGGCTATGAAGTGGCAAACATTGAGGTAGATTTTAGTTTGGGAACTTAAGATATAATTTAAATAACATATAATAAAAAATTATGTGAACTAAAAAATTATTGATGGTGGGTTGATCTTAGGGTTTTTCTTGGGGTGGATTGGATGAATTTCTTTTCTTAGAAAATTTCATGTCATTAATTCAAGACATATCCAAACAATGAGATAATTCTTCCAAATCATTCACCAATTTAATCCCTACACAATTCTAAGTCAAATCACCAATTCACTTTGAGGATCACTTTAATGAGCACTTAAAGGAAATAGATCGTACTAGCACTCAAAATGTGTCATCGTTAAAGTTGGAAAAGATGAGAAAGAATGTACCTAATAAAATGGAAATCCTAAAATAACGAATAGATTTAAATATTAAGTACATGAAATAACATTCAATCCCTGACCTTGCTACTCCCTTGGATCAACCCTTAAGAGGTTATCCCTCCATTGAAGTTATTCTACCAATGGAAGCGGGATGTAGACTTATGTGGGTGGAATTGAAGAAGAAGAAAATTATTAAAAGAACGAACACTCCACCGTTGTGTGATTGATATCACAATTGTTGGTCTGAATAATTTCACAACTTGATTCAACGGTATAAACATGTGATGAAAAGGAAAATAAAAAATGAAGAAGAATAAATTTTATTAAAATACTGAATGTGAATGAAAATATTACATTAGAGAAATTGACGATGCCATTACAAAATGAAAGTGGGAAATTACAATTGAAAGAAAAAAAACATGGATTCAAAGAAAAATGTTAGATGATAACTCCATTCACCACCATCTCATTATATAGAGATATTATGAGCCTTAGGTCCAACCCCCACAATCAATTCACCCCCCAAAAATAAATAGAATCAAAACGTGGGTGAATAATCAAAAGGAAATTGATGTTTCGAAGTTGACTCGGAAAACTGTCCAGATTCATCCACCATTTTGGCGTTCGAATATTTAATTTATGGAGGCCGAATCATGAGGGGCGTAGAAGAAAACTTTCTTCTTCCATGTGTCCACTATCCGATGTAAAAATTTCAGGACATTTGGCGCAGCCTTTTGGAAGTTATGGTCGAAATGGTGGGACGACTTTATGTACATTAATGTCAGGTCCACCATTTAAATATCAGCTTCATATCCCTTTATCATCATGAAAACTTCAGAATTATCTCTATCCACAGTTGAATAAAATGATCCTCATATTTTTATCTTTCTACTGTATAAATTGAGCTTCATTTGGCTTGTTTGGTGAGCCCCACATTTGTTTGATGGGCCTTAGGCCCATTATGTTTTCTCCAGTAAATTTCTGCATTCGGGCACAAAATTATCTATGTTCCCTTGGGATTCATCCATCAGACCTAAAAGTTAAAATGTTCCAAACAAAGTCATCAATCATATCCCAAAATTTAAAATTCATAAAATGAATATAATGTTGTACACAAAAAAATTAATGATTGGACTCAAATTTTCATGTTAAACAATAATTGCATTTTATATGAGAAATGAAGTTCTATTTATCTAATGCTCTAAAAACAATGTTTATGGACTTTGGAAAGATATTAACAATGAATATTAGCCACTTTTAGTGACTAATCATTCACCATTAGATAATTTCTACATTTATAATTAAAATTTGATATTCATTTTATCTAAATAATTTTATAAATATGTGAATTTTCAATTTTGAAATAAATACCGATATTTGTTGAAAATTCGTGGGTTTTGACAAAAATAGTTTTCAAAAATTTCAATTGTATTCATAAAAATTATAAGATCATTTATATTTAATAATGTGTAATTTTCTAATAATATTTTATTAAAATATAAATAAATTAAAAAAACATTAGTTAATAAAATAGATTTATTAAATGAATATTAACTAAAAATATTATTTTTACTTTAAACCCCATTTATAAAGTAACAATAATATGATGAATGTATATTCTTTATTCAAAAAATAAATCACACAATCATAGTGCTAGGTGCTTGATACATAACCCCTTATAACACTCTCATTAAACCTATGGGTATGTTTTGTGATGGTGAAAAACTCATAGGGAGACTCAGATAACATTTCTAGGGTGGTAATATCTATTAACTTCCACTTCTCCCATCAGAGATTCCGTTCAATATTAACATGTTGAAGCTCATTTTGGGATTGGTCCACAGTGAAGCCCAGTGATGATACCTCCTTTTTAAGCTCTAACAAATGGGATTCATGTGGAGAAATTCTATTGGATGAGGCCATCGATTTATTTGTATGGGTAAATTGGATTTGTTAAAGCCCTATATTTATACTAATCATGTGATAACTTTTCAATGGCTATATTATCAACAGTAATAATTAATTACTAAATTATAAATTCCAAAAACCTAAAACCTATGAAGCGAATATGTTTTTTATAACAATATTACATAATAAGGCATTTAATTAGATCAAGAGGAATTTTCATTAATAAAGTTTTGGGTCATTACAGTAGGTTTGGCCAAGTGAAGCCGGTATAAAAAGGGGGTCTATCAAAGTTTCTCTTCCAACCTGATGAAATTGAGCTACCAAGGTTGAGGTACATCAAAGGGGGATTACACGAGCTCTCGTTTTGAATCTAAAAATGACTGGGAGAAACCTTCATTCACTTATTGAATGATTCTATGAAGGTGATAATTAAATGGGGGAGTTGTTAAGGATCGAGGTTGTGGCTATACACTGGAGGTTGGTGTGGAATTTTAGTCAAGGTTTGGAGTGTATGTGTTCAAAAATAGATGAATGAGAAGGGTGGTTTTGAATCAAGAGGCTTGGGTATATTGGTTGCTTCTTGATTTTGTTAAAGATGTTGTTAATGTTGGGTTTTGGATTTGTTTTTCATGATTTCTTCAAGATTTTTTGCAGTGGTTGGAGCTATCTTGATGGAGGAATTCTAATTAACACAACTTGTTAAAACAAACACCAATGGTGTTTCAATGATTGTTGGATTAGTTGTTTGGGAGTTTGAGGTAGGATACTGCTTTATTGTGTGAATGTTGACTATAGGAGGTCACTACACTACATTTTGGCTATCATGACCCATCCCCCGGGGCCCGTGTTGTGACTATCCCAAGCCCGCCTTTAATAGGATAGGGGTTGGTGACTAGGATCAGAAAGGCATATCCCAAAAACAGGAAGGCATTGCCTTTAAACCATTACAAAAACACAATCCAAGAACATAACAATATGCATCCACGAAGTAAACTGCTATAGTAAAAAGTCTACTAAAATTAAAGGGGCTAAAATACAACCCAACTGAAAAGTACAAGAAAAAAATGGAAAAGGAAAACAGCTCCCATAACGTCCACTAAGGATCCTACATGAAGTCTAGGTACATCTCATGATTAGTAGTCACTGCGGCACATCATGTCAAATGGTCCATTTTGAGCATCGTCCAGTCCTAGCTTCCTCAGCCACGATCAATGAAATTTGACATCTGTAAAAAACACAACAAGGTACAGGTGTATCCCAGGCAGGGGTGAGTGTAACAATACTCAGTAGGGACCTTGAGACCCCCAATGCTCTCCCAGAGTTCCAAAAAGGAAATCCCATAAAGTAGGACTTCTATCACAAAGCATGAATCAATCATCATCTCTACTTAGGTATTTTCCCATACATATACCTAACTTATCAAAAGATACTCATCTCATACATGAGGAAACACAGGGATCCAACTTATAATCCATTTTCAGAACTGTTCCATATGGGAAGAATACCACAAAGGTAACACCATGAAGGTAAAAAGTACCACACAGGTAATTCCGTGAAGGAAAATACTCAGCTCACACTAGGTATATAAGTAAGGCACAAAAGTATAGATTATTATTCGAGAAACTAGATCATCTTATTCTATTGATAGGCACTTTTGCAGACTATACGGAGTCTGGCCCACACATGATCAATAGGTTCTAACCCCCACTGACCCACACAAGATCTGAACCACACTAGATCGATAGGTTCTTCCCCCCCCCCACTGACCCACACAAGATCTTACCCACACAGGATCAGTATGCGATGACCCACACAGGATCACTGATTTCTGACCCACACAGGATCTGACCAACATAGGATCACTCAGTATAACCTCCGTATGATCTATCTCCAACCTTCACCTCACTGATAGCTACTGGATTCCCGCTCAAATCACATTTGTGAGAACCGATCGTCAATTCATCGGTTGTACCTCAAACTCCACTAATATCCATGAAGAGTTATCCTAAGGGACTGCCATGTCATAAGGGGTTCAATGCGGTAGACAGTGCGTCATTCAGATGCTTGGTATGTGACTTATAAGCATTTTAGTTCTGAGGGACTGGTTGGATTCGGGTTTGATCCAACCTAGATGTACTAAAAATTTGTCCAAAACTAAATTGTAGTATAGAAAAAGTACCATATCTCTACAAGGGTTCTAGGTCCACATGTGGTTCATCAAAAGAACATGCAGATTTCAAGTTATGGTTCTTTTAGTGAAACTGGGCCTGGAAGGGTTCAGGTCTAGTCTAACCCGGTCTGACTCGGTTCTCGTTGGGCCCACCCTGTCATGGTCCAGCCGGGCTACGGCGGGCTCGGCCCGCTGGGCCACGGTCTGTCCCGGCCTATAAAGGGCACAAATTGGCCCAAAGGGTGTGTCCCACTGTGTTCGCGCGGCCCCACTCGTGGAGGCGCAACCCGCTAGACTCTCAGGGCCTAGCCTATGGAGGCACATCCCACTGATTCAAGGTCTGCCCTAGCCGACACAGGTGGGAGTCCTCTGATTTCTCCCAAATGGCCGAGTGTCCATTCGGTTTGTGATGTGGTGGCACTACGTGGCGCCGCTGGGTCGTTGTGGGACCTGCAAGAGGGTGGGCCCCTCTACCACCGCGGCTTCAAGCTGCGTCCTCCTCTAGCGGTGCACAATGGCGCACAACACTGCCTCTACCTTCAGAGGCTAGCTAATGTCGGCCACCACTCCCTATCGCGACAATATGTCGCGACCCCCTTATTTGGAAGCAGGAGACTATGCGTCGCTATCTCCTCTGCATCCTGCTACCTCCGTCACCTATCGTCCTGGGTTTCGTCCAACTCTAATAAAATGTTCATAAAGATTGCACCAAAATTTCAACAAAAGGAGGAGGGTCTTGGACTTGTTCATTTGTCCTGTGCCCTCTGTGTTATCTTGATAGAAAGAGGGTATAAAAATATTTAACACATTTGAAATTAAAATAAGATAAATCCCTATCTCAAGACCGTTGGAGAACTCAGTCGATGGAGGAATAGTCGGTGTTCATCGTTCCCGCAACAAGCCTCTGATGACACCACTCGATCGTTGTTCTTTGGTTCGTGATTCAGTGGCACACATCACCACTCACCAAAACTGGTCCCTTCCTCCAAGTGGTTGGTGTTGCTGAACTTTATCATAACTTCATCGCTTGGGGAAGTTGTTCCAATACTCCTCCCCAAGACCCATATAAATAAGAGAGGGGGAGGGTGAGTAATGCATGCATAATTAATGGGGGTTCATTTAATAGGAACCATCCTAATTCCAACAACACTGTTACAAGGTATTTTAGGAGTCAAGAAATTTAATGGCTTGACACGTCATTGGTCCTGTCACAACTGCATTTCCATTGGAGGAAAAGAAAGATAGAAATAAAAAAAGATATTTTATTATTATTTTAAAAAGTCAAAAATATAAATTCTTCTCCATACCTACTAAGGTCGGAGTAAATCCTCTCTTAAGAGAAGCTTGATGTTATGGATTCAATGGTTCCCTTGGATTTTTAATCCAAGCACCGGTTCAAAAGATTGAAAAATCCGTTCATGCGTTTACTGAATACAGCATAAAACAGTTCAGATATTCATTTCGGGCACACCGGGCCTCATAATCATGCGCCATAAATTATCATAAACTTGAAATAAATCCATATAATTAAAAAAATTACACAGAAAATCTGGGTCTTTACATTCTCTCCACCATAGGTATTTTCATCCCTGAAATCCACAATAAAGACTAAGGAAAAAAATGGGGGTATTGAGCATGAATCTGATCCTCCCACTCCCGTGTGCTCTACTGGAGGTTCCCATGCTACCAATGAACGTACACCATATGTATATATCTCACACGTAGGACCTCCTCATGTCGATCCCCGATCTCCACTGAAACATCTGTAAACGTTGCCCCATCATCAAAGTCCATCTCTCCATGGTCAATGATGTTAGATGAGTCATGCACATATTTCCTCAGCTGGGATACGTGGAAGACATCGTGAACCCTCTCTAACATTAGTGGTAGTTCCAAGCGGTATGACACCTTGCCAATCCAAAAAAAGTATCAGAAATGGTTCAATAAACCTCAGTGAGAGTTTTATGCCTCAGCTAAATATTTGTAGTCCCTATCGAGGTTAGACTCATAAGAATACGTGGTCCCCCTACTAGAACTCTAGATGTCTCCATCTTGTATCATCATGGGAGTTATGTCTACTATGTGAAGTCTTCATATACTCCTAGATGATATGCACCTTCTCAGTGGGAGCCCATACCTACTTTGGATCCATATATGCTAACTCCCCTGGGTATGTCCAGCAAAGAGGTGATCTGCAAGGTTGACTGTAAAAGGCCTCAAATGGCGCTATACCGATGGTGGAGTGATAGATGTTGTCGTACACGAACTCCACAAAGGGCACGTGATCCTCCAAACTATGGCCAAAATCTAGGACGCAAGCATGAAGCATGTACTCTAGTGTCTGAATGGTCTGCTCCATCGGACCATGCATATGTGGATGAAAGGTGGCGCTAAAAAAACTGAGTCCCAAACTCCTCCAGTAATCGCTTCCACAATATGGATATAAAACATGTGTCCCGGTTAGAGATTATATTCGATGGAACCCAATGACGTCGTACAATATATTACATGAAGAGGTGTCCCAAGCCATCTACTGATCCCTTCTCTCAGATATGTAGGAAGTGGGATGACTTAGTGAGTCGGTCAATGATCACCCAGATGGAATCATGTCCCCTGGACATACGTGGAAGCGCTCTCACAAATTCCATGGAGATACCATCCCACTTCTGCTCCACCACCTCTAGTGGCAGCGCTAAGCCTGCTAGAACCTAATGCTTGGCCTTCACTTTCTAACAAGTGAGGCATCGTGAAACAAACTCTACTGCTTCCTCCTTTATCCCTGGCCACTAGTGCTGGCATCGAAGTTCCGGGTACATCTTCTCAACACCAAGATATACCACTAGAGGTGATGTATGGAACTCCATCAACACCTCCTCCCATAGCGCCACTGGTACCATTATGTGTCCTCGAACGAGGATGATGTGCTCCCCACATCAAGAAAATTCATCAGATGCCTATCCTGTGGATATCTGAGCATGTTGATCCTTGCAGTCAATGTCCCCATGTTGTACCTCCTGAACACGCTAAAGAATTGGGGGAGTGAAAGTCATATACTGTAGGTAAGTTGCTCCAGATTTACCCACAAAGGATATCTACAATGTGGAAAGTTGTTCTTTCACCACACTCAGCAGTTGTAGACCAGAAATCTTGCTGAGTGTGTCTGCAACTACATTCCATTTCCCATTAGTGTAGACTATATCAAAGTCATATTTTTGAAGGAACTATATCCAACGTCATTGTATCTGGTTCAGGTCCTTCTATGAGAAGATATACCTAAGACTCTTGTGTTTAGAGTATACTATAAAACATTCACCCATCAAGTAATTTCCCCAAATCTTCAAGTTAAAGCTCATTATTTCTAACTCCAGGTCATGGGTAGCGTAGTTTTGCTCAAGTTTTCTTAGCTATTGAGAACCATATGTGATCACTTCTCGCTCCTGCATTAGTACACATCCATGTCTGGTCTTTGATGTGTCTTAGTAGACTATATAACCAACACCCTCTTTGGGTAGCCTCAAGATGGGGCACTTTTCAGTCTCTTCCTCATCTCTTGAAAACATCACTGGCATCTCTATATCCACATAAAAGGTTGTCCCTTCTTCGACAACGCTGACAATGGTGGCGCATCTC
This sequence comes from Viscum album, assembly GCA_963277665.1. NCBI lineage: Eukaryota > Viridiplantae > Streptophyta > Magnoliopsida > Santalales > Viscaceae > Viscum > Viscum album. The sequence goes on from CAUJRU010000144.1 coordinate 380,654, forward strand.
TTGAAAATTCGGGTACGAATCTCTAGTAGTACATAGCCAATCACAAGAAACTCCGCAACTCGGTCACACTCCTAGGTGGCTCCCAAGAAAGAACTGCCTTTATCATCGCTGGATCTACCATAATTCTAGCCTCTGAGATAACGTGTCCCAGAAAGTGGACCTATCATATCCAGAACTGGAACTTTGAGAGATTACCATAAATATAGTGCTCTCGGAGTGTATCCAATATTTTCTACAGATGATAGGCATGATCGTATTCCGTCACTGAGTACACCAAGATGTTGTTGATAAAGACCACCAAAAATAAATTGAGGTATGGATGGAATAAATTGTTCACGAGTCCCATGATCCTTACAGGGGAAATGGTTATGCCGAATGGCATAACCAAGAACTCATAGTGTCCATACTGACATCTGAAGTCCGTCTTCTGCACATACTCATATGGTACCCTGAGCTGATGATAGTATTATCTGAGGTCTACCATTGAAAACCAATGATATCCCTCCAACTGATCAAAAAGGTCATTAATCCTCAGAAGTGGATACTTTTTCTTCTTGGTAACCTGGTTCAGGTGACGATAGTCCACACAGTGTCTCAACCTCCCATTAACCTTCTTGTAAAAAAATAATTGGGGCTGCCCAAGGAGAAACACTAGCCCATATGAAACCTTTCTTATGCAAGTCTTCCTACTATACCTATAACTCAGGAAGATCTGCTAGAGCTGTCTAATATGCTGGTGTAGATATCGGTGTCGTCTCGGGGTACATGTTGATATAAAAGTATACCTCTCTGCATGGAAGTAGTCACATAACATCATCAGGGAATACATCTGCATACTGTTCCAACACTACAGGATAGCTTTGGCTCTCAACATCAAGTACTCTGAGGGTAAGGATATCCAACTGTTGTGTGATTTCCAGTAGCCTCCTCGAGGCATGTCCATCCTATGCTGCAAAGGATCCCTTCTTGATAATAAAGGAAAACATGGTTCCATCCACACGAACACACCACACATTGCACCAAATATAGTCAATCTGAGCATGGACTGTGGATAACCAGTCCATACCCAAGATGACGTCGTAAGGCCTCAACACCGCTACTAGAAGATCCCCCCCCTAAAGGTCTCACCTCCTAGTGTAAGATCACACATCCAGCACCAATGTTCAACCGTAAAATATTCTCCCGTAGGAGTCTCTAATCGTAAAGATCGAGCCAACGGCTCCACCAGAATCTGCGAGATCTGAACGAGAGTAGTGGCAATGAAATAGTGACTGGAACTTGTGTCTTTAATTACTGTAGCTAAGGGGAGTAGATAAAGATCGTACCTCTAATAAACTCTGGAGATTCATTGTCATAGTCCCTAGCTACCTGGATCTGAGCTCATCCATGTCGTCCTGCTCCATGTGGTTGGGGTGGACCACATGGAGGTGGTGGCAGTAGAACCTCAAATCGCCGCCCACCGCCTATTGCATGGACATCTCCACTGCCACTTCTGCTACCCTACAGACCTCCTCCCTCAAACCTATGCCTCTGCCTCAGCGGTCCCTCCACCCTCTACTGGTTTTCTGTACGGTGGGTCGGGCAATTCCCAGCCATGTGACCCTGACTGCCGCACGAGTAGCACTGCTTGATCCTCAACTGTCCTCTAATATCACTTGAGCTCCTAACCACCGACTCGGTATCCTGAGGTCGTATTCCAAAATGACTAGACTACTTATGCCCCTACATCATCCATCTACTACCTATTGTGGATGACTCTACTACCTGACATCCTGTGGTGGCTCTCGCTCTCGGTGCCTGCTCAGGTAGGAATATCTCAACCAGAAGTGCTCTCTCTAGCACCCCATCCTACAACAGAATGCTGAGAGATATCATTGATGCCCTGATCTCTTGTCGGAGACCCTTATCAATGGTTCGGGCCCTGATGAATGGGTCACGTACCATGTCAGTGGAGTAGTGGGAGAGATCAGTGAACCTCACGGAGTACTGTTCCATAGTCATGCTGCACTGGTGTAAGTGAAGCATCTATTATATACGCACTGAGGGTATAGTCTCTAAGATGAATTATTCCCTAAAAAGGCTCTTGAAGTCCACCCAGGTGAGGTTACCCTCATCGTGTAACTGTATTTTCAGACTCCACCATCTCCCAGCTGCTCCCTAGAAGAGAATAGGAGCTAGGATCACCATCAGATCATCTAGTGTCCCAAATAAGTGAAAAACTCTTGCCGCAACCTCCAGCTAGTCCTCAACTGCCTATGGATTCATCTCACCTCATAATATCATATCTATCTACCTCTGAAACTTGTGCAATGTTCTCAGTCGGCATGCACCTTATGCTGGTGGGGCCAGTGGCATCTACTACCCAACAGGTGGTGGTGCTACTGGTACACCACCAAAGGGTACTATTGCTGTTAGACGGCCCTGCACCAAGGCCTCATCACTCAGTGGGTCATCATCATGTACTCTCTCGAGAATCGTAGATGGTAGTATACATGGAAGCATCTTGAAAAAAACATGTACTCCATGGTCAATAATTTATACCTGGGGAGTTGAATCAAATAAATAAAAATAAAAAACATTTCAAAAACACATGCAATCGTTTTTTTCATGCACTGATTCGGAAATCAGAATTCAGGGTCCTGTTGTATGGATACATCATCTTTCACACCAACATTGGATTCCCTAAACTGAAAACCACACTCATAACAGTTAATAGTATTGCCACATAGAAAATATTACAGTCGTAGTTCTTCAATAGAACTGAATCCTCTGATACCAATTCGTCATGACCCATCCCCTGGGGCCTAGGTCGTGACTTCCCCAAGCCCGCCATCCATAGGCTAGGGGCTGGTGACTAGCACTAAAAAGGTGTATCCCTATAATAGGAAGGAATTTCCATTAAACATGTACAAACACACAATCCATGAACACAACAAGAAGCAACCACATAGAAAACTGTTATAGTAAAAAGTGTACTGAAAGTAAAGGGGCTGGAATAAAAGCCCAACTAGAAAGTACAAGTACAACTAGAAAAAGAAAACAGCTCCTGGAACGTCCAAAAAAGATCCTACCTGAAGGGTAGGTACATCTCATGATCATTATTCAATGTACCACGTCATATCAAATGGTCCACCTCTGAGCACCGTCCAGTCCTGGATTCCTTATCCTCGATCAATGTTGTCCATCGTCTGCAAAAGACACAAAAAGGTGAGGGCATAGACCATGCATGGGTGAGTATAACAATACTCAGTAGAGACCCCGAGACCCCTGAAGGTCTCCCAGATTTCCACAAAGAAAAAACCAAAAAGAAATAATTCAATCATAAAGCATGAAGCAGTCATCATCTATACTTAGTTATATGCCCATACATATACCTAAGTTATCAAATGATACTTGTCTCATACATGAAGAAACATAGGGCTCCAACTTCTAAACCATTTTCAAAACTGTTCCACAGGGGAAGAATACCAAAAAGGTAACACCAATAAGGTAAAAGTACCACACATGTAATACCACGAAGGTAAAGACTCATCTCACACCAGGTATATACGTATGGTACAGAAGTACAAATGATTATTCAAGAAGATAGATCATCTTATTCTGTCAAGAGGAACTACTATGGACTATACTAAGTTTGACCCACAAAAGTGAGATAGGTATTAACCCCCACTGACCCACACAAGATTGGACCAACACTAGATCGATAGGTACTAACCCCAACTGACCCACATAGGATCTAAACCATACAGGATCTATAGGTACTAACCCCCACTGACCCACACAGGATCTGAACCACACAGAATCGATATGTACAAAACCCCACTGACCCACATAGGATCTGACCCACACAAGATCAGTATGCGCTGACCCACATATGATCACTAAGCATAAACCTACAAAGGATCTGACCCATAATAGATTGATGCAGACCCACACAGGATTGTTATGTAATAACATTCATATGATCTGTCTCCAACCTCTACCTCACTGCCAACCCCTGGATTCCTACTCAAAGAATGTTTGTGAGGACCACTCCTCAAGCCATAGTTCATACCTCAACCACCAAGAAGTTCCATGAAGAAGTATCCCAATATACCGCCATGTTGTAAGGGTGCCCACGCGATAGATGATGCGTCAATTGAACGCCCTGTTTGTGACTTATAAGTGTTTTAGTTCCGAGGGCCCAGTTGGATTCAGGTTCGATCCAACCTGGACGTTCTCCAATTTCCTTCAAAACCCATGTGGAGTATACCAAATGGTCCATATCTCTCCAAGGTTTCCAATGTCGCAAACGGTTCATCAAACAGATGCCCAATTTTCATGTTATGGTCCATTTAGCAGAACATGGTCTGGAAGGGTATGGGTCCAATCCGACCTGGCCTGGGCCGACCCGACCCAGTCTGGGTATAACCCGTGGAGGCACGGCCTGCGGATGCATGACCTACTGATGTGGGGTACACCCTTGCTCGCATAGGGGGAGTCCTCTGGTTTTTCTGGAACAACAGAGTGGTCTTTCATCTTTTGAAGCTGCGATACCACGTAGCGCGGCCCGGTCTCCGTGGCACCGGTAGGAGGGAGGGTCCCTCCACCACTGCAGCTTCGAGTTGTGGCCTCCTCCAGTAGCACACGACGGCGTGCCACACCTCCTTCTCCTTATGCGACGGGATGATGCCAGCCACTAATGTTTTTCACGGCTATATTCCATGACCCCCTTCTCCGACGGCACACTACCACTTCCTTCACATCCATCCTGAGTCAGCCACCAACTCCTCCCATCGCGGCTTCGGTTGTGGGATCCTCCTCCGGCGGCACATGATGGAACACCTCTATCCCCACCACTGTCGGCGATTACTAGTCACCCACCGTCCTGGGTTTCGTCCAACTCGAATAAAATGTTTGCGAAGAACGCACCAAAATTTCAAAAATGGTGAAGGGTCTGGGCATTGTTCGTTTGGCCTGCACCCTCTGCGTTAGCTTAATAGAAAGAGGGCAGAAAAAGACTCAAAAAATATTGAAATAAAAACAATTTTAATCCCTACCGCAATACCGTTTGAGAACGCATGAGATTGAAGAAGATTCGACGTTCTTCATTCCTACAACAAGCCTTCAATGAAGCCGCTCGATCATCGTTATTTGGATTGTGATTCGGTGGTGCATTTCACTGCTCACCATAACTGGTCCCATCCTCTAAGTGGTAGGTGTCATGACACTATCATAGAACTTCATCGTCTAGGAAGTTGTGCCAACACTCCTCCCCAAGTTCCATATAAATAAAAGAGGGGGAGGGTGAGTAACTCACGGGTAATTCATGGGGGTTCATTTAACAGGAACCATCTTAATTCCAACGGCGCTGTTATAAAAGATTTTAGGAGTCAAGAAATTTTATTGCTTGGAATGTCATTGGTCCCGCCACTACCGTTTGTCCGTTGGAAGAAAATAATGATTTGAAATAAAATAACAAAGTTATATTATTTTTCTTTTATAAAGTCCAAAATCTATCGTTTTCTTTATACCTTCAGTGGTCAAAGTGAATCCTCCCTTAAAAGAATCATGGCACTATGGATTAAACATTGCCCTCATATTTTTAATCTGAGCACTGGTTCAGAAGTAAAAAATATTCCGGTTGTGCATTTATTAAACGCACATTGAAAAAAGTTCAGAAATTCATGCTAGGCAAACCGGTCCTCAATATCATGCGCCGTCAATTTTTACAGACTTGAAATAATTCCTTATAATAAAAAAATATACATGGAAAATCCAAGAATTTTCCTTGGCTTTGCTTATTCATTGGTTAGGGTGTAGGTTTGTATTTTTTCTGAGGCCAAGTATCATGTTTACTGCCTGGTATCTAGTTTGGAAACAACCACAGTCTCAATCCTAGCAATCGTTATCTTTTGTCCATCAACATATATTGTTGGGGAAAGACAGAAAGTGATGAACATGAAAACAAAATCAAAGAGAACGCATAGTGGAAAATAATATTTTTTCCTACATATAAAAGAGGTTGTGAAGTGACTAAATAAAATAAGTGCAGAATATGAAAGTTGACACAAGAAATTTTAATGTGTAAAACTCAATGAGAAAAAACCACAGGATTTAATAATTGAAGATATATCCACTAAAATCAATGTCTACATGGTATAGAATACATAATATGGAAGGGATCTCAAACGAATACATCTATGATGTAACAGAATAAAAAATGATCGTTGATGAAATGAGATCACAAAATTGGCTCTACTCTTGGTATTGCGGATGTGATGCAAATCCTTATTGGTTTCCACCTTTTATTAAGGAAACAATTCACATCAAGAATAAAATATTTACAACCCAAAACATGTCCTTTTTTAAACCGGGTATTTGCCTAACATTTCTTCTTTTCAATGTCATGTCATCCATTTGTGGAGGCAGCCAACAAACTCCTCCTCTGACTCAAGTAGGGATCACTACCTTCCCGAAAATTAGTTAGGATGTCTGAAATTTACCTCTAGGTAAACTTTTGTTCAACATATCTGACCCATTTTTAGTAGTGTTTATTTTCTCAATCTCCCACTATCTCAAATTAAGGACATCACAGATCCAATGATACCAAACATTGAAATGTTTCAATCTGGGATGAAAAGTAGAATTCTTTCCAAAAAAATAGAACATTCACTAAATGTCCTGATTAAAATTGAGCTCTCGAATAAAATTTTCCATCCACACTAATTATATGCACACCATTGTATCTACAATAAAATTTTACACTATTTTAGATAAGAAAAAAAAACATTTTAATATAGACTGCTAAGATACAACCCCTACAAAAGTGATCAAATATCCTAAAGTAGACTTCCTCGAATTGATATCTCCAACCATATCTGAATCTGCATAGCCAAAGAGCATAGGTTCCCCTTTTCCAAAACACAACATTAGATCAGAAGTACCATGAAGATAATAGTATATATATTTCACTACTCTTTAATGCTCTCTACTAGGAATAGATAAAAGATGACTGACCACAATAACTGCATGATCTATATCAGGTCATGTACATACAATTGCTTGCATCAAACAACCAATGGTAGATGAATAAGGTATTTGTTGCATCTCCTCTGTCTCTTCATCACTATAAGGTGACTGACTGGTACTAAGATTAAAATGTAAAGTATGAGGAGTACTAACTACTTTCATCCTATCCATATAATATCTCTCAATAACCCTCTCAATGTATCTCTCCAGAGATATCCAAAATTTCATGGACTTTCTGTCATGGTAGATCAACAGGACATGAATATGTCATGTTGGCCCTATATCTTTCAACTCAAAAGGCTGAAAAAGATCATTCTTTAATATTTCAATTATAGAAACATAATGTTCAAAAATGATCATATCATCAACATAAAGCAACAATAAAATAATATCATCATCAGTAGATATCTGAAAGAACACAATAATCAGTAGATGTATTTCTGAAACCTTAAAGAAAAATGATAGATTCAAACTTCTTATACCACAACCTCGATGTTTGCTTCAAACCACACAATATCTTCTTCAACCTATAGACATGCTTGTCTTTACCTGTTTCAGAAAACCCTATCGCTACTCCATATAAATCTCCTCCCCTAAATATTCATCGAAAAAATATGTCTTCATATCCATCTTCTCAATAGGAATATCCAAACTAGTATCCAAACCAAGTGCAACCTAAATGCAAGACATTTTTACATTAGGGAGGAAAATATCATCAAAATCAACACATTTCTTCTAATATGAGCCTTTAATAACTAACCTTGACTTGTATCATGGAAAAAACCAAATTCGTGAATTTTAATCTGATAAATCCACTGATTTTGAAAAGCTCTCTTACCTGTTAGTACCTTCAGCATATTAAAGGTATGGTTATTGTGTAATGATTTCATCTCATCATCCATTTCTGTAAAACATCTGTCATTCTGTTCACTTCCAATTTCCTCATTAAAAATTATGGTTCGACCCCTTCAGGGAGGAGGAAATACTCATTAGTTGAATATTTATTAGAAATGATATGATGCCAAGATGATATCTATAGTTGAATAGAGGGTTCATTAAAAACCCATGGAACTAGATCATCAAAAATATCAACTCTAACTAGTTCAACCTGAACAACATTATGCACTTCAACAAGATCATAAAAATCAAAAATATGGTGTAAATAGGAATCAAAACATTCTAAAGACTAAAAATGTCATCAGAAGATAGAGAATTAGATGTTTATACCTTATCAATATATATAGTAGTTTTATCCTCCTTAAACACTACATCTCACCTTCTAAAATTTTTCAATAAAGTAGTATCATAAAACCTATACCTAAAATCATTGTATCCATATCCAATAAAAATACACTGGTGTGTCTTACCATCCACTTGGATCTCTCATGTATAGGCACATGAACAAAATACTTCCACCAAAAAGATGAAAGTGATCGTACATAATCTATTTTTCATGCCAAAACTTATCGAGAGTGTCCGTATACAAATAAATTGCATGTGAAAAATTGATAATATAAGAAAAAGTAAGTAAAGCCTCTCCCAAAAAATGTATGGGAAAATTTTATTTTGAAATAAAAAAATGAATGTAACACCCAAAGATTTTATGAAAATTATTATTTTTAATTTCATTAATGTCTTGTGTTGTACGCTACACCAAAAGGAGCTTGCACAACATGCATCGCTGACTTTCCTTGCATTACACGCAATCACGACCTTCCTCAATAGCGTGTGTAGTACGCAATACCGAGTTTCACTAAACGAGATATTATTATAATATTATTATGAACTATCCATTATGAATATTAATACCCACTTCTTGAAATTTTATCATTCAAAATGGACTTCATTTTTGGATTCAGAATATTGAAATTAGCTTAGGGTGAAATTTTGGTACTTTTCGGATAACTTTCATATTTAGTGAAAATTACTAACAACTTTTTTAATATAAATATTTAATAGTGATAAATTATTAATTTGAGTGGTTTTAAAGTATATTTAGAATATATTTTTACAATTTAATACAATTTTGGTCAATGGATGTAATTTCACATTTAAACCAGACATAAACAAGTGTCAATCTTTTGATAGTTATTATCTCTTGAGAACACACTATTTGTTTTGACGACGAGAATTAATTTTTAAATTAATTAATGCAACTTATATGTTTTGAATTTGGTAAAATAGACATCATTTTTGAATTCATAATATCAAATATAGCTTAGGCCTAATTTTTTGTATTTGTCTGGAAACATTCAACTTTTGATGAATAGTGAAAACACTGGGTTAGTATTTAAAAACCAAATTTTTATTTGAATAATTATTTATTTTATTGAAATTTATTTTAGGTAAAAATTGATACATAATACCTATATAAGTTCATTGTAATTCATTGGAGTAATTTTATTATAATTTTAGATATATATAAATTTTATTGAACTTTTCACCGTCTTTTACCCTCCTCCTAGGAGAATTTTCAAATTTACGTGAAACATAATTTTACCGTTTCTGCGAGTGGAATTACACAAATCCGAGAGAGATGGTTGTTTTCAATAATTAAAATGTGGTTCAATGAGATGAAAATAATTTTTGGTGAATAGTAACTTTTTACTTTTATTTAACACGGTTAAAAGTAAATAGGGTAATTAAGGGTAAAAATGATATTATTATTACCCTAAAACATGTCCTAATTATATTGGATAAGTTTAATTCGACCAAAAAACAACCTTAGGAATAAAATACGACCATTTAGGCCCACATGGATTAGATTAGGACATTTATTATTAATTTATTTAAAGAAGGGTTAAAATAGTTAAAATCAAAGTTTAATAAATAAATAATTTTTACTATAGGGTTGTACATAATATATATTCGACAATGAATATTAATTAGAAAGATAAAAAGATTTACTACATAATGGTAATTTATTTGTAATTTTTAGACATTAAATAATTTAATTTATTTATGACAGAAAGATGATGCAGTAATTATCTTATTAATGAAATATTGACATAATTGATGTTATAAATACCCAAATAAATTTAATTTGAGACTTTTTATGAATTAAAATAATTTTATAGGTTTATATGACATGTTAGTATTGATTTAATTAACCTTATTATAACTAATCAATCTGCTATGATTTTCCCAAAAATCAATTACTAAATAGTGTCAAAATTGACATAAAATAGTTTTTAAAACAAATATTATATTAATAGTTATTATTTTATTCCTAAAAATCATAGGTTCAAAAAAATTACTTATATAAGGTTATATATATTAATAATAAACAACCTGTTGTTCGTTTGGCTTGTTATAGGATTTTTATTAACCTTATAGTGTAAGAACACAAAAAGACACGGTAAAAGTAAAATTATCTAACTTAAAGATAAATCTAAATGATAAGGTTAAAAGAGTAACCTAATCTTGTCCAAATTATATTAGATGAAAGGATTTCGACCCATACCCACCTTGGCTTCTAAATAAATCAATTAAAATCTATTTAAAACCAAATATGGCTTTATAATAAAATAATATTTTTCGTTTTTCCAAAGGTGCCCCTCTCCTCCCTTATAAAAGGGCACCTCCTCCCTCTCTTCCTCACACCACATTGAGCCTTCAAGATCGGCCAACCCCTACCAATTTCTCCTCTCCACTTCCCTATAAACATCCTAGAGGTCCTGTTCTTCTTCAATGACCAATGTTAGTGCCCTAAAAGGAGTTCTCAAAGAAGCGCTTCAAAGAAGAGGTAATGTCCGTTACCGATTATTTCAACTTTATTTTTTCTTTCACTTTTTTTCTCTAGTTGTTTCATTATGAATTAATAACATCATTATCACTAATATATGGATATGTTATTATAATTATGAAACAAACCAATTTTACCATCTATCCATCCTACAGAAAATGAAATCATCGCGCGTGCGTACGTACGGAATACCGTCTCCACGTCGTGGTGCAATCTATTTTCCAGCACCACCTTACTTGGATGGGTATAATGGTGTAAGGAATGAATATATATAATTATTTTAAAGTGATATTAATTCTGAAATAGTATACATACACTGAAATACCATTCCATGATCATGGTAACGATATCATCGCTCGTGCGTACGTACGGAATACCGTCTCCGCGATGTGATGGGACTCGTTCTACATGATTTTCATTGAATAATGATTACATAAATGAATTTAGTGAATAAATATGATGTATATTACACTAATACCATTCTGTAAATGAGGTATCTATAACCTAAAAAGAAGAATAAGAATTCATTCGACAAAACATGCATAAGAACAAAAAGTAATAAACACCCAAATAACAAGTGACAATGAAATATTACTAATAATAAGCTAAGAATATGACCATATATGATATCATAAAAATGAGTATGATTATGAAATAAGTGAATGACATTATTTAAATCATTATACAGGAGGTTCAGACACTTACGAAGCAAATCAGACCTAAGGTAAGGAAAATTTCACAATCTCATTTTTATCCGAGACTGTTTATACTTTGGAATTTACTGAGGTGTATTTTATCATCCACATCCATGTTTCCTCAATATGTAATATTATTTACATCCACATACAATTGTTTAAATCCAATTTTACCCTTTATTTAGTTTTTAGTAAAAGATATGAAAGGAATCTTTTGTCATTTTTCGTATCAGGTACTTTTTGACTTTTTCGGCAAAGTACGAGAAGAATGTTTTTTTAACTTATTCGGAATGAATGGATTTTTAAAACATTATTTCCAAGAAGATTCCTTTACATGTTTTCAAGATTATTTTTAATAAAATTATTTTAGTTTAAAATTGTATGACATGTTAAGAAAGGAAAAGTGTTTTTTGAAGTAGAAATGATATTTTTCTGAAGAATGGAGTTCAAGTGTTTTATCAAAATTATTTTCCTTCTAAGATAATATAGGGTTCTATTTCTATACCTATTAATACATTGATTTGATTATGTTTTGATGGAATTATTTTTATGAACTGCTTTATCTTATATTAATTTTTTTATGATGTCACGATGTTTAAGAATCCCATTTTTATTACATGGGTTATGCTATGATATATGGTATATGATTTTGTGGCACACATATGAATGGTATCATTATGAGATGGGTGGGACCTATATATCCCTCTAATTAATTGGTTAATGATTTATATCTCATGAGATAGACATGGCTGGAACGACAGGTTAATCTGGTTCAGTGAAACATGACTGAAACGAGGAGTGAACTCAGTTCAGAAATGGACTTTTTCCGCTAATATAGTCTTGGCAATGAGTCTTGACTACTAAGAAATGATTCTCTATGATTATTTGTTTATTCCACAAATCTTCATGTTTTATGTTATGATTATTGTGATTACATTTCACTACCATGCTTTATCCCATGTTATGAAATTTTGATCTCTTTTGCAGGGTAACATTTCCAAAATATTATGTTCTTATGAATATGATGTGATTGATATTTATTTTGTTTTCCCTTACTCAGTATTTGAGCTCACCCTTTTTATGTTTTATTTTCCCCCAAGATTAAAAGAAAGGTTTTAGGTAAGGAAACAAAAAGTGGAAGATCTTTATGGGAGATGTTAAAGATCTTTCACCACGATTGGAAGATTACGTTCCAAGATTCCAAAGACACTAAACTATTACGGTCCTTGTGTGTCTATTTTTGTTATGTATTATGTATTCTGCTAGTGTAATGTAATATCTATGTATGTCAAGATTCTGGTCTCTACAGTTGGTATCATAGGAAAGGTTTAGTCAACCTTTGGAAACTAGGATGCGAGAACTTTAGTGAGATCCCTAGAGATATTTCTAAGGTATGTCTAGGGATGTCCCTAAGGTTAAGTATAAGTATAGGTTATAGTTCTAGAATTACGGTAAGGATATTAGAATTAAACCTAAGATGTTAGATATTGAAGGTACTCCCCATTTATTATGTTGTTTTCCCTAGCATGATTTTTTCCTCTCATACTATTCTTTTGGGGTTTTAGGCGATGGCTGGAACCCGAAGGAACTATGTTGATCAATGCAATGGACAATGCAATGATTGTCCTCATGAACAAACAAATGTTATGGGAGATAGAGTGGAAAATCTTATTTCTATACTTACATAAGCAATGAATCATTCTGGACATCCAATTAAGTAGAGAAGGGAACAATATTCTATTGAGTCCTTCATTAGGCAACGTCCACCTTCTTTCAGTGGGTCTTTTGATCCACTTATTGCTGAACAATGGATCAGAACCACTGAAAAGATATTTTCAGTTCTTCAATGTTCTGAACATGATAAATTCATCTTATCAGTATATCATTTGGAAGGTGAAGCTGATCAATGGTGGAATCTTATCAAGAATACGAGTCCAAGAGATGAAATTGAGTCCATGGAATGGGACGAGTTCAAGAACATATTTTTCAATAAGTAATTCCCTCGTATTCTTCGAAAAAAGATGGAGGAGTTTCTTGAAATAAAGAAAAAGGATGATGAATCTGTTGGTGTATATGAAGCGAATTTTACAGGGCATGCAAGGTATGCATCTGGATTTATCATCCAACCTGAAAGTAAAGTTGATCGATTTTTCAGTGGCTTAAAACCAAATCTTTGAAGGGAATTAGTTATAAGAGACTTTAGTAGCTATGAAGAAATTGTGTGCTATGATATCAAGGTAGAAATGGAAGTTGGGGTTACTTATCCATCTCATATTTTTGACAAGAAATGAATGATGGAGTTCAAGAAGAAATCCTAGAATAATGGTGAAAAGAATATGAATGTTTCCTTATGCTCAAAGTGTGGAAAGAAGCATGGTGGATATTGTCTTAAAGGGACTAGAAAATGTTTTAAGTGTGGAAAAGAAGGTCATCGAGCAGCTAAGTGTCGAAGAAATGAAAAATGGGTTTCTAATGATGTGATTAAAGAAAAGACTACAGATAACGCACCACTAACACTTCAATGCCTCAAGTGCAAGGAAATGGGGCATTATGATAATAAATTCCCTAATCCAAGGGTTAGTGATGATCGACATGAGAAACCACTTAAGGCAAATGAGAAAGGGAAGTCACATGCAATCACTATTGGAAAAGTTGATTATGACAACGATGTGGTGGAATGATTAAGTGTTTATGTAATGGAATTCCAAAATAATGTTGTATATAGTATCGTGCAATATTGGAATATTTATGTATTGGTATATTGTTGTTTTCAATAATTTTATGGTACCGGTAACCATGTAAAGTGATTGAGATATTTTTTAAAAAAGATGATATGTGCATAATGAAGGGATAAAGAGAAAATTAAATGTTTGAAAGTATTCATGAGCTCATGACTGATATAAGAAAATAGTTATATCATGGTCTGAGGTTTTGGTATGTGAAAAGATTTAACTTTTGACAGCACTCATGTTTTCACTAAGTTTCAATGGGTATTCATTTTTCAAGGGAATAAATGATTAAGGCCTTATAATGTTTGGAATGTGACTAACAAGACATATCTCATGATATATGTGGATCAACGATGGTATTAACATGCTTGTTATATGAACTCTTTGGTAATCGTTTTCACTATAATGTGAGATTGGACAATATTATTTTGGATAGGCCTAAAGATTAGAATGGATTATGTTGGAAATAAGTTATTATTGTTTAAGGATAGAAGTTTTTTCGATATTATTGATGGGATGTTATAGTAATGTAGTTTTAGAAAAAGGAAAACATGCAGGATGGGCGACAACCCATCGAGTCGGACAAGGCTGTGGGAATCAAACCCACAATCGATGTTTGACTGGACTTTATCGCCTACCACTGACCTACAGGAAGTCCCTGTTTAGTAGAAACGAGTTTTATTATATTAATCAGTATGATATATGAAGTATAAGTCCATTTTAGGAACCATATATGATTAATCTCACTATAGATGGACTTCTGTATTTTTTGATATCTATTCATTCCTTTTTTTGAGACAGATGGAATGACCCATCATTCTATCACATGATCTGCTAACACATCACGAATGACAAATTCAACTTCATTTCTTTATGAGATGATGTGGAAATTGTTTAATGAATGACCAACAGAGATACTGTACCAAAATCATGAAAGTATTTATTCTAATTCCAATTTCATCAACTTTAGGGAAATGATCTTGAAAACCAAAAATGTTTTCCTAGTGCTCTTATATTCGATGAATCATATGGTACCTTAGATCGTCACAAATTTATGGCTTTGTGATAGTTGGATTTTTCATATCCATGTTCTCTACCACTCTCCATCAGAACATGTTGGTTATATTTTTTCTTCCATATCCATATTTTCACCAATGTTCTCCTATGTGGAAACCCAGTGATGAGTTAATTTGGGTAACCGTTACATTTCATACTTTAGTTTTTAAAGCCATGTTTTGGTATTAATTTTTACGATGTGGGTTTCTATTAAAGAAACTTTCAAGTAGTAAACCATTTATAACCTCAACGAATTTCGAGGGTGAAATTCATTTTAAGGGGGGTAGAATGTAACACCCTGAGATTTTATGAAAAATTTTCTTTTTAATTTCATTAATGTCAAGTGTTGTACGCTAAACCCAAAGGAGCTTTCACAACATGCATCCCTGACTTGCATTGCATTACATGCAATCACAACCTTCCCCGATAGCGTGTGTAGTATGCAATACCGAGTTTCACTAAATGAGATATTATTATAATATTATTATGAACTAGCCATTATGAATAGTAATACCAAATTTTTGAAATTTTATCATTCTAAATGGACTTCATTTTTGGATTCGGAATATCGAAATTAGCTTATGGTGAAATTTTGGTACTTTTCGGATAACTTTCATATTTAGTGAAAATTACTAACAAGTTTTTTAATCAAAATAATTAATAGTTATAAATTATTAATTTGATTAGACTTAAAGTATATTAAGAATATATTTTTACAATTTAATACAATTTCAGTCATTGGATGTAATTTTACATTTAAACCAGACATAAAAAAGTGTCAATCTTTTGATAGATATTATCTCTTAAGAACACCATATTTGTTTTGACGAAGAGAATTAATTTTTAAATTAATTAATGCAACTGATATGTTTTGAATTTGGTTAAATAGAAATAATTTTTGAATTCATAATATCAAATATATCTTAGGCCTAATTTTTGGTATTTTTCTGGAAGCTTTCAATTTTTGATGAATAGTAAAAACACTGGGTTACTATTTAAAAACCGAATTTTTATTTAAATAATTATTTATTTTATTTAAATTTATTTTAGGTAAAAATTGATACATAATACCTATATAATTTCAATGTAATTCATTGGAGTAATTTTATAATAATTTGAGATATATAAAAATTTTATTGAAATTTTCACCGTCTTTTACCCACCTCCTAGGAGAATTTGCAAATTTACATAAAACGTAATTTTACCACTTATATGAGTTGAAATTAAAAAATCCAAGAGACACGGTTGATGTTAGTAAGTAAAATGTGGTTCAATGAGATGAAAATAATTTTTGGTGAATAGTAATTTTTTACTTTTATTTACCACAGTTAAAAGTAAATAGGGTAATTAAGGGTAAAAATGATATTATTATTACCCTAAAATATCTCATAATTCTGTTGGATAAGTGTAATTAGACCAAAAAACAACCTTAGGAATAAAATATGACCATTTTGGCCCACTTGGATTAGATTAGGACATTTATTATTAATTTATTTAAAGAAGGGTTAAAATAGTTAAAATCAAAGTTTAATAAGTAAATAATTTTTAATATAGGGTTATACATAAGATATATTCGACTATAACTATTCATTAAAAATCTAAAATGATTTAATACATAATGGTATTTTATTTGTAATCTTTAGACATTAAATAATTTAATTTATTTATGACACAAAGATGATGCAGTAATTATCTAATTAATGAAATATTGACATTATTGATGTTATAAAAACCCAAATAAATGTAATTTGAGACTTTTTATGAATTAAAATAATTTTCTAGGTTAATAAGACATGTTTATACTGATTTAATTAACTTTGTTCGAACTAAATATTCTGTTATTATTTTCACAAAAATCAATTACTAAATAGTGTCAAAATTGACATAAAATAGTTTTTTAAAAAAATATTATATTTTTAATTGTTATTTTATTCCTAAAAATCTATGGTTCGGCCAAATGACTTAGATAATATTATATATATTAATAATAAACAACATGGGGTTCGTTTGGCTTGTTATAGTAAGTTTATTAACCTTGTAGTGTAAGAACACAAAAAGATACGGTAAAAGTAAAATTATCTAACTTAAATTTAAATCTAAATGATAAGGTTAAAATAGTAAACTAAACTTGTCCATATTATATTGGATGAGAGAATTTTGACCCATCCGCACCATAGCTTCGAAATAAATCAATTTGGAGCTTCTTAAAACCGCTTATGGCTTTATAATAAAATAATAGTTTTGGTTTTTCCAAAGGTGCCCCTCTCCTCCCTTATAAAAGGGCATCTCCTCCCTCTCTTCATCACACCACTTTGAGCCTTCAAGCTCGGTCGACCCCTGCCAATTTCTCCTCTCCACTTCTCTATAAACATCCCACAGGTCCTGGTATTCTTCAAAGACCAATTTTACTGCCCTAAAAGGAGGTCTCAAAGAAGCACTTCAAAGAAGAGGTAATGTCTGTTACCGATTCATTCAACTTTATTTCTTCTTTCACTTATTCTTATTTAGTTTTTTAATTATGAATTAATAACATCAGTATCACTAATATACTGATATGTTATTATAATTATGAAACAACCCTATTTCACTATCTATCCATCCTACGAAAAATGAAATCACCGCGCGTGCGTACGTACGAATTACCGTCTCCATGCCGTGGTGTAATCTATTTTCCACCACCACCGTACTTGGATGGGTATAATGGTGTAAATAATGAATATATATGATTATTGTAAAGTGATATTAATTATGAAATATTATACATACACTCCAATACAATTCCATGATCATGGGAACGATATCATCGTTCGTACGTACGTACAGAATACCTTCTCCACAATGTGATGCGACTCGTTCTACATGATTTTCATTGCATAATGATTACACAAATAAATTGAGTGAATAAATATGATATATATTACACTAATACCATTCTAGAAAGGAGGTATTAATAACCTAAAAATAAGAATAAGAATTTACTCGACAAAACACGCATAAGAACAAAAAGTAATAAACACCCGAATAACACGTAACAATGAAATATTACTAATAATAAGTTAAGAATATGACCGTATATGATATCATAACAATGATTACGATAATTAAATAAGTCAATGACATTATTTAAATCATTATACAAGAGGTTCGGACACTTATGAAGAAAATCGGACCTAAGGTAAGGGAAATATCACAATCTCATTTTTATCCGAGATTGTTTATACTTTCAAATTTACCAGGGTGTATTTTATCATCCACATCCATGTTTCCTCAAAATTTAATATTATTTCAATCCACCTACAATTCTTTAAATAAAATTTTACCCTTTGGTGAGTTTTTAGTAAAATATATGAAAGAAATATTTTGTCGTTTTTCGTACGATGTACTTTTTGACTTTTTCGGCCAAAGTACGAGAAGAATGTTTTTTTAACATATACGGGATGAATGGATTTTTAAAACATTATTTCCAAGAAGATTCCTTTACAAGTTTTCTAGTTTATTTTTAATCATCTTCTTTTAGTTTAAAATTTTATGACATGTTAAGAAAGGAAAAGTGTTTTTTTGAAGTAGAAAGGATATTTTCCTCAAGAATGGAGTTCAAGTGTTTTATCAAAATTATTTTCCATCTAAGTTAATATAGAGTTCTTTTTCTATCGTTATTATTACATTGATATTATTATGTTGTTATGGAATTATTTTTATTAATTCCTTTATCTTATATGAAATTTTTTATGATGTCACGATGTTTAAGAATCCCATTTTTATTACATGGGTTACGCTATGATGTATGGTTTATGATTTTGTCGCACACATAATAATGGTATCATTATGAGATGGGTGGGACCTATATCTCCCTCCAATGCATTTGGTAAAGATTTATATCTCATTAGATAGACATGACTGGAACGACAGGTTAATCCGGTTCAGTGAAACAGGACTGAAATGATGAGTGAACTCGGTTCCGAAATGGACTTTGTTCGCTAAGATAGTCTTGGAAATGAGTCTTAACTACTAAGAAATGATTCTCTATGATTATGTGTGTATGACACAAAGCTTCATGTTTTAAGTTATGATGATTGTGTTTACATTTCACTACAATGATCTATCCCATGTTATGAAATATTTATCTCTTTTCCAGGGTAAGATTTACAAAATGTTATGTTCTTATGAATATGATGTGATTGATATTTCTTTTGTTTACCCTTACTGAGAATTTGAGCTCACCCGTTTTATGTTTTACTTTCCCCCAGGATTAAAAGAAAGGTTTTAGGTAAGGAAACAAAAATTGGAAGATCTTTATGGGAGATGTTGGAGATCTTTTAGCATGATTAGAAGATTACGTTCCAAGTTTCTAAAGACACTAAACTATTACGGTCCTTGTGTGTCTTTTTTTGTTATGTATTATGTATTCCTCAAAAGTAATGTAATATCTATGTACGTCAAGCTTCGGGTCTTTATAATGAACTCTTTCTGAAAAATTCTTGTTTATTCACTCAACTACACCATTAAGATAAGGTGTCTTGGGAGGTGTCTTCTGATGCTAAATACCTTTCTACCAGAAATAATTATCAAATAGACCACAATACTCTCCATCATTATCAATTAGAATACAATTAAATTTCTTACCAGATTCCCTCCCAATTGAATCAAGAAATTGCTTCAAAAACCTGAGCACCTGACTTTTGGAATTCAAAACATAACCCCAAATCCTATGTGAGTAGTCATCAATAATTGTCAAAAAATAATGAATCCCACTGAAGGTCTTAGATTTCAAAGGAACACAAACATCCAAATGTGATTATTCAAGTACCTCTGACTTCCTATGCTGAGGATGAATACTAAAAGTCACTCTTCTCTATTTTCTATATGTACAGTGATTAAACTTCTTTAATTTGACACTCTTCAAATCTGGAAAAAAATTTCTCTTATACAAGCAACCAATACCTTTCTCACTAATGTGACTGAGCTTTTTTTCCTTAACTTGGAAGAAACGCTACACTAAATAATGCAAGAAGTATCGCAATAAATAGAATCTCTAGTCCAGTACAAACCTGAATGATTCTTCCCTCAATCCATAATCAAAGAACCCATGAGAATCTTCCATTGGAAATCAAAAAAATTACTGAAAAACCCTTTATCATCAATAACACTAGTAGAAATAAGATTCAAGAGAACCTCTAGAGCATGCCCAACATTATTTAAAATCAGCTTACTTCCTATGCTGGTCTCTAAAAAAACAGTCCTAATACCTATAACATTAGAATGACCATCAATTCCCATATGAAATATCCTAATGATACATGGGATATAAGATGTAAAGATATCCTTCCTTGATTTCACGTGAAAACAAGAACCATTGTCAACAACCCAACAATAATCATCAAAAATAATATTAATGGAGTCATAAAACATAACAAGATCACCACTTGTAGTGACAGTGACACAATCATATCCATCACCATTTTTCTTTTTCATATTTTCCTTCATTATATTTTCTCTTATAAATTGATAATAAAACTTATAAACATGCCCCTTCTTACCATAATGATGACAATCAAAATCTATCTCTTTCGACCTATATTTGCTTCTTCCTTTTCTCTTACCTATAATGCTTTATCCATAATCCCATATTCTCCCCCTATTCTCTATGACTAAAAGTTATGAAGATTATTTCTCCTAAGTACGTCTCCAAACCTCTTCACTAAAAATAGCTTAATTAACAAAACAGAATGTCACGACACCATTGGGAGAAGAATCGGTTGTAGTAACACATAAATTCTCTTAAGAATCAGGTAAAGTGTTAAGAAAAAAAAAGATAAAACCTCATCTTCAAATTTAATACCCATTCAAAAACATTAATAAAACCATCCATGATATTCAATCAAATAGTAAAAAATATATGTACCTCCTTTGTACCTCAAATTTATCATTTGTTTGAGAAGAAACAGTTTATTTTTTCTTTTCTTGGAACCATGGGTACTATCAAACTTCTCCTACAATGTTCTGGCATGAGAGATGTTGACAATGTGGTTCATCATGTTGTCTGTGACCCATTGGTGAATGAGAACACAAACCATATCATGCTCAAATTCCCATTATTCATCTGACATTCGTCCTAGATTCTTGTTACTATACACCAAAATATGCATTCACTTGATAAAATTCAGATTATTTATTTTTTATTCACCAAATATGGTAGTTGGAACCTCTCAAAAAAGTCATCCTACTATAATTGTATTCCGTAATGAATATGAAATAAATACCAAACCCTCTAATACACAGATGTTGGGAAAAGACAACAAGAAACAAACATGAAAAAAATCAAAGAAAACATGTAGAAGAAATAAAATCTTTTCCTCCAAACAAAAGAAGATCTACAGCGACCCCAAAAAATAGGTGCAGAATATAATGGTTAAAAACATAAATTTTAATGTGAAAACCCCAATGATGGAAAAATCATGGGACCATGTCCAGAAATAGGGATCCACTAAAATCAATGAGTGCATGGTAGATACTCTATAAAAATGGAAGTGATCTAAAAATTATAACTCTCTGATGTAACATAAGAAAAAATGATTGATGATGAAAGGATATTACCAAATTGTGTCTTATCTTGGTATTATGGATTGCTACAAACCCTTGTCGGTTGCCTCATTTTAAAAGGTAAAAATTACATGTGATAAAGAAAACCTGTGTGACTCAAAACACATCCTTTTATTAAATCTGTGTCTTTGTCCCAGATTTCTCCTTTTCAAAGTTGTGTTATCCATTTTAGGAGCCTCCAACAAATATAAAATCCAACAAACTCATTTGGATTGAAAAAATAATTACATCGCATCAACAATCATCATCTATAGAATATATGATGTTTCTCTTTTTTAAATCTGACATTAACATAATAGTCCCCCTGTAAAAGAAATTCAAACATTAAAATTTTCATCATAAACTAATATGCATTGTCCTGTCAAACAGTAATGAAACCAGAATTATCTAGTTCTCCCATATTCATGATCATCTTCCAATTTGGAGCACTAGTGGAATTAAATTTCTCATATACTCAAAATCCCCTGAGTAGCTAGCACATTAACTCGATATTTAATTTAAAATTCTTTCTTCACTTGTACCACCTTTTAAATAAAATAATTAGGTGAAAGTCTTGAAACACCTC
Organism: Viscum album; assembly: GCA_963277665.1. Taxonomy (NCBI): domain Eukaryota; kingdom Viridiplantae; phylum Streptophyta; class Magnoliopsida; order Santalales; family Viscaceae; genus Viscum; species Viscum album. The sequence goes on from CAUJRU010000144.1 coordinate 403,055, forward strand.
TCACGGGTTACCTTGGCTTCCAAACCTTATTTTTTGTACCACACATACACTTGATCTTCTTGAAAACTATAAAAATTATCATATAAAAATAGAATCCCAAACCATCACTTTTGATAACACTTTTGAAAAGAATCCTGATACTAGATAGAAAATCACTTGTGAAAAAATTTTGTGACACGATGAAAAAATGGAAATTAAATCTTATTCCTGACAAAATAAAAGGGAATCAACAAGAATGCTTTTTAATGTGGAAAAACTCTTTGATGCGAATAATTAAAAAAAAGGGAAAACTCTAAAATATTAACTATGAATCAGAGATTATAAAATCCACGTAATGACCAAACATAAATTACAATAAAATGATAGAATTTTTTTTTTGTAAAAAATACACACTGATATTCTTCCTTTGCCTCTCTGGAAATCATCACAAAAACATAATGTTTGAGAATTCATCTATGACAAAACGTTACCATTCAATGATAAACCACCACTACCTTGGGGATAAAATAAAAACACGCATCACCATTGACATGTCATTGCAATGCCTCTTCAACATCTTTTTCTTAATATATCAATCATGGCACCCAAGCTCGGTATTAATGGTATGACCTCTCCTTGAAGTCTATATCTCATGTTTTCTATCTTTCCAACACCAAAGGTATTCCCTATCCTTTTAGTCAATATTTCAAGGTTTCATGTATCTAGATACAATTTCTCAAACCCTAGAACATTGTTATCGCATCGCACCAATTCCTTATCAATGCTTTTCATAGGCTACCACAACCATGATATCCCACCACTTCATAGATCCATTGATGCCTCATTCTCCATTACAGATATGTGAAACGGGATACAACAAACATGGATACCCCTTTCCTCTTGATATCAGCTTACTACATCTTGATAAGCTCTCTCTTCATTGATCATCACCAGCTACTTCTCTTTTTAATGTCTTGACATTTTATTTTTTAAAATATTGGTAAGATATATAATATTATACATTAAATTTCCAAAACACCATGTATCTTTGACTGAAAATTATTATTATTTTTATTATATCATAAACCACTTTTATGGATGAAGGGGAACCTAACATGACTTTGACAACATAATACATTAAATTGTGCCTCAAAGGACCAAAATCCATAAAACCAAATCCAAACAACAAGGACAGCCCCTCCCCAGCATAAAGAAATCAGTCCAACTTCCACCATCTCATCACTACTTGGCTAGATATCTCATGTAGTGATACACGAGCCTGGCACCGATGGAAAAGGACATACCCTCTCAAACATTAAATTCCAAATAGAAATGATCTGATGAAAACTAATATCTAAACCTTATCTGGAACATCCCCTGAAGCAGAAATGGAAGCATAGACCCTTGGACCTCTGACCGCACAGGATAACCTGAGGATATACATGAGATACAGGTGAGCTATAAAGATCTGTAAAGGAATGATCAAATAATAACATGATGAAAGTAATACACATTAGTCAAGAGTCATATCTAGGTGACATGAAAGAGGTGATAACCATAAACATGAACATTGAGGCATGGTATAATAAGATAACATCAAGGAAACATAAAAATGTGACAACAACATAAAACATGACATCATAAGCATGATTCAAGGCTAACTGCTGAGACCTAATAACATAGTGTTATTAAGATAATATATTTTTCACTATACATGGTATATTATGGGATAAAAACATTACCCAATTCAAGGGAGGACTATACAATTATGGTCTCACCCTTCATATTCATATCATGATAATGCATTTGTCTTCTACATAGATCATACAATATAAGAATTCATTTAATCACTTTTAATCCCACAATTATGGATTTTGGGTTACATATATGGAAGTACCCAGTCAATAAAGGATAGTTATATCTAGGTAAAAACCCTTGAGTTGAAATAGGGATGGGCATTCACTATAAAAATAGTTGGCATGAAAAATCATAAGATAATTTCAATAGCATAATGAGTATACAAAAATAATTCTTATAAGTGTTTAAGGATATATAAAACGGATATATTATTACACGGAAAACATAAGTATATTAAAATAAGTGTGCTTAAAAAATGTCCACATGAACAATTGGAAATCAAAAGGCATAACTCAAAGGAACTACTTGATTAAAGAGAAGGAGAGAATCTATTACCTTGATATGGAACTTCTAAAAGATTTTGAAGAGCTTATTAAGATCTTGAGGACACATTGGCAGAGAATTATAAAGTTATAGGGAGAGTAAATTACTAATAAATGGGTGTTGAGTGAATATTAGTGAAAGTTTGGGTGGATTTTTATAGAAAAATAGACAATTCATTATTAATTTCTTAACATAGGTTGTAGACTCTGTATGATAAAATAATAATAAAAATTACCAAATTTATTAACCATATTTTCTTCCAAAGTGGAGTGTTTTATAAAATTTTATATGTCTAATAACCTAACGTATTAAAATAATATCATTGGTGATGAGGAATTGTGTCTTGGTCATAAGAATTGAGTTTTAAAAAATATAATATAATATAGGATTTGGAGGATTCATTAAGGGTTTATAAAATTAGTTAAATAACATAAAAAATACATTATTTTAATAGATAATATATATTTGGTTACTAATTACTTTTATAAAATTTATTACTTCACTTTTCGATAATATTGATTCCATAATAATGACTATATATTCATACTTTATTTAATTGTTTCCCAAAAATTCATCTGTCTCTGAAAATTATGAAACATTTACCATTAACTAATATTGAAATTATAATTTCAAAAATAATATTTATTTTATTATAATAATTATTGAAATATGATAATTATAACTTTTAAATAAAATCCTTATTTACTAGAGAAAAATAGATTTTAGAAAATTGACCACTTCCAGATTATAAAAAAACTACATTTGAAATAATTAAATAATATTATAATTTATATTTAATTAATTATTATATAGTAAATATATTTTATATAAATATTATTTATTGAAAAAATTATTGAATCTATCAAACGAGTATCTTAATTGAAACAATATATTTTTAAAAAATACAATTTTGATTTATTCGTGTCAAAATATTATTTTCATGAAACTCATTATGTAATCATTTATAATGTAATAATAAAAAAGTGATAAATATAATAATTTCTTATTAATAAAATATGAAATTTCATAGCTCTAGGGTTTATATATATAACCACTTATTACACCAATGTACACCCTAAGGGTACAATGTGCGATGGTGGTTCTTTCTTGACGTGGTTTGGTGAACATGGTCTTTGAATTGATCTCAATAAGCTTAAAATTATTTCTTAAATAGTTTTTATTGATCTCTAGTTGTTGAATATCAACTTGGTATTGGTCAAGGGAAAACCCCATTGATTATATCACAATAAAAATATCTTATATATGGGCATCATAAGGTATGATCCAACTGTTCGAGGCCATCGCTTCTTCTGTCTATGTCAATGGGACATTATGACCACCCATAATATATAATAATATTAATAGTTATTTTACAGTGGATCTATTATTAATGTTCAAGATGATTAATGTTCTTTTAAATCCAAAAGGCTCTGTCAATAAAAAAATAATCAAAGTAGTGAATGTGTTTTCCATTACAATATTTAATTCACTCAACCAATAAATGAATTTCATTTATAAAAGTTTGGGTCATTACATTCTTCCCCCGATAATAAATTTCTCCCTCAAAAATTCATTTTTGTAATATAAAACATATGAGGGTACTTTTGTTTACTCACTTATTTCAGTTCCCATGTTTCTTCATCAAACACGTGGTTCTTCCACAACACTTTTACTAGGTGAGTTGTCTTATTTTGTAGAATAATGTCTCTAAGATATAAGATCTTCAAAAACTACTCTTCATACAAAATATCATTCTCCCTAGGGTACAACATCTAGATTCAGTACATCTGAGGGAATCAGTATATACTTCCTCAAGAGGGATAAATGGATTGCATCATGTAATTTGGATAGATTTGGTGGGAGTGCTAGATGATAGGACATATATTCGATGTGATCAGGGATCTCAATGGGGTCGATGTATCTAATACTAAGATTTACCTTCTTCCCAAACATCAGGAATTTCTTCTATGGTGATATATGAAGGAAATACTTATCTTCAACCTCAAACTCTAAGTCTCATTTAGGATTTTTTTTCATAGATTTTATATCAAATTTTTGTTGAATTTATATGAAGTTGATTGATTTTAACCATCTCTATCATATGTTTAATAAGATAAGGTACCATGAGTTTTCATTCTCTAAATTCATCCCAACTTGTTGGATTCTAGAACCGCTTCCCATGCATATCCTAATAAGGTGTAATTTGAATGCTGTAATGAAAACTATTGTTATATAAGAACTCCACTATGAGATGTTGATGATATAAAATTCTTTGGAAATAAATTAAAAATGATCTCAACATATTATCAATAGTTTTAATGGTTATGTTAGACTAACCATTCATTTGAGGGTGATAAAAAGTACTAAAACTGAACACTGTATCCAGTGATTGTAGAAGGATTTTATAAACACTAGATTTAAACCCAAGATCTTAATCAGATACAATGGAGAGTGTTACTCCATGCAGTCTTACAAATTACCTTATGTATATCATAGTGAGTTAGTAAATATATAAATCTTTCTTGATAGTAATAAAATTCATTGACTTCATAAGTTGATCGACTACCACACATATGGTGTTATTTTCATTAGATGTCATGGGGAGTCTTATGATGAAATTCATGGTTATGTTTTCATAATTCCATACTAGTATGTGAAATGGATGCATCACACCCTCAAACTTCTGTCATCGATCCTTAACTTATTGGAATATTACGCATCAAGATACAAATTATGCAACCCACCCCCCCACTTCATGTTATTTCGCATGATGTTTTTCTTAAGATCTATTTAAATAATAGTGCTTCCTAGATGAATAGATAAGGATAATATATGCACATAAACCATAAGTTCCCTCTCCAACTCTAGTTTTGACGGGTCACATATCCGAGTTCCAAACCTTTATAACTCCTTGATTCCCAAAAAATGTATGATTGAGAATTTATTTAACTAATGTATGATAAATATGAATTTATTATTATCATTCCCTTGCATTTATGGTTGAATAAAATTGGATCCCTTTCAATGCTTATCATGGATAAGGTTGCATGGCCCTTTCTACTCAGAGAATTTGCCACTTTGATCACCTTCCCAGGATGGTAATGGATTTATCAGTCATAATCCTTGATTGGATCTAGCTCTCTCCATTGGAATATATTGATATACTTTTATATAAATATATAATTAAGACTTTTATGATTCATATGTATGTCACACTTCTCCCAATAGTTATTATTTTTCAAAATCATAAACAAAATAATAACTCTATCCAATTCTAGATCATGCATTGAGTAGTTACACTCATTGATCTTTAATTAGAATGAGACATATACTATAACTTTATCAAATTACCTGATTACACAATGCAATACTTTTTTAGGTGCATCACTGTAGATAAAAAGTAGGTAATGTGAGAACATATTTAGTGATTATATGATTATTTAACTATTTAAATCTATCTTCACACTCATTATTTTAGAAAACCCTCACTCCCTTCTAAACCAAGTTTGTTATTGGGCTTGATAATCCTGAAAAGTTTCTAAAAAAACTATGATAGTACCCAGCTAATCCAAAGATATTATGGATACTTGTAATGGATATTGGTCTGGTCCATTCTTCAACTACATCTTCTTTATAAGGATCAAAAAATGTACGTTTTATTGGGATAACATGCCTAAGGAATGTTATTTTATCCATCTAAGAATCCCATTTACTATAATTTTTATATAACATCTCCTTTCGCAAAGTATTTAGTATAATGTTCAAATTCTCCACATGTTCCTCCTTGATTTTAGAGTAGATAATAATATCATCTATAAAGGATACCATAAATTTATTGAGGAAATTCTTAAAGAATATATTTATTATCATTTTTGAAAATTTAGTTATTTGTGATTGGTAATTTGTGACGGGAGCCCGTCGCAAATGACCCATTTTAGAAAATCACAACACAAATAGCTAGCCCACGGTATTTAAAAATATTTATTTGTGACAAACCCATTGCAAATACTTTTAAAAAATAAAAAAAATACTAATAAAATTAAATAAAATAACATTACTAATAATAAAATAATATTTAATAATAAGAAGAAGAATAAAATAATAATAACAACCAAATAATAATAATAAAATAATTATTATATTAATAATTTAATAATAATCAAATAATAATATTATAAATAATAATAATAATAATTACAAAATAATAATAATATAAATAATAATAATGATAATAATAATAACAATAATAATAAAATAATATTAATAATATTACTATTAATAAGAATAATGATAATTGAAAAAAAATTACAAAATAATAAAAACTTCAATATTCACAATAATATGAAATAAAAATGATAACAAAATAATAATAATAATAATAAAATAATATTAAATAATAATTTTAATAAAATAAAAAATAAATAATAAAATAAGTAAAATAATAAAAAAATTTAATTACATAGTAAAGTAATAAAATAATAAAAAAAAAACAATATTAACAATATAAAAAAAATATGTATAAAGGTAAATATATAATATTAAAAAACAAATTGACATTCAAATGTTGTATTATAAAATGTAAATATATCATTCGGGGGTCTTCTGGAGGAGCTAACATCATTGGGGGGTCTTATGAAGGTGCTAACATCACTGGGGGGGGGTCTTCTAGAGTAGTGGTAGGAGTTGTAGGAGATGGTGGAGGGAACATCATCCTTAAACCATGAGTCAAACGATGCATGTACTCCATCATCTGATAATGTTGTTGCATTCATCGATGCATCTCCCCCTCCTTCTACTGTTGTTGTCGACAGAGCTCCTCGTACTCCCTACACATACTCTCTATAAGCTCACATAGAGCTCAAAGTTCCTCCTAATAATGTGCAGAAGATGAGGACGAATCTCCATGAACTCCTCTCGTGTTGGACAGCAACATCACAGTGGTCCCATAATAACTCCCATGCATCAATTGAGTTCTAATACCAACAAGATATCATTTCTTGAAGCCATGCTCAGTTACCTGTTTCCATACAGCCTCATCAAATTAGTGGGTAATGTTCGAACCCTCGATCTCATCTTGACTCTCAGACTGTGTCTAGGAAATCACAACCTCATATAACTCCTTCAATATAAATTTAAAATTAAAATAGTTAAAATATTATTTACAGTTAATTTTGAAACTAAAAATGAAATTAAACTAACCACAATCCGACATTGGCGATCAACTATAATCTCTCCAGTGACTCGATCATTGTACATACTCCTATAAACATCAAACTCGGTAATATATCAACAACCTATATGAATATAAAATAAATATCTTACATTTAAATTTATATAAATTGTTTTAAAAATGTACTTACCATATGTTCTCTATGCGTACTAAATGTATGACTACCGGCTCGATATCTCACCTCCGGTCACCGCCAATTTGTTTACCTAACAATGATCTCCTCTGAAAATGATCACCCATACAGTTTTAAGATAACCCATCCCAAACCTGAGATGAAATGTAAGTAGGTTGGTGGATGTGACCAGACACATCATACTCTATAACTCTTGCTTTAGTCAATGCTTTCTTTCTTAAATTGTGAAAATCCTAGAGGCAGTGCTCTTGAATAAATCCCTCTCATGCCTTCTACATATCATGACCCATGATCTCATTGATGGGATACCATAAACCCTAAATATAAATTATAATATCAAGTTATTTATTAAATAAAATTCAAAATAAATATAAGTTATTTTTGTACCAGATAATGTTAGAACATGAAGTACTGAAGATCAATTGAAATCGGATCCCATGTGACCCCTTCTTTAGAAACACAATTAGAAAATATTGGACTCCCATATCCAAAAACTATATGTGAAAATATTTTAAAAAAAGAATAGTTAATCAATTAATTAATATATAAATAAATTAATTAAAACTAACTAAAATACCCAGGTAAACATACCTCTACATGCGTGGATCGAAACCATGATGTGGATGTCACTCTAGGATAGGGTTAGGAATCATCAATTGGGAAATACCATGCCCCCTTTGACTCCTCCCTGAACAACCAGCATGATGAGGGTCAGATGATCCAACATCCTACTCAACTAAAGGTATATCATCCTCCTACAACTAAAGAAATTGATCCTCATCCACCTGAAACATGAAATAAATGTTGTTATAAAATAGTTAAAAACAACTATAATATATATATATATATATATTATATATGATTATATTATGTATTAAACCATGTTAATATTCATCTACATTCTTATCATTATATCTGACAATGTCAATGTCTTCGTATTCCTCCTCAACATAATAAATTTCCATATGAGTTTATGTTTCATTATCTCTTATCAATTAAAATTCATTTTTAACATCATTAACATCATCATCACCATTGACCCATAACTGTGGGGTGTCATTACAGATATTCAGGTCTTTTCCTCAAAAATATATATTTGGAGAAGTCTCTTGAAAAATTTAAATTCCTTACACTTCAATGGAAATACATTAACTTTGAGTAAACGGATTTTCCAATGATTTCATTTTTATTATGTTCCACCAATCACCCAACTCTCTTGTAGTTGAACAATAATTTTCATAATAAATTTGATGTTCTTGAGGATCAAATAAAAATGGTTCGTTTACCGTAAGAAGACTTATATTTAATATCAATGATTGCATTGCTCCGATGAACACGCAAGCCTCTCTCAGTATCCCACCACTAATAAATAAATATCATTATGCAATTCTACACTAAATAACATAGTTCAATAATTTATTCCAGCATGCCATCAAAGTAAACTTCAGTTTCTCTATGATGATATCATCTCATGAAAACACCACTATTAATTTTTTTTATTCTATATGCATGTGTATGAAATTGAAAACAATTCAATACATATGCAATATAAGATTTAACAATTTTGGATGGTGGGTTACTCAAAACACACAATCGATTTTTCATTTTATCAGCATGTTGTGATACCTGAAAATATGTAAAAAAATATCAATATAAAAGTAATAAATTTATTTTATATGTTAAACCATAAATAATTTATGTTACCAGTTTTTGATTCTAGTCGGAAAATGAATTTTTCTGATGTTCTTCAAGAGAAGTTTTTGTAATTGGTGGAAGTTGTTTCTTGATATGATTTTCATTTAACCTACAAATAAAATAATATAAATTTACTATAAAAAATATAATAGACTATGTTATAGGCACACAGTAAATAAAAATATGTGATTTCATTACAGTTGAGCATAACATAAGTATGAGCTCTCCGATTTTCATCATCTGAAATCCATCGTTCATGAACACCAATGAATTGAAGTTTGGGATGGCTAAAAATGATAATTGATTTAACATTTCATCTTCAAAATTTAATTCATTACATCCCATGAAGTTGGGTTTTTAGGGATATTCATATTTAAAATTAGGACAAAAGAAAAAAAAGAAATCTCCCCCTAAAAATATGCTTCTAAAATTGGGCCTTCAAATGATACATTATTACGTACTTTTTTCCTCAATTTATGCACGACTCTCTCAAATGGGTACATCCATTATCACTATACCAAACTTCTACATTTTTATTTATGTGTAAAATGTAATATCAAATGTTCCATTGAGTAAAGGAAAGAAGGTGAGAAGATTTTTTCCAGTTTATATAAAATTAAAACATCATTTTGCAGTCTACTTAGTGTTTCTTAGCCTATTATCACTAAAAAATGTCTCAAAAAATATGATATGTCTATTATCGTATCCAAAATCATATTTTTTAATAAACCTATTATTCCAATCCTAATAAGTCTTTCCATTATAACAAGACAGTCATGACTTTTTAATCCGGTAATATGACCATTTCTCACACATCTACACAAATTGAATGCATAGATATCTATAAGTCTGAAATTTTTAGTCTACTAACAAAATAATAGAAACGTTTTTTGTAAAATGTATAATCTGATTTTGGCAACATTAACTTCTATGATCTAACATTTTCAAATAGTTCAAGTTCTGGTCGCCTACAAATTTAGGTATAACCAAATCATGCCTTTACATTATCTTGGGTCTTTCCTGATGTATCTAAAACTATATGAAACAAATTATCAAAATATTTCTTCTCAATATGCATGACATAAAACATGTGATATCCCAAAAAATCATACCAATATGGAATATCCCAAATATTGCTCCATTTTATCCAATGTTTCTCTTTCCCAAAGTCATAAATTTTTAGTTGGTTTATTTTTGGTCCAAATTTTATTGGTAGTAATGAAGAGACAATTGATTTTAACTCTATACCTAAGATAATTATTGGAGTCCAATCTATATAAATTGTGCCTTTTTCTATAATAATATGTGTTTCTCCTAAAAGGATGACCAGTTGGACGGAATATGTGATGACAGTCGAAAAAACAAGGTGTTTCCATTAATTATAATAAATGCTTTTCTATCTCTCGTATAGTACGAACACGATTTTTTACCATGTGTACTCAATATAGATAACATGTAATATGATGGGAAGTCACTAATTTTCCACATCAATCCAGCTTTTAGTTGATTTTTTTTTGCAGTAACATCATATGTACTAGCACCATTACTCCATAATGACATAAACTCATTAATCAATGGTTTCAAATTAACATCAATATTATTTTTCACATGTCCTAGAATTAATGAGGTCAAAAAGATATATTTCTCTCTCATCAAAATCCAAGGTGGTAAATTGTATATAATTATAATGATAATCCAACATGAATATTAACTTCTGTAAGAACCCAATGGATAGAAACCATTAGTAGAAATACCCAATCGTACGTTTTGGTTGTATAAAGAAAAATGTGGATGCACTTGGTCAAAAATTTTCCCTGAATCACCATCAGAGGGATGAATTAATCTTCTACTGATTGAAATTTCTTATTTTATTCCATGACATCAATGTCACTGTGTTCTGAGACATAAATAAACGCTGTAATCAGGGTGTAAGTAGGAAATATCTCAACTATTTTACGGGAATAAATCTAGACTTCCCAAGTTGAGCCTCTTTATAAATTGATTTTCCAAAAGTGGGAAAACTATATAATGAATAATTTTCAGCACAATATAAGATTCAATTATTATGACATGCATGAATATTATTATAACCAAGACCTACATTACAATCCAACCTCTTACTCTCATAGAAATTTATACCCAATACATCTCATTTACTATACAATGTTTCAACCAAAGAGAATATCTGATCAAAACATTTAGTTGACATTACATTATCTAATTTAATAGCCATAAATTTTTCACCCTATTCATATTTTATTATCTTTCAACTATGATATAAGACGTCCTTAGAGGACATCAACAAGTCATAAAATTGAGATGGTTCCAACTCATGAATTAAATCAATATCATCATGAGTCTCAGTTTGTTGAAAAGACTAACCTACTACATCATCTAATAAATTTTGAAACTATGATGGATCCAGAGCCAAATTATTATTATCTTATTTAGAACTATGTTCACCAAGTCGATACCAAAAAATATAATTTGGTTGGAAACCAAAATTCAATTAATGTCCCCCAATGTTTTCAAATGTATCAAAAGTCATCAGGGAAAATTTATTACATGGACACATAATTTTCCCTTCTGAAACAAATTATAATTTTGATGATGCAAATGATAAGAAAGATTCAACACCCTCAACATATATGTGATTTAAACTAGAATGTTTTGGATTCTTGTATTGATTTATCCAAGCACGATCATATAATAATTATTATTTTCAACTCCCTTGTTCAATATTTCTATAAAAAATATAAAATAATAATTTTTTTTAAATTTTTTTATGATAAAAAGAATATAAAATAAAGAGAAGAAAATTAAATTCACTATTCAAGCAATTTATAAAAATTTATATTATTTCATAGTTATTTATAGTCTTTTTAAAAAATATTATACTAATCTACACTAATTTAAAATAAATTATGCTAATTACCACAAATTATTAGTAATTACAGCTAATTTAGTCTAATTATAGGTGACACAATTTCCAACGAATAGGTGGCATGTCTTTTTCCCAACAACTCAACTCTTTGAAACTTTTTTCGACTAAAATCAGTATGAAAAATCTACTCAAATGTATGCATATCCATTTTTATATCCATGATAATGGAGATTAGAGAGGCCTCACCGCACTGCTCTCTATTCTCATGCATAATAAAATGGGTATCCATTCCTCAGATAAAATTTTTCATAATTATTTTAGTGGGAGAAAGTTGCAGGAAGATAAGCCATCAAGAAAGAGAGATGCCACAAATCCTCTGGAAATTGTGCCAATTTATTAGTAATTATTAAACTATTAAAAATTGTTTCTATTTATTGTTAATTATTACTAATTATTACAAATTGTTACTAATTATTAATAATTGTTACTAATTGGTACTAATTATTACTAATTGTTACTAATTATTACTTATTATTACAAATTATTACTAATTATTACTAATTATTATAATTTTTTACAATTTATTACTATATATTACTATATATTACTATTTATTACTAATTATTAATATTTATTACTAATTATTACTATTTATGACTAGTTATTACTATTTATGACTATTTATTACTATTTATTACTATTTATTAGTATTTATTAATATTTATTACTATTTATTTCTATTTATTAATATTTATTGATAATTATTAATAATTATTAAAAATTATTACTAATTATAACTAATTATTACAAATTTGTTACTAATTATTACTAATTATTTATATTTGTTACTAATTATTAAAATTTATTCATATTTATTACTTTTTATTCATGTTTATTACTAATTATCACTAATTATTTGTATTTATTTATAATTATTACTAATTATTCATATTTATTACTAATTATTAGTAATTAGTAGTATTTAAAACTATTTGTTACAAATTATTACAAATTATTACAAATTAATGGGGGCTCTCATCTACGGTTGAGAGCTATCAATGATTAAGCTTTCTCCCTGGGGTTCTCTCTTTCGATTCTTCGGCTTCAGAAGTTTGAAGTTGTGGAGGGGTTTGATTTTCGTCCAGTGGCATTCCGAGCTACGTGGGCCTATGGGTTTGGGATTCGTCATTCTGGTCTTTGCAAATCTGCATCAAACGACGGTGGATTTGGGTCAGACCAGGTGGTGGAGACAGAACATGACTGGTGGCGTGAGCGGCGCAACGATGGCGCGGGAAGCATGACGGTGGCGCTACAGGCACAATAGTGCCGTGTTGGTCAGTGGGGTCAAGAATACGGTGTGCAGGATCTGTTCAATAGTTGACTCAAGGTGACGACACATGCGGTCTACGGGCACAATGTTTCTAGTCTGATGGCATGGGTGTGCTCTGTGATGCTGATCTCAGGATGGACATCGGTGCTTAGAGGACAACGATCGACCCTTCATCGACACAGGTATGCAATATCGTAAATCTGGTCTAGATCTAGTCTTGATCTGATCAGTTTCCTCTTAGTGGTCCTCGGTGATGCGATGGACCATGATTTGTTGACAATGACAGATCATTTTTCAGGTCCTTTGTTGTCAGTTCGACATGGCCAAAGTGGTGTTTGGATACAGTGAGAGCAGGTTTCCTTGCTGCATCAATGTGACTGTGAGTGGTGATTAAGGAGCTGCTTTCTAGGTACAATAGAGCTTAGGATACTTCACCTTGGGTCCAGATCCCGTTGTCCCTCATACTATGGACTTTTTTTCATTTGTTTTGTAATGGTTTTTGTCCCAGTAGGCTCTCATGCCACAGAATATTAATATTATATGCCTCTGAGCCTGCGGGCTTGTAATGGGTTCCCCTGATCCCAGATTAATAAGGGATCCAGTTATCTTTTTCTTTTTTATAAAGGGGCTTTACCCCAATGTTCTAAATAAAAATACAAATTATTACAAATTATTAAAAATTATAACTAATTAATACTAATTCTCACAAATTATTTCTAATTATTACTAATTATTTCTAATTATTACTAATTATTACGAATTATTTCTTATTATTTCTTATTATTACTAAATATTACTAATTATTCATATTTGTTACTAATTATTACAAATTACTCGTATTTATTACAAATTATTAATAATTATTCATATTTATTACAAATTATGCGTATTAATTACTAATTATTAATGGCTATTAATAATTATTACTAATTACTACGAATTATTACAAATTATTACTAATTATTAATAATTGTTACTAATTATTACCGATTATTGCTAATTATTACTAATTATTATTGACTATTACTAATTATTTCAAATTATTATTCATTATTTATATTTATTACTAATTACTACTAATTATTTCTAATTATTACTAATTATTTCTAATTATTTCTAATTATTACTAATAATTACTAATTATATGTATTTATTACTATTTATTCATATTTATTACTAATTATTACTAATTATTCGTATTTATTACTAATTATAACTAATTATTCATATTTATTACTAATTAGTACTAATTATTAACAATATTTTCTAATTGTTACTAATTACTACTATTTAATACAATTTCATACTATTTATTACTATTTATTACAAACTATTACAATCTATTACTAACTGTTACTAAGTATTACAAATTATTATTAATTATTACTAATTATTACTAATTATTACTAATTATTACTATTTATTACTATTTGTTACCAATTATTACTGATTATTACTAATTATTACTAATTACTATTAATTATTACTAATTATTCGTATTTATTACAAATTATTACTATTTATTACAAGTATATTACTAATTATTCATATTTATTACTAATTATTACTAATTATTAATAATCATTACTAATTATTAATAATTATTACTAATTACTGTAAATTATTACTTATTCCTGCTAATTATTGCTAATTTCTAATAGTTACTACTAATTATTACTAATTACTGCTAATTATTATCAATTATTGCTAATAATTACAAATTATGAATAATTATTGACAATTGTTAATAATTTTTCTAATTAATACCATTGACAACTAGTTAATAATAATTAATATAATAATTGTTAATTAATACTAATTAATACTTATCATATGTGATTATTTCTAATAATAACTAATGGAAAAATTAAACGATCTATTTCTAATGTAGTTTAATTGCCCCTAATTCAAAAAAATTATAACAAATATAAAATAAAATGAATTAACTAAAAATAAAAGAAATATATAAATACCATAAAACAAAATCTTTCATAGGATGTAAGATTTGAATACCTATCTGATGTAGAATTTTAAACTTTCAAAAAAAATCAGATAGAAATTGGGAATAAAGAGGGAGAGAGAGGTAGAGAAAGGAGTGAAAGGGAAAAAATTGGATGAGGGTATATACAGGTGAGTGTTTTTACGATAGTATCCATTACAAATATCCACCTCGCTATTAATTAGGGACAATGGTTAAAAGGGTATATGCGACCAGACCCGTCACAAATACCCACCTCCCGACATACTATTTGTGATGGGAGATAAACCCCATTGCAAATACTAAAAAATGGTAAAGGGTATTTACGATGGGATTTTATACCCGTCAAAAATACACCTCCCATGGTTTAGCATGCAACCCATTACAAACCTTTGGCGACGAGAACCCAATACTCATCGCAAATAACCCCTCCTGATGGCCTATTTGTGATGGACCCCCTTCCCCATCGCAAAAAGCCCGTCACAAATATTCAATTTTCCCACAGTGTAAGTCCATGAAGACAGCTATAGAAATAGTGATTCCAAATGGAATCAATCTGAACTCATAGTGCTTGTACCTTTTACCAAAAATGGCCTTTGGTAAATCCTCATTTTTCACCTTTACTTGATAATATTCTAACTGAAAATCCACCTTAAAGAAGTATTGGTCTCAATATAGATAAACGAACAAGTCATTAATCTATAGAAGATGATTCATTTTCTTTATTGTGATATTTTTGAACTCATGATAGTCAATTTAGAGGCACATTAACCTATATTATTCTTAATGAAGAGTACCTATTCACCCCATGGTGAAGCACTTGGGTGTATAAAACCTTTATCTGGATTATCCTATAGTTTCTTCTTCATCTCTTCAAGTTAAACAATGGTCATTCTCTATGGAGTCGTCAATATTGGAAAACATCAGGTATAAGCTAGATTGAGAACTCAGGATCACATCTTGGAGAAAGAATAGGTAATTCTTTGGGAAACACATAAACATATTCCCTTACAATGGGCATGTCATCAAGGATGATCTCAGACTTAGTATCAATCATTTAAGATAGTTACACTTACTCATAAGGAAATAATATACATGTTTTATATATCGATTCCAAATTAGATTCATCATCCTCCTTACACTTATATATAATTAGTGGTATATTCATGATACAAAAGGTAATTTCCTTCTCCTGGTAGTTTATGTTGGCTCTATATAAGGAAAAAAAACCCAAACCCATAATTGCATCAAATTACGATAAATGGAGTATCATAATGGTTACTAGGAAGTTCAATATTCAAATATGGGAAGGGGAGAAGTGGTATAATTGAGATGAAAAAATTTACCCATTTTCCATTTTCAAAGATAGGTCCACTTCCATGTTTTATTTTGGTATTTTAATAGTTGCACTAAACTTGTGTGATTTGAAAAAATACATAGAAACAAAATCAAATAGTACATTAACTATTCTATAATGAATAACTATGATACCTATAACCACATCATTATCAAGATCCACCTCATTAGTTTTGATTACATAGGCTTACCCATTCTCTCTAGGTCTTGGGGGTTGTTGTCTTGAGTTATTATAAAAAACGAATTGATTAGTGCATAAATTTACATATTATTCTTATTCTTTATAGTTGAAACTTTGGACAACATTTTGGGGATTGACTAGAGCATTATTTTATTCCATCACATTAGTGGGTTTCTCCCGTCAACAGTTATTAGTTATATTCCCTTCCTTACCATACAAAAATTATTTCTTTGTCCCCTTCAAGAATTTTTTGGGATAGTTTTTCCTCACTTTTGAAAAGTGGGATGTTAGACTTGCTTTCCCCTGTGTGATTTCTCCATCACTATACTAGAATTGTAATCCATTTTTAGCTTCATATCTTCTAAAACTTGAGATTCATTGACCTCTATTTTTACCTTTAGGGAAAATCATAAAATTTCCTCATATCTGTCAATGTCTTGAATCACAAAACCATTTGGAAGATTCATATTTGTCCCTCTAAAGAAGCAGTCAACTTTACTTTTAGGGTCAACAGAAAATCATAATGTGTATCATTAAAGTCTAGTAAATTTATCCTTATACGAATTTATGGACTCATTATCCTTTTACTTGAGGTTAAGGGACTCCCTCTCCATTTTTATGTTGAGAGGGTGGGGATAATATTTATTGAAAACAAACCCATAATTGTTTCCACTCCATTGCTTAGATTTACTCCTCTAGATCTATATTGTTGATCCACATCCACCATTTATAAGATTCTCCCTCCATGTTGTGAACAACTTTAATGAACTTATCATTCTCTGAACATTTATGTTTAGAGAATATATTTTGAAAAGAGTTGATCTGCTGTTCTGTGATTAAGAGATTAAAAGATCCTCTGAAAGTCAGAGGCATTTGTTGAATAAAGGTATCAATTATAACCTGATATATCTTAGGGGGTTGTGGTTTTCCCCTTGATTCAAGTTTATATTAATAACTTAAGTTAATCGAGTAAGTATTTCTAGGATGTTCTTGACTCCTACTCCCATTGGGTTGGGAATCTCATTTGGGCATTTCACATCACATTTTTGTTGACTCGTTTCCCCCTATTTCCATCCATTGACTATAATACTGGGAAAATAATGGATGAGAAGTATTAAAATATTAATCACATTAAAGGTAATATATGAATATCTATTTTATAACTCATAAATAGTATAAATTCAATAACTTAGGAATTTATTGATTTCAATCTATGTTATCCATGGTCTATTTCCTAACATAAAATTTAATGGGAATTATTATTCCCTTCAAAATGGTTTGTAAATATATTATGAATTCACTAAATCATATCTTTTGAGATTGTAAAACTATGTGTACAATAAGAACACTTTTTCATGCACCATGTGATTATCATCTTAATTCCAAATGTGACATTTTTAGGGTTATTACCACTGGGTACAACTGTTCCAGAGCCACGTCCACTTGTAGTATCCATATAGGTATTATGTTTCTTGAAAACTACTTACTCTATACTTTACCATAATTTCGTTATTTTAACCATGTTTTGGTAATATACCTAATTCTATCACTATGGTCCTCAAATCCTAATCCTTGAAAATAACTAGACCTTCCTCTAATACCAACTATGGCAACCCATATCTTTTATACACCTGAATCCATTATTTATTAAATAAAAACACACATAATATAATCCCAAAATATTTAAATGACTAGTGTATTTGGTTTATTAGATACATAATATAATAATGTAAAATAGGGATACGCTAACATTATTTAAACCTCCTTATCATGATTTTAAAATTCTGTCACCCATCTAAAACTGCATGAAATAACCTAGTAAGGTACATAAGAAAGATGTGAGTTATAAAGCCCAGTAAGGGGATAATAAAAGCATAACATGATGGAAGTAATATGTGTTAGTTAAGAGGAATATCATTTAAAAATAAACGGGGTGATAACCACAAACATGAACACCGAATCATGATATAAGATGATAATATCAAGGAAACATTGGATTGTGAAAACAACATAAAACATGAAATCATAAGCATAAGTAAGGGATAACCACTAATAAATCATAAAAAAGCTTCTTATTATAACCAACCATTTACTATACATGGTATCTCATGTGACAAAAATATTATCCAATTCATTGTAAGGATATATAATTTTGGTCCCACCCATAACAATCATACCATTTAAATGCATTTGTGTTCCACATAGATCATTCAATATAAAGATGTATTTCTTCACTTTTAATACCATTATTAAAGATTTTGAGATATATACAAGAAATTACTCAATAAATCATTTATATTTATATCAATATTAAAACCCTTGAGTGGAAAGGGGGATGGGTATTCACTACACAAATTCATGGCATGAAAAAAATGATAATTTCATTAGCATAACAGGTACACATAAATATTCATGGAGGCATTTAATGATACCTAAATGAGGTATCTCATTATTTGAAAATAATAAGGATAGTAAAATGTATCTTTAAAAAATATTTCAATATGAAAAATTGGAAATCAATGGGAATAACTCAAAGGATGTGTTTGGATAAAGAGGAGGAGTAGAGAATCCCTTACCTTGATAGATCATTTCTAAAATACTTGGAAGAGCTTCTTAAGATCTTGGAGACAAATTTTTAGGGATTTATAGAGAGTTATAGAGATAAAATTCATTCTAAATGGGGTTTTAGTTAATAGGAGTGATAGGTTGGGTCAGTTTTTATAGAAAAAATAATTGGAGTTCTTTATTAATTTCCAATCTTAGGTTTTGGAATCTATATGATAAAATAATCAAAACCATAAACCTTAACAAGGTTTTTTATAATGGTTTCTACCAAATATTAGTGTTTTTAAATATTATGTAATTCTAGGAGATCAAAATATTAAAATTATACCACTGGTGATGTGGAATTGAGTCATATTCATATGGAATTAATTTTAAAACCTTAAAATATAATATTGGATTTGGAGGATTCAATAAGGGTTTATAAAATTAATCAAATAATTTGAAAATTACCTTATTTTAAAGTATAAATATATATATGGTCTTTGATACCTTATATATAATGTATTACATCACTTTTTATCCATTTTGATATCATAATGTAAAACTGTATATTTATATTGTATTTAATTGTCACACAAATATTCTATTGCCTTAGAAAATTATGAAAAATAACCATTATCTAATTTCAAGATGGTGATCTAAAAAATAATATTTATCTATCCAAAATAATTTTCTAAATATCAGAATTTTCACTTTTAAATTAAAAACCCTCTTTACTCAGAAAATATTATCTTTTATGAAAATAACTACTTCCAAACCCTTATAAAAATTTCATTGGACATAATTAAATTAAATTATAATTTATATTTAAATAATTACTATCTATTGATATTTTTTTTTAAAAAAAATCATTTATTTAAAAAATTATTTAATATACCAAATAAGATTATTAATTAAAACTATATATTTCTCAAGATTTTTTTGAAATCGTTGGGTCACAATATAATTTTTATGAAAATAATTATACAATATTTTATAAAGTAATAATATAAAAGGTATAAATATAATAATTATTTTATTAAAAAAATATGAAAATTAATATTATTGGGGTCTTGATACATAACCCTTTATTACACCAGCGTACACCCTAAGTGTAAGATGTGTGATGGTGGTGCTTTATTATGGTTATTTGATGAATATGGTTTGTGTCATGATCATGATATGAATAAACTTCTCATAGAAATGATTTGACTTGAGATTTAGTTATTGAGTCACATATTAGACTTCGTCAAGGGAAATATCGAGAACCTTGTTTTTCTTACACTAACATTAAATTACTTTTTGGAATATTTAATACATTACACAAACAAATTCCCAAAGAGTGTATTAGATTATTGCCTTTGGAAACATGGAAACATAAACAATAGTTCATAATTGAGATACTTTATCAACCACTAGGTTCTTCTTGAGTCACACCCTTCTTAAAAACATAAAACATAATACATATATTCATAACTTGGGTGAATTGAAACATAGAAATGGGAAATCTCAGATGTTCAGTATGGGTAAACAAGGATGATTTTTAAACATAGTCATGAGCATAAGGTCATAATAACGTGATCATGAAAATAGAAGATAATACCCTACATATAAAATATCATAGACATGAATCATGGCATAAATATTGTCAGTTCATAAGACATGAATCACAATTAAATAAAGAACATGATCCCTAAAAACATGACAAACAAATAAAACATGGAACTGTAGAAGACACATAAGCCTATAATGACAATTTCCATAGTAGTAAATGCATCACTTACAAAGCCATATTGGTAGTATGGGTTCACTTCCCATACCATATTTGTATTCATGGTTCATTACCATGATAATATTAGTGGAAAAAGACCTTTATGTATATCTCATGAGATATAAATCTTTTTCCAATGAATTGGAGGGAGATATAGGTCCCACCCATCTCATAATGAAATGATACATACATGTCCCACAAGATATTGTATAATCATATCATAATCCATGAAATTTAATTGGTATCATAAACATGTAATCATATCATAATCTATAGAAAATATATAGGTTTCATAATCATTTCATCAAATAATAACCTATGAAAAGAAGTTGGTTTCATAATCATATAACCCATGAAAGAGAAATGGATTTCCTAAACATCATTCCATAAAACATAAAAAATTTTGAGAATGAATATGAATGGATCCCATGGATCATTTACAAGAAATTCATGAGTAACACCAATGGATTCCATCTTATATTGGAAATAATTTAGACGAATCTTTTAAAAACATTTCTAGAATAAAATATCCTTTCTTCTTTGAAAACGTTTTATTTTATAAAAATGCCACATATTATTAAAAGAAAAAAATTTCATTAAAAATAACCTTGCAAGATTGTAAAGGAAGCCTCATGGAATTATGGAATCATGAAAGAGGAAAAATCCATTCATGTCATATAATTTAAAAAGAAACAGTCTTATCATACTTTTTCCAGAAAAGTCAAAAAAGGCCTCGTCAGGAAAATGAAAAAAAATATTCTTTTCACACATGGGTCAAATTGACTTTAAATCATTGTAGAAGAATGGTAAAAATATTTTGGATTTTTTTTAAGAAATATGTAAATGGAAGATAAATATTCCCTAATAGATACTTATATAAAAACAATATCGAAGAATAATATTATTATGAAATTAACCCATACCATAGATATGATTTCCTTAATATGTATTAGAAACTCCTATAATTTGGAAAGCTCACTCTAGATATTATATTAGGGACACTATAGTTAGTATTTTTAGAAGACTATCACATCCATAACATGGATAAGAATTTTAGGAGGAGAAAGGGGTTGGGGTTGGATGATCTATATGGCTCAAGGTTATGTGAGGATGTGGGGGAGGAGGTTTCTTTTTATAAGATATGGGAGGGGAACTCTTGAAAACACTCAAAATAGTAAATTAATATAAATTTATTTACAATTTAAAATTTCTCCAAAGTGAGTTATTTAAAAGTTAAGATGTGGATTGTTAGAAATAATCACAACCAATGGTTTTTAGACTTGTTTTTTTACAATATTAGCCTTATATTGTTGATTTGACCCTAAGTTAAATCCTATAACTTTTACCTTGACAATATGTATTTTTACTCTTTAGGGTTAATATAGTTACTATAAAATGGAAAATGAACCTTGGATGGATCACTGATAATATTTTGAACCTTATTCTGTTTATTTTGTCGAAATTTATATTTTTATGAATTTTATAGTATTTAATACAGTATTAATTATTTTAAATTATCATTTATGTCAATTTTGATACTATTGAATATTTTCACTTTTACAAATATCCTAAAAATATGATAACCTTGATCCAACACTTAAAATATATAAATAAAACACCAGATTTATCTAAAAAATTAATGTATTTCATTAATTATGTTAAAATATATTAATTTTAATGTTTTTAATAAAATTTATTTAATACTTCCATTAATTAAACAATTATTACAACATCATTATAAAAAACATTAATTAAATTATTTTTTCCATAAAAATTAAAAATAAATTACTATGATGAAAATAAAGTTATTTCATTTCAAATAAATATTATAGTCTTATTTATATTATGTATAATCCGATATTAAATTTTTTTTACTTATTAAAAATATGAATATGATATTTTTAACTTATCTTTAAATAAAATTTAAAAAATGTCATGTTATCACACAAGTGTCTTAAAAGGTGATAACTTCATCATAATGTTGATTTTTGTGGAAAAATCTCATCTAATGAAATTAGAACAAGTGTTAGGGAAATTTTATAATATTATAATATTATTTATGCGTTTAATTATCAAATTTACTCTTAACCATGGTAAATAAAAATTTACTAAAGTAACTATTCATAATATCCAAAAAAATAAAGTTTATCCTATTAAATCTCAATATAATACTAATTATAGTTATGTATATCCACTTTTTAAAATTCAGTCCATAGGAATTGAAAAATTAAGTTTAATGGTAATGTTGTAGTCATGGCGAGAAAGCGGGTAAAAAGAATGTTCCGAGTTCAATACAATTTTTATATCTAATTTAAATATAAAGAATTATTCTTAATTAACTATGTTGGATTAATATATGTATAATTGATCTATTTTTACTTTAAAATCAATTGAAAAAATAATAACTACTAAAATGAAAAGTGCAGTTTTTAACTACAATGAAATATGTTTCACAATTTTAAAAAAATGAAACTTTTTAAATATATACCTCCAATTCACCCTAATATAATTTCAAAATTATGAATAAAAAAATTAAGGTTATTTTAGCCAATTGAATTTATTCAAGTTCCAAAAATTAACTATATTGTTTTTCATAAAATGACATAAAAAACATTTCATTTGAGAAAATAGTATTTTTAAACAAATAATGACTTTAACAAGAAATTATGTTTTCATTATAAATATTTCTTATTTATATATAACCATTATAATTAATATTTTAAAATTATTTATTACTATTTAGATTAGTAAGATTAATGGCTGGGTCATGACCATCTTATTTAATTAATTATAACAATAAAATGATGTTTCGTGGAAACTCGATGTTGCATGTAACGTGAGCCAAGTCGGTGTTATGTGTAGTACAAGCCCAGTTGGTGACATGTGAATGGATGGTTTTATTTATTGAAATGTATTACATCAATTAAAATTAATATATTTGTCAAAAAAATTGGATTTTACATTATACCCCCCTTAAGATGAATTTATCCCTTGAAATTTATCATACTGATACAAAAAAATGAGGATAATTATGCCTCATCACATCCTCAACTTCCCTAATAGCTTCACATAACTAGTAATTTCTCTACAAAGTTGTGACCAGATGATTGGTTTTGTTTTAGACAACTTTTTCTATACGATCTAGAATTTCAATAGGTTGTTCTTCATAAGCAAGATCATTCTTTAACGATATGACTTTTGAGTTTTGTACATGATAATGGTCAGGTATGTAATTAATTAGGAGAGATAAATGGAACACCTCAAGGACTTGACAAAGATTTGGATGAAGTTACTACTGATAGAATATTTTTCTTTTATGATCAATAATTTTAAAGGAGCTGATATACCTAGGGCATAGTTTCCCATTCTTACTGAATCTCATAACCTTATCCCAAAGAGAATTTATTAGAAACCCATTCTCACTAACTTCAAATTCTAGACCATGTCATCGGTTATCAACATAACTTTTCTATAGACTTTTTACAGACTTGGTATGATTCTAAATTGTTCTCACCTTCTCCACCATATCTTGAAAATTTTTAGGTCCCGATATCTTTCTTTATTCAACTTCATCCCATCATGTCAGATCCCTACATTTCATCCCATATAGGGATTCATAAATAGCCATCTAAATGATTGATTGAAATATATTTTTGTAAGAAAAATCAACTAGAATAAGGTGTTGATCCCAACCACCTTTGAAATCTAGAGAACATGATTTCAACATTCCTTTAGGGTATGAATTGTTCTTTCAGACTGACCATTCATATGAGGATGATAAATAGTGCTAGAAATCAATTCTGTATCAATTGTTTTCTGAAACTTTTCTATAATTTTGAGGTAGACCTCGGTTCCTAATTAGATATAATAGAATGTGGTACTCTATGAAACCTTACCACTTCCTTAATGTATATCCTAGAAAGTTGATCCAGAGAGAAGTATTGTCTAACAGTAATAAAGTGTGATAACTATTAATGGAGATCGACTACCACCTGAATAGAATTAATCCTTTTAGAGGATTGGGGGATTCTAATGAAAAAATCCATAGTGATGATCTCCCATTTTCACTGTATTATGTGTAATAGATGCAACATCCCATTATATTTTTTTCTTCTAACCTTAACATGAAAGAATACCAAGGACTAGGATAAAAATTCTATAATATATCTCTTTATTCCATCCCACCATAATTATAATTCGAAAACACTATGCATCTTAGTACATCTAGGTTGAATAGAGATTGAAGATCTATGAGATTCCTCTAACAACTCCCACATCGAATCTAGTATGGAAGGAATATATGCACGAGACTTAAACCTTATAATTCAATCTTGATCAAGGTTAAAATCAGAATAATGTATGACCTTATTTTTTATCTCCACATATTCCTTCTATTCCTCTTTAATCATTACCAAGATTGAGGGTTGAACATTCAATTGAACAAGATAACGGTCTTCCCCATCCTTTGAGATTTTTAGGTTCATCCTTTTAAAATCCAAAAATATTTGATCATCTATGATCCCCATCATAGAAATACTAGCTTGATCCCTTAGACTAAAGGAATAAAACACCCTGTTTTCTTTCCTAGGGTAGTAATGTATTGAGTAGTCATAATAATTTATCACCTCTAACCATTTTCTCTAGAATATGTTCAACTCCTTCTGTGAGAATACATATCTCAAGATTTTATGATTGTTATATATAAAACACTTTTCACCATAAAGATAATGCCACCATATATTTAATGAAAAAATTATTTCAACTTACTTCAAATCATGAGTTGGACAATTTTGCTTATGAATCATCAATTGTCACAAGGCATAAGAGATAAAAAATTTTGTTCTGCAAAATAACACATCCCAAACCTTTCTTGGACACTATAGATTAAAATACATTCCCACTAGAGGGTAATGTAAGCATAAGTTCATTGACTAACCATATATTTAGTTCCTTTAAATTTTCCTCACATTCATATGTACATAGGAACTTGGAACCCTTCTGAGTTAACTTTGTTAGAGGATGAGATAGTCACGAGAAATTCTCCACAATCCATCGATAATATCTCACTAAACCAAGAAAGATATAGATCGTAGTCACTATGGTTGTTCTAGGATGAAATTTAATATCCTCTTTCTTTCATGGATATACTTTTATTACTTCTCATGATATCATATGACCCAAAAATGAAACCTTTTGCATCCAAAATTCACACTTTTTCAATTTTTCATATTTTTTCTCCTTCCTTAGGGTGTTCAGTACAATTCTCGTGTGGTTGTCTTGATGTTACTTAATTTTTTAATAGATAATAATATAATCTATAAATACTACCAAAAACTAGTCGGGGTAATCTCTAAAGTATCTATTCATCAAATCCATGAATATAGAAAGGGAAATAGTTAGACCAAAAGACAGCACAATATACTCACAATGTGCAAACATTTTACGGAATTTTGTTTTGGGTGTATCCTTTTTATTGACCCAAAATTTATGATATCTAGAATGATGGTAAATCATGGAAAATTATTGATCTTCTCATTCATCATTATGTAAAAGATGATATTTTTATATTGTTACCTTGTTCAACTCCTAGTAATCAGTGAAAAGTCTTATCGAACAATCTTTCTTCTTTAAAAAAAGAACTAATGCACCCCAAGGTGATACAATTTTATAAATGAATCTCATTTCAAGGTTTTCATGGATTTGATTATTCATTTCTAGAAACTCAATAGGGAGATATAATATAGGGGTTCCTTGAAATTTTTGGAGAACCAGGTGTGATATCCATAAATAACTCCACTTCACATTATGGTGGAAGACTAGGAAAATTATTTGGAAAGACATCCAATAATTCATTAAAAATAGGAATAAAATCAATGTCAATTATTTACCTATCCATTTGAGATAAATATCCATTCTGAATGGGAATTGATACCCATACACTATATTCAATTTCTACAATAAATTCATACTTATCACCACATTGATAGATGATCATTGGTTGGTTTGAAACATCAAAAATAACTTTCCATCCATGAAAATTGATTTGGGATCTATATAGATAAATACAATCCATTCCTAAGATGACATAAAACATAACCAGAGGAAGAATGAAATGATTTCAAGGAAACACATTCCTATAAACTTCAACCAGAGAGGAATCATAGACATGAGATGCAATCATCACACCATTTGGGATTTTCAATACTAATTACACATTCAATCATTTTTATGAAATCTTAACACCCTTAGAAAATTCTATATATATGAAAGAGTAAGTAGATCTAAAATCAAATAAGACATTAGTAGTTCTAGACTGGATCATAAGTGTATATTTCACCACATCATTATCGCATCCCACATCTGAAATAGTGATCCCATGAGATTTCCCCTTATCCCTCACCTAAAGAGGTTGTTGATGTAGATCACCATCACTGGACCTTAGGTTTGGTTACTGGTTAGCATAATTCTTATTCTCTTTAAACTTGTAGGACTGAAGTGTGGGAGGTACATTTTTTTCTCCTTTCTCTCCATTAAAACTTTTAGATAACTTCTTCCACTACTTCAGCAATAAAAATCCTAATAACCTCCATTTTTGTAATCAAAATATTTATTAAACCCCTTAAGAAAATTTACTCTATGCTTCTTCCTACACTTATTGAATAAAGTAAATCTCCTCCTTTTCTCTTCATGGTTTTCAAATTTCAATTTAAACCCCATATTCCTCTTCTTGTCAAAACTAGGAGAATGGTACATGACTCCACCCTCCATTTCAACCTGTATTTCAAAACAAAAACTCTCTTTTTATCTAATAATGTATCTTATGGATAATGCCCATCTAAGATATGGATTTAAGACACTAAAGAGCCTATCGACTTTACTTTTGAGTTGGATGATAATTCCTAAAGCTTACATAACAAGTCTAAAGAAATAGGCCTCCTAGGTACTGAAAAATTCATCATCCCTTTGCTTCAACTCAAGGAACTCTTTCTCCATCTTGGTACAAATAATCTGAAGAATGTAATTATTGAAAATTAATCTCTTTAACTGATCCCAATACATCAATTAAATTTCATCATTCTATCTCGTATTATTAATTAGAGTCCACCACTGGTCCGCTTTTCCATCTAACTAATAAATATCTAGAATAAATTTCTCATTATTTCGACACTTAACAACATAGAATATATTTTCATTAGTACAAATTCATTTTTCAGAGAAAATTAGATCATAGTACCCAATTATAGAAGGTAAAAGTTTCAAAATGGATGGATCAATAGAATATTAATCCCTCATTTTATCATTTGGACGCACACAATGATTCATATCTTAAGAATGTAATGTGATTATACCAACATGATTTTGCATTCTAGATCCCATAGCATTCGGTTTCTCAAAAGCAAAATCATTGGGTTGTCTGTCATAATCACCATTAATATGATTCCTTTAGGTTCCAACTATTAACTAAAATCAAATGCGTAGAGTAAGAAACAATTATCATAAAGAGGAACCACATAATCATTAAAATTCACTTATAGAATGTATAAATTATGACACCTTCCTTAATCTATGACACATCAGGTTCATCCTAGGTTATTCATAGCCAACATATATTTAAATCCTTTATAATGTTTTATGAAGATTTTATGAATTTCAAAATAATATCCCCTAGGGTTGTCTACTAATTGTTCAATAAGGCTTATTAGCATGTACCAGGTTACGATCAGGTCAGGCCCGATGCACCTTGTCGTAGTTGTTACCCCTAGGTACATTTGATCTAGAGCCACATCCACTTGTAGTATCTAGACAAGAATATATTTCTATGAATCCACTCACTCTATTCTTTATCAAAATTCCAAGAAATTTTAATATTATTTTACATATACATATAATTATCCTTATAGATGGGATTAGGGTTCTCACTAAGGTTTTCTCATCCTGGTTTGAATAGTTTAACTAAAAATTTTATCTGATACCATATATATTAATTCTCATTTTTCATAAATTAACATTACAATACATTTTCAGAATATTTAATACATTAGACAAATATACTCCCAAATACTATATTAGTCTAGTTCCTTTGGAAACATGGGAACATAAATAATGGTACAAAATTGTTGTACATTATCTCCCACTATTTTTTTCCTTACTAACACCCTTCTTAGACACATCAGACATAATACATGTCCTTATTATTTGGTGAAATGAAACATAAAAAGTTGTGATATCAGATGCTCAGTAAGGGTAAAAAAAGGATATATGTAAAGATAATCATGATCATAAGGGTTTCAGAAAATGATCATGAAAATATAAGATCAAACCATTTATATAAATATCATAAACATAAATCATGTCATAAAGATTAGCAGTTTTTTGGAACGAATCATAAGGAAATAAAGAACATGATCCATGAAAGTATAAAATAGGAATAAAACATAGAAATATAGAAAACATGTAATCATATAATAATTATTTACATAGTAGTCAAGCATCGCTTCTTATCCCATCTTGGTAGTATGGGTTCACCTACCACACCATCATGGTAGTTATGGTTCACTCTCATAACCATATTAGTGGATAAATTTCATTATTTCTTTCTCATGAGATATAAATATTTATCTAATGAATTGGAAGGAGATATAGGTCCCACCTATCTCATAATGAAATCAAACATACATGTTCCACAAGATCGTGAAAAATCATATTATAACCCATGGAAAAAAAATGGGTATCATAAACAAGTAATCATATCACAATCTATTGAAAAGAGATAGGTTTCATAATCATTTCATCAAAGAATAACTCATAAAAAGAATTGGGTTTAATAATCGTATAACACCTAAAATAGAAATTGGTTTCTTAAACAACATTCCATAAAATATAAACCATTTAGATAAAGAACATAAATAGATCTTATGAATCATTTTACAGAAAGGCATGAGTAACACCAATTAATGTATTCTCATATAGGAAATAAATTGTAATGATCATTTAAAACCATTTCTTGAGGAAAATATCCTTTCATCTTGGAAAACAATTTCTTTTGTAAAAATGCCACACAAGATTAAAAGGAAACATTTTCCTTCAAAATAAAATTGAAAGAATATAAGGGATGCCTCAAGGAATTATGACATCATGAAATTGGAAAAAAAAATTCATGTCATATAAGTTAAAAAGAGACATTCTTCCCATCCCTTTTTTGGAATTAAAAAACTACCACATTAGGAAAATGACAAAAATAATCTTTTCACACATATGTAAAATTTGATTTAAATAATTGTAGAAGGATGGTAAAAATATTTTTGGAATTTATTTACGAAACCTAGAAATAATAGATAAATATTCCCTCAGAGAAACCTATTTATAAAAAATATGGAATAATAATAATGTTTTGAAGTTAACACTTATCTTAGATACGATTTCCTTCAAATGTATCTGAAACACCTCTTCTTCAACAAGCTCCCTCTAGATATCCTCTTAGCATCACTAGAGTTGGTCAGTTGAGAAGACCAGTCCCTATAAAACTTGTATAAGGATGTTAGGAGTAGAAATGGGTAGGGTTTTTTTGAGATATAATTCTTAATGTGGTGTGAGGAAGTGAGGGAGGAGGTTCCATTTTAAAAGTGAGAGGAGGGGAACTCTTGGAAACACTCAAAATTTTAAATTAATATAAATTTATTTTTAATTTAAAATAGATCCAAAGTGTTTTATTTAGTCTCTAAGATTAATATGGGTCTAAATATTCTTAAATAATTATTATTAGAGATGTTTATGTCACAGTATTAACCTTATATTTTTGACTTTAACCCTTAGCTAAGCACTTTATCTTTTACCATGACAACTTAGCTTTTTTACACTTTAGGGTTAATATATTCACTATAAAATGTCAAACGAACCCCAAATAGATCACTGATGAAATTTTAAAACTTATTATAGTTAGTCTGTAGAATTTTATATTTTTATGAATTTTATATCATTTAATAAAATATTATTTATTTTAAATAATCATTTATGTCAATTTTGATACTATTAAATATTTTTATTTCAAAAAATATCCTAACTATATGATAACTTCAAACTGAATCTTCTAATATATCACTAACATGTCAATGTTATCTATCAAATTCTTGTATGTCATTAATTATGATAAATTATATCAATTTAAATATTTTTAATATATTTTTTGTGATAAATCTATAAATTAAAAAATAATAATTGTATAGTCATTATTCAAGACATTAATTAAATAATTTATTATTTAAAAATTAAAAATAAATTTTCATGATGATGATAAATATATTAGATTTAATTTACTATTTATAGACGAATTTATCTTCTGTATAACCCTATATTAAAAATGAATTGGTTATTAAAAATATGAGTATGACATTTTTAACTTATCTTTAATTAAAATATAATAAATTTCATATTATTACCCAAGTGGATTAAAAATGTTATAATTTCTTCCTAAGGATTATTTTTTTAATCCTACTCATCCAACTAAATTAGGAGAAGCATTTGGGTAATTCGATAATATTAAATTATTATTTTTACCTTTAATTTCCCGATTTAGCCTTAACCATTGTAAATAAAAATTTACTAAATTTATTATTCATAATATCTCAAACAAATTATGTTGATACTATTACACTCTAAATATAATACTTATTACAACCATGTATGTCCATTTTTCTAAAATCAACCCACAGAAATGGAAAAATTATGTTTAATTCCAATCCCAATGTCGTGGTGAGAATGAAGGTAAAACAAACGTTCGAAGTTCGATAATTTTATTTATATATAATTTAAAAAAAATATTCTAATGAATTAAATTATTTTACTATTTGTATAATTTATCTATTGTGACTTTAAAAATAAATTTAAATCATAATAATTATTTAAATGAAAATCGAAGTTTTTAACTACAATGTAGTATTTTAAACTATTTTTAAAAAATAAAACTTATCAACTATATAAAAATAATAACCCTAAGATAATTTGGAAATTTTTAATTAAAAAATTTAATTAATTTTTTGAAATTAAATATCTACATGTTTCTAAAATAAATTTTAATGTTTTTCATAAAAGGACATGACAAATAGTTCATTTGAGATGATAGTGTTTTTAAACATATAAATACTTTATCGAAGATAATGTTTTAATTATAAATATGTTTTATTTATATAAAACCATTATCAATAATATTTTTAAATCGGTTATTACTATTCATATTACTATATTTAAAATCTAGGTCATATCCATCTTATTTAAATAATTGTAACAATAAAATGATGTTGCATGCAAACTCGATGTTGCATGTAACGTACACCAAGTCGGTGTTGTGTGTAGTGAAATCCAAGCTGATGTAATGTGATAGGATTGTTTTATTTAGTGAAATGAAAAACATCAATGAAAATTAGTTTATTTGAAAAAATCTTGGGGGGGGGGGTTTAGGAAAATCTATATGATGTAATCCTCCTTTGATGCTCCCATTGATAGTCTTCAAAGGGTACGATGATACTAGTCGAGGCCATCAGTTCTTCCATATGTGTTTATTAGACTTTATAAAAATCGTTAATGTATAATAATTCTAAAATTCATGATGAAACAGTTATATTATGAATATTTAATATTCTTAATGGTCTTCTAAATCCAAGATACTATATTGGTCCACAATAACCAAAGTAGTGCATGTGTTTTCTATAAATATAAAGAATTTACTCAAACAAAAAAGGAATTTAATTTATAAATTTTTAGGTCATTATAGAACATCTTTCGTCACTAACATACTATTTCAATGACTCTTCAGTGTATTCTTCTTGATTTTTCAATCAAGGCACCCAATCCCATCACCAATGGTCTTAGCTCTCCTTAAATTATATATCTCAAGATTGCTATATTCCTACCACTAATGGTATGACTTCTCCTTAAAGACTATATATCATGGTATCTCACTGTCGGATGAAACTTATCTAACCTTATCATCTTACCATTACAACACACTTATTCCTTATTGAGGATTCATATAGTCAACTATAACTATGGTATCACAGCACCTCATAGATCAACCATCAATGCATCATTCACTATTGCTAACAAGATACATGGGATACCACAAACACGGTGACCCCTTTCCTCTTGATATTGGTGGACTACATCTTGAGAATCTCTCTCTATTGATTTTCACCAGATGCTTCTCCTTTTAAATCCTTTACAACTTACTTTTTTAAATATATGTAGGATATGAAATTTTATATCCTAAATTTCAAAAACACCATGTATTTTCCATGTTTAAAAATCAAACACTTATCCCATATAAGTGTATATGAAAGATATATCTACTCATGAAAAACACATGAAAAATTATATATGTGATAGAAGAAAAGATATCTCTTATTCAATTAAATATCTTATCTCATGTTTATAAACACCGATGGGATAAATCCAATCAATCTCCCATTCATTATATCAATAGAGATACAATAGTTTCTTCACCATATCTGAATCTACATTGAACTATCAAAAAAGACAAAAAATATAAATATATTTCTTTCTCATAATCATGACCACCACCCAATCTAGAGTACCCATAGAAGAAAATCCCCCTACTCAAAATCTCCAATAAGCTATCACATCACCTCAATTATTAATTTTTAATAATTTATTCACCATTTTCACCTTTTAATGAAAATAATTACATGTTATCCCTAAAACACCTATCATGGACTTATTTATCCTCCAAACCTTATTCCACTTCACACAAGTGGACATTATTTAATTGAAAATTTTCAATAATTCCAGAAAACATTACAAGCTCGAACCATTGCCTTTGAAACCACTAAGATTGAGTTTCATAATGCCATATAGAAAATATATTGTGACAATTTTTTGGAAATGATGAAATAATTTAAGTGAAATCTTATGCAAGAACAAATTAAATGGAATCAATAGACCATATGTTTAACATGGAAACAAAATCTGGTACAAAGGTTTAATAAACCATGGGGAAACAATGAATCATAGAGTACAAAATCCAAGTAATGCTCAAAATTTAATTAAAATAAGGGTGTAGAAAGACCAATATGAAAGAACATGCAAATATGCCTAATTATACTCTCTAAAAATAAGCTCTAAAACTCTATTCTCAAAAATAAATTTGTGAAAAACATCACCATTATGTAAGAAATAGACACTACCTCAGAGATCATATTTGAAAAAACACCATCATCAACTTACTATTGTAATCCCTCTTCAACATATTCTCCATAATCTATCAATAAACGACCTCAATCTTGATACAGATGGTATTACCTATTTTTAAAGATTATATCTCATGTTTTATCATCATTGGATGCATATCCTTGAACCATAGTACATCACTACCACATTATACATGTTCCTTGTTGATTCATTGCATAGGATACTACAAACTTGGTATACCACCATCTTGTAGATCCCTCCTTGATTCTTCATTCAACATTATTAATGATATGCATTAGATTCCATAAATATGGGTCCCCCTTTCTCTTGATCTTGGGAAGACTACATCTGGAGAATCTCTCCCTCTATTGATCACCAAAAACTATTTCTCCTTTTAAATAATTTACGATTTCATTTTTCAATTACAAGTATAATAAAATATTATACCATAAATATACAAAAAAAATGTATCCTACATGTTTAATAACACTTTTATCATCTAGATAGATATAAAATATATATATCCCCATGATAAACACCTACAACCTTATCTACGTGATAAAAAATGATATCTCTAATTCAAAAAATTATTTAATCTTAAATTTGAAAATACCCATGTGATGAATAATATTAATCTCCCCTTTAGTCGATCAATAGATATACCATACAATAAACTCAGTTGGGCTAAAAAAATATAGGAATAACACCAACCATCAACCTTTTTAGAAAACATTCTGTCCTCGTTTTATAACTCTGAAGAAAAAACTAGACTGTTCCCCCTTCAAAATAAATCCAAACACTCATGTCTTCATTATATATAAATTTTCATTATCCTTTAAAACAAGACTGAACACATAAATATACATCTATATAATAATGGTGATCTCCACACAATCTGGACAACCCATAGAAACTAATTTCTCCCCCTTCTTAAAATTCTATGAGCATTTAGTTTATCACCTCAATTTTAATTTTTTAATTCTTTCTTCAAAATTTTCACCATATAAAGAATAAAATATGGGTAATACCTGGAAGATCTATCATGTACTTATTTATCATTCAAACCTTATTCTATATCACACACATGCACGTGATCCTCTTGAAAAATTCCAAAACTCCAAAAAACAATTATAATCCCATACAATCACCTTTGATACCACCATTGGGAATATTCCCAATCCTAGAAAAAAATAACTTGTGTTAAATTTGTGAGAAACGATGAAACATTTAAAGTGAAGTTTTATGGGAGAACAAATATAAAATAATTAGCATGCATGAATTGAATGTAGGAAATCCTTTTTTAGAATTTTTTTAAAACCCAAGAGGTATCTCTGAAATATACACTATGAATAAGAGAATAAAAAATCCATGTAATTCCCAAACATTAATTTCAATGAGAGTGTAGAAAAACCTATGTGAAAAAAATTTGATAAAAATCATTTCCCTATCTAATATATATCTTGAAATCTCCATTCTTGAAAATTATTTTGTGGAAAAACATAACTCTTATATGACAATGATCCACTACCTCAGGGTTTGTATCTGAACATGTTTTTTCATTACCCTACTAGTTCAATGCCTCCTCAACATCCTCTTATTGATTTTCCAATTAAGGAACCCAATACCAATGAAGATTCCCTATCCTATTCATGAATTATTTCCCTCATGTTTTTTTTCTTCCTGACTTTGATGGTATACCCTCTCCTTGAATTGTATATCACATGGTTTCTTTCAATCAGATGAAAATTCTTGAACCTTATCACATAATTATCATGTCAAACATATTCCTTGTCTAAAGAGCCACACCGACTACCAAAAACATAGTATCCCAACACATTTTAGATCCACCTTCAATGCATCTTTCACCATGTCTAATGATACACATAGGCTACCACAATCATGGTGGTTCCTTCCATATTGATCATAGTATACTATATCTTTTCAATATCTCTCTCCAATTATTAATTCCAGCTGCTTCTACTTTTAAATCCTTCATAATTTCATTTTTTAAATACAGGTAAGATATAAAATATTATTTCTTAAATTTACAAAGGACCATTTATATACCATGTTTAATAATAAAATAATTATCTCATTTAAATAGATATAAAACATCTATATCCTCATGATAAATATATGCAAACTTATCTGTGAGATATCAAAAAAGAAATATCTTATTCAAAACACCATCTTATTTCAAATTTGGACACACCCATTAGCTGAATCCTATCCTTGATCTTATACTGAAACATTTGGAACCTAATAAGATGAGTTTAACCAGTAGTTCACAAAGGATCCTGTATAGTAGAATATATTCATAAATATATGATTGGGATAGAATATTGTATTAGTTTTATTATAATAAAACAGATGATTCCATAGATTATTCCACATAGATTTATCATATTATAAATAATTATTAAAATAATCTAATTTTTATTATAAATACTGATTTTAGAATAATATAATTTCCATTCCCATACATGGGGAATTTTTTATTGACTAGATTTAATTTATTTTCTCTCATTTTAGTAAAGTAAATCATATTTCCCCTTTTAATATATGTTTTATTTTTTTTAATATTATCCTCCATCTTATGTGATGTACCATACATTTGTAATTATATGTTAATAAACTAATAACCCAATGTTTTTATTCTTATTGGAGGATATGGTTGCCAAGTCCCTATGAACATTTCATTTTAAGATTTTATACGCGTCCATGATGAGATCATTGAAGGTTTTGGGGCACAATGAATGTGGTTGGGCCCATGTCCAACAACAGGTTTTCATGAACTCCTTTAGATTTATCCCCATATTTCGAGGAAATAGAATCCTCCGAATAATTAAGATATGATCATCACATATAATTTATAATTAATTTATTTAGATTAAAAATTACCTCACATTGGAATTATTTCTTTATTGAGTAATTAATTAACCACATATTGGTGCACCGTCAGTGCGGTGAGATTATTAAATAGTTGAATCCATATACACATGATTTACATGTGCTCAATGAACCTCTAATAATCATCATATAACTTTAGGGTTCTTTCATGGATAGTTCTAATTCGTGCCTTGATTCTTGTTGGTCACAATAAAATACTTCAAGGCGAGAAGGTATTTCTCGAATTCTCTCTAGACGTGAAAGGGTGGAGGGGGTTGATCTCCATTCTTGAGATCATTATAGATAAATTTATCTTTAGAGATTGAAAATATTATCTCCAAAAATCATTGTGCACAATAAACATTAGGTTTGACAATAATATAATTTGTTTTGTATTGAGATAGAGTTATAGAATAATAATTTCACATGATCTCTTATAATTCTCTTAATCCCCAGCAAACTCCATGTCTAAATAATAATAATATAATTATTTACATGACATGTGATAAAGTCGTAGATAAATACGTATCATTTATTGAGAAAATAAATTAATATTTATTCAAACTATATTTTATATATCATTTCCATCAGACTATTACCTTGGTCCATCTTTCCTCTTCGATATTCACCAAACATTAAATAATGAATATTTATTTAAATAAATAAATATTATTGAATTATTCACCAATAAATTAGTAAAAACTATATTCCGAAAACTAGAGAATAAATATTTAAAAAATATTAATGTTAAAAATAAATAATTATTTGTTACCTTGAGAGTTAATATAAATAAATAAATATTCTATATTCATGTAATTAATAATTACCTGGAAAATAAATATTTATTTAATATTCAAAAATAATAATTATCTCGAATAATTAGTGATTTAATCTATGTGACCAATCAAATATGAATAATCATTAAGCCACATTTGAAAAAAAAATATTTATTTGATTT
This sequence comes from Viscum album, assembly GCA_963277665.1. NCBI lineage: Eukaryota > Viridiplantae > Streptophyta > Magnoliopsida > Santalales > Viscaceae > Viscum > Viscum album. Next base: position 441,364 of record CAUJRU010000144.1, read on the forward strand.
GTTAAATTCATATAGAAGTTAACAGAGGTTCTGAATACACTTAGTCTATGACCCTTTCAGACACTTTCTCAGTAGCATTAAGAAATAACACCTAAAATACAATGTTATCATCTTGGAAAAAATTGAGACATATATAGAGAATGAAGTTGAATTATTCAAGGATAATTACAATATATGAACATATATTGTATAATACAATCCATTTTTATTGATATCTATCATCCGGAAATTTTCATACTGGTGTCATCAACCTATGTGGTCAATTTATTATTTTATTGAAATCATAGAAATGAAATAAATGATATAAAATTAAGTCCATTTAATTATTTATTATGTTAAATTTCTATAAAAGGGCTTAGGATATCAACTTCTGTTAATAAACAGAAGTAAAAAATACATTCTCATGTTATTCATTAATACATATAACTGATGACATGCCCAACATAACCTAATTCCTATGAACATGTTTTCTCATGGTTTCAGTTAGAAAATAAAAGTGAAAGAATATTAATATACATTAATAATAATCTTTTCATGATTATTACATAGGTTCGTATATAATAACATCCAATAAAACATATAAATGTAGGTTTATACTAGCTGTTCATGTTCTCATAACCTCATCTCTTGAGATTACCAAGGGTGTACAACATGAGATTGTATCTAAAAGTATTTTGAGTTTCCACCCTTGATATCCTATATCATTTTTGTCATGTAAAATGATATCATTAGTTCACATAACATATATTTATGAATATTTCCATATCACTTATAGGTCCAAAAAATAGTGGGTAACTACTCCAACCTATCAGTGAGATTGGTACCATTAATACATTGTTATATACAATGTCACATAAGAGAAAAATAATGATGTGATAAGATATTAATTAACATTCAACATCATAAATATTTATGTTAATTAATTTACATTGTAGTTGTCTCTAAGGCACTAACACCAACAATCTGGAGGTATGAGGATCTTGATTAAGAACGAAACCAACACCCTTTCCCACTATCATTTTTATTTTTTACATAAAATATTTAAATTATTCATCTCATCTTATTAATCACTCTATTTATGATAAAATTAGGTTATTAGAAAGATAAAAAATATTTAGTGAATTAATGTTTTGTAATGGTGACATACCGCAACCGAGGTATGTCTATCATTTCACATAATAGAGGAGATGATTTTTTGTGTTCTAAAGAGGATTCAAATGTTCATTGATTTTCATATTTTATGTGGAAGGTGGTTAATTAAACAAAGGTTTTATTTGAGTTAATAGATAGATTGAAATAAATTTAATATGGTAATGAAGGATTCTAAAATCCAAACCTTTGGATCAATCACATTATTTATAACTTTTTTTGTTTCTATTTCATGTTCCTTTCTAAATTTTTTCAAAATTAATTCCATTCATACATTTTTTAACAAACTAAATATTTCAAAAAATATTTTAATGCATGGTCTTCACTTCTTTTTCTCTTCTAATGTTTTAAATTATTTTATTATTAAAAATAAAAAAACATAAATGATTGTCACTCAATTTTAATACACAGAAAAAGTGGGACTCTGTGATAGACAACCTAGAGTTAGCCACCAGGACACACCCTTCAAGGATTTAAAAAAATACATTTTGAAGTGTTTTTGAATAATAATATATCAACTTTTCCTCTATTTTCAGGGAGGATTCATTAGATAGGTTGTTCATTCATCACTGTGTAAATAATTGTTTCCTCTTAACTTATTTTTCTATTCTATCCATAATTGGGAATAACAGAAATATTAATATCATTATTATATAATAGATCCTAACATATATTCATAATTCTACTGTGTGAAAAGAATTATAGTATTGGTTTGGGAACTCTCCATGAACCAACAAGTGAACCATTTGTTCTTCCTATAGGCACCCATATAAGAATTCAACTACTGACCACTTGAAATGAACAAGTTACCCATAATGAACAACAGTGAATGATTTTATGGTTTCTATTACAATAATGAAGTAAATAAAAAACATAAAATTCCTTTATAATAAGATAAATAGGATCCCAAAAACGTAAATCTACTCTCAACCTTCGCCACACACCCAAAGAACTAAAAAGAGATCAAAGAGATTAAAGAGATAATTGAAATGATGAATTCGACTCTCAAATAATTAATGGATATAGGACCACAGCCATAAGAGAAATGGGAATTCATCCCAATGGTATTCAATAATGGTGACATTAAAGGGGTGGGATAACAATTTTAAAACCACTCACTCCCAATTATTTATACTCTCCTTCATAAGGATATTCATGATGAACAAGGGATGTAAATTAAATAATTACAAAAGCATTCCATAGAATTTAACTTCTTTTTTGAATAGTTTTACTAAAAATTAATAAAACAAGATCTCTCATATGGTGAAAGTGAATATTCATAATGTATTGTGTATTACTATGATATATTTGAGGATAGTGACACCACCCTAATTATAGTGAATTTTGAATAAAAGTTATAAGACCCACTATTTATAACTCTGATAAAAAAATTCCTAATATAAATTATTAATGAATAAGTGTTTCAAAAAAAAATAGGGAGACAAACATAAATTCAATTAAATTCATTCTAATTTCATTTAAACAAAGTTATAATCAATTTCCATTTATTTTGAGATTATAAAATCAGCTATATTTGAGAATGATTTGAGATATGAAGAGGTGGATAAACTGAAATAAATAATTAAGGAATCTAAGTGTATAATGTTACAAAATATGGTAGTAAAGTATGAAGAGGACAAAATAAAAAACTCTACCAAATGGCTGAAGAAATAGGACATAGAGAACCTATACATCATATTTTTTCGAACTCGTGACATAATTATTTTTGGGAGCATAAAAAAGGTGGAGGCACTAAAATATCCTAGAATAAAGGCCTCAATAAATATATTTTTGTTATCTTGAATAAATAAAGTATAAATATTTGAGGAATAAAAATGTATTGGTTGTTCTTTTCATTTAAAAAACCCTACTGTCATATTGGGGATAACCTACTAACTATCTAGTTATAGAATATAAAACCATAATAACATTTTTTGGGGTTACACCCCAAACATCTTATTTAATATTTAGTTTTTAGTTTATTTTAGTTTAATATATTTTTAATAATTTTTTTGAAATTTCCCAAAATATTTTAATTAAGGTACCTATATACATGAACTTTAAATCAAAATTTTGTTTTTTACACTTTGAAAATAAACATTTAGGTGTGTTTTCTTTAATTTATTTTTTGTATAATAATGTGTATATTTTAATTTATAGGTAATAAGGATAAGATAACATATTATATAAAACATGAACAATGATTTGAGATTATATATAGGTTTTACTCTTCACATTTATGAAGTATCAATCCTTTCCAACACTTATTGTTTTCATTTTCCATATCAATTTCTACATAATAGGAATATATATACATATAAATTACTTCAGAGATAATTGAAAATCAAGTGTGGGGGATGAAAATTTGATTATTAAGAGTTTTAAAAAACATTTTACACACTTTTAACAATTGTGAGGTAAATTACTTTGTTTTTTGGAAAAATAATGATTAAAATGGATGTTCATAGTTGATATTTTTCTAAACATTATATTTTCAAAACATTCTTTGGAGTTTAATGTATTTTTGAAACCCTTTCCTTATTAGAACTATCTAGTATAAATTGTCTCATATTGAGAGCTCATCAAAACAATTTTGATATATTCTTCCCAGTAACTTATATTCTTGAGTAAAGTCGTATATTGTATTTTCATCTAGAACTATGTTTTAAAATTCATTAAAACTATTGAGAATAAAGTAATTTCCTATTTTGATTAATGTACTTATTTCTAATGAATGCTAATATTTTACAGTTTAAGGAATACCCTAAAATTTTCCATTGGATGCCCCCAACAACCCTGAAATACCTTATAGGTTAACCAAATTATAAGCCTAACTTCCATACATACCATAAATCTAGTATAAATTTCATGATAAATGTTAAAAATGAGTGCGGGGGGAATTTGGATATTTCTTGTGTTATAATGGAAAGAGTTATATTATACGGGAATGTAGACTAGAGTTGTCATTTAAGGGTAGGGTAAGAAGTCATGTCACACCCAGGATCACATAATGATGAATGAATCCCTTTATGTTTTTATTATTTTTATTTTTGGGTTAGTCACAGGATGGTAGAAGTGTTTTGGCTTGATCGGGGTAGCAGGAAGCCACTAACGCGATGGTTAGGTCAGTAGAACACATGTACGATTGTAGGAGCCTCTATATAGTCAGTCCAATCCCTATATGTGTAATAATTCTCCCTCTGCCCACCAACTAGACGGTGGGATTCTAATGGGTAAAAAAATTCTACCTGCACCCACAAGTTTTCTAGTGGCATCACTGGAGATAAAAATTATTATTGGTGAAATCATGAATCCCACCGATTTTTTTTGTAATCTGCCTTAATTTGACCTTTCAACCATAATCATATTTATCTCAATTTTGTAGGTTCAAAGGTGATGTTTTTTCCTCTTTAGGTTCTTGTGTACACTTTCTTCATAATCTAGTAAGAGGAATCCTTCTAATATGTTTTCTCGCTTATTTCTCCTTGTGATCAATTTAAATTGAGACTATATCATTAGATATAGCATAAAGGTAGAGAATTTACCATTTTTCTTTAATTATAAGTTCTTTTTGACCCGATCTCATTCCCTCATCACTGACTTAAAGAGGAAATGTTGTTTTATTGTCCTCAGGGTTGTTGTCTCTATCCTATAGTCTAACCCTTGGCATGCCATATGTCATTTAAATATTTCATTTGGAGTTGATTGTGAATTTTTTTTTTGAAATTTTAATTTGAATTTTATGGATTTGATTTTTTTTTAAAAATTTTATTTTTTTCATGGAAGCTATTTGAAACGTGCTTTCTGTTTGATAAATTACCTCAAAGATGTCTTCAAAAGGAAAATGGGTTTTCAAGAAAAAACGTTTATATCACTATAGAAATGTTTTATAAATATGTGTTCTTGTATTTTAAATGTATTATTATTTGGAAATTTTTTATGAAACTTTTTTTTTTGTTATGATTTTGAAAATGTTGATTGCATTTTTTGGATTCCTTTAATGAAAATATGATATAATAACACACTTGAGAGACCTTGGGGTATAAGGAAAACCAAATAAAGAATATAACTAGTGTTTTTAATGATCATTAGGGGAGGATATCTTAATTTCATGGAGACAAGGGGTTATAATTTCTATGAGAGAGAGGTTCATGAACATTAAGAAATTCATATATTGTATAGTGTTCTTTAGAGATTCTTAGAGTTTTGGTTGTGTCTACCCTAATGTGATATATTTACCACTTCGTTTATTTGAGACTGAATTAAATGAATGATATTTAGATATTATTATTTTACCACTTACCCATTCTATATAAATTGATGGTCCAAAACAGTTTCTTTATCTATTTATGCCACTAAAAATATATAATGACATAATTATTTGTTTAACTGATTATGTAAAATTTTTGTAAAGAAATGGGATGATTTTTGAAAAGGAAACCTATGGATTATTTATAAATGTAAAATGATTTATTTTTTTGCTTTTTAGAAACCTATTTTAATATGAACCAATGGAGGCATTTGGTTAGACATTGCATATATTCTTTATTGGTATCCTACTGGGCATTTATGCTCACACCCTACTTTTTTTTCAAAGTTTGTAGCCTTGGTTTTATAAGATATACGTAAAAGGAATAGAATCATGTAATTGTAAGATCTCCTTGCTCATGATTCCTACTGGTGTGTTGGGATTGTGTTCACTTATAGTCATGTGGAGATGGACCTAGGGGTGTTTCGGGTTCTATATTTTTGAGGGTCTTCTTTTTGAGTTTTGAGACCTTGTTATCTAGATGTTGGATGTGAGATTTTTGTTTATTACTTTTTACATATTTTATATTCTGGTTATCTACTATTTTTTTATGTTTTTACCTTTATCAAATATTACTTTTGATGTTGAAATCATTCTAATATTCTCTGGAATGATACAAATGTTGTTTTCATTAGAACGTGGTGAATGGGAATGTGATTCAGGCGTTGTAGTGGGTCAATTTGTGTGAAATTATGGGCTTACCCACATTGGTTAGTTTAAAATTTGTATCAAGAGGATAATTATCATTCAATTAAATAATATTCCCTGTGAATCACCCTATTATGTTATTATGTCATCAATATAATATAGATAAGACTATCATAATTGAAGAGGTAGTGTGCGAGTGTTCCTCGATAACTCAATTTCATAAAAATTTTCAAAATACCATGTGAATTATAGGGTTTTCCAATGTTCTTTCTAAAGGTTTTAATTTTTTTATATTTAGTTATTACTTTTTTATGTTAGGGAATCAAATTTTTGTTCAAATTATTTTCCACCCTCATATTTTATTAACTATTATTCCTTATAGGATAATACCTACGATTGCTATAGAGGATGTTACAAAGTAAGATCCATTGGTGAGTCCTCCTGTGGATCATGTTATAGTGAAACTATTGTTCATATGATCCAATCTATGTGTTAAGCCACCAATGTTTGACCGATGTGAAAGTTATATCATGCTTTAGTGTTTAGTAATAATCATCCACTGATATTACATGTTGAAAATGTATCACAAGATGGTGACGAATAGATCAAAAGGATCTAGAGTATTTTCTACTTTCTCAAAACAGTATAAGACTCTATGGTTGTCTTTACCACACACATGATTGAAGGGATGGGGAGTATGTGTTAAGAAACTATCATGCAAGAAAAGTTTCATAAATATCTCACTTGAAATACCTTCAATAAATCCTTCAACCAATAGTTCTACCCTAAGACACTGAGAGAAATGAAATAATGGGAGTTTATTACATTGGAGTAGGGAGATCGATATATCATGCGGAATGAAGCTTTGTTTTTCTATATGGTTCACTTGACTCCACATCTTGATTCTAATGATTACCTAAATTCATGAATGATTGAAATGAGTTTAAATATAGATATCTAATCTATATTGATTATTATGTGTTTATCCACCTATATAAGGGTTTTTAACAAGGATGATATGTTCGAGGTAGACATATTTTGGATAACATGGATCTTTGGGTAATCAATGATAGAGACAGGTTTCCATAATTTTCTTTATTATCAAAAAAGTAAGTGTGATAGCCAATGCCATGGAGGAAGAAAGAATCCACAGAAGGCATCAGGGAATATTGAGGTGGTGTGTTACCAATGTAAAAAAAAAGGACACCTCAAAAATGATTATCGGGATGAACCTAAGGTGTGTCACACTTTTGGGAAGTCTGGTCATCTTCAATGTTTCTATAAGAGAACATCTAATGGAAGTAGACCTCGATCCACCTTAACCAAGGGTTATCAGTTTAGACCTTATATTGAAAAGTGTGTGGGATATAAAACACCTTAAAATTCATGTTATTAGGTGTAAAAGAAAGGGAAAGATGGGGTTGGAAATTTTTATGAAGTTGAGTGTACACTAGATGAGATAGAGGTCAAGCTAGCTACCATGAGAGGTACTATTCATATAATATTCTATTGTTATGTATTTGTTTGATATAAGAATAACTCATTATTTTATATAATCAGTTATTATTGATATATTATGATTGTTTATTGAGATCATGTATTTCTTGATAAATATTTCAACTCCTTTGGGAAATAAGTTGGAGTATTTAAATGACTTGAGTGTCTGGCAATGATCGTAGACTATAAAACTGTGTGGTACATATTTTTCCATGATCATAAAATCATTGATCATATAATTGGAATGGATTGGATGATTTTATATAAAGATTAGATCAATTGTTATCATCATTAGTTATAATTTCACTCTCCATATGGATCCACACTTCTATTTTAGGGTGAGTGGGATCCAAGGTCAGGGAGAATAGGTCACATTACTCTTAATTATGAGTTGATTTCATGATAGTTTTTATCTTTATTTCCTCATTTTGTTGATCCATGTATTAGTGGTCCTATTCCAATGGTGGTTTTTGAGTATCCAAATTTTTTTTCAAATGTTTTCTCTAGGTTACTACCCCATAGGGAAGTTAGAGGTCTCTATAGACATATTTCTGAGGAAGATACCACTTTATATATCATTATACCATATGTAATCCATTGAATTAAAATAATTAAAGGTTGATCATGAGGATCTTTAGGATATGAGATTTATTTATACTTGAATTTAACTTTGTGGTTCACTAGTTCTATTTTAAATAAAGGTTGATGGGAGTATATTTCTTTGTGTTGATTTTTCGATACTCAACCAGGTGACTGTAATGAATAAATATCCCTTACCTAATATTTTTGACCTTTTCTATCATCTTAAGTGGGATCAATCGTACATGAAAATTGATCTGATATTGGGGTACCATCATTTGAGGGTCTTATAAGAAGATATTCCTAATAATAAATTCAATTGTAGTTATAAACATTATGAGTATTTTTTTTTCCATTTAGAATTAGTAACACTTGTGGTGTGTTTATGGCATTTATGATCTGAGTCCTTCATTGGTTCTTGGATTACTTTGTTGTTGTCTTTCTGGATGATGTTCTTGTTTATTTCTGATCGAAGCAGGATCATGTTGATAATCTTTATATACTCCTTAGAATCCTGAGATAACGTCATTGGTATGGGAATTTATCCAAATTAATGTTCTAAATTCAAGAGGTAAAATTTTCAGTTTATATGATTTATAAGATAGGTATCTCAGTGGATCCTACAAATATTTAAGTAGTGATGTCTAGGTAGAGAATAAAAAATATGTTTGAGATCTGGATTTTCTTGGGATTATATGGTTATTATAGATGTTTTGTCTAGGAATTCTCTAAGATTTCATCTCTTATGATTGAGTTTACCCATAAGGGTTTAACGTTTATTTGGAGTGGTCAGTGAAATATTTATTATAAGGAGTTGAATGTGAGATTAAATTCATATCTAGTTTTGATTCTTCATGGTCTAAGTCATGGTTTTTGTGTCTATTGTGATGCCTTATGTATGGGGTTGGGTTGCATTTTGGTACAAGGGAGATACATGGTAACTTATGGCTCGTGTAATTTATGTCCTCATGGGAATAACTGTCATGATACATCATAGTGGCGCATGTTCTGTGACTCCCCAAGCCCAACTTTAATAGAACAGGGGATTGTGATTATAATTGAGTAGGCATATCACTAACATGGGAGGAATTGCTTATTTACTTGTACACATGAACACATCTCCAATCCCACATAATGATGAAATGTACAAACAAATGAACAACCAATGCATGCGTGAATTTATATCCCATAACTAGAGTTGAATAGGAATTAAAGAGAGTAAAAAAGTCTAAATAAAATACTTCCAGAAAGAGTTTGTAACACAATTCCCATATGAAATTAAAGGTACTAGGACTTATGTCTAAAATAAAATGGAACATACCTCAGTCTATCTGGTCTCAATAAGAAATGTCTGGTCCTGGTCCATCTAGGAATTTTTCAAATGGTTGATCTTATTCACAAGAAAAAACAAAGGGGATTGAAGCCCATACAAGGGTGAGTATAAAAATACTCATTAAGACACCCTAATACATCAATGCATACAACAACGAAAATATGATCAACTCTACACAGATATATGTCTACAGTACATATAAAAATAATATACAGATATACTCAAAAAAAGACACTATCTGGAGGTAATCCAAAACAATAATATTCCAACCCTAGGATTCCAACTCAAATTTTCCACCAAGAAATTATCTGGGAGAACACACTCATGAGTCTGATAGTACATATGAAGTTTTTCTGAGAGTTACTTCTCATTGAGTATCATCATGATAAGAACAAGATAAAAATATTTAAATAAAATTATACAAATATGAGTATCACTAATAAAGTCATAGGGTTATACCAATAATTCAATCTACATTAACTTACTACATATAGGATCGAGGCCCACATAGTATTGGACACATAAATACAAATAACTCGACTGAGGGAATGAAGATGAATAGAGGATCTCACTCCAAACCTCTCTGAGGGATTCTAATGACTCTATATAGGAATTCCTATTAAAGGGATCATTTTCCTAAGAGTAGGAGATGATATTAGAAAAAATTTCATGGGAAGGATAAGTGGAATAAACCTTAACTATTCTGGTCCAATATACGAATGACAATAGATTCAATACATTTTGAAAAGAGTACTTGACATAGAGAAGGGTTACACACTATGTCTCTTGAACCTGGGTCATGGCCATGTAAATGGACTGTGTCATTAAACCATGTCTGTGTAGTAGTAGACTTCATGTAAGAATCCCATGCACTATACCTGTGGGATAGTACATGGCTTAGTCCATGTACTTGGTCCAACCCATGTCTATATGGGAAAATAAACATCATGTAGGAAACATGCATACTCCACCCCATGTTTGTGTACTATATAAAGTATACATCAAGTATCTAGAAAGAAGTCACATGCCATGTAGGCCAAGACACAAGGTTTATGATACTTATCTTATACATGAAACCCAAATCGCTTCTTATAGGGCCCCACACGCCGTGTAATCCGGGATTACATGCTGTGTTGATATGTTTTTTTCTAGAAAACATGGTTCTTCTTACCACATACACTCATGCTACCTCTGACTCATAATATGACTTTAATCATTCCAATAATAATCAATCTACCTTTTCCGGGCCTTTCTATCACTCTAACAATAAATTCTAGTGTCAAATACGTTCGTAAAATGGATCAAAGAACCATTCATCTCTATAAACCAATGAACTCTGATGAACATTAAATTAGGAATCCTACATCATCTAAGTCACTCTATCTCTATCATCAAACCTCTTTCACATCATTAAAATTTTATATCTATGATATCTGGTTGTTTAAATAATAATCGGTTGTCCAATGATCGATTGATTAGTATTTGTCAAGCCGTGGGGCAAATAAAGAACACCCATGATGAACGATGAATGGGGGGTGAAATGTATAAGAACAAATTTTAGGAATGAACCTCAATCGATGTTCATGTTTAGATAAATCTTTCTCTGTTATAATGACATGTGAATAAATCAATAAACTAATGTAATTATCTTAATGAAACCCCCCAATCATACCCATCATTCTAGATGATCGATCCATGGATAATCTATTTTTTGATTGGTCTATAGTCATATTAATAATCACGAATAGGGAATAAAAAAAATAAAAACACACGTCCTACATCAATTGGTTTGATCATTGATGAATAACGATGTATCTTCGTCCTCATTATCATGTTTCATCAAATCCAAGGTACGTTGATCATCGATGCACGATCTGTCACTATTTTCCTGAGAGAGAATCCTCAAAGATCTCACCAAAGGCTCTCTAACATTCATAGGGTTATGTGGACAACCATGGAAGTTATCCATAATCATCTATTTAATAATATGTCAATAATTTCATCAACAATTTAAAATAATATAATTTTGTTTAATTATTTTATTCGTTTTCATGCCCGTGATGAATTTTCCACAAAAAAACCTTGCTGACTAAGGGTAAGTCTTTTATAGATTAAACATGAAATTATAAACTCAAAATTACCCTCATATTATAACCTGATAACACTTTTAGAAGTTAATATACTTTTTAAGAAAAACTATGTGCGTGGGCTATTTAATATATTTCAAACATTTATTCAGGGCACAATAAGAATAAGAATCGCATGTCATCTCAGTGGATAGTCTCAAATATAATCCATATAATATAAAACAATAATACAAAGAATATATGAGTCATTAAATTTTCCCCGCCTTAAGGATTTACAACCTTGAAAATATATAACAAGAGATACTAAAAAAAGATGTGGGTGATGAGCATGAATCTAAGCCTCCTGCTCGCAAGTGGTCTCTTGGAGATTCCTGTGCTAACACCAGACACACACTAAAGGAATCGATTTCCCATGAAGGATCCTCGCTTTGCAGAATTTATTTATTCCATGTAATAATTAAAAGTTACTCCATCCTTCACGTATAGCTCTTCCTAGTCGATAACATGTGATGGGTCATGAGCATACCTCCTTAGTTGCGTCAAGTGGAAGACATCATGTACCTAGTCGAATTGCGAAGGTAGATCTAAGAGGTATGCAACCTCTTCCATGCTAAAAAGTATCTGTAAAGGACCAATGATCCTCAGAGATGTCTTATTGCCTCCTCCAAATCTATGTAATCCACTTTGAGGTGAAACTCATATGAACACATAGTCTCTTTATGAAAACACTAAAGGCCTATGTCGCTTGTTAGAATAAGAATTCTGATAGCTGTTTACAATCTTCATCCACCCTTGTATGATATGTACCTTCTCTATTATAGCTCGCACCAATTATGATCCCATGAGTGATGACTCTCCTGGGTCAGTTGAGAAAAGAAGTGACCAACAAGGTCGCCCGTAAAAATCCCTGAATGGTTCCATACTGAGGGTGGAATGGTATCTCTTGTTTTATGCAAACTCCACCAATAATAAGTGATCCTCACAACTATTACCAAAGTCCAAAATGAAATCTCATAGCATTTCCTCTAGAACATGAATGGTCCTATTAGTTTGGACGTCATTTTGGGGGTGAAATGTTGTTCTCAAGCATAACTTGGTCTTAAACACCTTTTATAATCCCTCACAGAACTGGGATGTAAAGAGAGCATCATGATGAAAAATAATTGTCAATGGAAATCCATGGAGTCAAACTATATTCATCACATAGAGGAATTCCAAGATATCTATTGAACATTGTTCTCATATAACTTGGAAGTGGGATGACTTGGTGATTTGGTCAACAATCACCCAGATTCAATCTCATTCCTTGTACATATGTGGTAATCCTGTCATCATGTCCATATATATCCAATCCCACTTCCATTATGGTACCTTGAGGGATTGATCTAAACCCACTAGAACTTTGTTCTCATCCTTTAATTACTGACTAGTAAGGCATTGAGAGACAAACTCTGTGACTCCCTTCTTCATCCATGGATACATAAAATAATTTCGAAGGTCTTGGTATATCTTCATCACACCAGGATATACCGATAAAGGAAACATATGAAACTCTCCCGAAACCTCATCCTACAACGTCACTGGCACCATCATACATCCTATGAAAAGAACAACATTCTCTCTAACTTTAGAATGTCTATCAAGAGTATGTCTAGTGGATATCCAAACATGTAGGGTCTCACAATCAACACCCCCAACTTGTTCCTCCATAACTCACTACAAGAGAATAGGGGTATTAACCATTTACTACTGGTAATATTCTCCATCTACACTGTCAAAGGACAACAGAAATGAGGCCAACTACTCTAATGCCTCATTCAGTAACTATGAACAAGATATCCTACTGATAGAATCTGCTAAAAATTTCCATATCATAGGATTATATACAATTTCGAATTCACAGTTCAAGAAGAAATCAATCGATCATCTTTGTCTCATGTTTATATCATTCTAATAAAAGATATACTTGATACTATTGTAAATGGATTAGATGATAAAATGCTTTCCAATCGGGTAGTGTCACCACATTTTCATATAGAAGACTAAAAATTCTAACTCAAGATCATGGGTTTTGTAATTATACTGGTGTGGTCTCAACTAGAATGAATCGTATTCAATTATAGCTTTCCTTTACATCAGAACATAAGAAAACCTGGTTCCAGATGCATCACAAAACAATATGCACTCGAACCATCCTCTGTTAATCTCAATATTGGAGTAGTCTTCAAAATTTTCCTAAAATTCTAAAAATCCTACTAGAACTTATATACTCACACAAAAGTATATACCTTTTGAGTCAAAGATGGAATTGGTGATGATATCCTTAATAAATCATGTTTGAATATATGGTAATATCCCACCAACCTAAGGAATCCTCACACCTCTGTCACACTCTTAGGTGGGTCCCAATCTAACACTTCCTTGAACATGGATAGGTCCACTAAGACTCTGTACACTGAGATAACATTCCCCAGAAAGTGGGCTTCCTGAATCCATAACTTGAACTTTGAGGGATTTCTATAAAACTGGTACTCCTGAATTACGTCCACAACTATCATCAAGTGTATCACGTTCTCCTCCTAAGACACTGAGTACACAAGGATATCATCAATGTAGACTACCATGAACCGGTCTATGTAAGATTGAAATATCATGTTCAAGATTACCATGAACATAATTGGGGAATTATTTATGCCAAAGGGAATCACCAAGTGATCATAGTGACCATAGTGACATTTGAATGACATATTTGATATATCCTTGATTCATACTCAGATCGGGTGATAGCCTGCCCTAAGGTTAACATTAAAGAATCATCATTCCCCTCTCAACTAGTCAAATAGTTCTTCAATCCTTGGAATTGGATACTTGTTCTTCATAGTCACCTGATTCAATCATTGGTAGTCCACATACAACCTCAAGCTCCAATTCCTCTTTGAAAAAAACCAGGGCTACCTAGGTTGAAACATTGAGTCTAAGAAATCACTTTCTTCTGAATTATTCAAACTAAACCCTCATCTCACCAAGATATATGGGAGAAATCCAATATACTAAAATAGACATCATTGTTTTCCCATGGTGTAGATCAATATAGAAGTCTATCTCTCAATGGGGAGGTAAACCTAGAACATATTCGAGGAAGATGTTATCATAATCTGCCACCACTCTAGGAAACCAGAAACTCCTAACATCCACTGCATCAAGGGATAGACTATCCAAATGATGATTAATCGACTATACCCTTTTATGAATGAGTCTATATAGTGCTGCCTAGTTTAATTTTTCGCAAAAAAAATCAAACCTTGTTTTGTCACTGAAGACACACTACACCCTTCACGTAAAACAGTTAAATTGATCAGGAACTATGGATAACTAGTCCATACCATGAATGACATCATAAGGCCTTGACACTAATAATAATAGATCCAAACCATAACTATCACCTCTAAGAGTCAAGATAGACTTTTGGCATAAGTGCATGATCATTGAGTCTTCTCCAGTATAATTCTCCATGTGTATGGGTCTTGTTAATAGTTCAAACAGGATATATAAATCTCGAATAAGATATGTGGTTATAAAATAATTACTAAAACCTATTTATATAAATACTATAACTAAATTATAAGAGACAAAGATTCTATATCGAATCATTCATATAGCCTCCAAATAATAATCTTTGACCACCTTCAATTGTCCCATCCCTTGTCCTCTAACTCCCTGAGCTTGTAGTGGACCACATGTGGGTGGTGGTGGTAATAATTGAAAAAATAAACCACACCCTACTTCTCTCCCAGCTCTTCTACCACATTATCTACCCTGTAGACCTACCTAATCATATCATTATCTTTTCCTCAGTGACCCATCTATAGTTTCTATTTCACCTGTATGGTAGGTTCAAAAATCTCTAGTGAGATGCCCCCTACAATCAAATGAGGAGAACCACCTCTCTATGGGGTGACAGGACCCACCCTAAGACCCATGAAATAAATATATTCTATCCTATGACCTCATCCTAAAACATCTCCCACATCTAGGTGCCTGGGAATGATGTTGGATCCATGATGTGGAGGTCACTACTCCTGCTTTCCCACTGCTGACAACCACCGACTGTATTTTCTAAGCCAAGAAACTCTTAACCACAAAATCTCACTCAAGAACCCAAATATATGTTTGAATTCATAGAGGTATATCACTGGCTCAAATGTTTTTATGAATAACTTGCTCAAAGTTCAGTACCCAGAATAAATGATCTCAAACCATATCCATCGAGTACATCGAGAGGTTGGTAATCCTCGATGAATACTCAACTACTGTCATGATTCCCTACTGAAGATATAAAATCTCTTGGATTTGTAAATCCCTCATCATAGCTGGAGAGAACTCCTCTCCAAAAAGGATCTTAAAACCTATCAATGAATGAGTCCCATCATTCTAAGACTAGGTCACTCATCTCCACCGTTACGCCGCTGAGGCATGAAGAGGGATTTCTACCAGGACCACCATCTGATCTGCTAGAGTCATGAGTAGATGGAAAAATCTTGTCACTACCTCAAGATAGTTATTAGCCACTTGTGGTTAGGCTCTCCTTATAACCTAACAGGTCTCTGTCTCTGGAACACATGAAGCACACTCAGCATGCACACCATATCTACTAGTACTGTGGGTACTATGTGTTTTTCTATAGGTGGCATGACTAGTGCACCACCTGGAGGTAATATCTCAAGAACCAGTCCCTATATTAATGTATAATTTCCAAGGGAACCATCCTCATGATCATCATTCTAAATCATATATGGTATACATAATGAAGTCATCCTGAAAGTAAAAAATATGTACCAAGATCAATGATTATATCTGGAGAGAGAACTCTAGAAGGACATGGAACCACAACCCATTCCTATATGATGCATGTACCATTTTTTTCCTGTAACTAGTGTTTTCATGTACCGAGTGTAAGGGATGGTGATTAGAGTCTTGATGTACAGATATTTCAGTCGTTTCACCGACACTAGAGTCCCTAGCCTAAAATACAAAATCAAAACACTTAACACACATTCCCCAAACCAATCTCAAATACTCTCATTCTTAAGGTAGATTCAACCAGATCTTATAACACTCTTTCATGACCCATCTCAATGGGACATGTTTCGTTCCTCCTAATAATGACACATGATGTCATTATTTCACTATGGTGTTATGAAAAAAAAAATTTAAAAACTTAACTATTCTACTTATATAATTAAAATGTAGTAAAGTAGGAGATCAAGATCGATCCACGAGGACAATGAAATCAGTCTGATTATAATTTCAAATGATTTATTTTATAAAATTGAAGAACGTGGTGAGGAAAGAGTGATTTTATAAGTTTTGAATGAGAGAAATAGAAATGATTCCGATTGACTGGGTTATGAAAAAATGATAAAACCATGATGTGATTTTCTAACATTCAGGTTCAGGTGAAATTGGATTTAATAAATTAGGTATAATTCATGATTTGGTGTTGTAGTCAAGAAGAGAATGATCCAATGGTCATCGTATCTCCTCCTTGATGCATAAATACAATATTTCCCTTATCTTGGGAATTTATGGTATTGAAGAATCGAGTTTTTCTCAATCCATATTTAAAAATGATTTCCCCTATACTTAAATAGTGGTCATGCATTATTTTAGGGCCCTCGGTTGCATAATTTTAATGTTTCTTTTTAATTAAATTATTAATGGTCATGATAAAATAAAAATAATGGGATTAGAAATTGAATATTATATTTTGGTAAACAAAATACATTAATATAATGAAAAAAATCATATACACCTTCCACTTCAATTACATAACCTTAGGACATGGTGGAATTACCCCCTCATCCTTGAGAAGAGAGGTTTAGAGGTATGGATAATTAAAAAGACATCCATAATGAAAATAGTGGTGACCTAAGGAGGGCCATGCGCAATGAATCTTCTCACTCTATATTGTCTCTGAATCAGAATGAATTTTCATAAACCTCAACTCCTCTATTTATTGGAATCAAATGGGATTTAGTCACCTCATTTCACGATGTTTAATGTAATTACACATCATGTAATGTCGATCCAAGTTTTCCTACATGATTTTTTAATATGCAAAAATCTTGTATAGGGATTTGAAACTATGACAAAATTCACCACATGTAATCGGTATTCATGATGTATAATCATAAAATCATTAAATCCCACAATTCTCAGAAAATTTATTCTCTGAAATCTTGTCCTGAAAAATGTCATGTCGTGAAATTTGGATTCACAATGTGTAATTTTATTTCATATAATTTCATATTTTCACGAAATTTCCTAGTGGAAAGCTTCATCCCTGATGATGCACCAACTTGTAAGGAAATTACTTGATGTGTAATTGTGTTGATCCATTTTTCTAGCTCTGATTCATTTTCAAAAATCCGGTCTCACACCGTTTCAATTCGATCGCAGTGCGAAGTGTCTTTTATCTCATATTTTTTCCTTTTTTCTTTCTTTTACACTAATCTCTTGTCCCTACCATAAAAACATAAAACAAATAAAAACCAAATTTGGAAATATTATTTATTTAATTATAAAAATAAATATATAAAACAATAAAAAATATATGCATGAAATACACTAATCTCAAGCCTACCTCTAAATGGTCAGGGGCTGGTGACTAACACTGAGTAGGGATATCACTAACATGGGAAGAATTTCCTAAGTACATATAAAAATGTACACATATTTGAGCCAACAAAATTCAAGAAAAGTAAAAAAACCAAATAAACAATGCATGGATACATCTATACCCCACAACCAGAGTATGACGGGGAGTAAAGAATGTAAACATGGCCAAATAATATCCCACAACCTAGATGGTGATATTTTATTTATGACTTACAAAAAATACCAACACTTAAATACTAATGTATAAAATATTAATTTACTTACACTATGATATAATTATATCATAATTTCATTTATAAGATGGCGATATTTTATTTATACTATCATTGGTGAGGTTACTATTCTATTTTTCGGTTTACTATTCATTAGGGTCACATTACTATTCCAAAGAGAATGTAACTATTGATTTTATATGATCAATACTATATGAGATAAACATAATTATGGAAATATCATTAATAGAGTTCTGGTTCATTATATTCTCCCCTCCAATAAAAATTTCTTCTTTAAAATTTCTAGATTGTTACCTCATTAAAATATTTGGGTATCTATTCATCATAAGATCCTCAGGGCCACACATTGACTCTTCAATTTTATGATTTTTTCATAGTACCTTTACCATCTGAGTTGTTAGATTCCTCAAAACATGTTCTTTAGTGTCTAGAGTCTAGATAGGTGCTTCATAGTAAGACAATTTAGGATACAATTCTATTCCTTCCGAATTGAGTAAATGTGTTGGGTCTTGCATGTACTACCATAAAAATGATACATAGAACACATTGTGAAATTTATAAAGGCTAGGTAGCATCACAAAATGATAAGAAACTACTCCATATCTCGAGAATTTCAAAAGGAGCAATGTACCTGGGGATCAGTTTCAGTTTATTCCCAAATATTATAACATCATTTCATGGGGATACATTCAAGAAAATGTGATCTCACACTTGAAATTAAAAATTCTCCCTTTCATTTTATTATTATATCTTTTTCCTTCTTTGATCTTCTTTGATATGAATTTGAATAGTATTTACCTTTTGGTTTTTTTCCTCCACAATCTCTGGGACCACAAGCATCCTTTCACCAACTTCATCCCAACAAATTGTTGTATGGAATCTCTTTCCATATAATGCTTCATATAGTTCCATTTGAATACATCAATGGAAAATATTATTGTAAGAAAACTCTACCAAAGGTAAATGATGATCCCTTGTACCTTGAAAATCAAGTGATCATGATCTCAACATGTCTTATAAAATTTATATCTTCTTTTCTAAATAACCATCTGTTTGAGGGTGATAAGAATTACTCAAATGATGCTTAGTATCTTAATCTTTCTGAAGACTTTTCCAGAATTTTGATTTAACTCATGGGTCATAATAAGACACAATTGAGATAGGTTCTTCATGAAGTCTTACAACTTTGTTATTATAGACCATTTCATGGATTTCCTATGGAAAATACTCCCTTATAGTTGGGGAATATGTATATTTGGTAAGTTGATCAACAATTACAAATAGTGAATCATTCATTCTTGGAGTTTTTGGTAATCCAGTGACAAAATCTATAGTGATTTCATCCAATTTATATGTAGGAATAAGAAAAGGTTGCAAGACACCTCTAGGATATTGTCTTTCAGCCTCTCCCTATTGATAGATTAAATATCTTAATATACAATTATAAATTTCCCACTTCATTTTATCCCACTATAAAGTTCCTTTAGATATCTAAAAATCTTATTTTTACTAGGGTGTATAGAGAAATTTGATCTATGGGCACTATCAAATAACTCCCTTTTTAGATCAGGTATTTAAGAAACACATAGCCTCCTCCCAAATTTTAAAATTCATTTGTCACACATTATTTATTACAACTTCCCATCATTCACAGATTTAATTATCTTTTTCATATTATCATAATTAAATTGAGAACATTTATTTATTTCTAATAAATATGGTTGTGTAACCAGTTAAAAAAGTAATGATATTTCACCTTCCATGATAATTTACATATCAATACATCCAAGATCCATGTACATCTGGACTTTGTTAATCCTCATTTTGTTCAGAATACCATGATCCTTTATACTTGAAGCTTCTGCAAGCTTATTTTCTTTCCCTTGGTGGTACTATATTGAACAATCATAATCTTTGCCTAGCTCAATCCATCACATTTTCTTCATGTTGAGTTCTTTTTGTGAGAGTATATTTTTAAATCTCTTGTGATCTATATATATCTCCATATTTCACCATAGAGATAATGCTTCCATGTATTCAGTGATAATTGTATATCTAGTAACTCAAGATCGTGATTTGTATAATTCTATTCATAATTTGTTATCAACCTTGATTCATATGAAATAACACTATCATTCTCTGTAAGGACACAACCAAGTCATTTCTTTGATGCATCACTATAAATCACAAATCCACCATTTCCTGATGGTAGAGTCAATATTGAAAAATTCACTAACCACTTCTTCAATTATTCAAAAAAAAACTTTTCACATTCTTTTGTACATAAAAACTTATCTACTTTATGAGCATGCTTGGTTAACAAGTTAGCTAATCAGGTGTAGTTCAAACTAAAATGCCGATAATAACCTACAAAACCAATAAAACTATGTACCTCAATTATGTTTGTTGGAGAAGTACATTCCTTAACTACCTTTTTCCTTGTAGTATCAACTAATATTCCATATTTAGAGATTATATGGCTAAGAAAATAAATTTCTTGAAGCAAGAATTCATACTTAATAAACAATGATTCCATCCTAATTCACACTTACAATAGTTTTTTTCAACATAATTTGAATGAAAATACATACCAAGGATTATATCAATGTCAATAATGGGTATGATGATAAGGTTGGTAACTAATCCATTATTGTGTGTCATAAAGGGTAATTTCCAACAAATCTTTGTCACAATTATACTTCCCTTAAGAGTTTTTAGGGACAACACCTTTCTTAAAGAAAATTGGAAATGTATATTTTTCTTGTAAAATTGGGAAGATATAAACTAATGAAATGATCCAGAATCAAATAAATAATTTTCTATGTTTGAGGAAATGATTAAATTAATTTCCACCACGTCATTAGAAAATTTATCCTTAGTTGTTGTGATCGCATAAGCTTGGCCCATCTCCCTTGGCCTTTTCTGAGGCAGATTTCCATGACACATTAGACAGTAATTAGAATAGTATCCCATATCCCTACATTTATAACATTGAATATTGATAGATTATTTATTTCCATTGCAATCACTATCATGATGTCCTTTCTATCTACACTTTTAACATACTCTTTTTCGTTTAAGAATGCACTAGGGTATTTCCTTCCACAAGTATAAAATGTTGAAAAATTCCCCCTTTTATTCTTCCATTTATCCATTCTATCCCCCTCTAACCTCTTCTTCTCCTGATTCCCCTTAAATTCATAAGACATAGTAAATTATTTCTTTATCTTGATATCACATGAGACAATATATTTGTATGATGAGAAAACTTGGGAGACTAGCTCGCTTCAGAGGAATGGTTTTAAACCATCAACGAATCGATCAATCCTGATCCTTGGATTATGTATATAGTTCATGACATTCCTCGATAACCTTGTAAATTTTTC
Organism: Viscum album; assembly: GCA_963277665.1. Classification (NCBI taxonomy): domain Eukaryota; kingdom Viridiplantae; phylum Streptophyta; class Magnoliopsida; order Santalales; family Viscaceae; genus Viscum; species Viscum album. Next base: position 463,263 of record CAUJRU010000144.1, read on the forward strand.
TTCATACTTTTCAACATTTCCATCCTTTTTCTCTATGAGACTCAAGAATTACCTCTCTATATCCACTCATTGTTCACATGAAAAATATTTTCTAGGAAGATTTATTTAAAATCCCTCTATTCCATATTTTTAATATCATCCTCCTTTGTGTTTTGAATCAATGACCCCCATGGATCTGCATCTCATAAGAGACGTTAATCTTATATGATAAGATTATCCCTTTTATTAGATCCTAAGGGAGAAATATATTCTCTAAAGAACTAATCTACTTCTCCACTATAAATGGGTTTGTAGTCCCATTTAATGATGGATGTTGTTGTCACATAAAGTGATCTAACATTTCATCTCCACATTGTGGATTAGGATACTCCCTATGGGTAAGGTTATTATTCATAACCTGAGTTAGATGTCCCTGTATAATTATAAGTTTCTTAGCACCAGACGTAGCTCAAATACCAACATCAGTGTGTTGTATAGGAGGAAAATTCCTACATGGGATATGCACATCCATGTAGTTTACATTACTTCCACTAAGAAACATTTATAAACAACAAAATACACTAAATCGGGTTATGAATCATAATGAAAAATCTCAACTTAAAATTAATTGAAGTCAGATGCATATCTAATCCCATAATCATAAACATTGTTTCTTTGAGGAAAAAAATAATTTTAAATCCTTCATAATGGATTGTATATAAAATGTGAATTATCCTAACAATATCCCCTGGGAGTGTCAAACTAGATTCTCAGTAAGGTCCATTGTACTATACCAGGTTACCCTAAGTTAGGCCCAGGACACCTTGTCGGAGTTATTACCCCTAGGTACATCTGTAACAAAACCACATCCACTTGTAGTATCCAAACAAGGATTTATTGGTAAAAAGATCCGAATAATCTATTACTTCCCAAAATTTTAAGATGTTATTGTATACTTATCCTCAAAGTCTATCTTATGTTTTTGTTTCCTAATATACATTTTCTAGATCTAGTATCCAAATTTTCTATTAAACCTCCTCTGATATCAACTAGAAAGTCCCCGACCCCAGTTTCCCTGAGCTAGTGTCTTATTTAATTATATTGGAATATAAACAAGTAATATTCATCATGAAGGACCAAATATGTTAAAAAAACTTTGAAAACAACATAAATACATAATTTCAACCTTAAAACTTGAAAACAATATATGAATTCCTTTTAAAACATCCACAACACTTATATTATCCCTACATGTCATTCATTTTATAATTCTTCACATACTTGGAAAAATAAAAAAATAATACGAGGTGATATTCGATTCCCAGTAAGGGTAAGAGATACAATATAATAAATCATAAACACAAAAATTAGGCAAGGTGTATCTCTAAAAACACATTCCTTTAAAAATAAACATAAGCATAATATGGTAGGACTAAAAGCTAATTAAATAATTACATAATAAAATATAACCATGGATGTTCTACAAGTTGAATAATATAATGGACCATCAATTAATAGTTTAATAATGGGGGGACACATAATGAAGGAAATCTAAATCATATCATCAAGGCCTCGTCTAAGAGAACTATAAATTATTAAGGTATCAGCCAAAACCATATCTAAAAATGGGAAAGGCCTCAGCCAAGTCAATATCTATTTTTTCTCATGAGACCTAATGATGAATTAAGGGGCAATAGTGTGCCTCACCCATCACTTAAGAAGTAAAATTCATTATTCATATAAATAGGGTTAAACATAAACAATATATATATATATATATATTAAATTTACGTAACTTTCCCCAATCTTTAAACATAATCACTAGCCATTCAGAGTAATAAGGTAAATGGTATGAAAATTTCACATCCATGGTCAAACTGATCATAAAAAAATTATTAAAATATGGTGGATGTTAAAAATATGAGCTAAACCTTAGTATGGAATAAAATTCTGTAGTGGTTTTAAAATAGATGAAAATTATCTTATAAAATCGTCAAGGAATTCTTGATAGAAATACACTATTACTTTGGAATGAATAATTCTTATAGAAAATTTATTTTTATTTTTCATGATTGTTTATATAAAACTAGTAATGAAAAAATATAGTTTTCAATGAAAAAAGTAGTGATTTTATAAAAATAATGGTTTCTTAGAACATATTATGGATGGTACTCTAAAATGGGTAAGAAATTGAGATGTTCTCTTTAATTGGGTTTTCTTATTTGAGAAGGGAACCATATAAAACGTGTTTTTACAAATGAAATAAAGATGAAATGATCTAGATATATGATTTTGTAACATATAAAAAGTATATATGAGAATTAAAATAATAATAATGAATTATATTGGGGTAATTATTGAGAAAGAAAAACATGAAGGGAAAATTAATGTTCGGGTAGGATCCCTTACCTTATGTTCGAATGAGTTCTGCACATGACCATAACATCCTAGATAATCAAATTAAATCCATTAATTTATAAATTCAGAACCTTATATACATGTATTTTATTAATTATAATTTTATAATGTTTATTTATGACCTTTCTTATGAGTTATAAGATACAATATTATTTCTTAGGAGCATTCGTTTCTTTGGTTTTCATGATCAGTATACTTGTATATGATAATGGAAGTTCATGTGGAATGGGTATAGTTATCCATAATTAAATTTATATTATATTAATGAAAATAAATAATATTAAATCGTTATATGATTCATTTTATTATATGGTATGAAGATAGTTTATCAGATAAAATATTATTAATAATCGTTTAGATTGTTACGGCAGTATTTCAATCATCTCGAACTAGATTTTTTGTATGAATTAGTATTATATATATATATATACTACATAAAAAACATAAATAAGTTAATATATATATATATATATATATATATATTAGTATGTTTAACCCATAAAAATAGTTTCATGACCATTGTGAAAGGATAAATTGAAGAATTAATGTTCGTCGTCCACAAAGGTTGTAAATTGGCACCTCCCAGATGATGATTTAATTTTTAAAATAAGAGAGATAGAGAGTAAAGAGGTTGATAATAAATATTAAATTAACATGGAATCATTATAGTATATATTGTATTCTAGATTTACCATGATAATTTGGGTAGAGTATGTGACTTTAGTATAAAAATAGAAATAACTTGAAGAGAAATTAAAAGGAAAAGCAAGAAGATTTTACCTCTTGAATACTCCTCCTTGAGAAAATTCTTAAGGGGATTGGTTATGGTATTTTTGAAAGAAAAATATCTCCTAGACATGGTGAGAGACTAGGGAATAAGATTATGTAATAAATATTACATTCTTCAAGTCTTAGAGGAGTGAGGAGAAGAGGGGGTGAGGGTGGTATTTATAGTGGGGGAGAGGGGTTATTTCTCATTATTTTATTCTTTATTTTATTGTTTTTCTCAAGACAAGAAATAGTGATAATTTATGTGAATAACCACAGTAATATGTGAATTTGAGTTCTAACCAAGAGTTCTTACATCATCTATGACTCAAGGAATGGTTTATTTATCTTATAATTTATTTTTTACTTTAAGTTATTGTATCTTACTATTCACTAAAAATTCAAGTATTTTGGAAAAATAAAAAACATTCACTGTAACTATTTTTCAAAGTGTATAATTAAAAATTGAACTCTACTTTATGAAATTTATTTTTTAAATATTATAAATTTAATTTTTATTTAAAATCATTATTTTCTCGAAAAATACAGTTTTAAATTTATAACAGGTTTTATAACACTTTCAAAAAATAACTAAGGTCAAAAAATTATCCTAAAATCATGAGACTAAAAATATAGATTTTTCAATAATTTTTATAAAAATTAATTTTATTTTCAATCATTTTATTAATTATAATATTGTAATTAAATAGTTTTGACTTACAAAAATACCAACACTTAAATATTAACTTTTAAAATATTCATTTACAAACACTAGGATATTTTTATATCATAATTTCATTTATATGAGGGATAAATTTAATTTATACTTTCATTGGGGTGGTTACTATCCTCTTTCTCAGTTTACTATTCATAAGGGTTGCATTATTATTCTAAAGGTTATGTTTCTATTTCATTGGTATAGGTTCCTTAATTTCTAGAATTACCTATTATTTCATTCAATATTCATTTGTGATGTTTGAATTTTGTTATATAAGTGAGTTTATATGATCTATAATATATTAAATAAAAATAAGAAAGGAAATTCCATTAATGGAGTTCTAGGTCTTTGTAAACTAGTCCTAGTCCATCTATGAATTTTTCAAAAGGTCGATTATCTGCACAAGACACGACACATGTGGGAAATTCCATGATGGTGTGAGTATAAAAATACTCAGTAGGACACCACGAAACCACTAGTCATACAAAAAAATAAATACAATTAACTCTAAATAGGTATATGTTTACAACATATATAAAAATAATATCCAGATATAATCAATAAAGACACAAAATATATAGGTAAGACACAACCATAGTATACCAGCCTTATGATTCTAGCTCAATGGATTCACGAAGAAATCATCCAGGAGAATATACTCCTGAGTCTTATAGCACTGATGACATCCGTCTGAGAGGTACGGCTCGTCAGGTATCATCGTGAGAAGGACACACTAATAGTTTGAAATGAATATTATACACATATGAGGATCACTTCCAAGCACATGTGGTGATACCAATAACTCAATTTGGATTAAACCACTAAGTACAGGATCAACCCTTGTGTTGTGTTAGTCACATTCATACCAACAACTCCACCTAGGGTACGAAGATGTATAAAGGACATCACTTCGGGCCTCTCAAATGTATCCCAAAGAATATCCAGGAAGTCCTTCTAAAGGGATCATTTTCTTAGTAGTAGGCGATGATATTATAATGACCTTCAGGTAAAGGATAATGGGAAAGAACAATAATGAATTTTTTCTAATATATGTTGGACATGAGATTCAAGCCTTGTAGAAAAGAGTATACGGTGTGTATAAGGGTTACACATTGTATCCCTTGACCCTGATTCCTTCCCATGTAAACAACTAGTGTCATAAAACCATGTCCATGTAGTAGTACACACTATGTAGGCATCTCGTGTTCTCTATCCATTTGTCAATACATAGCTCAACCAGTGTAATATGTCAAACACAAGTCCGTTTTTAGAAGTACATTCCATATAGGCAACCCGTGTACTACATCCAAGGTATTTTTACTCTCTAAACAACATGCCAAGTCTCTGGTAAGAGATAAAACACCATTTAGTCCAACCCATATATCGTGTTATACTCTTCACCTACTGGAAACCCTAGCCAACACTCTGGGGTCCCGAGATGCTGTGTAATGTTGGATTACACACCATTTTGATTTAGTTTTCCAGAAACACTTATCCCTCGACCCTCACATGCCCATGCCACCACCATCTTTTAATATACCATCAATTCTGGAGGTAATAATAGATTTAACTCAACCAAGAATTTTCATTGATCGAACAATAGATTTCAACATCAAATCTGTTATGAAAACATATCCAAGCAACGTTATTTTTTGTTCATTAATAAACAAAAAATCAAGAATCCTCTATTGTCCAAATAAATTTTATTCCATCATCATACCTCTTTTGGGTCATACTGATCCTAGATCTACAATATTGGGTCTTTTAACCAAGAATCAGTTTCACAAAGTTCGATTTATCGTGATTTTTTGAGCCACATTCCAAATAAAGAAGGCCCTTGAAAAATGATGAACGGGGGGAGAATATCCATGAACATATTTGAGGAAAAACCTCAATCTATTTTTATGTTGATATTCATTTTTATCTGTTATAATGACTAGCGAATAAATCAGTAAACATAAGTAATTCTATAGATGAAACTTCACAACCATACCCATCCCAAAAGACGATCAGTCCATGGATCAATCTATTTGTTGATTTCTCAGAAATCATCATAGAAATAAAAAATGGAGAATGAAAAAATAATAACACAAGCCCTACCTAGATTGGATTGATCAGTAATGAAGAGTGATGCGTCCTCATCAGTATTGGCAAGAATTATCAAATCCAAGGTGCGTTGATTGTCGATCCCCGATCTGTCACAATTCACCTGAGAGAGAATCCTCGAATCTCTCTCCAATGGCTCTCTAATATTTTCAGGGTTATGAGAATAAACATAGAAATTATCCATAATCATATATTTAAAAACATTTCAATTGTTTCGTTGATAATTTAATATAAAATAATTTTGATGTAATTGTTTTATTCGTTTCTACTCCCATGATGACGTTTCCACAAACATCCCATGCCAAATAATGTTAGTCATGCCTAGGGTAATCCTCATGATCAGAAATAAATAGTACCCTCAAATTTATAATTTTATTACCCATTTATATGTTATTATACTTTTTTAGGAAAACTAAGAGCGTATGTTATTTAATACATTTAATATATTTTAAACATTTATTTCAGGCACACTGGGAATTGGAATCATATTCCATCTTAGCACCTAGTCTCAAAAATAATATATATAATATCAAAAAAACATGGAAAATATGATACATTACACGAACTAACTCACACATGATATTGAGTTAGCATTACTGATGCATTCTCTTAAGACATGATGTCACTAAATCATAGGAGAGAGGTTTAGAGTGTATTCATACTCTAGGAGTCTAAAGTATATTTTATCTCAGAGTTACCGTAAACTATGATAGAGACACCATTAAATTCATCTTAATAAATTTGGTTTTGATATTACTTACTCCCCCAATAATGGAATTGTGGTCATAGACACTCTAAGAAGGAAATTACTGACTGAGGTAGTGAAAGAATTTATGGAATACTAGTTGTTAATGAGCTTGTTCATTGAGATGCACTTTTATGAAGGGATACCTAACAGATGGGTACATATTTTTTAAACTCAGGAATGGTTCATATATTACTTGGACATGTTGAGGATGCAGAGTTTAAAATTTTTAATATGACTCTTTATGGAGGGGATACCTTGGGTGAGTGGTCTCAGTCTCCCGATTTTGTTTTGGAATTATAAGGTAGGATGGTTATTCTGAAATAAATTATGTAGGATTTAATGTATGGTGAAAATTTATCTTGTTAGTCTGTGCACCCTAGAGCTACCAAGATGCACCATTACTTGAGGTTTCATTTCCAGTGCTGAGAATTAGGTGATCGATTGTAGGTTCTATTTCATGATGCCTCATAAATAAAGGCTTAATATTAGAGGCCATCCCGGTTATTTCAACAATTAACCTTTACATTGTGGAAATGGGATGAGATATCCATGTAATTTATGATTGGGATACCTTAGACACCTAGTGTCAAGGAAGCGATATGAGGGATTTTTTATCAACTGATGAAATTATCACATTTCATACCTATAAAATAGTTGAAAATTATAGTGTATCTAGAGCACTTGTACTTATGGGAGGTTGTTAGACATTATAGTGTCACATTAAATATCATTTCTGAAAAATACCCTCAGTTTACATCCCAATTCTAGAGTAGATCACATAGAATGATGGGTTATTAGTTAAATAATATCACAAATTATCATCCACAGAAGGATGGAAAGTCTAAGATAGCCATCAATATTCTTGAAGAAATTATCTTGGAATGTGTGCTTGAATTTAGGGGATATTGGGAGAAACATCTTCCCCTAGTATAATTTTCCTACACCAACAACTGTTAGACTTCAACCCATAAAGTTTCTGTTGATTAATTGTATATGAGTCCATGTAGGTCATCTCTTTATTATGAAAAGGATAGTAAATGGTCATTAGTTGTACTGAGTGTCATTCGAGAGATGATGGATATCATAAATTTTTTTAGTAATAGGTTAGAGATTTCTTATATTCTATAGAAATATTATATCGATCGATGTCATTTTCCATTGGAATTTGACTTTGGTTTTTGCGTTTTTTCTCATTGTTTCACCTCTGTTGGGTTATAGATACTACAGGGAGTAGTGTAAATTATCACATCATTATGTTGACCCACTTGAGATTGTTGAGTTACATGGGAAGTTGGTTTATCATTTGGACTTACCTACTCATTTAATTTCTATACACAATGCATTCCATGTTTCCTAGATGAAGAAGTATCAGTCAGACCCATCCCATGTGATTGAGTGGGAGGATGTTGAGAATGAAATGGATGCCACAATGGTCAAATGACCTATTCAGATAGTGGATTGAACGGATAATTTGATGTGTGGAAAGATGATCCCATAAGTTCATTTGAAATGGTATTGTGGTAGGGATATCCATGATACATAGATATATGAGGACTTGATGGTGCACCAATGGCCTTATCATTTCTTGAGTTTGTGATCTTATTCCTTTTTGGATATAGAAGGTTTTTATGGTGGGGATAATTATCACACCCATTCATTATCAACTAGGTACATTTCCCATTATGTTTTTCTCATTTTGAATTTTGGGTCCCTCATAGGATCGGGGATTTATTTTTTCTCATTAGTGGTAGCAGGAGGCCACCTGTTAGCTTGTAGAGGGAACCAACTAGATGATGACGTTGGATAGAACACATGTAAGACTACAGTGACACTAAATACTTAGTGGACTTACATTAACCATCCAATGGAATTCCTATAGGTACATGAAATATGCCTACACCCACCGGCCAACTGGTGGGCTATGAGTGGGTTCAAGAATTATTCCCACACCCACCATTTTTCTGGTGGCATTGTTGGGGAAACATACTAGTAAGGGTGGAATCTTAAGTATCACCTAAAATTTTTTCTTAATCCCCATTAACCATTTCCTATGACTATAATTTAATTAATATCTATATTGGAGTTTCTTAGCGGATGTTTTGTCCCTCCTTCACTCTTCTTTTGATAATATTTGAGCAAATAAAAGGCGAATATCTTCAATATTTTTAATCTAGTAAGAGTAATCCTTATAATTTGGTTTATCCTCTCTTTATCTATAAATTTCATTTTAATTGATACTATATTTTTGGATATATAGTGAACATGTATAATTTTACTTTGTTTCTTCAGATATAGGTTCTCTAGGATCCAGTCACGTTCCTCCCATAACCGGTTTAAATAGGAAACATAATTTCAATATTTTTGGGGTAGATATCTTAATTATAAGGTCTAAATATTATAATTTCTTATGTTCGTTAAATATTTCCATTGGTTTTGATTCTGAAATTGATTTTTTAAACAGGCGTTGAACATTGGGGGCTTTGTTTATGCTTTTAAAAAAGAGGATTTCATAGAGACCATTTGAGAAGTACTGTGTACTTGATAAATTTCCTAAAATATGTTTTAAAAATGAAATTTTTTCAAGAATAAAGTTGTGTGGATCACTATATAAATGTTTTATTAAAATGCATTATTGTATTTAAGATGGATTATTCTGTAGAAATGGATTATGAAATATGGCTTTGGATTATTCCTTTGAAAAGGTTTAGGAATTTTTTGGTGTCCTTGAATATAATGATTATGTAATAGAACACTTAGGATACCATTGGGGTATGGGATAAAACTAAAATCAGACTATCCTTAGTGGTTTTAATGATCACTAGTGTAGGTCCTCTTGATTTCATGGTGAGTAGGGGGTACCTTTTTTCAGGAAAATGAGGTTCCCATACAATATGAAATTTATATAAAAACTAGTTTTCCTTAGATAGTTTTAGTGGGTTGTTTGTTTATGACCACATTTGATTTATTTACCAGTTGAATTATTTTAGATTTCATTACGTGCATGATCTTTTGTTATGATTATTTTACCACTTTTTCATGATATATAAAGTGATTCTTGATAACTATTTATTTATCTGTTTATTCCAATGAAAATGTTAAATTACATATTTCTCTATTTATTTGAGTATGTTAATACTTTTAAATGAATGTTATTGATTTTAAAAAGAAAACTAAAGGATTATTTATAAATGGAAAATGATTTTTTGATGTGTTTTAGATATCTGTTTTAAATATGAACTAATGGATGCTTGTGGTTTGAAATTGTATAGATTATTTGGTAGTATCATACTAGGAATTTGTGATCACACCATACTTTTTTCCTTTGGGAATCCTTGGTGTTACAGGATATAGGTAAAGGTAATATCATCATGTAATGGATGAATCTCTTTTCTTGTGTTTCCTACAGGTGGGTTGGGATGGAGGTGACTTATGGTCACTTATAGATGGAACTATGGGTTGTTTCATGTTCCATGTTGTTTATGGTCTTCTTATTAAGTTTTGATACATTGACATCTAGATGTTGTATGTGACATTTTGTTGTTGATTTTAAATAATGATATATTTTTGTTATCTATCTTTTCCTTTTTTTATTTTATATCACAATTCTATTGAGAGTGAAATAATTCCCATAATCTCCTGTATGATACCAAGTTTCTTGTCTCCAGCCAAAGGCAATAAATAATGTTCTTTGAACCATATTGTAGGTTAACATGGGTGAAGTTATGGGTTTTCCTAGATTGTTCTATTATAGGTCATGTATATTAAATTGTAAATTCATTTATTTCCTATATAAAATAAATAAATAAAGGAAGAAGGGGTGGGAAAATATTTTAATTGGGATTAAATTCGTTATCAAACTCAAATGCATGAATCATGTCCAAAATAAAAAAAATGAGCGATTCATTGATCATTTAGTATATTAATTTTTCATCTTAATATCAAAATGTGTAAATAATATAAAAAATAATTAAAATTATTAATAAAGAAAAATATTAATAATAGGATAAATATTTTAACGTGGTTTATTTTTTTTAATTATGGGAACAACTTGAAAAAAAATTGAGTTCGGTGATTCAATTGGATGGGATTTTGGAGTAATAAATTTTCATTAATATTGGCTAATTGATCATTATTTATAGTCACAGAAGCAAAAACCTCTTCTTTGTAGCCTTATATTTTTCACCTCAAGCCCATTAACCCTGATCCTCAAATAAATGTTTTAAAATTACTCATTTTAGGAACAAGTTTCCTTTTCTATTTAGTAAAGTGTTAGGATTTAACAAAGCCTAGTGTATTAATTAAATAATTTTGGGATTGAGAAAATTTTTCACACAATTCACACTTGTTAGATGAGTGATATAAATTCCTTGTGAGGTATTTTGCGCCATGTTTCAAGGGGGAATAAATAAAATTAGTCAAATTTAAATATCAGAGAAGAAAAATAGACATATTTTTTTAATAATTTATATATCATGGATTTTACATTGAAAAAAATATAGATTTTATCACCTATTTTTTTATTATTTCCACTGATTCAGAAATCTATGTCTTCCTAAAGATTGAAATGTGAACGAGTTTTTGTGTGTGGTGGTGATAAATTATAATTTTTTTATTAAAATACACTATTTAATAACACTCAATTAAATTATAATCTAGTTGAATGTTATATTTTTATTTTTCTTTAATTTTTTTGGATTAAATAAATAAAATGGATCCTAACATGTTTATTTTTATAATAAAAAAATATTTTTAATTAAATTATCATCATTAAAATTCACATTTGAATTTTATTTGGATAAAAATTGCATAATTATAAAATATAAGTGTTTTTTATGTTATGGATTGATTTTTAAGTAAAATTGAAATTGGTTTTAATGAATGGGATTTGGTTTTTTATTGAATCAATATTAAAATTTGTATTTTCACAAATACAATTATTTTATATTGTTAGAGAATTTAAAATTTATATTGATAAATTATTTTTTTTAAGAATCTTTTTTTAATTTTTATATGAATTAATAGCTTCCATAATTATAATTATTATGAATTATTGAAGTTAATATTCTATAGGGACTTAAATATATTAGAATTTTGATCTTGGGATGGAATTAGGATTTTGATTCAAGTTGGTCCAATTGGTGGTGTTGAGTCGGCCAAGTGAAGTAGGAGGGAAATGGAGTCTGCCCAGGTTTAAATTCTTATATCAAGAAATTTAGCTGTAAAGTTTGAGATGCTATAAAGTGGATTCCATGATCCCTCAATCTAAATTTGAAAATTCTTGGGAAGAACATTCATTCGCTACTCAAATAAGGTCATGACGTTGAGATTGAAATGTAGGGGAAACTTCAAATTGAGACCAAGGATGTGTAATTCAAGTTTGTTCCATGAATATCTCAAGGGTGATTCATGTGTGGTTATACAAATGTAGGGTCTATGCATAAAAATTTATGGATTAAAAAGATGATTCTTGAATTAGGAGGATTAAAAATACTGGTTTCTACTCAATTTCATTCAATCTTTTCTTCATGGGGTTTATGTTTATAAAAACTCATATTCTAAATATATTTTGTTTCATTATTTTTAACATAAATATCCATAAAATACAATTAAAAAGAATTGATAAGTCTAGTGTATTTTCTAAATTAGATATATAAACCATCATCTTAAAGTAAAATAAAACATAATTATTTTAAGATCCATAATGTGATCCTAGTTTCCTTTCAACTCTTAGTACTACACATGATAACCAAGGGATATAAAAAATGAATGAGTAAAATATAAATCCCAGAAATGAAATAATAAAAGAATAGAATGAGGGTAAATAATACAAGTGATTCAATATGAATATCACAATAACATAAAGAGGTATGAATCATACATACTCACAAGGAGGCATGGCATAAGAAAATGATATCATAAAATCATTGAATCATTTGAATGTGAAAACAAAATATAACATGAATCCATATGTATATGTTGAGGATAATCTCCAATATAGTAGAAAATAGTGTAGTTTAGATGAAAATCCATGCACCATATATGTTATTTAATGAGATGAAAAAATTAACCAATTCATTCGAATGCTATTAGGGTGTGCCCTTCATATGTCTAACATTACATGTACCATATTGTTTATTTACCATAATAGTTTTTCTAATAATTTAAATCCATTTATTAAGGAAAGTGAGTTTCATACATGGAATTCCTCCATCAATAAAGAATAGTTATATCTTGGTTATACCGTTGAATGAAAATAGGGCTCGATATTCATAATAAGAGGGTGTGGAAAGGAAAATTCATGGACAAATTTGGAAAAATAACTATAGTATATAAAATTTCAGGGAAGGGATTAATAAAAGTGAAGGTAGTATCTCATTAATATGGAATATTTTGGATATTAAGGGAATATTATGAACACGTCATAACACAACAACTTGGAAATAAAAATTCATATAGAAAAGAAATCACATGAATTAAAAATAGGAGGAAGAGAACCATTACCTTGAGTGATTTATTCTTAAAGGTTGAGAAGAGATCCTTGTAACATTATTAACTAATTATAGTGACTCTAAATAGGTAAAATGGTAGGAAATTCATTGTAACATCCCGCCACTATTTTTAGGCATAACCAATTTCATGTTTCATTCCCTAATTTCTTTTATCGACCCCTTTTTGTTTTTGGTGTTTTTAGTTCAATAGGATGATTCGAGGGTGTGTCTTGAGGTGTTGGTCAATATAAATATTTTTTTATTGAGTAGGGTTAGTTTTACACTATATAGTTTGAGAATGTGTCATGGTTGGGATATTATGATGTAGCAAGGTATTTTGGTGGTTCTTCCATTTTTGGAAGAGTTTTGGTGTAGAGCATGGACTATGTCATGGAGTCTTGGAAGAAGAAATCGGTCAGTTCTTCCAATTCCAATTGAAATATATAATAGATATTGTTTTTTGGAATTTCCTTTTTCATCCCTTTGAAATTCTATGGTATGGTGTCTATATTAAAACGTGGTCCCTTTTACTAGTTTATATGTTCTCATCATTGACAACTGTAAAAATTCTGGAAACATGTTTGACTAATCTATGCTATGACATCGTACAATATGCTATAACATAGTCTTGTTCTTTATGAGGACTTTTTCACTATTGTCTACATGTTTTGTCATGGTGTTATGTTTCATGTTTTTCTCAATTAATTTTGGATACCCTCAATAAAAAAATTCCCTTTAACCATCCTCTCTAAAATTGAGTGACCCTTAGTAATTTTCATGATCAACACCAATCATCAATCCCTTTTCTTCATCCCCAACAATGGATGACGAATTCATGTAAATATGGGTGCCGATCAAAGCCATAAAATCTTCTAGATCCATTACGGGATTGTATGGTTTTTGTCTTGATATTAAATCCTCATGATGGTAAGTGTTTCCTTTGGTTTCCCTTTGTTATAAAAAATTATGATTTAGAGAATCATGATGGGAATTATTTTTTTATCCTTTTTCAATTCCTAGTATCCTGAGCTGTTCTTATTTTGTGGTTTCTATGTGGGTGATGATATTCCAACTGTTTTGAGGTAGGTGGTTACATGATTCAACATTATTATATAATCCATGATTTCATGGTATATAAAATTGATTTCTAAATGGTTGTAAATGTGGTTTATGGTAATATATTGTAAATGTACATTGAAATGATTTTTAAAGGAATGGGAAATGTTTTGATAAAATGTGTTGTCTTTGTAAACGATTGCAAAAATGGATTTATCCATTGGTGTTATTAACAATAATGGTTTTGAGGTATGATTTCTATATTTTCAAATATTAAATGTTCTTTTATGACTCTAATGTGGTAAAGCTAAATGTGATTGATGATGAGGAAAGGTTTCATCCTTTGGAATGAACTCATTCCCCCTATACCGGTTCTTCTAGGGAAATGTGTTCACTAGTTTTACTATGTTTTGGAAAGGAGTCGCGCTCAGGTGTGTGGTTTTACCCCCACAAACCAGTTCTTCTAGGGTAATGTTCACACCGGGTGGCCTACTAATCATGATATTTTTATAGGGATACTCATTGACATAGAATTATTAATACTCATGGGCTAGTTTTATATGTTGATAATATTTGAAGAGGACTCTTATAATGATTATGTAAATTCATGGAAAACCAGGTTGTTGGTATAATCTATTAATTTTTGAAAGGGGTTATTTATACATGCCTCATATTGAGTTCTATAAAACTACATCTCATTAATTATATTGGTTTACTTGATCATAATTTGTTTATTTATAAAGTATTCATGTGAAGCCCTTGCTGGGATATTTCTAGGATCTTTTTGTCACACCCTATATACACCACTAGGTTTTTTAGATCTTGTTTTATCCAATATAGATAAGGGGGAAGCACCATTGGGTGTTGGTGGGTTTGTTTTTTAGTAGTTTGTGAGAGTCTTAAGGTGACATTATGTCACAAAGTTTTGTGAATAAATATTTTTTGAGTAATTTGGTTAATTTATGTTTCTTATAACTTATTTTTCATGACATTGTATCTTTTTCTGGCTACATTTGATTGGTATACCAATATTATTATGCATATTGTTTCCACTTATTATAGGATTTTTGTGGATAAATAATTCCAAAATATATGGTATTGATGCCAAGTCACTTATCACTAGCTCATAGGGATTTAGAAAACCCTTTAGGTGATGTTAGGATAGGTTTGGGTTACAGATATTTGGGTAGTGAAACTTTCTTCATGAGAATTTGGTATCAAAATTTAGTTTGTTAGTCATTATTGTCTGTATGCATTTTGGTATGTCTTAATAGATATGAGATTGGAATGTGTGGATTTAAGGGGCAATTTTCATGTGAGTTTCAATCCATATCTCATCATTAAAATCATTAAGATTCCATGAGTTATAGGTAAAAGTTTCTTTTGGGACTTGGAGAGTTTTAATCCTTGTATTTTTTTGTTTGTCTCTTGATAATTCCTATAGACTCCTGTATTTTTAAAATATAATTGATTCATGTATCTCATGTTCTCATGTATCGTTTTATACTAATGTGAAGGACAATGAACCCCCATAAGAATTCAAAGTTTTCCTTTGGTGGGTGACACCACTACGGATGAAACATAGTTGGGAAACCACAAAAATTGATCAGAACCTGATCAAAGTGGTTGTGTGTGTGGTTCGAACTATGGAAAAAGGCGTGGAACATATCATTATTCTATCTATGGAGGTGGAACCTCAAATTTATGAGGACATGAATCAGGCTTATGAATAACTTAGATAGAAACTTACATTTTTCTAAGGGATGAACGATACTCTGGAGGCAGAGGATTGGTTTGGAAATATTTAGAGACATTTAAAATTTCTCAAGACTGCTAAAACTTCAAAGTGAAGTGAGTCATTTTCAATATTGAAGACCGGAGTATAAGGTAGTGTGAGTTAATTTTCTTGAATAATATTCATGAATTATTGATGTTGAAATACATCAAGTCTGTATTTACTAAGTACATATACCCATAATCTAAGAATCTAGTGAACTCTTAAAATTTTCTCACACTTGAGTAGGGGAATCAGTCGGTGATAGAGTATGCTAATCATTTTTTTATCTATCCATGTTTTCATCTGAGTTCTTTTCTAATGATAATATAAAATATCAAATATTTTAGACAGTTATTCCTTATAATATACATTTTTTGGGTTTTAAATTAATGATGGACACTTATTTTGATGTGGTGTATAGGGTTTGCATGGAAGAATTTGACAAGGGAGGTAAGCTTGGGATATCTAGAGTTCCTTTAAATTCCACTAGTAGCTTTAGAAGCTCCTATAAGGAAACTAGAAAGTGGATTGAGTTTCATATGGTTAAAAATAGTTGTGGTTATAAAGGTCTCCTCTTGTAACATAATCAATGTTTAGTGTCTTGGAATGTCATCGGTGGGGCTATAAAGCCCTCAAAAATTACTTTTTCCCCATGCCTCTGACAGGGTTCAACTCGTGTGGGTGTCATGGACACTTGTAGAAGTTTAGTAGGGATATATATTTTCTTATACTGGGTAAATTATATTCATCACCATGATTATCTATATTTTATTGTCACATCCATGACATATTTTAAAGGTATTTTTTTCATTTAATTTACATCCTTTCTTTGATTTGGGGGTATACCTAGGTTTTAGGGAGGAATATATGAGTATTCATGAATTGGTCCAAACCGTGAGCCCAATTTCAGATTAAAAAATAAATTTTGTATTTTCTATAAAATTTTAATTTTTCAACATTTTTCATCCATTAAAATTCCTACTTGACCTATCCTAACCTATTAACACCACAGAGGTAATTTAGAGCTTTTATAAATCCATAAACAGGGATTATTTGGGTTTTTATCTAAGGGGTTGGGACTGCCCGAAAGCCCAATTCCTGTTTTAAAAATAAATTTTGATTATGTTATATATTATTCATTTTTTGGGATTTGTCGGTGATTCCAAGTGGATCCCAAGACCACTGAAACCAGCCGCGCGACCCTTCTCTCTCCCCCCTCTTTGGATCTCTGGTTAATCACAATTTGGTGCCAAACTTCATAGGCTTCCTCAAATCGTACAGATTTGAAGAGGTAAGTTCATTCCTTCATATCTCTCTCAATTTTTACTCTTTTTCCCCCATTAAAATTCCTAAATGATCTCCATATCCTTTTTCGATCCTCCTTTAATGTTTTGAGTATTTTTAAAATCAGATACTGGTATTTTTGGGGGAGATTTATACAAGATATTTTAAGTAAGTTGTCCTCCTTCTTTCTTCTTTCAATTTGTTTAGGGTTACATCCAATTTACCTAGAGTTTATTCCATTATCATTGAGTTTTCTAGTGTCCAGGGATTAGGGCTTAAAAATTAGGGTTTTATATTGTGTTTAATGGTTAGAAATTCTGGTTTTAGGTCTGGTTTACCTTCCTTGAGGTGCGGCGGTGGTGCGTTTGAGTTTTCGCACAAAGGGTTCAAGGGTTTCCTTGGTTTTGGTAGGTGAATCCATTTTGTGTGAAATTTTTGTGAATTATCATGCTGTGTTAATGGTTCCTTAATGTTTATTTTCCTTGAATGTTTCTATAAAAAAAATTTAGTTGCATTTATAATGAAAATGATATTCAAGTTCCAATTTTTGGTGAAATTGGGGGTTTTTCATTCAAATCTTTCGTTGGTTCATTTTGGGATGACCTATAATTACTTAGTTGATTTTATTGAACTGTATTATGACTGAAAATCATGTTTTTAATGTTTATTCATTTTTTTGTTGCTATGAAAGTTTTCTTAAATGGTGTTTGGGAAGCAAATGGGCTTTACATGCCATGTTTGTGCGAAAATGGTGGTTTTTAAAAGATATAACTTCTTGGTTCACATTGGGATGCCCCATAACTGAATTGTTGGATTCATTAAAGGTTATTGAACTGAAATTTTGTTTTAATGTCTTAAAAGTGTTCACATAGTGTGCATAATGGATACCTTAAAGAGCTTTGGGTGAAAAACAATGTGATGTTTTGAGAGGGTGTTTTATTGAAAATAAAATTATTTTATTGTGTGTTTTAAATGGTATAAAATGTGTGTAGCTAATGTAATATTTTTTGTGACCAGTACTGACATTTTATATGCAAAATGATGTGTGTTGATTGATGAAATTGTTTGAGCACAAAAGGGGAAGCCCGAGTACCTAGGTGGGGCGGATTTGTACTAGTACGACTAGTGGATCAGATGAGTTTTGTCCCTGTTCCACTTAGCATTTGGATAACGACACCTCTAACTAAAATATGTGGATGATGATTGGGGACAACTAGGTTATGGGTATGTTCCCTACTAGTGGAACATGCATGAGAACAGATTTTCTTATGGTTACTCTACATTGTGTTATGAGGAACATAGGGCCCGAGACAACCTAGTGCTTAGGGGTGTTCCCGATTTTGATGATCTTTGGATTTATGGTATTTACCCTTGTTTTGGGGTGTTTTGGAAGTACATTACAGTATATCACATGTCTATTTAATGTGCTAACATACTGGAATTATTGTATTGAAAACTGTTTTCATTTGAAAGTTTCATTTCATTGAATTTTAACACTATTTCACCTTGTGTATTAAAATTACTTGTTTTGTTCACATTGTATTGCATGATCTTTGGAATAATCTGGTGGTATCCTATTGGGCTTAGGCTCACACCCTACTTACAGCCCTTGGGTGTAAGTAGACCTGATTATGCTTGACTCAGGTAAGGGGAAGGCTAAGGGTGATGGTGGTTCAGGGTGTTAGTCCCCATCTGTAACACCTCGACCCCGGCTACCCAGAGTCGGTGCATTACTTCGTAACATTGGCATGATCACAAAAGATCAAGTCTCGAAATACTGATTAGTTTAGTAGCCTTGGAAACACTAGATACATTCATAAATGTTACATTACATCATAAGGTGAAAAACTACAATAACAAAGTCTCCATAGTCCACACTCATATCCTCTTCTGACTATCCCTGCAGGTCATTCATAAAATACTTCCTCACATCCTGGAAAATATTAAACATTGAAAGGGATGAGATCAGATGCTCAGTAAGGATAACAATATTGTGGAAGCTTTCATAAATAAACATAAACATTTAAGGAAATTTATAACTAAAACAAAAGCCTTTTAAACTTGAACATCAACATAATATGGAAAAAGTAAAATGAGATAATTCCATTTACTTCTTCACATGGATATTCTACTGGTCGAATAATCACATGAAATATAATTAACCACTTTCATAATGATGGAATGCATAATACCAGACTATCATAACCACGTAGTCAAGGCCTCGTGCCAAGACCACAAATAAGATTTTGTGAAGGCCTCGTGCCAAGACACTAGTTTGTCTCATGAGACCTACCGATGCATCGATGAGCTATAATAGGCTCCACCTGTCACTTATTAAGTCCAATGCATTCCTAATATGAATATGTTTAAACATATCATAAACCATAACATAACCATATCACATAAAACATGCATAAAGGAAACATAACATTTCCACTTTTCAATCACAAGATATCAATACAACACATTGATATAAAAAAAAATTTCAAAACCATTTCCAATACCAAAATAAAAGAAAGTTAAACCTTTGTATTTATTTTTCATTAAAATAAAGTGATGGCTTGTAGAGGAAGCCGAAACTCAAATAATGGTCACGGAGGCGGAGAAGTCGTTGTCGCCTCATATGTACGGAAACAAAAACATTACCTTTTTGTCGTTTAGTAAAACGCTTCGTATAAAAAATATTCCTTTTGAATAAACGGAAACGTCAAATGGGTTTATACGCCGTATAAAAGAAAGTTGTGTATAAAACCAAATATGCCTCAATAAAAGGAGATTGAGACGAAGTCCCTTACAAAAATCATTTTTTAAATAAAATAGATCTATTATGTGTATTTACTATAATTACACATAAATAAAGTACAAATACAAGATATCACATAATAATATCATGACATAATTTGAAAATAGGAGATTAACCCAAAGAATGGAAATTGGGTTAAGAAATTCCCTTACCTCGTGTCTGAATTCTCTCGACCGTTCTTTGATCTCCTGAATAATAAACTAGATTTAATATCTACCTTCATAAGAACCTTATTCAAGTTCATTATTCCTTTTATATCACTTATTACCATTTTATGAACATTATGTAATTATTTATGTTAATAACGGTCGTTTTGACGATCTTAGGTACTTGAGTCAAAAATAAACTTCTTATAATTACACTTTGTTCATGTGTTAATATATCAATTATATCCATAATTATATTCATGATTTATATATCATATACATCATATATATCCAGTATATACATTCATTTATAATATTACATAACATTTAGAGATAAGAAATGAAATGCACCGTTCATTGAGACGATAAGTCGTACATACGCATGAATGCTATTTTCATTTATATTTCGTATTTAATGGAATGAAATCATAATGATATAAATTTATAATATAATTCCAGTATAATATAGTGTATAATACCATTTACTCCATCCTTTATACATCCCACATATGGTATTAACGATTCAAATCACTTTGAGGGGGCGGTAGTCCGCACTTCCTAAAATGAAAATATCGTGTTTACCCATAATGGAAACCATAAGGGTATGCCATAAATGAAAAATAAAAAATCATAATGAAAACAAAAACATAATATATATCATATATAAAAATAGTGTCATCATAATGTCCACCATTAGAGGTGTTATATGAGTGTTGAACAATCATCGTTTCGTGAGGCAAAAATTCACCATCCACAGAAACAGTATGTTCTTTAACCATTAGATGTAGGGGTGTGTAAGTGTAGCTCGAATACTTCTTATAACAACATCCTAGTATATTGAGGATACTGTTGATGTTATAAAATAAATGAATAAAAAGTTTTTAGGGGGTTGGAGAAAAAAAATAAAACAAAACAACATTAGAGAAGACATTACCTTAAAATCGGGTAACTCTTTTTTATTTGAGCCAAAGGCTTCCTTGAGAAGCGTTCTGCCCAAAGTGAGGCATCTAGGAGTAAGAAGGGGAAGTTGTGAGAGTATTTGGGTAGAGGTTGTCCGAGCCAAATGGCTTGAATGTGTGAATGAGGTGGTAGAGGTGGGGGCCTTTTATAAGTGGAGAGGAGGGGCACTCTTGGAAAGTAAAGAAAAGTCACTTTATTATAAAATGGGTTTCGGATTTTAGAGGTCCCAATCTTATATAATTCGAGTATACGGTTATAAGGGTTCGAAATATACTAATATAATAGGTTTTTGACAAGTGTATTCCTTGGAATTGACATTATCTTTTTATTTTATTTAAATCGTTAAATAATGAGGTCATCGCTGCATCATAATGATGTCATATATAATTTAATTTATTTAACGTCTAAAAATTATAAAAAAAAATACTATGATGTAGGAAATATTTTTATCTTTCCAATGACTATTTATAGTCAAAAATATGACTTGTATAACCCCACTAAAAAATTGTTTTAGTAAAACATTTCATGTTTGTGTCATTTTTTACTTTAACATTAAATAAAAGGTATTTATGTCATTTTCCAACTAAAGTGGCTCCATGGGGCCCCCATGTTGACCCATGGATTGTCTTGGTCGTCCATGGCACATCCAATGAGGTTAGTACATGTGTCAACCCCATCTCATATTATTAAAACATTATTTTTACCTTAAACTACACGAATTACTTCTAATCGCGATTAAGAACTTATAAGTTACTATTCACCAAAAATTATTTTAATCTCATTGAACCAAATTTTACTTCTTAATGAAAACCATGTATGTTGGATTTTTGAAATTCAAAACAAAGAAGTGGTAAAATTCCATTTAAGCGAAAAATCAGTTTTTATAAGTACCACTTAGTGGCATCACTATTCATCAAAAATTAAAGTTTTTTAGAAAAATCCCAAAAATTCACCCTAAGCTATATTTGATATTCTGATTTCAAAAATGATGTCTATTTTACAAAATTCCAAACATATAAGTTGCATTAATTAATTTTATAATTAATTCCCGCTGTCACAACAAATAGCGTGTTTTTAAGAAACAATTTATATCAAAAGATTGACAATTGTTCATGCCCAATTTCAATGTTAAATTAATTCTAATGACCACCATTGGATAAAATGGTAAAAATATATTCCAATTATACTTTAAAACCACTAAATAGTATAATTTATCACAATAAATTATTTTGATTAAAATAGTTGTTTTAAGTATTTTTCACTATTCATAAAAAAAATTGGAAGTTCTCAGAAAATTACAAAAAATTCAACTTTGGATAATTTCGATATTACGAATACAAAAATGAATTCCATTTTGAAATATAAAATTTCTATAATTTTAAAAAGTGGGTATTACTATTCATAACAGCTACTTTGATTAGTCGCGGTGTGTTAGTACTCGAAGTTGCATACAATGCAATCTATTGCATTATTGAATGAGAAGTGTATCATGGAAGCTCAGGGTGTTACATTTTCCCCTCCTTCAATAAATTGCGTCCTCGCAATTTGAAATTGTTCTTGGAAAATAAAAGGTTGAAAATAGAAAATACCTTTGGGGAAAACCCACATCCGAAATAAGCTTAGTAAAAATATAACATTAAAAGAAATCAAGATAAGTAAAAAGGTCAACCAAGATAGCCCATTCTATGATTCTATGAAAATATGTATATGGAGGAGAAAAAAACCATCAAGGATTGATGGAGAGTTGTAGAAAATAGGATTAGGAGAAAGTTAACTATAAGAAAATCACAAACTTGTGATTGGTTAAACGATCATTGATTCCCCAGTTGGAAAAGTTAACCAGCAACGTTTTTGTTTTAAGTTACCTTTTATAATGTTGAGGAATTTATTTAGATGATTTACTAAGAACGTAAGGGAATATAAATACTTGTCATGTAGACTTTCATTCTTTAATAAATTTTTACCACAAACCCATCTTTCACTCTAAAAGGTAATAGAACTCAAAAGTATTCTATTTATCCTAATTGTATATGGTTCAAAATATTACCACATACCATTTAGATTAGGAAAAATATTTTTTAATAACCAGGGACTTCCTGTAGGCTAGTGGTAGGATATAAAGGCTTGTTGCACTATAGTTGTGGGTTCGATTCCTGCACCTTTGTCCGACGAGACGGGTTATGCCCCACCCTGCAGGTTGTCCTTTTCCTAAAACTATATTATTATAATAATCCAAAAATAATCTTCATAAATGTTTTAACCTTAAACAATACTACGAAAGTTCAACTTAATCCATTCCAACCTTTATAGTTATCCAAAATACCTCCGTCCAGAATTTCTCTAAAAGGTCCTTAAATTCCAAAATCAATTGTAACATTAGATTCCTCATACAAGGTAAAGTTTCCCTTATTGTCAAATACAAAAATATGATTACCTTAATCATATTAAAACCTTAATGAAATCAACATGTACTGCAGTACAATCCTTATATATATATATATATATCACATTATTCAAATAACCAGAATATAATCCATGAGTCCAAAAGCACCAATACATTAATTATTCTGCTTCAACTGTAGTCACAACATAAGATTGGCCTTTATCCCTTGGCCTTTTCTAAGGTAATTTTCCCTAACGCTTAGGACATTCATTTGCATAATGCCACATTTCCCTACAATTTTAGCATTCAACATTAATATCCTCTTTCTTTCCCTTGCAATCACGCGCCTGGTGACCTTTTTCTCCACATTTATAACAAACTCCCATTCCTTTTAGGCAAGTACCAGGGTGAGTCATCCCACAATTATCAAATAATGGAAAATACTTCTTTCCCTTTTCCCTTTATCTTCCTCTTGTTCCACCGTTCTCTTCTTCTCTTGCTTTACTTTGTTTTCATAAGACTTAGAGAATTCCTTTTCTGTCTTGATAGCACATGAGACAATATCTTTGTATATTTAGAAAGATTGTTATACTAAAGCTCTACGGAGAAATGGTTTTAACAAATCAATGAAATGATCAATCTTACCTCTTGGGTTACATATATAATCTGCAACATACCTCGCCAACCTTGTAAAGTTGGCCTCATACTTTGCGACATTCTCATCCTCCTTTTGTCTCAGACTCAGAAATTGCCTTTCCATATCTGCTCGATGGTCTTGAGGAAAGTATTTTTCTATGAAAATATCATTTAACTCCCTCCATTCCATATTCGATACGTCATCATCTTCCTTTGTATTTTGAATCAATGACCACCATTGATCGGCATCTCCAGTGAGGCGGTAAACTGCCATGATAACCTTCACCCTTTCGTTACTCCCCAAGGCATTGAATATTTTCTCTATGGATTTTATCCATTACTCAGCTACTAACGGAATTGTACCCCCATTAAATGTTGGTGGTTGGTTCCTCATGAAGCGTTCTAACATTGATCCTCCACGTTGCGGATCAGGGTGCTCCATACGAGTAAGGTTATTATTCATATCCTGAGTGAGTTGTCCCAGTATGGTAATAAGTTGATCAGCACCAGTTGTATCTCCAGATACACAATCACTACTGGAAAAGGGACCTTTCCCAACAGTTGTGTACCAACGGTTCAATGAACCGTTGGCATATCTTGTTTTTCCCAACGGTTTATAGAAACCGTTGGGAAAAACCCCTCAATGCATAGTTTTCCCAACGGTTTCATACAACCGTTGGGAAAGATAGGTTTTTCCCAACGGTTCCTAAGAACCGTTGGGAAAAGTGGTGAAAAATCTTGTTTTCCCAACGGTTCTATGGAACCGTTGGGAAATGTTGGTCATTCCCAACGGTTTTTAATAGCCGTTGGGAAAAAAAAGCCCCAAATACCAAATCGAGCCAGTGGCCTCCCCACATTCCAGAAGCATTCAGTTCATGTCCTCCTGGAGCGATTCCTTGCAGAAGGACCTCCCAATCCCCACATCTTCCATCAGATCAGCACCTACCAGGTTAGACTCCTATATTTTATCAACGATATAGTTCCAGCTCTTATAAATCATATACTTCTATTCTTGATTTCGTTATTCCCAATTATTAGGGTTTTTGTAAAAATTTATGATTGTTTCATGGTGGTCATGTGCACCACTATAGGTACATTGATTCACTAATTTATTTTGGTATTTCCATAAAATTCGAATACAATTTATTAATGAATCAATGTTGAGTGTTAACATGACATTCATGTTCTTTATTTAAAGTGTAAACAAATACTTATATAGAATTTCCTTGTAAAACCTGATGGTTTAACTCTAGTTAAATGGAATCATAATTTTGTATGTTATTAATATTTAGTAATTGGTGAGGTGAATCATATATGTATATGAAAAATGGATCAAGATCATTTAGTATTGGATAGAATTATTCCCTAGTAATGTGAGACCCTTATGTTGTGGGGTGAGTATGGAGTAGTGAGATATATTGCTTGTTACTTACCTTTTTTCAATTCTATGAGGTAATGATGGCATGCACTCATTTTTTGAGATCTGTCAATGTTTTTATGGTTTTGATAGTGATCCATGATGTGTATCCTAGTATGTAAGATCCTCACTACTGGAAACTGGAGTTTTCCCAACACTTACATACCAACGGTTTGGTATAACCGTTGGTATTTGAGAGGTTTTGCCAACGGTTCTTGGAGCCGTTGGGGATCAAGTGGGCAAGTCTGGTCAAGCTCTAACGGCTAGTTTGACTTTGCTTACCGGCTGACCGGTGCTTGCCCACCGGCTGGCCGGTGCCTTGGAAGGTGGAGAGAGCTTCTGCCCAGGAGCCACCGGCTGGCCGGTGGGAAGGCCACCGGCTGGCCGGTGGTGAGACAGTAGGTCTCACTATTCCAAAGAGTTCCACCGGCTGGCCGGTGAGGAGGCCACCGGCTGGCCGGTGGTCTGGACAGAAGACATCCCATTCTGTCTGGGCCCACCGGTTGGCCGGTGGCCAGACACCGGCTGACCGGTGGCACCTGGAAGAGGGCAAGCCCTTCTGCCTTGTCCACCGGCTGGCCGATGGGCTGGATCCGGCTGGCCGGTGCCCTTACCGGCTGGCCGGTGGTCCTACACCGGCTGGCCGGTGGACTTGAAAAAAGTCCACTTTTCCTTTTTTTTTCCACTTCTTGCTCCTGAAATCATGCCTATTAACAAGAACACTTGAAACAACATTAGATCACTATGAGAGTGATTGTGATCATTAAAATCCAAGAGAGTGGGGTACAACATTCCCTACTCTTCCTTCAAAAGTGATTGACCATGTGTTTTTAGGCAAGATGCGATGTGATTGTCCATGTGTCTTCAGGTGAGATGTACTATGATTTCCCTAGTGTTTTTCGATGAGGTGTGATGTGATAAGGCTATAATAAGATGTGGCATGTGGTTGGGGTCATGTAGGGTAGGAGGATGGCACAAGGTTGATGTTATTCATGTTCATGATACCCTACTAATATGGTTATGGGATGAGTCATGCTGTTATGTGATATAACACATTAAGTTCTTGTTGGTTTTACATTTTTTCAATAACACATTTGTATGTTTTTTTGACATGTGTAGTTGATACCTTGATTATTTTCTTCCTTTATCGTTTACTTAAATGTATATTCTATTATAGTTAATGCCTATTGAATTGTTTATGACAAAATGACTTATATAAATTCTTTTTATAGCATGCTTCTGTCCAGACCACCGGCCAGCCGGTGGCTCAGCACCGGTCAGCCGGTGGAGCCAGAGAAATCCCTTGCTTCTGTCTGGTGCACCGGCCAAACGCATTCCGAATCTTTTGATCATTTATCACAACAATCCATGGGTCATATGTGAGCTGTACGAGGCAACCCGGGTTCAATCCGAGTCGCGGTGTGGCCGAGATCAGTCTAAGTGGCTCTCTTTTGTTTAAAATGGACACCATTTTAAGTACATACGGAAAACCGACCAAACGCATTCGGTTTCCATTGAAACTTTAGGAGAACGATCCATGAGTCATATGTGACGTGTACGAATCATCCCCGCCTCAATCCGAGCCGCGGTGTGGCCGACACCGCTCTAACTGTGTCTGTTTTGTTTAAAATGGACAGGATTATAAGTGAAAAGAACAACTGGCATACGCAAAACCGACCAAACGCATTCAGAATCTTTTGATAATTTATCACAACTATCCATGGGTCATATGTGACGTGTACGAGCCAACCCGGGTCAATCCGAGTCGCGGTGTGACCGGGATCAGTCTAAATGGCTCTCTTTTGTTTAAAATGTACACCATTTTAAGTACATACGGAAAACCGACCAAACGCATTCGGTTTCCATTGTAACTTTAGGAGAACGATCCATGGGTCCTATGTGACGTGTACGAATCATCCCGCCTCAATCCGACATGCGGTGCGGCTGACACCACTCAAAGTGTCCGTCTTTTGTTTCAAAAGGACGTCATTTTAAGTGAAAAACATCAACTGACATACGGAAGACCGACCAAACGCATTCGGATTCTATCGATACTTTAGCACAACGATCCATGGGTCATATGTGACGTGTACAAGTCAACCCCGTCTTAATCTGAGATGTGGTGTGGCCGACACCGCTCTAACTATGTCTCTTTTGTTTGAAATGGACATGATTATAAATGAAAAGAACAACTGGCATACGCAAAACCGACCAAACGCATTCGGAATCTTTTTATAATTTATCACAATGATCCATGGGTCATATGTGACATGTACGAGCCAACCCGGGATGAATCTGAGTCGCGGTGTGGTCGGGATGAGTCTAAGTGTCACTCTTTTGTTTAAAATGGACAACATTTTAGGTACATACGGAAAACCGACCAAACGCATTCGGTTTCCATTTAAACTTTAGGAGAACGATCCATGAGTCATATGTGCCGTGTACGAATCAACCCCGCCTCAATTGGAGACGCGGTGTGGTCGGCACCACTCATAGTGTCCGTCTTTTGTTTCAAAAGGACGCCATTTTAAGTGAAAAACATCAACTGGCATACGGAAAACCGACCAAACGCATTAGGATTCTGTCGATACTTTAGCACAATGATCCATGAGTCAAATGTGACGTGTACGAGTTAACCCCGCCTCAATATGAGGTGCGGTGTGGCCGGTATCACTTCAGGTGTATGTATTTTGTTTAAAATGGACATCATTTGAGGTAAAAATATATGGTATAGAAAAAACCGATCATATTATGAATTGAATTTCAGATTCCACGTATAATTGTCATCTAAATTTTAAATTGAATTCTATATGAATTATGTATGTTTATGAATTGTAATTTAATTATGGATTTGTATAGTTTCAGGATCCATTATATGTTAAATGTGTATGAATTTGTTCGTAATTGAATATGTATGTTTTATTTTATTACTGGTACAAAAGTTGGATCGAAAATGAGGTGAAAATGAGGTGAAAATGAGGTGAAAATGAGGCCTGATGACTGGTGGTGATAGACAGGGGACAGGGGCTGTGCAAATTGCAGGGTGCTGCAATTTGCAGCATAGGGTATGCCAACGGTTTTAAACCGTTGGCATATAAGTTTTAGCATGTCTTTTCCCAACGGTTCTAAACCGTTGGGAAAGACTTCACCAATTCCCAACGGTTTAAAACCGTTGGGAAAAAATGTGTGGCATTTGGTTTTCCCAACGGTTTTGGGAGAACCGTTGGGAAAAACTATCCCAACGGTTCACCCAAACCGTTGGGATAGGGTAACTTCTATGGGCCTATTGCAACGGTTGCAAGTAAACCGTTGGGAAAACCTTTCCCAACGGCTTACTTCCCAACGGTTATGAGAACCGTTGGGAAAACCTTTCCCAACGGTTTCAGGGGCTTTCCCAACGGTTCTGAACCGTTGGGAAATAGTTTATTTCCAGTAGTGAATAATTATCTTGAGCAGGAGGGCAATCCCTACACGGAGTGCGTGCATTGATACAGTTTCCATTCCTTCCACTAGGCGCCATTTCTAAACAATGTCATAAAGTAGATTAGTTTATGAATCAAAATACATAATTCCATACTTGTAAAATACTTAACATAAATTGAACTATTGATGGATATAATCCATAATAATAAAAATGTTTTCTTTGAGGAAGTATGTACTCATAACCCTTCATAGTGGTTTGTAAAGAAAATGAGAATTATCCTAAGCATATCCCCCGGGAGTGTCGTATCCAAGAGTGCAGAAAGGCCCATTGTCGTGCACCAGTTCCCGTTCGAGTCTAGCTCAAAGCGTTGTTTTCGGGTTTTAACCCTAGGTATATCTGTTCCAAAGCCGCCTCTACCTGCTCGTATCTAGACAGATATGTATTGCTCCGAAAACTCAAAAAATCTCTACAATACCAAAATTCTAGGAAGTTCTTCTATACTAATCCTCAAAGTCTATATGTGGGATATGTGATCTAATCAGAGTTTATCTAAATCTAGCTTCCAAGGTTAGTACTAAACTGCCTCTGATACCAACTGTAACGCCCCGACCCCAACTACCCAGAGTCGGTGCATTACTTCGTAACATTGGCATGATCACAAAAGATCAAGTCTCGAAATACTGATTAGTTTAGTAGCCTTGGAAACACTAGATACATTCATAAATGTTACATTACATCATAAGGTGAAAAACTACAATAACAAAGTCTCCGTAGTCCACACTCATATCCTCTTCTGACTATCCATACAGGTCATTCATAAAATACTTCTTCACATCCTGGAAAATATTAAAACATTGAAAGGGGTGAGCTCAAATGCTCAGTAAGGATAACAATATTGCATAAGCTTTCATAAATAAACATAAACATTTAAGGCAATGTATAACTAAAACAAAATCCTTTTAAACTTGAACATCAACATAATATGGCAAAAGTAAAATGATATAATTCCTTTTACTTCTTCACATGGATATTCTACTGTTCGAATAATCACATGAAATACCATTAACCACTTTCATAATGATGGAATGCATAATGCTAGACTATCATAACCACGTAGTCAAGGCCTCGTGCCAAAACCACAAATAAGATTTTGTCAAGGCCTCGTTCCAAGACACTAGTTTGCCTCATGAGACCTACCGATGCATCGAGGAGCTATAGCGGGTTCCACCCGTCACTTATTAAGTCCAATGCATTCCTCATATGAATAGGTTTAAACATATCATAAACCATAACATAATCGTATCACATAAAACATGCATAAAGGAAACATAACATTTCCACATTTCAATCACAAGATATCAATATAACACATTGATATAATTAAAATGTTTTCAAAACCATTTTCAATACCAGAATAAAGGAAAGTTAAAACATTGTATTTATTGTTCATTAAAAAAAGTGATGGCTTGTAGAGGAAACCGAAACTCAAATAATGGTCACGGCGGCGGAGAAGCCGTTTTCGCCGCATATGTACGGAAAGAAAAACATTACCTTTTTTTCGTTTAGTAAAATGCTTCATATAAAAAAGATTTTTTTTGAATAAACGTAAATGTCATAGGGGTTTATACACCGTATAAAAGAATGTTGTGTATAAAACCAAATATGCCTCAATGAAAGGAGATTGAGACGGAGTCCCTTACAAAGATCATTTTTTAAATAAAATAGATCTATTATGTTTATTTACTATAATTACACATAAATAATGTACAAATACAAGATATCACATAATAATATCATGACATAATTTGAAAATAGAAGATTAACCCAAAGAATTGAAATTGGGTTAAGAAATTCCCTTACCTCGTGTCCGAATTCTCTCGACCGTTCGTTGATCTCTTGAATAATAAACTACAGTTAATATCTACCTTCTTAAGGACCTTATTAAAGTTCATTATTCCTTTTATATCACTTTTTACCATGTTATGAACATTATGTAATTATTTATGTTAATAACGGTCGTTTTGACGATCTTAGGTACTTGAGTCAAAAATAAACTTCTTATAATTAAACTTTGTCCATGTGTTAATATATCAATTATATCCATAATTATATTCATGATTTATATATCATATACATCATATATATCCATTATATAAATTCATTTATAATATTACATAACATTTAGAGGTAAGAAATTAAATGCACCGTTCATTGAGATGGTAAGCCGTACGTACGCATGAACGCTACTTTCATTTCTATTTCATATTTAATGGAATGAAATCATAATCATATAAATGTATAATATAATTACAGTATAATATAGTGTATAATACCATTTACTCCATCCTTTATACATCCCACATATGGTATTAACGATTCAAATCACTTTGAGGGGGCGGTAGTCCGCACTTCCTAAAATGAAAATATCGTGTTTACCCATAATGGAAACCATAAGGGCATGCCATAAATAAAAAATACAAAATCATAAGGAAAACAAAAACATAATATATATCATATATAAAAATAGTTTCATCGTATTGGCCACCATTAGAGGTGTTATATGAGTGTTGAACAATCATCGTTTCGTGAGGTAAAAATTCGCCATCCACAGAAACAGTATGTTCTTTAACCATTAGATGTAGGTGTGTGTAAGTGTAGCTCGAATAATTCATATAAAAACATCCTAGTATATTGAGGATACTATTGTTGTTACAAAAGAAATGAATAAAAAGTGTTTAAGGGGTTGGAGAAGAAAAATAATACAAAACAACATTAGAGAAGACATTACCTTAAAATCGGGTAACTCTTTTTGATTTGAGCCAAAGGCTTCCTTGGGAAGCCTTCTGCCCAAAGTGAGTCTTCTAGGAGTAATAGGGGGAAGTTGTGAGAGTATTTGGGCAGAGTTTGTCTGATCCAAATGGATTGAATGTGTGAATGAGGTGGTAGAGGTGGGGGCCTTTTATAAGTTGAGAGGAGGGGCACTCTTGGAAAGTAAAGAAAAGTCACTTTATTATAAAATGAGTTTTGGATTTTAGAGGTCCCACACTTATATAATTCAAGGATAAGGTTATAAGGATTCTAAATCTACTAATAAAATTGGTTTTTGACAAGTGTATGCCTTGGGTTTTACATTATCTTTTTATTTTATTTAAATCGTTAAATAATGAGGTCATCGCTGCATCATCATGATGTCATATATAATTTAATTTATTTAATGTCTAAAAATTATAAAACAAATACTATGATGTAGTAAATCCTTTTATCTTTCTAATGAATATCTATAGTCAAAAATATGACTTCTATAACCCCATGTAAAAAATGTTTTAGTAAAACCTTTCATGTTTGTGTCATTTTTTACTTTAACATTAAATAAAAGGTATTTATGTCATTTTCCAAATAAGTGGCTCCATGGGGTCCCCAAGTTGACCCATGGACTGTCTTTCTCGGCCATGGAACATACAATTAGGGTAGGACATGTTTCAAGCTCATCTCATATTATTAAAACATTATTTTTACCTTAAACTACACTAATTACTTCTAATCGCGATTAAGAACTTAAAGGTTACTATTCACCAAAAATTATTTTAATCTCATTGAACCACATTTTACTTCTTAATTACAACCATGTATGTTTGATTTTTGAAATTCAAAACACAGAAGAGGTAAAATTTCATTTAAACGAAAAATCGGTTTTTATAAGTACCACTTAGTGGCTTCACTATTCATCAAAAATTAAAGTTTTTCAGAAAAATCCCAAAAATTCACCCTAAGCTATATTTGATATTCCGATTTCAAAAATGATGTCTATTTTAAAAAATTCCAAACATATATGTTTCATTAATTAATTTTATAATTAATTTCCGCTGTCACAACAAATAACGTGTTTTTAAGAAACAATTTATATCAAAAGATTGACAATTGTTCATTCCCGACTTCAAGGTTAAATTAATTCTAATGACGACCATTGGATAAAATGGTAAAAATATATTCTAATTATACTTTAAAACCACTAAATAGTATAATTTATCACAATTAATTATTTTGATTAAAAAATTTGTTTTAAGTATTTTTCACTATTCATAAAATATTGGAAGTTCTCAGAAAATTACAAAAAATTCAACTTTGGATTATTTCGATATTACGAATACAAAAATGATGTCCATTTTAAAATATAAAATTTCTATAATTTTAAAAAGTGTGTATTACTATTCATACGACTACTTTGATTAGTTGCAGTGTGTTAGTACTCGATGTTGCGTACAATGCAAGCTATTGCATTATTGAATGAGAAGTGTATCGTGGAAGCTCGGGGTGTTACACCATAGTTGGGGCGGAGTTGCGGAGAAGGCTTGCGGGTGATGACCCCCTTGTCGTGTGGAGTCCATGGGGATGTCTTTATGTTGTCATTATTTGTTTTTAGACCACTTGTAGTGACTTTAAAAATATTTATTTAGTTCTGGTTTTTTTAAACATAGTTTGGTTTACATTTTTCAGATTCAGTTTATTGATTGTTTTTAATGTTTTATGCCTTCATATTCGGGTAAATCGTTCCCAAACAAAAATAAATGATACCCGGGCACTTGTGCCAGCCCGTGGGGATAGGGAACGCCCTTCAGGTCATGTCATAGGCTAGGTTTGGTGCCGATGTTGGCGGCGACCAGATTCGGTTCATGACAAAATGGTATCAAATGAGGTTCGCTCCTTGGGTCATGTTATTTGGGGAAGAGTCAGCATTGTCTGGAGCTAGGATTTTTGGGACTTGAAATTTCAGTCATGGGTAGTGTGCCTGGCCAGCACACCTCATAATGGGATTCATGTCACCATGGGTAGTCGGGATTTATCTGAGTCCTTTGGTTTTCTTGGTTTAATGATGACTATGGGAAATGAAAGGAGAGTTGGGGGAATAATCTCAGTGAGCTCGCAGGGCCTGGCAAGCCATTTGGAGTCATGGATATTTCCGTAGAATACTCTCTGTGATGGTTAAGTGATTGGAATATGGCTACCAACCATATGTCAAAGTCACCCACCAAAACTAGTTTCATATCACATTGTCTTGTGTCTCTTTGTTTTGGAATCTTGGAAACTTGGTTTTTTTAAGCAAAAAAATGACTTCACTTTAAGGAGTGTGAATTTTTGTGAAGTTATTTTCTAGTAAATTTAAAATTGTTTTATGTTTTTTTTATGCCTATAAATGAACTTTTAGAATTATTTCTATAGGGTAAATTATGTGTTTACACCTCTTTTGAAAGTATGAACTATCTTAATTGGGGTTTTGAAAATATGTTTCTAATGGAATTTTTTTTAAACCGTGGAAAAGTGTTTTGGATTGAATTATGTGTTCTATAATTTTTGCGTGGGGGTTGAAGATGGATTTTGGTTTTGCTGACTACTGAACAAAATAAACTTATGAACTTTTAGAACCTTTTCTTGAAATGACAAGAGTTGAGTTCTTAACTAAATGGAGATTTATGAAATGGTGTTTTTCATGAAATTAGATTTGTTTTTAAAGGGGTTGAAATGTTTTGAAACAATTGTGAAAGGCTTGAATATGTGATTTTATTGAATTATAGATTCTTTTCTAAATTGGTTTGTGTGATGAAAAATTGGGTTTTGATATTATGGTTATCGTTTTTGAGAAAGGGAAAGTGTGGTTAAGAGTTTTGATTTTAAAAAGATGAATGGTTTGATTTTTGGTAATTTGTGCTCTCAAGGGTGACCACATGCATTGGTTTATTTGGGAATATGGATGGATATGAGGTGGGTTCCCAGTGTGGTATGTAAACATGAATGTGTGAGGCTCATGAGATACCATTGGTAAATTTGCAACCCACCAACACTGCTTTTTTTAAATAATTTTTTTTGAAGGAAAGTGTTGTGTTTTGATAATGTATAGTTGGGAGGTATGGATTATGTGTTTTCGGGATTATTATCGTGGGATGTTTCGAGTTCAATAACCCCTCTTGTTTGAATGATGTTTTGGTTTGGTGTTTCATTGATAAGTTGGAATGAAGTGTTGGTCAATGGTCTCTTTTGAGGAAAAGTTTGGGAGGCCAATGTGGTGGCTCCCATCATGTTTTTGGTTTAGGTTTGTGGTCTTTTGTGACCAAATGACCAGATCGGTTTGGTCCTTGGGTTTTCTTGTAGGCTAGGGTACGCCCCCATAATGTTTTAATGTATGATTCATGTTCGGCCTATGGTGATTCACCGTTGGATGATCCTCCAGTTGATCAACGTAAGGACTTTTTTCTTGAGGTTTGGAGATTGAGTTTACCCTTCTTCTTTTTCAATTATGTAGATCCCCCTATAGTGGGAGAGTGTTTGTGGGAGGTTGAAATAGACCTTAGTTTCTTATGTTTCCTAAGTTGTTGAAGGTCAATGAATTTCAGGGTTTTCATTTTAGAATGATGTCTTAAAGGGCCTCTGGGTCTTTCGTCAGTATCATTGAAGCAAGAGTTCATGTTAGGCCACCAGTGTGCAAGATCTGGCCAAGAGTGGCTATTATGGACACTTGCTGGAATCATGTGCTGTTTGGGACTCAGTACAAGGTCCCTCTCCTTGTGTTTTATTTTATCCACAATGGTCATGTTCGGTGATGCCTTGCGATGTCATCTGTTCATTTGACTATAAGGGTGAAGATTGTGCAATCTTATGAGAGTCTCTATTTTGTTGGGTGTGTGTCTCCATATAGAAAATTCTAAATCCTATGATCTATAGGAATGTGTTTCAATATTTCCTTTCATTCTGATGTTTAGCATCCAAAGAAAAAAAGGGGCATTGTGTGTGCATCCTCTAAGTACTTTTTTTGGTAAAATGATGGGTTGTGGAAAAGAGGGTTTGAAGTGTGTCATGTCTTAATGAGACCATATGAGATTACAGTATAATTGTTTTTGGCATTGGAAGAAGATGTTCAGTTTAGGGGTTTCTAAATCCAAACTGCAAGGCCGAAGATGCTTCAATCCATTGAGCTCCAGCATTAGGCCCCGGAGAGAAGTTGGCACGTAGTTAGGGGAAATCCTAGAGTCGTTCAAACTTTTGGTCAAGGTCATATCCTCAATATGAAAGATAGTAATAGTTTAAACATCTAGTGTCGTCGTCTTGTTCCAATTTCTCACATTTGGTGGAAGGAGGTGTGAGTACCTTATTCCCATGTCATACCCTGAGTTGATTTTTTCTCCTTTGGGTTCCCTTGTGTTTTTGGATAAAAGGTTAAAATTTGGGTTAGGCAGGTTGAAGTGCATAGTTTGTGCACGGTTAGCAGTAAACATGTGCCATCCTAGGGGACCATGTGATAAGAGACAGTAGCTACCGCATGGTCTCTGCACATCCATTATCCTTGGAAAAGGAAACTGTGTGAAGTTTCCACTTTGGACAGAATGATCCGCACAGTTAACTCGCGGTTTCCCAAACCGTGTGACCCAACCGTGCGACCATGCCAACTCCTTAAAATTATGTTGTTTTTTGTTGTTATACCATACTATTTAGGAAATATGGTTGGGTTTTGGGGGGGGGGGTACAACCACAATGGGAATAATTTAAGTTTCATTGGAAGAATTCTGATATTAATCTACCCCTAATGCCAGGAATTCCGTTCGAGGCCCCTTGTTAGTGTCTTGATTTTTTTCTTAATGGTAGTTTTGTTCATTATTATGGTGGGGAGACCCATCGTGGGTATCATGTATGTTATCTTGGAAAAGAAATAATTTTAGTTTAACCCTTATGATGGGGAGACCGTTCGTTCCTTCCCCAATTGTTATCCTTATTCTATCTAAGAAAATTGAGTTTTCCCTAGTGGGGGGATGTCCAGATTGGGTCACCCCGTACTATTGACTCAGTTTTCTCCTTGGTGTAATCTAAGTAGGAGGTAGTATCGTTCAAGTCTATCTATCCACAAATTTATTACTTGGGTAATTTTGGCGTTGGAGAACACCCAATTGTTTTGTTTACATAATGTTGTGGTAGCGTTATTCGAGTTCATTGTTCGTTTCAAGTGGATTGCTTGAGCGTCATCTTATAGTGTTTGAGGTTTTTTGTTTTGGGATGTGTTTTGAAAGTTTTTCATAATTTTATGTAAGTGGGGTACATTTTGGTTGGTGAGAGTATTATATTTCTTTGTTTGATCCACTGGATATGTTCCTCCTTTTTGAAGCGGGTGAAAACGTGGCAAGGAAGTCTGTCTTAGTCTATCGTTTGGGCTTTGCTTTTGCATCTGGTGTTGTTGTGGCATTCAGGGGGCGGAATGCTTTATGGTGGGGAGAATTGTCACATCCATGACATATTTTAATGTTTTTTTTCATTTCATTTACATCCTTTCTTTGTTTTGGGGGTTTACATAGTTTTTAGGGAGGAATAGATGAGTATTCATGAATTGGGCCAAACCGTGAGCCCAATTTCAGATTAAAAAATAAATTTTGTATCTTCAATAACATTTTCATTTTAAAATTTTTTTCATCCATTAAAATTTCTACTTGACCTCCCTTTACCTATTAACAGCACCAAGGTAATTTAGAGCTTTTATAAATCCATAACCAGGGTTTATTTGGGTTTTTGTCTAAGGGGTTGGGCCTGCCCGAAAGCCAAATTCCCGTTTTAAAAATAAATTTTTATTATGTTATATCTTATTAATTGTTTGGTATTATTCGGTGATTTTAAGTTGATCCCAAGACCACTGAACCCAGCCATGTGACCCTTCTCTCTCACCCCTCTTTGGAGCTCTGGTTAATCGCGATTTGGTGCCGAACTTCATAGGCTTCCTCAAATCCTCCAGATTTGAAGAGGTAAGTCCATTCCTTCATATCTCACTCAATTTTTACTCTTTTTCGACCATTCAAATTCCTAAATCATCTCCATATCCATGTCCGAACCTACATTAAAGGTTTTAGTATTTTTAAAATCATATAATATTATTTTTGGGGGATATTTATACAGGATATTTTAAGTAAGTTGTTCTCCTTCTTTCTTTTTTCAATTTGTTTAGGGTTACATCCAATTTACTTAGGGTTTATTTCCTTATCATTTAGGTTTCTAATGTCTAGGTATTAGGGTTTAAAAATTAGGGTTTTATCTTGTGTTTCATGATTTGAAATTATGTTTTTAGGTCTGGTTTACCTTCCTTGAGGTGCGGCGGTGGTGCGTTTGAGTTTTCGCACAAAGGGTTCATGGGTTTCCTTGGTTTTGGTAGGTGATTCCTTTTTGTGTGCAATTTTTGTGAATTATCTTACTGTGTTCATGGTACCTTAATGTTAATTTCCCTTGAATGATTCTGTGAAAATTGGTTTTAGTTGCATTTATAATGAAAATGATTTTTAAGTTCCAATTTTTGGTGAAATTGGGGGTTTTTCATTCAAATCGTTCATTGGTTCATTTTGGGTCGACCTATAATTACATAGTTGATTTTATTGAACTGTATTATGACTGAAAATCATGTTTTTAATGTTTATTCTTTTTTTTTTGTTTCTGTTAATGTTTTCTTAAATGGTGTTTGGGAAGCAAATGGGCTTTACGTGCCATATTTGTGTGAAAATGGTGGTTTTTAAAAGATATAACTTCTTGGTTCACATTGGGCTGCCCCATAACTGAATTTTTGGATTAATTAAATGTTATTGAACTGAAAGTTTTTTTTAATGACTTACAAGTTTTCAAATAGTGTGCAAAGTTGATACCTTAAAGAGCTCTGGGTGCAAAACAATGTGTTGTTTTGAGAGGTTGTTTTATTGAAAATAAAATTATTTTATTGTGTGTTTTAAATGGTATAAAATGTGTGTAGCTAATGTAATATTTGTTTGTGACCATTAGTGAAATTTTATATTCAAAATGATGTGTGTTTTTTGCTGAAATTGTTTGAGCACAAAAGGGGAAGCCCGGGTACCTAGGTGGGACGGATTTGTACTAGTACGACTAGTGGATCGGATGGATTTTGTCCCTGTTCCACTTAGAATTTGGATAACGACAACTCTAACTAAAATATGTTGATGATTATTGGGGACCACTGGGTTATGGGTATGTTCCCTACTAGTGGATCATGCATGAGAATGGTTTTTTCTATGGTTAATCTACACTGAGGTACAAGGTACATAGGGCCTGAGACAACCTAGTGCTTAGGGGTGTCTCCGATTTTGATGCTCTTTGGATTTGTGGTATTTAACCTTGTTTTCGGGTGTTTTGGCAGTACATTACAGTATCTCACATGTCTATTTAATGTGTTAACATACTGTAATTCTTGTATTTAAAACTGTTTTCATTTGAGTGTTTCATTTCTTTGAATTTAAACACTATTTTACCTTGTGTATTAAAATTGCTTGTTTTGTTCACATTGTATTGCATGATCTTTGGAATCATCTGGTGGTATCTTATTAGGCTTAGGATCACACCCTACATACACCCCTTTGGTGTAAGTAGACCTGCTTATACTTGACTTAGGTAAAGGGAAGGCTAAGGGTGATGGCGGTTCAGGGTGTTTGTCCCCGTCGTTGGGGCGGAGTTGCGGAGAAGGCTTGCGGGTGATGACCCCCTTATCATGTGGAGTCCATGGGGATGTCTTTATGTTGTCATTATTTGTTTTTATAGCACTTGTAGTGTCTTTAAAAATATGTATTCAGTTCTGGTTTTTTTAAACATAGTTTGGTTTACATTTTTCAGATTTAGTTTATTGATTGTTTTTAATGATTTATGCCTTCATATTCGGGTAAATCATTCGTAAAAAAAAATAAATGATACCCGGGAACTTGTGCCAGCCTGTGGGGATAGGGAACGCCCTTAGGGTCATGTCATGGGCTAGGTTTGGTGCCGGTTTTGGTGGTGACCAGATTCGGTTCGTGACATTTATCCTGATGCTTCATGGACTTAATGGATCTATCCAAAGGCCTTTACAATGAAGCATTTCCATGTTGTTAAAGAGTTTTTAATATAAGTTGATATGAGTCCTACTACTGTGAGAGGTACCATTATTGTTTATTTTAACTTAGTGACTGATTAATTTGATACAGGTTCGTATCACACATTTTTATTAACTCATGTGGTTTGTCTTTTAGAAATACTAATGGAACTCATGAAAATAATTACGGAATTAGTGATTCCTCTAAGAAAGAAGAGGGAACATCGTTTTTGTTATCCCTCGTTGTCTTTATTTATGTGAGATGTAGATATGGTTTGGGTTTCTCAGTTATAGACTTGGAATTATTTTATATAATTATCATAATGTATTAGATGATTTATCACAAGTATTAGATGGATTTTTACATCATCAGATGTTCTTCACTATTTTTTATGGGATCTCCTATGTGTTTTAGGGAGAATGGGATCCATGGTCAAGTCGGGTGTGGCCATTTCTTATATATCCTATTAATTTTATCTTTTTTATAAAACCTTGTTGTAATAAAAATATAGTAGTGGTAGTCTTCCTCTTGTATTCAATGAGTTTATGGAAGTGTATCCAAATGAATTCTCATGATTTCTTCTCGAGTTGGAGGTAGAGTTATTAACTAACTTAGTCCCTAAAACGCAACAGACATAAATAACATATTTACTCAAGGATCCAGGTATGTTGAAATAGATGAAAATATAGTAGGATGATTTAATAGAAAAGGTATTTATATTCCCAAGTGTGTCACCTTGGGATTCTCTTAGGCAACAATTATCGGAAGCTTCATTGGGAAATGGTCAAAAAATACCAATTTCTTAGCATGGATGATCTGTTTCATTAATTAAAAGGGGAATGTTGGTTTTATAAAATTGATCATGAGTTTGGATATCACCAACACATAATCAAAGAGTCATATATTCCAAAGAACTCTTGCAAGAGAAGGTATGGCCACTTCGAGTACCTTATAATTTCAGTGGGCCTAACTAATTCTATTTGTATCTTTATGGATTTGATAAATGATATTTTCCACCAATACCTCTATATCCACTATGTTTTTTCATACATAGATATTACATATTTTATATGAATATGCAATACATTACACAAACAAATACATAAAGACCATATTAGTTTAGTGTATTTTGATACTGGGTATAGAATATTCTAATTCAGTGAAAGAACTTCAATGTATCCCACAAATATATTCCCATCAAGTTCTATTTACAGGCATTCCCCACTTAAAACATATATTCATAACCTATGGAAAGGAAACCTAACAAAGGATGTGCTTATATGCTCAGTAAGGGTGAATAAGGTAGATAGTTAAGCATAACATAAAAATAAGTTTATGATAACATGAGAATAAAATTTTAAAACCATACCATTCATATCAATAATCATAATCTTGAGTCATGAAATAAATGATGGAAGTTCATAATATATAAATCATAAAGAAATCAAAGATCATGAGTGATGATTTCATAACATTTTCATAATACTTGGATTTCTGGGATACACGTAAGAATAGAATGTCATTTATGTATTAGTCAAGGCCCACTACCAAGGATATTATTATTGAATGAGTTCACTTTATCATTTCATAATTTCATAACCAATGAAAAATGAAGTGGGTTTCAAAAGAATTATATCATGGTATAACCCCTAAAAAAATAATCAGGTTTTAAAATAATCATATCCTCATTATCATAAACCATTCAAAGAAATAATATTAATTGTATAATCAAATCATATCCCAAATTAATCATAAGAAACCTAAAAGTATGCCAAATTAGATGGAAAATGATCTTGAAATAAAAATAACATGGATCATTTATTAAGGAAGGAAATTTTTCTTTGAAAATATCTTTTGAAAAGTAAAATTTACAAAATATTTTTCAAATTATTTGCTTTGAAACGAATCTTTTAAAACTAAAAAAGGAAGCCTTAAAAATAATTGAAATTTTATTTTTGATGAAAATAACATTTATACCTTGAAAATTATTTTTAAACATTTTAAAAATAATTTTCTTTGAAAATAACCTTCAAAACATATAAATTAATCATTAAAAAAAGATAATGGTAATTAATATGTTAAATTATATTCATGATTTACTTGTTAAAATAATTATTCTGATCAGAATCATGGTTTTGGAAGAAAACTATGATTAGAATAATTATTTTAAAAATAACCTTCAAAATAGATAAATTAATCTATAAAAACATTTAATGGTCATTAATATTACAAAACTAGGTTTTCTATATGTAAACCATTTAAAATAATATAAGTGCATAACATAATGACATGTATCAAAGAAGGAAAATTGAGATGAACATCCCTAATCGATTTGGTAAATTTGGAATTGCATATCACATGAAAGAGAGATCCTATAATGGATTTGTAATTCCTGATAAATTTAAGGATAC
This sequence comes from Viscum album, assembly GCA_963277665.1. Classification (NCBI taxonomy): domain Eukaryota; kingdom Viridiplantae; phylum Streptophyta; class Magnoliopsida; order Santalales; family Viscaceae; genus Viscum; species Viscum album. The sequence goes on from CAUJRU010000144.1 coordinate 505,656, forward strand.
TAATTTTAAAATAAATTTATGGGTAGTATATACACCACAAAAAAGAAACATGTGGTGAATATGGCATGTGTCTCAATGAAAAATAAAAATGAGATGGAAATCCCTTTCTGTAAGTCTCGACTTCCATCGAACTCATTAAAAAATCATGTAAAATAAATATAATCTTATTATAATTATAATAAATGTCTATAATTATATATATCATACCTTATATTATTTACTTATGTCCTTTTATTACATTTTTTTACAATTCCATGTTAATGTCTCATTTCGGGTAATAACCGCTTGGTATTTCATATATGTTTTATTTTTTTTATTTCGGTCCTCATAATTTGATCATGGATAAATAAATTGAGAATAATAATAATGAAATAATTATAATATTTATTCATCTATTATTATTTTAATACCAATCAGTAATACAGTTTTGATAATTGAATTATGTTACAATCATGGAGGGGGTAGGAGGTACGTACGCATGAGTAACATTTGATTTTTTTCAATGATCATAGTGGAAAGTAGGTAAGTAATATATTATATTTAAATAATGATCATAATATAATAAATAAAATATTATATATTTAAATATACTTTGACATATAATAAATTTGTTGTGGTGATGAAAAGAGAGTTGTGTCGCTTTGTGGAGGGGGTAGTCCACAAGTACATGAATGGCGTTATCATCTTTCAGTGAGTGAAAAGGTAATAAATAAAAAGATATATTATATTTTTATATTGATAAATATGTCATAAATATCATAATTATTTCATTTATATAATATAATTTTATTAAATTTATCATTATTATCTTCTATGTAAAGTGTTAGTGAAAACGAATCACATCACTTCACGAGGAAGTAGTTCACCATACACACGAGCGACGTTATCGAGTCCCTTATGGAATGGAAAGTAAAAAATGTATAAATTATATAATGAATAACAATTTATAAAAATTTTATAAATATAATATATACTTTATATCCATTTTCATACCCAACCGTGAGAGGTGGTATTGGGAAAATGAATAATATTAGTTCGCGAGGCGGTAGTCCACCATACACATGAATAATAATTTTGTTACCCATTTTAGGGAAGTGGAGATGGTTTTAGGTCATTAAATTAAAATAAAAACATATCTATATATACAATATATTATAAATTTTATATAATCATGGTTTAATTAGAATTGAAGAAGGTGATGGAATAAATAATATAACAATGCTCGTTGAAGAACGTTACCTCTTCTTCAGGAAACCCCATTAGGTTTTCACAAAAATCCTTATTTGGTTGGATTTATTCCCCAAATAAGGATTATAGGATTATAGGATAGTATTTTTGATGTTATTTGTGTAGTTTTTGTCTGAAACAAAAGGCTTTGAAGGTGTGAAATTGAGAGTAAATGGGGTGGCCTTTTATAGGTGAAGTGGGTAACACACATGTAATTTTTTGAAAAGAGAAAGTGTACTCACGTTTTTCACATTCCACAAGGAACAAAAATACAGTCTGACTAATAATTATAAATCATATGGTCTATATATATTAATAAAAAAATTTGGACAAGTTTTTCGGCAATTTTAACCCATATCGTTTTAGTTTAACTCCCATTAAACCCATTTTTACCTTAATTATGGTAATTAATTTTTACTGTTTTCACTATTAATTTTGGGAAACTATAAATTTTCAACATTTTATAAAATATAAATTATTTTTATTCTAAATATTAAATCCATTTTTATTAATTCAATTCATACAAGTGGAAATTTTTAATTTAAAATTAATCCCGTAGACATGATGAGAATGTATGTTTTTCAAGAGAAAATTTTCAGAAGTTTATAATTTTTTTATAGCTAATTTCAATATGAAATTTATTCCAATGAGATAAATTGGATTCAAAAATATTTAATAGAAATATTTTTTCATTAAAAAAATTTAAAATATAGTTTATCTTTATAAACAGTTCAAATAATAATGTATTTTTCAATTAAAATCCAGTATTTTTCGCTATTTATCAACAAAATTAAACTTCTCAGAAAATTATCAAAATTTCACCCTAATATAAATTTTCAAATTTTGATTTCAAAAATTATTTTTATTTTTCCAAATAAATTTTCTAATTGTTTAAAAATAAAAATTTAAAACAAAACTTGTAGACTCGATGAAAAAGTGGGTTTTCACGAATTATATTTTTTTAAGAACAATATGATTTTATACTAACTTTATGTATATTAACAACCATTATATGAATATAAATTATAATTTATTTATATACAATATATATATTTCATTTAAAACATTCCTCATTAGGTATTATTTTAATTAAATAATATGGAGAAACAATATACACATGAAAACACTTTTAAGAAAAAGCCTTGTTAAACCCAAAAATAAACTTATATTAAATACAATATAAATTTTATTAAAGATTAATTGAGTGGGATAAATAAAAATTAATAAAACATAAGTTAATTTATAATATAATTGTTAATTTAAATTTCTTAAATTATTTAAATCAAATTATATTTTTATAAAAAATGGTGTTTTTCACTATTTACTAAAAAATAAATATGTTCCAAAAAATCACAAATATTCTCCATAAGTTAATTTAGATATGATGAATTCAAAAATTATTTTAATTTTATTAAATAATTTTTTAAAAATATCATTTATTATTTCTCATAAAAAGAAATAATTTTTAAAAAAAACATATTTTTGATGAATATAATCGCTTTACTAAAAATTAATTAATTATTTAATAAGAATTTATAAATAAATTTATAGTGAGATAGAAATTTATATGTAATTTTCATAAAGTATTTGATAATATTCATAACCTCCTACTTAATAACTAATTTATAATATTATTATTTCATGGTTCACTAAAGCTCTCGGTCACATGTCATGCATTCTAACAAAGAAACTTGTTGTTACATGTAACACAAGCTATATGTGTAACACCCCAGGTAAATAAAGAATAGACATTTTCATATTTATCCATTTTTGTGAATAAAATATTAATATGGCTTTAAAGGGGACGCTATGCTCGATGGCATACCCAATACGCAACAACGAGTTTCTTGGGAATCTTACGTTGCACTCTAATAATAAAATAATATTATTTCAAATGGTAGTTAACATGTAGCCGTTGTATTGGCGGGAATGGATATTAATAACTAAAATATGATTATATATGTTTTATAAATGTTTTTACATTTATCCAATAAAAGACAAAGTCTTGAAATATGGAAAGAATTCAATTTTAGGTGTATATGCCCTAGTTTTCACTAAAGGTTCACTTATCGCCTTTTAATGGAGAACTGTCATTAAATATAGTTTTGATCACTCTTATACATTATTTTGGACCAAATAAAACTCTTATTAAGAATCGAGACATCAAATTTTACTTTGTGTAATTTTTTGGTATTTTTCCGATAAAGTTCATTTTTTAATGAATAGTGTAAAATGTTGTATTTTAATTCAAAAGCACTTTTTAATCTCATTTATTTATATGATTAGATAATATTTTTAATTGTTTTTAAAGTGAAATTAGAAAATGTTTTTACCATTAAATCCGATAGTGGTCGTTGAAATTAATTTTACTTTGAAATCAGACTTAAACTAGTGTCAATCTTTTGATACTTATTGTTTTATAAAAACACACTATTTGCTCTGACAGCGGAAATTAATTATTAAATTAAATAATGTGACTAATATGTTTTGAATTTTGTAAAATGGACTTCATTTTTGAAATCGGAATATCAAATATAGCTTATGGTGAATTTTTGGGATTTTTCTGAAGAACTTCAATTTTTGATGAATAGTGAAACCACTAAGTGGTACTTATAAAAACTGATTTTCCATTTAAATGAAATTTTGCCATCATTGTGTTTTGATTTTCAAAAATACGACATACATGGTTTTCATTAAGAAGTAAAATGTGGTTCAATGAGATTAAAATATTTTTTTGGTGAATAGTAACTTATTAAGTTTTTAATCGCGATTAGTGGTAATTAGGGTAGTTTAAGGTATAAATAATACTTTAATGAAATGAAATGACCTAGACACATGTCCCAACCTCATTGGTTGTGTCATGGCCGACCATGAAATGCCATGGGTCAACTTGGGGACCCCATGGATCCACTTTTGTTGGGAAATAACATAAAATACTTTTTATTTAATGTTAAAGTGAAAATGACACTAACATAAATTGTTTTACTAAAACAATTTTTAAGTGGGGTTATACAAGTCCAAATTTCGATTATAAATAGTCATTGGAAAGCTAAAAGGATTTCCTACATCATAGTATTTTGTTTATAATTTTTAGATATTAAATAAATTAAATTAATTATGACATAATAATGATGCAGTGATGACATCATTATTTGACGATTTAAATAAAATGGAAATATAATGTAACATCTATGAACAACACATGTCAAAAGCCAATTGGATGAGTGTATTTCGAACCCTTATCACCTTATCCACTAATTATATCAATGTGGGACCTTTTAAAACCGAAACACATTTTCAAATAATGTAATATTTCATTGCTTTCCAAAAGTGCCCCTCCTCTCTTCTTATAAAAGGCCCCCACCTCTACCTCTTTTCCCACACCCCTCAAGCCTTTGGCTCGGCCAACCCCTGCCCATTTACTCTCTAAACATCCCTCTCCTCATCCTAGAGGATTCCCTTTGGGCAGAATCCTTTCAAAGGAAGCCTTTAGGCTCAAATCAAAAGGAGTTACACTTTTAAAGGTAATTCATTCTCTCATGTTCTTTTGTTTTATTTTGCTTCTCCAACCCCCTAATCTCTCATTATTTACTTCTTTTGTAACAACACCAGTATCTTCAATATACTAGGATGTTGTTATAAGATTTATTTGAGCTACACTCTCACACAACTACATCAAATGGTTAAAGAACATACGGTTTCCGTGGGTGGTGAAATTCTGCCTCCCGAAACGATGATTGTTCAATACTCATTTAACACCTTCAAAGGTGGCCATTATGATGTCACTATTTTTATATATGATATATAGTATGTTTATGTTTTCCTTAAGATTCTGTTTTTTACATTTTGGTCAAACCTTTAAGGTTCCCATTATGGGTAAACATGATATCTTCATTTAAGGAAGTGCGGACTACCGCCCCCTCAAAGTGATTTTATTCGTTAAATACCATATGTGGGACATATAAAGGATGGAACTATGATATTAAATATTATATTATACTAGAATTATAATATACCTTTATATCATTATTATTCCATTCTATAAAATACGAATAGAAATGAAAGTAGCGTTCATGCGTACGTACGGCTTACCGTCTCCATGAACGGTGCATTTCATTTCTTACCTCTAAATGATTATGTAATGTTATAAATGCATGAATGTACTGGATATATATGACATATATTATATCTAAAACATGAATAAAATTCTGGATATAATAAAAATTTGGCCACATGAACAACATGTAATTGTAAGAAGTCCACTTTCGACTTAAGAACCAAATACCGACAAAATGAACATCATTAACTTAAATGATTACATAATGTTCACAACATGTAAATAATTGATATAAAAGGAATAATGAACTTGGAAAAGGTTCTTAAGCAAATAGAAATTAACTCAAGTTTATTATTCAGGACGTTAAAGAACGATCGAGTCAAGTTGGACCCGAGGTAAGGGATCCTACAACTCTCTTTCTTTTTAAGTACACTCTTTTCTGTCATTTCTTTTAAGCTCATCTTTCCTATGATTGGGATGTTATTTTATATTAATCCTACTGTAATTTTTATGTTCATGTGATGAGAGACCCTATTCTCTCTCATCAATCCATTTTGGAAGTTTTATGTGGCGCCGTTAGGCTGCCGAGTTTTCGTAAGGGATTTTTCATCTCACTTTTATTCCCGTGAGATTTATGCTAAATTTGCCACAAATTCCATTGAGTGGTGTATGTACTTCCCATTATTCTACTCTTTCTGTAATATACTTTCGTTTATGAGTATTTACATCAAAGATCTATTGTCCTTCTCTCATGGGGTGTATGTTTTGAAAGATACCCAAGTCGGTAAGGGAACCTTTCACCCTCCTTTTTTTTAAAAGACTTCTTTTGTTGGGTCTTTTAATTTACATATTGTTATGTTGGGATATGTTCTCATATATCCTTACTGATATAAATTTTATGTCCAAGTGATGAGATACACTTTTTATCTCTCATCAACTCTTTTCGATGTGATGCCGTTAGGCTATCAAGGGAACTTTTTAACCCAATTTCATTTTCTTTGGGTTCAACATGTAGTCATTGAATATGTCATCCATTGAATATGTGTGAATGACCTTTTATTGTTTTACACTAAATATCCACTCATATTGGGTGTATTTATATTTGTCACACATATTTTTGAGATTGATTTGCCCTTGATTTAAGGATACCTTCTTTATAAGGGATTTCATCACATTTTACATCTCTATTGAGACTTCATTGTTGTTATGCACCAATTCACTCTTATATGGTGTATATACTGTCCTTTGGAATATTATATCATGGATTACTTGATTCCCATGATATTACAAAGTTTTGACTAAATGTTATTCCTTAATTATTGTATTCAAGTGTCTCTAATTTTGGTAAAACCCCTTTAACCAAAATATCATTTTAAAATGTTTTAATTATTTGTTCTTGTTAATATCCATGTTTTCAAAATGGTTTTAAGGATTTATTTATATGGATATTAATGGTTTAAAATTATAATCTTCAAGGTGGTATGGGACACTTTGATTCAAAAATATCTTTATTAAATGTTTTAAATGGTTTTGGAAATTGTTTCTTTTTGAATGGATTCAATATTTCAATATACTAAAATGTTATATTGTGATTGAAATGTGGATATGTTATGTTTCCTTTAAGCATGTTTTATGTGCCACATTTATGTTATGGTTCTTGGGCATTGTTATGAAAACGGGTGGTTCCGTGATAAACTAAGGGCGGGTGAGCCCGTTATAGCTCTCCAATGCATTGGGTAACGCGAAGGAGTGAAACGTTAAGGTTTCTCCGAAGAGAGTTTAGGGAATATACTGTGATGGGTATTCCAAATGTAACCAAGAGGGTTACTCCCTACGTAAGAATGTTATGAATGCCTCAAGTTACCTTTATGTCTTATGATTTCTATGATTTATTCATGTTTTGATGAGGTAGGTTGAAGTGCCTATGTTTTATGGGTAAATTTTGATTTCATCTTTATGTATACGTGAACTCATGTTTCCTTTCCAAATTTTTATAACCCTTACTGAGCTTTTTATGCTCATCCCAAGTTTTTGAAATGTTTTTCAGGTCAAGGGAAAGGTACATGATAAGGTGATAGAGTCAAGTATGTGTTAAGGGAGAATCCATGTTTTATTTTTAAATATGTTCTCGTTGATGGGAAGAATGAATAATGTCTTTTATGTAATCCACTTTGTTTAAATGTGGAATGTAATGCAAGTTTCATGGTCTAATTCTCTAAAACTCTAAACCTGAAAAGATCCTCAATGTGTAATTTTGTAATAACTCATGATTAAGTAAGGTTTAAGGCTGGGGCCTTATAGTTGGTATCAGAGGTCGGTTTAGATAACTTTAGAGGTTAGAGTATTCTCTATGCACAAGTGACATTACCATAATGGTTAGGATTTCAGAAAGAGTCCTATTTTTAGATAAAGTGAATTAGTAAGTGTATCTTAGTGTTTAACTTCCTCATTAGTACATGATGGTTTTGTTGATATACTCACACTAACCTTTTTGGTTTTAGTTAATGGCTGGATCTAGAAGGCACCAAAGTGACAATGGGTTTGAGGGAAACTGTGGTGGTTCTTTGATTAAGTGACTGGATGAAATGGAGGATTCAATGAGAAATCTCATAGTTGTTCTAAACCAACTATCAAGGAGTCATGATCAACCACTTGAACCTTGGTATGATCTGTAATGCATCATGTACAAGATGACCAATCGATATGGAAGTTCAGGTAATAATTATTAAGGCAACCATTTGGGTTTATATGATCCTTGCTTTTGAGGTAATTATGGGTTACTAAATGTTATGTTTGAAGTGTAGGGCATAAGATAAAATTGAGGTTAAAATGTGTTATGAATATTTTTTTAAGATTTTATCTCATTTTGGGGAATGTTCTAAGAATTATATAGTTTTGGAAAAAGGACAACACGCAGACCGTGTGACATCCCGTCGCGTCGGACAAAGCTGCGGGAATCGAACCCACAACCAAAGTGCGACTGGTATTTATCGCCTACCACTGGACTACGTGAAGTCCCTGGTTAGTTTGACTGATTATTTTTGGTTATATGATTTTATGAATTAAGAGTAAGTTGATTTTGGGTTATTTATTAAAATGATTACCCTATCATGGAGGATATGTGATTGGGATAATTACTTTTCAATGCAAGACTTTAGGAGTGACTAATGTTGTTTGGAGATAAATGTTACGATTTAACTTGGAGGGCTATGTGACTAAATCCTACAAATATTTGGGTTTCAATCTTATATTGGTTTACTTTAAAGAATTTTATGGAAAAATTGTTTATCGGATGATCCTTGTTGAACTTTCGGTTTTGTTTGACAAATTTTGGAGATTAAGAATAGATTTTCTTTTTATAAAGGGTTATCCTTTTCTGGATTATCTGACCCTGTACTAACCTTTTTGGTTTTAGTTTTGGATAAGGTTTTAAAATATGGGAAGTATATATTTCTCTTTTGTGGATTAGGTGATTCTCTAGAAGTTAATTATAGTACTCTTAATGTGAACAAGTCTTCCTAAATACTCATCTTTTGGAGAAAATATGAGTTTGTGTAAGGAATCTAATAAAGGTTGAAAGTCAATATGATAAGTGATTATGTTTCCTTATGAATAAATTCCTCAATAAAAAGTAACTTAGAACAAAAATGTTGTCTATTAACTTTTCCTACTGGGGAATCGAAGACCGTTTAACCCATCACAAGTTTGTGATTTTCTTGTGGTTAACTTTCTCCTAAACATGTTTTCTATCACTCTCCATCAGAACATGACCCTTTGTTTTTTCCTCCATGTCCATATTTTCATACTTGGAATCCTAGTATGGGTTAACTCGGGTGACCTTTGTACTTATCATTCTTTATTTTAAAGTGATTGTTTTACCGACTCTTGTTCTGATGTGGGACTTTCAAGGATGTTTCCAAGCGCAATTTTAAAATTGCGAGGACACAATTCCCAAAAGGGGGGAAGGATGTAACACCCCAGGTAAATAAAGAATAGACATTTTCATATTTATCCATTTTTGTGAATAAAATATTAATATGGCTTTAAAGGGGACGCTATGCTCGATGGCGTACCCAATACGCAACAACGAGTTTCTTGGGAATCTTACGTTGCACTCTAATAATAAAATAATATTATTTCAAATGGTAGTTAACATGTAGCCGTTGTATTGGCGGGAATGGATATTAATAACTAAAATATGATTATATATGTTTTATAAATGTTTTTACATTTATCCAATAAAAGACAAAGTCTTGAAATATGGAAAGAATTCAATTTTAGGTGTATATGCCCTAGTTTTCACTAAAGGTTCACTTATCGCCTTTTAATGGAGAACTGTCATTAAATATAGTTTTGATCACTCTTATACATTCTTTTGGACCAAATAAAACTCTTATTAAGAATCGAGACATCAAATTTTACTTTGTGGAATTTTTTGGTATTTTTTCGATAAAGTTCATTTTTTAATGAATAGTGTAAAATGTTGTATTTTAATTCAAAACCACTTTTTAATCTCATTTATTTATATGATTAGATAATATTTTGAATTGTTTTTAAATTGAAATTAGAAAATGTTTTTACCATTAAATCTGATAGTGGTCGTTGAAATTAATTTTACTTTGAAATCAGACTTAAACTAGTGTCAATCTTTTGATACTTATTGTTTTATAAAAACACGCTATTTGCTCTGACAGCGGGAATTAATTATTAAATTAAACAATGTGACTAATATGTTTTGAATTTTGTAAAATGGACTTCATTTTTGAAATCGGAATATCAAATATAGCTTATGGTGAATTTTTGGGATTTTTCTGAAAAACTTCAATTTTTGATGAATAGTGAAACCACTAAGTGGTACTTATAAAAATTGATTTTCCGTTTAAATGAAATTTTGCCATCATTGTGTTTTGATTTTCAAAAATACGACATACATGGTTGTCATTAAGAAGTAAAATGTGGTTCAATGAGATTAAAATAATTTTTTGGTGAATAGTAACTTATTAAGTTTTTAATCGCGATTAGTGGTAATTAGGGTAGTTTAAGGTATAAATAATACTTTAATGAAATGAAATGACCTAGACACATGTCCCAACCTCATTGGTTGTGTCATGGCCGACCATGAAATGCCATGGGTCAACTTGGGGACCCCATGGATCCACTTTTGTTGGGAAATAACATAAAATACTTTTTATTTAATGTTAAAGTGAAAATGACACTAACATAAATTGTTTTACTAAAACAATTTTTAAGTGGGGTTATACAAGTCCAAATTTCGATTATAAATAGTCATTGGAAAGCTAAAACGATTTACTAAATCATAGTATTTGTTTTATAATTTTTAGATATTAAATAAATTAAATTAATTATGACATAATAATGATGCAGTGATGACATCATTATTTGACGATTTAAATAAAATGGAAAGATAATGTAACATCTATGAACAAAACATGTCCAAAGCCAATTGGATGAGTGTATTTCGAACCCTTATCACCTTATACACTAATTCTATCAATGTGGGACCTTTTAAAACCTAAACACATTTTCAAATAATGTAATATTTCATTGCTTTCCAAAAGTGCCCCTCCTCTCCTCTTATAAAAGGCCCCCACCTCTACCTCTTGTCCCACACCCCTCAAGCCTTTGGCTCGGCAAAACCCTTCCCATTTATTCTCTCAACATCCCTCTCCTCATCCTAGAGGATTCCCTTTGGGAAGAATCCTTTCAAAGGAAGCCTTTAGGCTCAAACCAAAAGGAGTTACACTTTTAAAGGTAATTCATTCTCTCATGTTCTTTTGTTTTATTTTGCTTCTCCAACCCCCTAATCTCTCATTATTTACTTCTTTTGTAACAACACCAGTATCTTAAATATACTAGGATTTTGTTATAAGATTTATTTGAGCTACACTCTCACACAACTACATCAAATGGTTAAAGAACATACGGTTTCCGTGGGTGGTGAAATTCTGCCTCCCGAAACGATGATTGTTCAATACTCATTTAACACCTTCAAAGGGGGCCATTATGATATCACTATTTTTATATATGATATATAGTATGTTTATGTTTTCCTTAATATTCTGTTTTTTACATTTTGGTCAAAACTTTAAGGTTCCCATTATGGGTAAACACGATATCTTCATTTAAGGAAGTGCGGACTACCACCCCCTCAAAGTGATTTGATTCGTTAAATACCATATGTGGGACATATAAAGGATGGAACTATGATATTAAATATGATATTATACTGGAATTATAATATACCTTTATATAATTATTCTTCCATTCTATAAAATACGAATAGAAATGAAAGTAGCGTTCATGCGTACGTACGGCTTACCGTCTCCATGAACGGTGCATTTCATTTCTTACCTCTAAATGATTATGTAATGTTATAAATGCATGAATGTACTGGATATATATGACATATATTATATCTACAACATGAATACAATTCTGGATATAATAAAAATTTGGCCACATGAACAACATGTAATTGTAAGAAGTCCACTTTCGACTTAAGAACCAAATACCGACAAAATGAACATTATTAACTTAAATGATTACATAATGTTCACAACATGTCAATAATTGATATAAAAGGAATAATGAACTTGGAAAAGGTTCTTAAGCAAATAGAAATTAACTCAAGTTTATTATTCAGGACGTTAAAGAACGATCGAGTCAAGTCGGACCCGAGGTAAGGGATCCTACAACTCTCTTTCTTTTTAAGTACACTCTTTTCTGTCATTTCTTTTAAGCTCATCTTTCTTATGATTGGGATGTTATTTTATGTTAATCCTACTGTAATTTTTATGTTCATGTGATGAGAGACCCTATTCTCTCTCATCAATCCATTTTGGAAGTTTTATGTGGCGCCGTTAGGCTGCCGAGTTTTCGTAAGGGATTTTTCATCTCACTTTTATTCCCGTGAGATTTATGCTACATTTGCCACAAATTCCATTGAGTGGTGTATGTACATCCCATTATTCTACTCTTTTTGTAATATACTTTCCTTTATGAGTATTTACATCAAAGATCTATTGTCCTTCTCTCATGGGGTGTATGTTTTGAAAGATACCCAAGTCGGTAAGGGAACCTTTCACCCTCCTTTTTTTTAAAAGACTTCTTTTGTTGGGTCTTTTAATTTACATATTGTTATGTTGGGATATGTTCTCATATATCCTTACTGATGTAAATTTTATGTCCAAGTGATGAGATACACTTTTTATCTCTCATCAACTCTTTTCGATGTGATGCCGTTAGGCTATCAAGGGAACTTTTTAACCCAATTTCGTTTTCTTTGGGTTCAACATGTAGTCATTGAATATGTCATCCATTGAATATGTGTGAATGACCTTTTATTCTTTTACACGTAATATCCACTCATATTGGGTGTATTTATATTTGTCACACATATTTTTGAGATTGATTTGTCCTTGATTTAAGGATACCTTCTTTATAAGGGATTTCATCACATTTTACATCTCTATTGAGACTTCATTGTTGTTATGCACCAATTCACTCTTATATGGTGTATATACTATCCTTTGGAATATTATATCATGGATTACTTTATTCCCATGATATTACAAAGTTTTGACTAAATGTTATTCCTCAATTATTGTATTCAAGTGTCTCTAATTTTGGTAAAACCTCTTTAACCAAAATATCGTTTTAAAATGTTTTAATTATTTGTTCTTGTTAATATCCATGTTTTCAAAATGGTTTTAAGGATTTATTTATATGGATATTAATGGTTTAAAATTTTAAGCTTCAAGGTGGTATGGGACACTTTTATTCAAAAATATCTTTATTAAATGTTTTAAATGGTTTTGGAAATTGTTTCTTTTTGAATGGATTCAATATTTCAATATACTAAAATGTTATATTGTGATTGAAATGTGGATATGTTATGTTTCCTTTAAGCATGTTTTATGTGCCACATTTATGTTATGGTTCTTGGGCATTGTTATGAAAACGGGTGGTTCCGTGATAAACTAAGGGCGGGTGAGCCCGTTATAGCTCTCCAATGCATTGGGTAACGCGAAGGAGTGAAACGTTAAGGTTTCTCCGAAGAGATTTTAGGGAATATACTGTGATGGGTATTCCAAACGTAACCAAGAGGGTTACTCCCTACGTAAGAATGTTATGAATGCCTCAAGTTACCTTTATGTCTTATGATTTCTATGATTTATTCATGTTTTGATGAGTTAGGTTAAAGTGCCTATGTTTTATGGGTAAATTTTGATTTCATCTTTATGTATACGTGAACTCATGTTTCCTTTCCATATTTTTATAACCCTTACTGAGCTTTTTATGCTCATCCCAAGTTTTTGAAATGTTTTTCAGGTCAAGGGAAAGGTACATGATAAGGTGATAGAGTCAAGTATGTGTGAAGAGAGAATCCATGTTTTATTTTTAAATATGTTCTCGTTGATGGGAAGAATGAATACTGTCTTTTATGTAATCCACTTTGTTTAAATGTGGAATGTAATGCAAGTTTCATGGTCTAATTCTCTAAAACTCTAAACCTGAAAAGATCCTCAATGTGTAATTTTGTAATAACTCAAGATTAAGTAAGGTTTAAGGCTGGGGCCTTATAATATGAAAATTTAAATTAATTAAAAAAAATCATAAAATATAAGGATTTTATATTATACCCCCTTAAAATGAATTTCACCCTAAAAATTCATCTCTGTCATCAAATGTTTAACATCTGAAAATTCCTTCATATAAACCCACAATGTATAAATGAATAATAAAAATTTCATTAAAAATGGAAAGTTGGAAACATAAGGATTACCTAAAGTAACTCATAACTAAGATTCCACATATGATAACATATTTGGAAAGTGAATATTTTTTCATATAATAAAAATATAAATAATTATAGAGACCCATATAGATCATTGATCATTAGAAGGTGGGTGATCCAGAGAAGGTTAATGACCACAAAATAATAAACTAGAGAGGTGTGAAAAGACCCATTTATATATTTAAAAATGATGGTAACAGGAAAAAATTTCATTTCAATATACTTTTCATAAAGTTGAATAATTTTAATGTAAAGAAATACTTACTTGATTTTATTAAATTTTATAAGAACAATCTCACCCTTTGGTTATGCCTTGATCAATTTCCATTTAATCTCTTACTCTAATAAATGAAGATGAAGTTGTTTTTCCTAAAGAACTAATAGATCATAAAATACATAAATAAAAATATAATTTATTCCTTCTTTATTTAGTTATCATAACAATAAAATTGTTAGCATAGTTTATCCAATATGAATAAATATTCATATAGTGCTGTAATTCGTTAATCTCTAAAACCTAAAAAAATTAAACATAAACCATTCCATAAATGATTATCCTTATAACCCTTCCAAATTCAAAAAATATAAATAAGTACACTAAATATATCAAAATCAACTTAACAATAATCCTCCAAACAAAACAATGTACATCTCAATTTTCACATACCGAACATATGAACAGATTCATCATGTACTATCTTCAAACATGGTAATAACCTAAATTACCAAAAAAAGCATATTGAAAAAACAGATTCTTCTTTATTTCGTGAATAAAGACACATTTACTTGAATATATTCCATAAATAAAATAATATTGTAAAATCTATCAATTATAACATAAACAACTTTTTCCAGAAATTATTAATAAATTCCAATGTCATAAATAAAATCTAATTTACTTTATTCATATCAATCATCTCTTTATCTAGACTAAACTCTATTTTTTCAACATCATGAGAATATTAAGGGTTACACACCTTAATCAAAATGTCACACTGTAATTTAAATCAATTATCTAGGTAATCTGAATCATTCAAAATATTCTTTAAAATACATAATGAAAATCTAATACTAAACAATACTTATATATCTCATAATTATTGATGTCCATTACAAAATTACTTTAATAGACCTTCTTATTTCTCAAAACATTAACTAGATTTCATCATCTTATTCTTTAATACATATTTCCTTTCATATTTCCTTCATAGTATCTTTATCATTGGTTGTATAAACATTTCTCAAACCACCCTTACAATTCTTGTTATGATCACCCCCCCTAGGACATCGATTTTCATAGTGGCCATACATTCTACAATGAAAACATTCATCCATTAATAATACATTAGGGAGACCGATATTCTAATTCATTACAATAACTAAAAGTTTCATTTTTACTCGGAAATTGCTTACTTTGTGTCCTTCATCTCCACACATAAATCATCTTCTTTTTCCTTTGAAACATTTCTTGGAGTGATTCTTCCCACATTCTTGACATATTGGAAACTAAATATTCTCTCCTCTGTGGTCACCATTATCCAAAATCTCAACAAACTCGTTTATTCTCTTCTTTTGTGAGTGTGAGAAATTTTAGTGGAAAATGTTAATTATATATCATGATAACTAATTGGGAATAATAATAATATCCTTAACTCCATTCATCATCCCATTTCGATGGTCATCAGAAAATTTTCTATGCAATTCAATGTTAATAGAGTTCCTTCTTGTTCCCACAATTTACTAAAACCAAAAAACATAACATTATCCATGCTAATCATAATGGAAAATCACAGTCTGAAAAATCATTTAGGAGGTCTAAATCAATAACCATTCATTTAGATCTATTACTCCTTACATTTATCCTAAGTCAATCGTGATCATCATCTATTTAAATACTTCATTATTGTTCATAAATAGTTTTTTAATTTCCAAATCATATTCCCCAAGAGAGTCAAACCAAGTGTCCAGCAAGGCCCCTTATCTTTCTCTAGGTGACTATTGATTCAATCTCAATGGACCTTTTACAGAGTAATAACCCCTATGTACCTATGTCCTAGAGTCACATCCAATTTTAGTATCAAGATAGGAATATAAATTCTTGGAAACCACTTTCTATATCCTTTACCAGAATTCTTGTATATTTTCCTATACTTTGAATAATTATTAGACCGATCCTTATATACATACATAGATATATACTCCCTATATATCTCAATATAGTTTTATCATTGTAGTTTCAAAAGGTTAACTAAACCCTTCATCTGATACCAACTATAGTGACCAAATATTTTCATCCATAGATATTACATCTTTTAGAGTAATATTCAATACATTACACAAACACATGCCTGTGTAACATAATAGTTTAGTGTATTTAGATTCTAGGAGAACAATTTTATAATTTGGTGAAATATCTTCAATGTATCCCCTAAAGATATTACCATCTAATACTATTCATATACATTCACTATTTAAAACCTTTATTCACAGCCTAGGGAATAGAAACATAACAAAGGGTGATCTCATATTCTCATTAAGGGTGAACAAGGGATATAATTAAGCATAACATATACATAATGGTATGATAACATGATCATAAAAATTAAAAACCATACCATGCATATTAAAGATCATAATCTTGCAACATAGAATAAATATTGGAAATTCACAAGAGATAAATCATAAGGAAATAAAATAACATGAGCCATTATATCATAAAATGTTCATAATAGAAGGAATTGTGGCATACACATAACAATAGAATGTAATTTACATAGTAGTAAAGGCTCACTACCAAGGATATCATAGTGGAATGGGTTCACTACCCAAACTATCATAATAGTTAGTGTTCACTCTCAAGACCATCATAGTGTACAAAGTCCCTTAGTTATTCAGGTTCATTCCACATTACATTCATTCCAATATAATTAAATATAAATCATTTCCTAATTAATTGGAGGCCTATATAGGTCTCACTCATTATATAATGAAAATCATATATATGTGTTCCAAAAAATCATAAAACATTCAATATATCATAATCCATGAAATGAAATGGGTTTCATAAACATTTCATAATATCATAACTTATGAAAAAGAGATAGGTTTCATAATCATTTCATCATTTTATCATAGCATAACCTAGGAAAGAAGAAGTGGATTCCAAAATAATTTTATCATGGTATAACCCATGGAAAAATAAGTGAGTTTTATAAACATTATTTCCTAATATATTTAAACCATTTAGAGAAATAATAAAAATAATAATATCCTTATATCATGTCCCAATAACTCATAAGTAACCTAAAAGGTTATCATCTTAGATGGAGAATGATTTTGAAATAAAAATCAATTATAATGTTTCTTGAGGAATATAAAATTTCTTTCAAAATAAATTTTTAAAAATAACTTTATAAAATATTTTGGAAATTATTTTCTTTCTAAAAAATCTTTTAAAACATATAAATGAATCTTTGAAAATAATTCATATCATTTCATGAGAAAAAACCATTCAACCTTGAAAATACTTTTTAAAAAATTTCTAAAATAATAATTTTTTTAATATACCCTTAAAAAATTATAAAGGAATATTCTTTTAAAAAATATATTTCTCATTTCTGTAAAAAATTATGTTCATTTCATATATATTTAAACAGTTATTCCTTTCACATTTTCTATAAAAGATGAACATGCATTTCTGGAAAATGGAATGATGATTATTTTCAAAATAGGTTGTAAAAATTAAAACATGGGTAAAAGTTTAATTAACAAATAATTTTAATAACTTCAAAAAAATTGTTAACATTTTTATAAAACATGGTTTTAGATTAAAAAGTGATTTCATCTGAAAAGATGATTTTTCTTAAAAATATTATTTTTGAATTCTTGAGTAGATTAAGAGTTAAAAATGAAGGAAGAAAATTTATTATCATGAAATAATTATAGGATTATAAAAATCACTAGTTTCTTAAGAGATGTATCATAATATTTTATTATCGGAAGTATATTCATAAAGAATTTGAATAAATGATGAGATTATAATATACCATCTTTACCACTTTGGTAACGTTGAAATATAATCCCCATATAGAATATAATTAAATGAAACATAAAATATCATGAGGATAAATTAATTCTTGACATTAAAAGTCAAAGTGGCTTTATATACACCTCTTATAAGAATATAGGTTAGTAACATAAACATGTGTATCAAAGAAGTCAAATTAAGAAAAAAATCACTTACTACTTTGGTAATTGTGGAACTGTAAACCCCATGAAATAGAGATAATAAAATGGATATTTAAATACCCATAATTTTAATTAAAATATTTTTAAAATAAATTCATGTTATTCATATACACAACAAAAAATAATCACATGGTTAATATGGAATGTGTCTCACATAAAAATAAAAGTGAGATGGAAATCCATTACCATAAGTCTCGAATTCCTTCATACTAATTAAAACCTCTTATATAATAAATATAAGCTTATTATAAATATATTAAATAAACTTAATTAATATATCATACCATAAATGATTTACTTATTTTATTTTATTTCCCATTTGTTAACAATCCCATATTATAGTCTCGTTTCGGGTAATGACTGCTTTTTCGTATATGATTTGATTTGTTATTTTCGGTCCTATTATTTTGATCATGGATACATAATCTCTCAAATAATAATCCTTAAATAATTATAATATTTAAAAATAAATTATACTTTTAATTCCAATCATGAAATATGGTTTTGAGAAATTAATTATGTTACAATCATGATGATAGTATGTTGTACATACGCATGAGTAACATTTCCATTTTTTCAATGATCATTATGAAAAGGAGGTAAGTGATATATTATATTTCCATAATGATAATAATATCATAAATTCCATATATGTTTTTTAAATATAATTATACATATCATCCATGTGGTGTGGTGATGAAAAGAGAGTCACATTACTTTTTGAAGGCAGTAGTCCACACGTACACGAACGACGTTACAATTTTTTAGTGAGTGAAAAGGTAATAAAAAGAATGATATATTATCTTTTTAGAATGTTAAATATTTAATTAATATCATAATAGTGTTATTTAGGTAATATATATTTATTAATTTGATCCTTATTTTCTTCCATGTAAAGCGTGAGTGAGAAAGAATCACATCGCTTCACAAGGCGATAGTCTGCCCTACACACGAGTGACATTATCGTATCCCCTATAGAATGGAATATAAAAAATTTATATAATATATAATAACTAAATACTTATAATAATGTTTTGAATAAATAAATAAATATATATATAATTTATATCCATCATAATACCAAAACATGATAGGCGTTAATGGAAAAATGGATGACAACAGTTTTCGAGGCAATATTCCTCCATACACAAGAATTAAGATTTTGCGACACATTTGATGGAAGTGATGATAGATTTAGGTCTTTAAATTAACATAAAAACATAGAATTATATGTTAGATATTTATTTTTTTATATCATAATGATTTAATAATAATTAAGTATGTGGAGGAATAAATAAAATAAAAACCATTGTTAAATAACGTCACCTCTTTTTCGGGTAACCTCCTTAGGTTTGCACCAAAATCCTTACTAGGTAGGATTTATGCCTGAAATATGGATTACGGGATCATAAGTTGTCATTTTTAAGTTATTTTGGAATTTATTTTATAAAAAATGGTTTGAAGGTGTGAATAATGAGGAAAGGGGTAGCCTTTTATAATTGGGGTGGGTGGCACACTTAATTTTTTTAAAATAATAGGTGTACACATGTTTTTTTATCATGATGAAATGATCCAAAATAGTTGTATTATAGAGACTTATAAATTATAGGGTCTAAATATATCAATAAAATATATTTCAGATGTTTTTTATGTCATTTTAACCCTTATCATTTCAGTTTAACCCCCGGTAAATCCAATTTTACTTTAACCGCAATAATTACTTTTTACAATTTTCCTTATTCATTTTGGTAAAAAAATAAGTTGACCTCATTATAAATTATAAATTATTATCATTCAAAATATTTAATCCTTTTTTTCAAATTCAATTTAAAAAATTAGAATATATTAATTTAAAATTAATCTCTTAGATGTGACGTGAAAGCGGGCTTTCAAAGAGAAAATGTTCAAAAGTTTACAATGTTTTCATATCCAGTTTCAATATGAAATTGATTAAAATTTACTAAATATTATTAATATATATATATATATATATTTACTAATTTTTATTTATAACTAATTTAAAATATAGTTTAACATTATAAATAATTTAAATGAAATGGATGTTTTTAATTAATATTCAGTACTTTTAAGTATTTATCATAATAATTAATATTTTTAATAAATTATCAAAAAATCACCCTAATATAATTTTAAATTTTTTATTTCAAAAATAAATTTTTTTCCCAAATAAATTTTCTAGAATTATAAAAATTAAATTTAAAACAAAACTCGCAATGGAGATGAAAAACGTGTTTTTGAGAATTGTATTTTTGCAAACATATGATCATTTTATATTAAATATATGTATAATATTAATTATTTTATGAATATAAATTAAAATGTATTTATATATAATCTATAAACATCATATAAAATATTCATCTTTAGGTATCATTTTAATTAATTAAAATGATGAAACATTATGAACTTTAAAATAGTTTTTGGAAAGACCCTTTTTAAACCCGATAATAAACTTACATTAAAATAAAATATAACTTTTATTCAAAATTGATTAATTAGGTTTAATATTAATTAATAATACCTATGGTACTTTAAAAAATAATTGTTAATTTAAATTTCTTAATTTATTGGCAATAAATGATTGTTTTACAAAAATAAATATTTTTTACTATTCACTACAAAATAAATATTTTCCTTCAAATTCCAATGTTTCCCCATAATTTAATTTAGATATGATTATTTAAAAAATTAATTTCAATTTTTAATATAAATCTTCTAAAATCATTTAAATATTCTCATAAAAATCAATAAAAATCATTTTTCATGAAAACATATTTTTGGTTCATATAATCACTTTACTAAAAATTGATTGATTATTTAATTAGAATTTATATATAAATTTATATTGAGGTTGAAATTTATATTTATTTTTCATAAATTATTTAATACTATTAATAACCTTATATATAATGGCTGAGATATAAAAATATTTTTTATTGTGTTGCTGATGCTCGGTGTTGTATGTCAATCATGCTAATGAAAAAAATCATTATTGCGTGTAATGAAAGCTATATAAAAAATTCAATTATTTTGAAAATAAATTTATAAAACCTTGGGATGTTAAAATATTGGAAAAAATTATGATGTTTTGGGATGATATCCTAGTGTACATTAAGTGAAAATAAGATCTTGTGTGTCACCTAATCCATGTTTTTGAAATTATGAGATATCATTGTCTTTATGATAAATTTTAAAAGTTACAATTATGGATCTAAGAAGTAATGTTATTGGTACATTGGATAATGAAACATGGCATCTCAGTTGATCATGAAAAGGTGATGGTTATTATTTTATGATAATAACCATTGAATGTTTTTAGAATACATAAATTCTTGAGTCTTCTATGATATCATCTATGGCTCATAAATGATTTATCAAATATTTCATCTACTTTTACAAATCTCACTTAGAATGGGTGAAGTTATTTTGGGATTAATGGTTTCAGGAATTATTAAATGTGTTAAAGTATAATTTGACCTAATTTCCAATTCTAACCCTCCATAGTTTGTCAGGATGATGTGTTTTTTATGCTTCAAGTATAGGTTTGGGTTGTGTTCTTATGCATGGACATTATGTTGTGGCTTATGAATCATGTTAGCTTATACATCCTCCGACAAATTATTGTAATCATGATTTAGAGCATAAAATAGTATTGAATGCCATGAAAATTTTGTGTCACTATATTTTGGTGGAATGGTTTACCGTATACTCATACAATAATTGATTGGGCAATATCTTTTCTCAAAAATATTTGAACCTTTAGCAGAGACATTGGGATGAATACATAGATTCATTCAATTTGAACACTTCCCACACATCAGGAAAAGGTAATGTAGTTGTTTATGCTATTAGTATGAAGTTTCCTTCTTAGGCTGTAAAGGAGGTAATTTATGAGTGAAATTTGATGGGTCACTTTTATCAGATAAACTTAAGAGTCCGATAACAGGAATTTGGTAATTTTTTTATTAGTGTTCATCTGACATCCTCTCACATTGAGATGATTTTTAAGGAGAAACTACAACCTGAAAAGTTTTAGAGTATCATCGATTCTTTATATCGTTGGAAGACCATCAGTGAATGGTCTCTTTTATTTGAGGTAATCCTTTTCTTCATAACTTTATATGTTTTCCCATCATTTGTAAGAATGTATGTGCTAAGATATTTTCATCATTATTTATTGGGTTTCAACCCTGACATCACAAATATGTTTTATGACATGAATATTCTGTTTTGGTGGCCTTCAATGAAATAATAAATTACTAAATTTTTGTCTCCATGTTATACTTGAAAATATATTATGGCTGAGCACCCAAAGCCTTCCAGATTTCTCCATCCTCTTACTGTGACATTATGGAAATGGAATGAAATTTTTATGTATTTAATTATTGTTTTACCTTTAAATCCTTAATGTAATAATTCTATATGGTTAATTATTGATCATTTGAACAAATCATCTCACTTCATATAAATTCGTGACACCACTAGGGTGGAGGACCTATGAGAGGTTTTTGTAAAAGGTATTAAAAGGATACATGGGATTCCTTCAGCCATTATCTTAGGAAAGGAACCTTATATTACCTAATATCTTGTAAGGGCCTCTATGATTCAATGCGTACTCAGGTTATGTTGAGCACAACATATCATTCCCATATGAATGCTCATGAAGAAAGGGAAAATTATATTCTAGAATACATGATTCATGCCCATGTCGTAGACTTTAGAGGTGATTAGGATAGCCATTTGAGGTTTTTTGAATTTTGTTATAATAATATTTAATAGTAGAACATCAAAATGGATCCTTTCAAATATTTATATTTTTGTCCTTAAAACTCTTCTCTCTTTTGGTCTGTAGTCAGATAAAATTCATTAGTTGGACAAAGTTTTCTTCCGGAGACAATATGGAAGATCTTCTTCGTTCATCATCATTTAGTTATGGATTAAGTATAATACTGGTCTTATGAGTATCGACATCATCAACTTTTGGAGATTTTAGTTGTTGACCAAGTGTAACGACATGAAAATTTATAAATTAAATTCCCCTATGAATGAATAAATTCCTTTTTATGTAATATATAAAACACATTCATTATATTTCATTCATTTTTTAGAACAATCTAAAATATAATCATAATTTTATGACAGTATTAAAATACCATTAAGCATCATAACCATTAATATTGTAATCATTATTTATTTAATGATAAAATTAGAATATATTAAATGTTATGATAATATCTATTTGACATGTAATAAAGAAGTGATGGCCTTAACTAGTATGATCATACCCTATGAAGCCCATTTATCAGAGATTATGAGGGAGATGGCATCACTCGGATTTTCCCTTAACTAGACCCAATTCAAAATCTATTATATGAAACCTTAGAAAATTTACTTACTTGAGAAGTTAAATATTATAGAGATCACCACCCAAAACATGTTCATTGAACCACCCAAAGAAATTTATACTATCGCAAACATTACCCTTATATAATACACTAATGTAATAAGGGTTTATACATCTAGACCCCAGTGGTAAGAATTTTTAAATTTTATTTTTAATAAAATAATAATTATATTTATCTTTTTTCATTATTACATTGTATATATATACATTAATATATATGAGTTTAATAAAAATTATATTTTGATATAAAAAATCCTAAAATATATTTTTTGAAAATATATATTCTCAATTAAAAAAACTCTTCTTAATAAATTCTAAAAAATTTAAATAAATTTTAATTTAATTAATAATTTTTATTAATTAATATTTATTTAAATATAAGAAATAAATGAATGTAATTATGTCCAATATAATTTTTATAAGGGTCATAAAGATTACAGTGTCTTAAAAACTTGTATTTTCATGTAAATAAGGTTTTTTATTTTAAATTATAAATTATCATATTTAGAAAATTATTTTGGTAGAATAAATATTATTTTTTAAATCATCACATCAAAATTATCCAATGGTAAATTTTTCATAATTTTATGAGATTGTTGAATTTTTGGGTAAAAAGTAAACATGGTATAAATATACAGTACGTATTATGAAATCATAATAGCATAAAACTAATGTATTAAATTCCATCAAATGAATCCACAAACAAAAATACATTTTCCTTGTAAATAATGTTTTTTTATGTTATTTGAGTAATTTTACAAACCTATAATGAATCCTCCAAAACCTATATAATATTTTATGGTTTTAAAAACAGTTGTTTTTTGAACATGATTCAATTCCACATCTTGAATGGTATTATTTTAAGGATTTCAATTTTTATCCAAATAAAATATTTTAAACCTATCATCTTTTGTAGAATATATGGGAAAATCATTGTAAGGTTTTTGCCTTTGATTATTTTATCACATAGAATCCAAAACCTATGTTTAGAAATTAACAATTAATTTACTTTTATTTTTATATAAAGACCCACCCAACCTCCAATTCATATTCTTCCAAACCCTTTGAGAATTAGTTTACTCTCCATATCCCTCTTTAAATCTCTCCCCAAGTGTTAACAAGATCTTAATAATCTCTTCCCAAGATTTTACAAGCACCCTCTCGAAGTAAGGGATTCTCTTCCTCTTCTTTCTTATTCACAAACATTCTTTGTATTAATCCATTTAATTCCCAATTTTTTATGTTGTAGTTTATTTTTACACATCATCTTATATTCCTTATGATTCCAAATTATTGGGACACCACCATACCCTCCCATAAACCCTTATATGAACCTTTATATACACCTGTTATGTCGCTGAAATTATCCCATGATTTTCCATTCCCAACTTTTGTGTTCTGAATACCCATCACCATTTACACTGAAGGGTATTCACCTAAATGTTACTATAATTTATTTATTGGGTAATTAAATATATGTTACCCATAATCCTTGATTCTTGTATTAAAAGGGATGAAATTCGTTCTTATGATGTCTGATCAATGTGGCACAAAAATTCATGTACCTGATATGAATGTGATGGGTAGGAACAAGATTGTATATCACTATAATGTGTTGGGTAAAATTTTTATCCCATGAGATACCAGGTATGGTTCATGGGTGGTTAGCCTAATAACTCTTTTATGATGTCATGATAGTAAACCATGACTTATGCTTATGATGACATGTTTTATGTTGTTTCCACATTCCTATATTACCTCAATTCAATCATTTTATTTCATGATTCGATGTTAATGATTATGATTCTCACCCTATTATGTCACCTAGATGTGCCTCTTTACAAAAAAAATTTACATTAATTATGTTATTATTTTATTATTCTCGTACTGGGATTTATAGATCAATCGTTTCTTATGTATGTCCCTAGGTTATCTCATTAATTATTAGAAGATCAATGGATTTTAATGTAAGGATATTATTTTTTTAAATAATTTTGTTATATCTTGATTTCAAGTTACTTTGATATGTATCCAATTTCCCAAATACACTTGGAATTCTAATCTTTTGGGGCTGTATTATGTGTATCTTTATGTAATAAATCCTGAAATAAAGTTTATAAAATATATATGTTGTCATTGCTGGTATCATAGAAATTTCTTTTTATTTGTAGGGATTAGTATTATAAAACCTTAGTGAAATCCTTTAGGATAAGACTAAACATATAAAAACATAACTAAATTTTTTTAAATTATAGTTTGATTGGTTTTCCATGAAAATAAATCCTGATATGGATGCTCAAAAGTGGATGGTACTATGGAATAGATGTTCATAGAGTTAATACCACTAATAGGGGTTGAGGGATATTAATGTGACATGTACCTGGTGCACAATAATGATTTCTAAGATTTTACATATGGTTAAACACTCATGGGGGATATAATTTGGCTAATCAGGTTCTTTTTTAAAAACCATTTTGGAGGGAACAAAAATTACAATAAAATTTTATGTTAGGAAATTAACCATGTATAACTTATATTGAAACCTATAAATTAATAGGTTAAGGAATATATTCCATTTATGATTTATCTATTAAAAAGTCATAGTTTCTCATTTATATTTTTTAATAGTTTGAAAATTATTGTCCATAATTTTCCATTATTTTAGTCAATGGATGTAAATATAAGGAACCATGTTAACATCCCATGTGTTGGGAGTTATGATGAATTCCCAAATGTGATGCCCAATCTGGTGGGATCATAATTCAAGAAATATTTTGAAATACTATTTCAATTAACTCAATTTTTCAATAGAAACAAGAATTAAAATGAGCATTGACATCCCTCTAAGAAAGAGAATGTTGTAATTGATACCTTTATAAAACAAAGGTATCTGAATTTCATAAAATATTCTAAACCCTTAATTGTGGAAGTATTGATCCACTCCCTTGAAAATATCTTCTCTGTTCATCAATGATTAGAGAAAAATAAGGTTCTGTCATATGCTTATCACATGGAGGAGAAGCTGATAAATGGTATATGTTGATCGAGAATATGAATCCCAAAGAATAAATTGAATATATGTAGTGGAAAGAATTTAGGAAAATGTTTTCAGATAAAAAAATCCTCACACAATCTGACATAAAATGTTGAGGGGTTTCCTTGGATTGATGAATAAGGTTAATGAATCCATCATAGAGTGTGAGGAAAATTCACAAGACTTTCACGATACTCCTCCAACATTTTCATTGACCATGAAATAAACTTTTATCACTTCTCTAGTGCGCTAAATTTGAATCATTGAAATTCATTATCAATTCAATACATTGAATGTTATGAAGATATTGTAGTGTATTCCCCTAAAAGTTAAAATTGAGATCATATAATGTTAAGGGTATCATGGGTCTGAATATAGAAAGGGGTGTATTGAGTATAATTTTTTTGGAGTGTTGAATAAATCTCATGGTGGTAAGAAAAATACAAATCTAACATGACAAAATTGTAGGAAGAAGATTCCTAGAAATTCGATGAAGGGGATAAGGAAATTGTTTTGGTTTGGTAAGGAGGGTCACCAAGCTAGCTAATTTCGATGGGAGAAACCCACTGATATGATGGAAGAGTGTAAATTTCCATTCAACCCTCATTTGATTGTTTAATATTTAAAATACAAGGAATAAGGAAAATATGTGAATCGATTTCCTAATCCAATGGATATAGAATAAACCAGGTCAAAACAACCTATAAGTCCTATAGAACAAGGTTGAGCATATTACATCAAAACTAATAAGGTGGATCCTAGAAATGAAGTATTGATAGGTAAACTAATTATTCATTAAATAATAGTGAAGGTACTATTTGATTCTAGTTCAACACATTATTTCATATCATGAATGTTTAGTAAAACTGTTAAAACACCACCCCAAAACATTGAAGTCATATAATTGGTGAAAAATGGGGAAATAATTTCATTACTAGTATATAACTTCCCCCTTGTCAGTGTTTGTAGGATGAATTTCCCAGTGAACCTAGTGATACTTTTTTTGTTGAATTTGATGCTATTCTGGGTATGGATTGAATTTAATTGTATTAATACATCAAAAATTATTGAGACTAGGAAATCACCCTTCGTATCTTGAATCTCTATCTCATTGAACTCAATTCTAAAGGGGTGGATGAATCTCATTTGGAATCACCATCTTAAGAATGGATATTATGACCCTATGATTAAACAAATCTAGACCAAATGGTTGAGAAAAATAATAATATCATACATGATGGCATGCTCATTGTAAGAGAAAATGATCATGTGTTCCCTTAAGAATTTTCTGGTCTTCCTCCTACTCGAGACGTTGAGTTATCAATTGAACTTATACCCATATATTTTCAAACATGCAAGTCTCCATATATAATGAAAACAATTGCACATGAAGGAATGAGTAAGGAACTAAAATAAAGTATAGATAAAAGGTTTATACACCAAATTACAATACCATTAGGTTCATTGATCCTTTTTATCTAGAATAATTATGGGTCAATGTGCCTTTCCATTGATTATCATTAGCTCAACAAGATCACAAAAAAATATCATTTACCAAAAATCGATGACTTGTTTAATCGGCTATGTGGAGACCAAAAATTCTCTATGTCGGACCTTCATTCAGGATATTATCATGTAAAGGTGAAGAAATAGAATATCCCTGAATGTATTTTCTTATAATTTATAGGAACTATGAGCTCATAGTGATTCTATTTGGACTCACCAATGCTCTAACTATCATCTTAAACATAATGAATATAGTCTTTAGGTATTACCTAAATAAAATTTGGTGGTATTTATAGACTATATTATTATCTACTCCAAAAGAAATGAGTAACATGAGGAGCATTTTAATTCTATGATGAAGACATTGTGTATAAAAAATGAGAGTTATGGATATAGTGAGTAACATTTGTAGGGAATTATATCCACATTAAATGATATTTTTGGATCCTTTAATGAATGATGTGATTGAAGTATTTATGAAACCAACATCTATGATGGAGATATATAGATTCCTTTAATTAGTTGGGTACTTTCATCAATTTATGAGAAACCTATGATGACATTAAAGCCCAGTAACCAAGATAACATAGAAGGGACTGATTTTTTCCTGAAGAGATAAATATAAAGGGATATTTAATGAGTTAAATAACAGGATAATCACTACACTTGTGCCAACATTACACAGAAGTGGGGAATGATTTGTGATCTATAATGATGTATTTACATAGGGATTTTGTTGTGTACTCATGAATAATGACAAAGTGATATCAAATTCCTCCCACAAATTAAAGATCCATTAGAAAAACATCCTAACACATGATCCATGATTGGATGCAGAGATATTTAAATTAATAATTTGGTGACTTTATCTCTATGGGGAGAAGTGAGAAATATATACATATTGTAAAATCCTTAAGTATATATTCACATAAAAGGAGATCAATATACTCCAATGAAGGTGATTTGATCTGATCAAGGATTATAACTATTCAATCCATTACCATCCTAATAATCTTAACAAATTTATATATTCTCTCAGTTAAAATATTCCCAAAATTATATCCATGATGATGATTAAAAGGAATCAAATAATCTTGTAAATGAAAAGGATGGACATGACATTCATAAAATGATCCTCATCCAATATTTCCCAAATAACTAATCAACCGTTAATTCATTATAGGATCAAGGAGTCCCAAAATGATGATAAGGAGCTACAAAAAAGGTATCAAATATTCCATAATTCAAATTTGTTAAATATAGAGTAATTTGGAACTTGGATATGTGTCACATCAAAACCATAACTGAAGAAGGAACTTTTTTATGATGTATATGGCTCATTCTTTGATATTCATCCAAGAATCACTAAGATGTATGATATTTTAAGTAAAAAATTTGGTGTCATAACATGAAGAGGGATATTGAATAATTTGTATCCTAATTCCTGGTATACCAAAAAGTCAAATATGACAGATAGAAGTCTATGAATGTGATGATACCATTTCCCACAATATTATGGAAATGAGAAAACATGACCAGCTATGTTGTTATAGGACTCCCAACGATATCTCAAGGTAATAATTCCATTTGGTTGGTAGTCGATTTTATTTAAAAGTATAGTGAATTTTATTTATATCATGGATGATTTCTCTCTTGACAAAATCATTATGATATACATAATAAAAGTTGTAAGACTACCTAGGGTATCACTATCTATTGTATTTTATTGATATTCATGGTTTACCATGATGTTATAGAGAATCATTTAGTAATATTGGATATAGAGATGAGTATTAGAACTGTTAATCACCATCATTAGGATAGTGAATATAATAGAACCATTAAAACTCTTGATAGTATACTGATATCATGTTCAATATATTTCCAAGTATATTGGGATCAACACCTTCCTCTAGTAGAGTTATCATATAATAATAGTTTCTATTCTAGGATTTTAATAGAACCTTTTATAAATCTATATGGGAAGAGGTTTAAAACACTAATATATAGGAATGAAGTTAGAGAGAGGAATCTTATTGGACTTGGTATTATCGAAGAGATGGCTGATAAGGTTCAAAACATTAAGAGTTATATGATATCTATGAAAAGTTTAAAGAAAATAAATGTAGACAATCATTGATCAGACCTCAAGTTTGATTCCATAGATAAGGTGTTCCTTTATATATCACCATGGATGAAATTAATGAGTTTTGGGAAGTAGGGGAATATTATTCCAAGATATTTCTCCCCCTTATAGATGCATGATTTCATCAGAGATGTGTCCTATTGACAAGCACTCCCACTTATCCTTTCTCAAGTACATGATGTGTTCCATTTATCCATTTTAAAAAGTACATACTAGACCCCTCACATATACCTAATCTAGATGTGGTAACATTGGGTAATGATATTTTATACTAGGAGAATATAATTATTATCTTCTATCCTAGAGAATAAATTATATAAAACAAGACAAATCACTTTGTCAAAGAACTGTGGCAAAACCAAATGATTGAATAGGTAACCTAGGTACCAAAAGAGGAGCTGAAACAAAAGTACCCTTTTTATTTTATAGTAGGAAATGTGAATTTTAGGGAAAATTTGTTAAGGGGGAGTAATATAATGACCCAAAATTTTATTAATGGAATTCCCTTCTAACTGAATAAATTCCTTATTATGTAATATAGAAAACACAAGCATTGAAATTCATTTTTTATTCTTTACTATTATAAAATACAACCATAATTATCCAACAGATTTAAAAGACCATTAAGAATAATAACTATTGATAATATATCCACTATTTAGTTACTGGTAAGATTAAAATATGTGAATGGTTAGGAGAAGAACTATCTCAAAATTAATGAAGAAGCGATGGCCTCAACCAGTAGGATCATACCCTATTGAGACCATTTATTTGAGCTTGAGAGGGAAATAACATCACTCGGATTTTCCATAAACCGAGCCCAAACCATAATTCAACCACTAAAACATGAGAACAACCATTTACTAGAGATGTTTAAGCTTATAGTTACCACCACCCAAACTATGTTCATCAATCCACCCCAATAAAGTACTAGTATTGCACACCTTACACTTAGGTCATATGATAGTGTAATAAGGGGATATGTATCTATACCCTAGCGGTATGAATTTTTATATTTTATTTTTAATAAAATAATGATTATATTTACCTCTTATCATTATATATATATATATATACATGATTAAATACAATTTTGATAAAAATTAGAATTCGATACGAATAAACCAAAATTCGATTTTTTAGGAAATATGTAGTTTGAATTAAAACTTAATTTTTAATAAATTCAACGATTCTGAAATAAATTTTATTTTCATGAAATTTTTTATTAAATAATATTATTAAATATAAATTATAAAATAAATTAATTAATTCTAATGTAATTTTTCCAAGGGTGAGAAAGTTTTTTGTGTCGTAAAAAATACTATTTTCTAGTAAATAAAGATTTCTATTTAAAGCTTTAAATTTTCATATTTTTAAAACAAAATTTTGTAAAATAAATATTAATTTTTAAATGATCATAATAAAAATATCCAATGGTTATTCTTTCTTAATTTTCTGAGGAATTCTAATTTTTGGGTTAAAATTAAATTTTACATAAATATACAGTATGTATTATGACATCATAATAGTTGAAATTTATTTAATAAATACTATAAAATGACTACCTGGCCAAAAGTATATTTTCCATTTAAAATATTTTTTTTAGTTATTTTATTAATTTTACATAATTTTAATGAATCATAGAAACCAATATTATATTTTATAGTTTAAAAAACAATTCTTTATGGACGTGACTCAATTCCCCATCAAAAATGGTATGTGATATGTATTTTGATTATTATACACATAATATATTGAAATATAATCCACTGTTATAGAATAAAATGTATAAAACCATGGAAAGGATTTTTGTTTTGATTATTTTATCACATAGAGTCCAAAAACTATGTTTAGAAATTAATAAAGAATCCCCCTGTATTTTTCTACAAATACCCACCCAACCACTCATTACTATTCAATCAAAACCCATTGAGAAAAACTTTATTCACCCAATTCCTCTATAAATACCACCCAAGGTGTTTAGAATCTCTAAAAATCCTCCTTCCAAGATTCTATTTGAAACATCTCAATGTAAGGGATTCTCTTCCTATAATTTTTTATTCAAATACTTTATTTGTATTAATCCATTTGATTCTAACCTTTCATCTTGTAATTCATTTTTACGCATCAATTTATTATAATAATGATTCCAAATTAATGTGATGCCACTTCTCACTCTCATTGACCCCTTCCATGATCCTTTATGTACGCTCGCTATACTGCTGAAATTATCCTATTATTTTCCATTCCCAATTTTTATGTTGTGAATTCCCCTCTAAATTTACACTCAAGGGTATTCACCTAGATGTAACTATCATTAATTTATTGTGTAATTATATTTATATAACCTACACTCCTTAATTCTGGGAGTAATTTTAATGAAATGTTTTCTTATATTGTATGATCTATGTGGCACACAAATGTATTTACATGATCTGAATGTGATGGGTTGGACCGAAATTATATATCCCTCCAATTCATTGTTTAATAATTTTATATCATGAGATACCATGTATAGTGCATGGGAGTTTAGCCTAAGAACACTATTTTTTAAGTCTCAGTTGTTATACAGGACTTATGCTTAGATATGATGTTTTATGTTGTTTCCACAATCAAATGTTTCCTCAATGTTATCATATTATATCATGATTTTATGTTTATGATTATGATTTTCTCCTAGTTATGTCACCTTGATTTTCTTATTGAATTGCATGTATTACTTTCATCATGTCATGATTCGATTATTCCCTTAATGAGATTTGTATCTCACCCCTGTCTTATGTATATCGACAGGTTATCCTATACAGCATTAGAAGATAAATGAAATTTAAGGGCATGTTATGTAGTTTTAAAATATTTTTGTTTAATCCTTATTTCATGTTATTGTGATATTTATTTAATTACCCAAATACACTAGTACTATTGATATTTTAGAATTGCAATATGTGTATATTTTTTAATAAATTATTAAATAATGTGTATAATATATATGGGTTGTCATACCATTTTATCATTGAGTTATGTCCCCATTAAGGTCTCTAATGTCTCAAAAAGAATAGAAAAATCACTCCTAGGTGTGTGGGGTAATTTTAGATCATTTAATGACTTATAGTGGTGGAATATCAATTTTATTTACCACCATAGTTGTCTTCAATCCAAAAAAAATTCCTTGTGTCTCAAATCAGTAATTATTATCTAAACCTATCTCATATTCTTAATTGGGAAGACCTTGAAATAGAACATCATATGTTTGTGACCAAGTAACTGGTTTGGGGTTTTGATTATTAAGTGAAAATTTTAGTTAGGAATTCTATATCACTATCTATAGTTCTATATCAGTATGGTTTAGAATCACATGAGATGAGGTAGCATGACTATATGATGAGGAGTAATGGACTCATCTATTTGTGGATCAATCATCTTCAACTTATATTTATCGAGGTAGAAACCAGTATGGTGAGGATAATTGTAGCATCCCGATTTTTTTCATGTTTGATCATCCTTATGTTTTTTTATTTCTTTTTCTTATCCATGATTATTTTTAGTGATTTAGTTTTCTAGGATGGGTTAGGGGTTTTTATTGAGGAGTTGGTAAATAGGAAAAAATTTCGATGTTGTGGTGTAGGTTTTGTGTCATGGAGGCTATAGTTGCAGTGTTATTGGGATATTATTAAATAGAAAATAGTTTTTTAAGTTACATCATTGTTGGAATTGTGGTGGTGTGGAGAGTGGTCTATGATGTAGAGTACTGAATGATGAACGTGGTACATTCTTCTTCGAGGTCACTACACTATGGAGATATGTTGTGGTATATACTTTTTTTAGATTTATAATACTACGTGTTGTGATTATCTTGTGGTAGGATCTCTTAATTGACCACACAATGGATTTGAGAAATGTGTTTGACCAGGCTGTGATATGGCATTGTACCTTACCCTATGTCATATTCATATTCCATTTTATTCCCTTTTCAACTGTGGTCTAGGTATTGGGCCATAATGAAATGTTTCTAGATTTTCCCTATTAACTTAGAAGACCATAAAACCCAAAATTCTATTAGGCCTTCCTGTAATACATTGAGTGACCCTAGGGACTTTTAAATATCACTTCCAGCCCTCAAGACATTAGCTTCATCCTTTAAATTTGATGATCAATTCATGGTTATCTTAATGTCGATCTAAGAAATAACCTCTTCTATATCCATAGAGAAATTGATGGGTTTTCTCCAGATCTTCAATACTCATGGTGGTAAGTGTTCCCTTTGGTTTTTCATTTTTATAGAAATTGATTATTTAGAGATTATTGATTGTGAATTCTTGATTTATGATCCTTTCTCAATTCTTAATATTTTTTTATCATCTTAGATTCTGGTTTCCAAACGTTTTTTTTATATTCCAAATGTTTTGAGTTTGGTGGTTTCATGATTCAAATTTATTATAAAAACCTTGTTTTCTTTCTCTATAAAATTAATTTCTAAATGTTTGGAATTTTTTATGGTAATATCTCAGAAATGGATTTTTAAATGGGGTTTAAAGGTATGAGTATGGCTTTGATGAAAATTCTTGGATTTGAAAATATTTTTGACAAATTATTTATCCCTTTGTGTTATTAACAAGAATGGTTTTAAATATTGATTTATATAGTTTTAAAGAAAAAATGTGGTTATATGAATCTAATGTGGTAAACCTTAATTTTATAAATGATGATGTAAGGTTCTATCCTCATGGTTGAAAGCTTTTACCCAAGAACAGTTATGATATTGTAATGTATGAAAAACTTTTCTTAAGTTTCTGCTATGACGAACTCTTAGAAGCATAGTGTTACACCTAGAAATTTTATGATGTAGTCATGTTCACACTCGATTGCCTACTAATCATTATATTGTCAAAAGTATCCAAAAAAATAAAACTATTGATACTCATATTCTTGTTTTCTCTATTGATAATATTTAAAAATTATGATTGGAATGATTATGGAAATGATTTGAAAACTAGGTTCTTAGTGTGATCTACTAAATTTTTAAGGGTTTGATTTATCCTTGTTTTGTATTGAATTTTTTAAAACTATTTCTCATTACTTATCTTTTCTTACTAGAGAATAATTGGATTATTTTATAAATAATTTTTATGAAAATCTTGGTGGGATCATACTAGGATGTTTTTTCACACACTACATACAAATTTGGGTGTATGTTTATCATTTTCAATTTGATGCAGGTAAGTGAAAAGTTCCACAGGATGATGGTTGGTTTGTTACTTAGTAGTGTGTGAGATTAAAAAGGAGACATTATGTCATACAGAGTTGGGACTTATTAGTTTTTAAGTACATAAGTTTTTTTATATTTCTTAGAACTTGTTTTTCCTGATGTTCAATCTTTTATAATGTTCTATTTGATTGATATACATACATTATTTTTATTTTTTCCACTTTATTATAGGATATTTGTTGGTAAATCACTCAAAAATGGGTTTTTGTGATGCCTAGGTGCTCATCGTCATCCCATGGGGATCAGGAAGGCCCTTTGGGAAACATTCAAACTATTTTGGGTTAAAAATAGCTGGATAATCTAGTTTAGTTCATTAAATTCATTATTCAAGGCTTTAGAGTGAATATTAATTGGATAATGGGAGGTTATTCATAGAAAAATAGGTGGGGTATTGTTTATTAATTTTTAAACATAGGCCCTAGACACCTAGTTAATACCAAACCATTTGCCTTATAATGATTTTCCCCAGGGTACCTTCTTAGGATGAGTTATTTTTTAATATTTTATTATTCTTAGATGTGAAATCCAGAAAATAATATCTCTCATTATGTGTAAGTGATTCATGATCATAAATAGTTTTTTATTTCTTAAAATATCCCTTAGTTTTAGAAATGTTCTTTATAAGGGATTAAAAATGATATTATCACATTAAAATTCTTTATTTAAATGAAAACTTGTATTTCTAGTTAAGAAAAACATTTATATAATTTATTACATCACTTTTAGGTTGTTATTATGTCCTAATACATACTTTATGTTAATATTGTATTTAATGTTTATCGTAAAATTTTAGTTTCTCGAGAAATTATATAACATTCACCATAAGATAATTTTGACATGCTGATTTAAAAAATTATAATAATTTTTTCATTTATTTTTCTAAATATTATAATTTAATCATTTAAATAAAAATCCTCATTTATGAAAAAATGTTAATTTTAATAACATAATTATTTTTTGAGCCATATAAAAATTATGTGGGACATTATAAATTTATATTACCATTTATATTTAAATAAATAGTGTTTTATAACACTATTTCATGAAAATTAATATTATTTTGAATAGTAAATTCATCATAAAAGTTTATTTTAATTGAAATTATATATTTTAAAAAACACAATTATGTTTTCATTGTTTCCAAAAACCTATTTCTCATATTAAACTTATATTCATGTGTACTTTATTAAATAAATTAATAATTAAAACGAGATTGAAGAAATAATTATTTGATTTCCAAAAACAATATCACACATTTATAACAACGAACTCTAGATATATAACCCCTTATTAGAACAAAATTATTACTAAGGATAATTTGTGTGATGGTTGTACTTTCATGGGGTGGATCAACAAACATTGATCTAGTAGCGATTTCTACTAACATGAACTTTTCCAATAGTCATTTCATCTTGATCCTCACTTATTGAATCTATTATTTGGATTTATCTAGTGAGGACCCAAAAATTTTTATCTCCCTCCCAATCTCTAATAAATGATCATTTTAAGTCAGGATTCTACTAGTTTATGTCATCATTTCTCCCTTATTCATCAATTTGTTCCCTTAATTATCCTTAATGTATGATAATTCTAATAGTACCATTGTATCAACTACATCATAAATGGTGATAATTCTCAATGGTCATTTATAATATTGTGCATTTTACAAGGTATAACTATTTACTAAAATTAATTCTCTCAATTAATGAAATGGAGTGGTATCATTTTCTTTTATACAATAATACATTTTTAAATAAGTATAATATATATATATATAGAATAGAAATTCTCTATATAAATTTTGGGGTTGTTTAATTATCCCCCCTATAAATATAACACATTAATTTAATTTCATAACCCAAAATAGATCAGGGTAATTATGTTTCATTTCTTCTTTGGGTTTCCATGTTTCCTCTTCAAAATTATGGTTCTACCACAATACTTTGACTAGGTTAGTGTCTTCGTTTTATAACATCGTCTCTATGGTCTATAATATTCAATGGATGCTCCAAAAGAGAAATATCAATGTAAACCTATAATACATATATATTTATTACATGTGAGGGATCTAGTAGGTAATTCCCCAATTGGGATGTGTGTAAAAATTCATGTACTTTTTGAAATGGTTTTTGGGAGTTCGAGTTGATAGGCTCCAGATCTGATGTAATCAAGAATATCAAAGGGGAAAATATACCAAGGAGTTAACTTTACCTTCTTATAAAACCTCATGTATCTAATACATGGAGATATATAAAAGAACACTTTATCTATATCCTTTAATTACATGTTCATTGATGGTTTTAAACATAACACTTCTATCAGCATTATGCTACTCTGATGTGTTGTTGAATGGACTTGACCTTCTCAACCATTTCTTCTACCATTTAAGGTCCCAATAGATTTTGTTCTCAAACTTCATCCCAAAACATTGGATTTATGAATTTATTTCTATATATGGATTCATATGGAGTATTATAAAAACATTAGTGAAAGTTATTGTTGTATAACAACTTAAGAAAAAGAAGATTGTGATCCAAACCTATTTTGAAGTCTATTGATCACGATCTCAACATGTACTCAAGTGTTTGGACATTTCATTCATATTTTCCATCAATATAATAGTTATATGCCACATTAAATTTTAAATATATTCTAAAATATTTTTGAGACTTTTTCCATAATTTTATGGTGAATCTTGCATCTTAATCCGATACAATTGATAGTGGTGTTCCATAAAGCCTCAAAAATTCCCTAGTGTATATCCATACAATTTGATTGAGTGATAAGTAATTCCAATGTTAAATATAATGAGTAGTATTTTCTCTATTTTAAACCAAAACAAATATGGTATTTTTTCTTTTAGTTTTATTTATAAGACAGAGGATAAAATCCATAACGTTTTTTCCCTATTTTCCCATAGGTATAGATAATGGTTGCATTGTCCCTTTAGAATTTTCCATTTCTGCATTCAGTTGATGAAATAATATGAAAATTTATATATATTACAAAAT
This sequence comes from Viscum album, assembly GCA_963277665.1. Taxonomy (NCBI): domain Eukaryota; kingdom Viridiplantae; phylum Streptophyta; class Magnoliopsida; order Santalales; family Viscaceae; genus Viscum; species Viscum album. Next base: position 544,394 of record CAUJRU010000144.1, read on the forward strand.
TTCCATATTCATATCATCCCACCAATAGTTCTCTTGAAGATATATGTACATTATTGTGCTTCATGGTTGGATGGATAATTTTGACCTGTGATCATCATTCAATAGATCATTATTTACCTCAAACTTTTATGGTACAAATAATCACATAACATATATCACATCTCCATATTTATCAATATTTATTTATGATTATTTTTGGTTACTCACAATATACACCTTCTTATATATCTCTATATCATCCCTTTGAGCTTTTGTAATCTTCTCTAGAAGGAATGGTTGAGAAATAAATCGAGTAAGGTAAGATGATGTTCGTTCCTTTATAATTCCCACGTCTTACTTTTAATGTCCAAGAATATTGGATACATATCAATCATCATCATGGATAAGGTTATATTATCTTATCTACTTAAAGAATTTACCACTTTATTCACCTTCCTAGGATGGTAATGGATTGAATTGTCATAATCCTTGATCAGCTCAAATTACCTTCATTGGTTCTCATTGATATGATTTTATGTGAATAAATACTGAGGATCTTATACTACATATATATTTCACACATTACTCTATAGTTATAATTACACCCAATTTTCAATGTGATGATTACTACGACTAAATCCATATCATGCATTAGGATAATTATTCTCAAGTACCTTAAACTATTGAGAGGCATAGGATATCACTTTATCATTTTTCATAAATACACAAACTAATACCTTCTTTGATGCATCATTATATATATATAATCTATCCCCATAGGTAGGTAGTGGAATTAAAGGTGAAATAATTATCCTCTAGTTTCAATATTTAAATATTTATTCTTATTCAACTAACTAAAAAACTTCACTCCATTCTAAGTTAGCTTGGTTTTTTTGGTTTTAAAGTCATAGAAAAATTATCATAACTCATATATAAAACCCAATTAATTAAATTAAACTACATATCTAAGTTATATTTTTTGGTTTGGTCCATTTTTTCAACAACCGTTATCTTCAATGGATCCATATATATCCCCATTATTGTTATAACATGCCCCAATAATGATACTTACGACATAAAAAACTCACATTTACTATAATTTAAAAATAATTTCTCCTTTATCAGAGTGATTAGTACAATATTTAAATTTTCTTCATGTTCCTCCTTTATTTTGGAGTATATAAGAATATCATCTATAAATAATACCACAAATGTTTTGAGGAAATTAATATAGACTCTATTCATTAAGTCCATAATTATTTATAGAGTATTAGTGAGTCTGAATGGGATCTCTATGGACTAATAATGTTTCTACCTTGTATGAAATAGTCTTTAGAATATCTTTTTATTTTAATTTTAATTTATTATATCATGAATGATGGTCACATTTATAGAAGTATTGGCCCCTATATAAACAATAAAACAAGTCATCAATCCAACGAAAAGGATAATTTTTCTTTATCATGATCATCATGTGCCCATTAAAATCAATACATAGAATATTGACCCATCCTTCTTCTTGATAAAGTGGACCAGTGCACCCCATTTAGAAGAACCTAGGAATATTAAGACCTTTTCCAAACTCTCTTATAGCTACTTCTTTAGTTCCTAAATTTAAATTGGGGCCATTCTCTAAAGAGTATTGGATATTGGAAGATCTACAGGTATATGTTTAATTGAAGACATAGCCTATCTATTAGGATTATAGTCAAGAAACTATTGTGGGAATAGAAGAAAATATTCCATAAAAATGGGTATGTATTGAAGATTGATCCTCTAAATTTTATTAATAATTTATTATAGATATACTTGACCATAAGACAATATTTTTCCTTCTTGAAAATAATCTTTAAAATGAGATTCATCCCTCTCTATACACTTTTATAAAATTTGAGGATGGATTATTATATGGAAGGTGATTTAATTATCATGAAAATTTATATTAACTTTATATAAGGATAATAAATACTTGACAAAGTAGAATTGTATTTCTATAAAGAGAGTATGAAAAGGATTGATGGGATATTCAAACCTCAAACCCTAAATGGGGAGAATTTATATACTTGATATGTAATAATTACCCCATTTTATCTTTTCACACTCAAACGTTATGCTTTGAGGTACTATTTAAATAATTATACTGAACATTAAATATATAAAATAATTATTATATTCTAAATAAATTAATATAGTCACTATTATTGAATGAATAACCTGTATACATTTCACCACTTCATTATCAGGATCCACCTTAGTAATAGTGATAGCATAACTCCACCCTTGACCCCTTAGATTTGGATGTTTCTATCATCAGTTATCATTGACAAGCCTTGGCTTGGGGAATTCATTTGTGTAGTTCTTTCACTTAAGAAAACCATGCAGAGTGTGAATGTAGTTTTTTTGTGGTAGTGTGATCACCATTCACATCAGACACATAGTTCAATGTCCTTTCTCGGTAGTTTCCAATGAGTTTTATTCATAGGACCAAACACACCCAATGATTCCATAATTCACAATGTTCTGTGATCCTGATTTACAAAGGTAAGTTGTCATTAGAAAGTGGATCCAACAATGGTTAGGGAATCATATTGGTCAAGAGGATGGGAGGTCAGACTTCATTGTTCCTTTTTTGAGTGGAATTATTTCCAACTTTGAGAATCTCTTATATATTTAATATATATTTATGAATCCTTTATTAAATCCCAGATATAAAATGGGTTACCCTTATGTTAATAATTAATTATTAGATTGTATTTTCTTTATAATCATTTGTTTCTATCAATGTCTCTCCACCGATGGTGACTTTTTGTGTGAAGATTATAGATTCTTATGTAAATTATTATTATTATGATGGTTTTATGTCACACAATGAGGTGATTTTGAATTTTCCATCACCCAGAAAGACAACAATTGTTATGATGTTGGGATCGGGCTCCTTGTGTGGGGTTCCTATGTATCATTTTAGAATCCATGTAGTTTGGTACCACTTAACGGGACACATCATACAATTTAATATTGTGTGATGAGGACCAACCCATGTAGCTTAATGTCATGTAGAATGAAAATACAAGAGAATGGTGTCTAGTAAAGGACCAGTATAAGACTTATGTCAAAGTATCCTCAGGGAACTAGATAGGATGTAGCCTCCCAAGATGGATGTGACCCTAATAATAATATGGAATATATACGATTAGGGTGAGTTTGGGATGTTGGGTTCAGACCTAATGGAGGCTTACTATGTATCACATATGGATATGAATCAAAGTCCATGTAGTTAAGAATGTTGGGAATTATCCCTATATTGGATTCCTAAGTAAATGAATGAAGAAGATCCATCATAAGGACTCTCTATCAAGAGAGATAGGTTTCTCCTCTTGGTGATTGCACTTTTAGGGATTACATGTTTACTAAATATGCACCTCTAGGTAGTGAATGGTGTAAACACTGACAAAGAGGAGTTGAAATTATGAGGTCCAAGGGGTTTACTCATTTGGAATATGGTTCTTTAAGGTGGTGATAACATGGTAAGATATTGCACTAGATATGATCCATAGAGGGAATGTGAGAGAAATATGTGAAAAGGAAGTCTCATCTTGAGATAGGTATTTGATCATGTGGTTTTCATGATACTTACTAACCTATAATACCCTTTGATTAATTATCAATGTGAGAAATATGAGAAAGTAAAAAACCTAGAGAACCACATGATCTCATTTGTTAGCCGATAGATGAGTTTAGGGTTATGAAATTATAAGGAATGCCACACAAGAAGTACAAGGGACTTACTCATTGATAGATACCCCAAGGAACGAAAGATAAATATCCATAAAAAGACTCTATAGCAAGAAATTTTACTGCTCATCTGTTGGTATATAAGGGTGGATTATTTTGAGGGAATCAAAGAGAGAGAAAAAATTTATGTGCCCATATCCTCTTTTATTTTAATCCTTCAGGCCCTATCATCATCCCTAAGGTTAATATCCTTATTACCAAATTAATTTATAATTAAAAACACTTCTAGGATCCCAAATATTATGTAGGATAAATTTAGGACCTCCAATACCATAATAATGTATAATCAAGAGGACACATTGATGTTCCATATACAGTAATTATACATATTTGGATGATTTGGGGGAGGAATTGGCCTAGTCACCCTTAGATGAGGTATACCAAGGAAGATATTCCCTACCATTGGTGTTATTAAAGTGGGATTAAAAGGAGTCTTTGTATAGGCTAGGATGGGAGATTATAAAGTATCTCTCACATGGTAGACCTGGGTGATCCAGAGATGCTTCACCCAGATGAGGCATGGGTGAGCTTATGATGCTTTGCCTAGGTGAGGCCTAGATGATATTGATATTTTATACTAGGTGAGTCATAGGTGTTCTTGGACAAAGAGAATCCTAGGATACAACACTAGGGAGACGATTCACTGAAACAACTAAGGGCCTCCCTATGAGCATCTGGAACGGGATCATGTGAGTCCCGATCCTGGAAAGGGGATTTCACCCTAGTAATTTTTTACTAGGGGAAAAGGATACATGTGAGAGTATTTAATGTTTTAAACACTGAAGGAACTCTAATATCACTAACCTACTTAATTTCCTATCTACTTGTGTCTTGGAGAGTTACTTGTGAGGTTTCAAGACCTGAGACAAGTAATATGGAAGAAAAATATTTGAGGCTTATTATGGTCATTAATTCATGCCAAATAAGGATACCAAAGGTTATATTTATAGGAAAACATGGGACCTTGGGTGAAGGTGGAAAAGCACATAGGCCACTCGCATAGGTACTATAACATCTGTGACCTACACAAGGGATTTTCCATCCTCAGAGGGCCGCACAAGTTTGGCATGTCTTCATCTTTTATTTACAAAATTTGGACCATTGTATTGATTCTAGGTGCATGGGAACATACCCACATAATAATTCTAGGTATGAAGGCTAGGCTTGTAAGATGACACTAGTTGGGCCTTTCCTGGGATCACTTGGGTGAATGCATGTGATCCCTGATATCTATTGCTTCTCTATTACATGAGGTATTTTTTCATTTCACCTTTCTCATCCTCATGTGAAAATAGAAGGAAGTTTCAAAGAATCCCCCTACCTCAGAATTACATCCAATAAAAAAAATAGGGTCTGATCCTATGGTAGAAAAATATGGACATTCATGGATCCATCATTTGTTTTCCTCCACATATTCATGTTCATTTATTATAATGAATTGTTTTCATTTTTTGTATTGCGTAAGGGATAAGTGAAGGGGAACTCCATGGAGTTTTTTTAGATATATATGTTGCATAGGTTTGTTTTATAGGTTTATCTTGTAGATTGTTTTCATAGGTACACCCTTAAGGTGTCTTCATGCCTATAAATATCATTCATTACCTAGTGGTTCTTCTTTCTGTTTTCACAATTCTCTTTCTCTCATCATGATTGTCTTTCACACTGCACCTACTCTCACAATGCTTGTATGTCCCTCTACATTGGATCCCTCCATGATTGTATTTTTTTTACCCTTCTTCTATAGCTATAATTTCACACACACATTATGAATTCATCTAATAATTGGGTGAGTGTCCTACATGAGGTCACATGAGAGAGTGGTTTGTTCGGGGCCACTCCTTTTCTAAATTTCAAACTTTTCGAACCAAGACTTTAAATCAATTAAAAATATTAGTATTTCCTTCCATATTATCAATGGATACGTAGAAGGTGAGAGTATCTAATAAAAAATTTGGAATACACAATGAGGAGATGTTGAACATCTTCGTGACAGATTATTATAAAGCATGTGATACCAATATCCCAGATTTAGAAAATCAGTTGAAGAAATATCAATTTGAATACCCTTAGAGTGAACAGATTTTACTCTATGTCCATAGGATCATGAATGATGTACTCATCCCAAATCTAAATAATTAACTGCCACTTTCTTGGTTCTAAGATTACATGAAATTTAATATATCCAACATCTCAGATAGGGGTGTATACATCAATGAAGGAATCACACTCTCTACCTACATCATGAATCATAGTAGTTGTGCCACAGATTTAATGCCTCGCAATCTTGATTCAAATTGGAACTTCTATTCATATATCTTTTGTGCTTCTAATATGGACCAATCAAAATTATCGAATGTATACTAGGACCTTCATCCCGGAGGAGGTGTTAAACTAGAGTGGATGTCATCATACTACGTGTGCCATATTTTTATGGAATTTCAATTCGAGATGAAGGAAGTCGACATCTATAAGATAGTTTGGGTGGCCCATACATCCATATACAAAAATCTAGAAATCATCCATGAGTTATTATGTTGATGGATTCTTTATACCAATACCATCAATTTCAAACATGGGGATGTTTATATCATCTTTTAGGATGTTTACAAGATATTCAGAGCACCCATCATCATAGAGATGTATGATGAGTACATACGGCTGAAAGAAATGTGTGATTATGTTGAAAGGACTCCCATTTATGGATCAAGTTCTGTTAAAGATAGCTCGGTATGTCATGAAGTAAGACCCTCTCCTAAGAGTTGATTTCCACTCTGAGGAATGGATGAATGCTTTCTTGGAGCCCAAGGGGGATGAACCCACATATAAACGTCCAATATGATGTACTTTGATAGAAAATCATGACATTCCTAATATATTCTATTCCACTTTAAAACAAGGCTACTATATCCAATATGTTTGTACATTAAGGTCTGGCATACCCATAAAGTCATGTCTTGTTGTCTTCTTAATGATGTTGTTATTTATCAACATGCTACAAATTAATGAATGAAATGGTGGTGTGTGGTCATTTTTCATAGTGTCCAAATTAGTATAGGGGAATAACATAGGGTTATCATCCCCCTTATTTATATGTAGTCACTTGTGATTATTTCACATGCATATGGGGAAGTACCCCTTTATAATTACAAGCCCATTTCAAGTGTAGTGGGGATGGGTTCAGGAAAATTTTAGTTCTTATGCCATACAGAGTGAAATCAATGTTCTTAGAGGTTAGTTTCAACCATTATTTTATGATTTTTATAGTATCCAACCCTTGTATTTGATGTAAATTGAGGATTTAAAAAATATTAATCTATTGATAGAATTCAACTTCCTCCCTTATAGCGATCCTCCCTCTATGAAGTTCACAGATGAAGGAAAATATAGTGTTGAAGTGATATCATACATGATTTCATTCAGAGAAAATGTATTAATATTAAAAATTGATGGTGATGATATTTTTGAAGCCTATGCTCCTTATATATTTACACAACAATTTATGTTCCTTGAACAACAAATTGTATCCCCTCCCGTGCATTTAGATCATAGAAACACCCAATAGTGGACCCAAAATTCTAGGTCCTCATAGCTTTGTAGGTAACTAAGGTAGTAATTAAAATGACACCGTTGAGTTCATATATTGGGTTAACATGTTTTTATATGGAATCCTGGATCATTTCATGCCCTTAAGTGATGTTGATAAAGAGTGTTCCTCAAGTCAAAGTTGTAACAAATTCTATGTGGGGGGAAACATGGTATAAAGGCTCAACCCATTCCAGAGAGTGACAATGGTGAGGTCATGAGATCGCCAAAGTGACCTCATACATGGTTTAGTTAGCTAGTTATTATAAAGAGGGTTTCACCAGTTGAGGTTCATTTGAGAAGGTTTAGACTATACTATTAAGAGAAAATTTGGTCTCCTTTTGTCGATCCTTCGACCGCAACGGATAGAGCTGGTAAGGAAATGAAATCTAGGAGTGTTGGGTATACTTCATGATAGGATGGAGCAACCTATGATTATGTTTGGATGGAGGTGATCCAATTTTGGAAAGACAAGTCATATGACACCAATAACCCATGGTGATTTCTCCTCAATGGATTCCAAATTCAACTGGTTGGGTTTAATCGAGCCCCATCAGACCTCCACATTGATGATAACTTTATTGAGACGAGAATATACTACTATGAGATAGATATTCTTATTTATTCCATTAATAATCAGATCCATGATAAGAGGAAAGTAGAGGATATAATGGATCAGGGTGCCAATGAAGGGGTTGATTAATAGTCCCCTGATGGATGGGATGACATCATCAATCCTCGGGATGTAAGTTCTTCATTCCCTTTTTTTAATCATTTGTTTTGTAATTTTTTTTGAACAAAAAAATATTACTAATAAAACTCTGAACATGATTTGTAGAAATTATAGGTATAAACAATTAGTATTCCTTCACTAAGATATTCCCTGACAGGAAACCATATTGGGGTTGAGGTATGAACTCCAAAATCGAGGGAGCTCTCCTCAGGCCATTAGATGAGAGAAGTGGAGAATGTGGGAGAGTCTTCTCGACTACCACCTCTAGTACATGTATTTTAGTAGGAAAGTTATAGCCTTACTCCATCTAAACTGAAAGAATAATTGAGAGTGAAGCACTTGAAAAAACACATCATTAATCAAGGGGAGTTTTCACAACATCATTTATTCTTGTTTATTATAGAATAAATGTTTGATCATGCTAGTGGGTTATAGGATCCACTACACTATCCACTCTATAGGGGCTCAGATTTGACCCTTTGAGAATTGAAGAGGATATTCTAGATAAGGCAGATATTCTTACTGGAGAATACGTCCCGTTGATAAGATAATTTTTAAAGGATGATAACACAACCATTCATGTTTTTGTAGATATGGAGGAGAATTCTGGTAATGTCAAGTAAACATCATAATGTGTCATCCACTAATTATTGACTTTTATTCCTTAAAATATTTTATATCACATGCATTGGAGGACACTAAGTCCACTACAACAAGTCCCATAACCACCCCAGTTGGGGTTGATATAGACTTTAGATCATCTGATGAATATCGGGCCTTGTTACTTGGGCCTACGGGTCATGTACGGGTTCCCCTTCAACCCTTAAAAGGGGGATTATCTATAATAAATATAAAAAAGAAGGCCTTCGGGCCATTCAGGATAAAAGGGTTGTGCCTGTTGAAATGATAGTGGATGATGATGATGGTGGAACCAATTTGGATTTTCATCCCATCATATAAGATACCCTTAACGGCAAGGATTACACAAATTTTGACAAATTATATAATTAAATATGGGAATAATGTTTTGAATATATTGATATTCGAAGATCCCTCAAGGATTTTTTGGAGATTAATAATGATTTTATTGGATATGATTTTCTATATTTAGTGTTTCCCCGACGAGAAAGCTTCTTACATCCATTTCATTTAATAAAGAACTTGATTGGTTCAACTTCATATATAGAAAATGTTACAATGGTGATCCAACACCAAGGCATCAAAGTCCGTCGTGCTCTTGTTGTTGCAAAAATGATAGCAGAGGGCCCCAAAGTGGGAGACACTTGAGTGTCTTCCATCTTGGGACCTTAAAAAACTTCGGAGAATGTTCCTTAGTGGGAAATATTTGTTCAAAGTGTTGAGAATATAAGTATTAGAGAAGAATCAATCCCACAAGCTAATCCATCAATGAGTGGGTTACATCAACCAATATGATCCACTGTTTCCTTTTTTCCTTACCATCTTTCCATTTCAATGAAAAATTTCATTCTCCCTTCATTACCATCTATCTTAGTGATTGAACAAATATGGGAGCCACGCACCCCAAATCATATGACTGTGCAATTTGAGGGTTATGTTTCTCCAAGAGGGACACCATGAATCTCTTCCATAAGATAACAAATTCCAATTTACAACTATCCACTGAGACCAACTCTGTGATAATCCAAGAGGCTCTAGATGCTTTTCAGAAATGCCACCAGTTCATATAGGAATACATTTGGGATATATTTTCAGGGAAACCAATATAGGGTCTACCTAAAAAACTCCATTATCTCAGTAGATTTTCTATCATGTTTTGTTATGGTGGATTCTACTACTCTATGTCCTACCTTATAGTTTAGAAGATCATTCATTGATGGGAGAAAGAAAATGAGTCACAACAATACCTTATCAATGTTAAAATGGTCACAAAAAATTATGATCATTGAGATACATTATCATAGGTGGAACTCAATCACGATAATAAAATGGAGGCTTTTATTCAATAGACTGATAATAAATCCCTTTAGATATTTCACCTCTAAAAATATATGTACATTTCCATAGGGAAAATCATACAACTTCACCATTATTTGGAATAGTTCCAAGCTGAGGAGATGAATTCCATTGCAAACGCACTAGAATAACTCCACCTAGATGAGGAGGCTGAGACTACCAATATATTAGATCTTTAATAGGCCATTTAGGATGCATGAGAGACCCTTTAACAACTCAAGAGTTATATTGATGTTATTTTGTAAAATATGACAGAGAGACTCAAATTTTAGGATGTTCCTTTGACTTTTTCTCAATGAATAAAAAGTATTTTGTTTCAAATAATCTATGTCTTTATCCTTATTTTCCTATGTAATTATAAAATTACACTAATTATTGTTTTCCTAGATAAACTTCATCTCATCAATGTGTCAAAATCACGATGTTTTGAACTGGAGGGTACTATATTTTTCCCCAAGGCCCTTGGACCATGAGAGCATAGTTCAGATGTTTCTATATTCATATGACAGACCCTAGTAACTTTTTTTTATTTTATGGGATCAGCCTAATTTTTTAATAAGCTAGATATGAATAAGACTTATAAAGAAAGACTTGGATTTTTCTTAGTCCCCCTTTGAGTGTTTTCAACCTAAAATATTTTATGCATATTTCTTTTAACTGCTCAATTTTTTTTCCTAAACCATGCAGAGTGCATGAATAGTGCGATGTAATCGAAATTTACCTAGATTTCCATTTTTATGTTCTCAATTTGGAGATGATTATATAACTTTCCATAGGTATTTTAGAGTCTTACAAGCTGGACTAATGCAACTGGTGGTTTAGTCCCAATATCTTTGGCCCTGAGTTATGCATTGACGACCTATGTAGGTATTTCAATATGAGAATCTTCTAACATTATTAAAGTAAATAAAGGGGATTTTCATTCATTATTATGAGATTTATGGATCTGAAACATGAAATGGAACAAGTAAACAAGGAGTGATGGTAGAAAATGTTCAAAAAGAGGTTTTCAACATAATTTTGTTGGGGCTTACATAGATATTAGTAGTTTCTCCTATGTATGAATTTTCCTCTAGTTGATATCCATTTTGAGGGTGGAATATGAAAATTAAAACTGAGGTGTATCAATGTGTTGTCCAAAGAAAGGTGTCCCTAATAATCATACATTCTATCAATAATTCTTGAAGAGTTTATGAGGATATAGATTTAATAAAAACATGGAGGGTGATTTGTGAAGGGAAGGTTTCTAAGAATGGATGAACACAAACATTTTGGATGCTATAGTAGGTGGACCTAGAATAGAGGATCTATTCATCACTACATTTCTATATGGAATGTGTATTATATTTCATGATGTTCTTTGGGTTGATGCGGTGGATGGCCGACACTACGAGAAAAGGGTCCTCCCACATGAGGGTTGAAGCACCATGTAGTTTAATATCATGTGACCAGGACATGGATCATTCATTTTAACATCATACAACAAGGATGTTGAGGGATGCAATTTAAGATCATTTAGATTTGACCTAATGATTAGAAAATTTCTATTTCACGAAGATCTGAACAATAATGTTCAATCAATTTTAGGAATGAAGAGGGAAGGTTGTAAGCTGTAATCTAGGGACTTATGGATACGAAAATTGATATGGTAAAAATATGAAAATAATGACCGCATACAATGTTTGAAAAGTGGTTTCTAGTAAAATGCTTTCGGGGATTATAGAGATTGAATGAGTTTCTCATAAGGATGAATGTTCATCTCATTGACAATCCTTTTAAGGATGACTTATGAAAATACATACTCGGTATTATCAATTCATATTCAAGTAGTTTTGTCCTTTGGAATCATACATTATATCACCAATGGCTAGACAATGCTTATAGAGAAATGAATTTCCCCAAATATATAGTTTTTTTTGTAAACTCCCGTAAAATTCAAGGAATTTTTTTTTTCTTATTTTGCTTTGGGATTTTACAAGAACGTAGTTTCTGACGGCACCTGATTCCGAGGTCCGGTGTACCCAGAATCATTTCTTGAAGTTTAGCTCGGGTACGTTCCGTGAACGGACGGGAGGGATTTTTCTAACTTTTGAACCAATGCTCGGAATCGAAATCTGAGGACACCGATGGAATCGAAGCGCCGGTAATTGATTAGAAACACATTTTCCGGAGTTTCTTTTCCTCGGGTGTGGTTTTTAATTTTTGGGGTTTAGTAAAGAAATAAAATAAAAGTGGTGCAACCAATTTATTTTATTATAAGTTGTTTAACCTAAGTTAAGAGGTCAAAGTGGGACCCACAATATCCTACACCACTAGGTAGGATATTTTCAGGGTGGGGCCCACATGAGCCCCACCTTTTCCAACCCCCTCCTTTAATTAAGTAACACACCCGAACCCCCATTTTTAATGAAGTCAACCCTTGCGTTTAATCTGGTTAATAAACGCCTCATAAATTTGGTGGTTTAAACGTTGCAATTAATTCATTTAACTGTTTGTTTTGTTTTTGAAATTCAAAGAGTTGGCTTGTGTGTTAATAAAATAAGACAACTCTTATTTTATTAGAGGTTGGTTGTGCGAGAGGGTTTGGGAGAAATCACTCAAGTCATGAAGCACTCCTTCCTCGACGAAGAACATGAAGAACGCAAAGAACGCGAAGAATGCCGACCTCCGACAAAGGTTGACAAGAACGTCGGATCCTCAGAGATCGACGACGCAACGCCGACGAATCCTTTATCCACGATGCGATGATCCTCCTTCCACGACTCTTATTCCGTGACATTTCTTCTCCCGTGAAAATATTCGAATCATCAACTGCTTGTGGTAGGGGTTTTGGTTCAATTAAATCTATGCGATTTATATCCTCAGATTGGGTTTAAAATTTGTCCGAAGTCATTTAAACTACTAATGTGGTGGGCGTAGACCAACGAACAAGTCCGAACTCACCGTTTCTTCATTCTTGGTGTGTGGATCGGTGGGCGATGACGAAGCAGGCCGCAAGGGCATTTTGAGGTCTTCGCTGTGAAGAGTCAATCCCGGGAGGACCGCTGGCGAAGACGGTAGGCAAAACGGACCACTGGAGCGAGTCCCGTGGTCCGCGGAAAACACTGTCGGTGCGCTTCGCCGGCACGGTGGCGCCGGCGGCCGGCATCGGCCGGCCGCTAGGAGGCGGCGGCGCCCGGCACAATGCCAGGAAGGGCTGCCGCAGCCGCAGGCCGCTGCTCCCGCGACCATACGGGAATGAGGGAGGCGGGACGCGGTGCTCGGCCGCGTCCGTTGTCATGGGGCGGCCCCCACACGGGGGGGCCATGGTTTCATTCAACGGGGGGTGGGGAGGGCTGGGACCAGAGATGGTCCAGGCCATGACAGACAAGGTCCAGGTCATCCAGGAGTGGATGAGGACAGCTCAGAGCCGGCAAAAGTCTTATGCTGATAGGAGGCGAAGGCCATTGGAGTTCGAGGATGGCGACCAAGTCTTCTTGCGGGTCTCACCTTGACGTGGATTACAGAGACTTGGCAGAGGCGGCAAGTTGTCTCGACAATTCATCGGACAGTTCCAGGTCCTCAGTAGGATTGGTGAGGTGGCTTATCGCCTGGCTCTACCACCTCAGTTGCACCGGGTGCACGACGTCTTCCACGTATCTCAGCTGATGAGTTACGTGCACGACCCGACACATATCATTGACCATGTGGATCTGGATGTTGATGATGGGGAGACTTTTGCATAGGTCCCAGTGGAGATCGAGGATTGAAAAGAGCGGGTCCTACGTGGGCGGTTGATTCCTTTAGTGCTCATCAGATGGCATCATAGGAACCTCCACGAGAGCACTTGGGAGCGGGAGGCTCAGATGCATGCTCATTACCCACTTTTGTTTCCCTAGTTTTTTATGTATATTTATGGGGACGTAAATCCCTGATGTTGGATTAATGTTAGGACTCGTAAAATTCAAGGAATTTTTTTTCTTAATTTTCTTTGGGATTTTACAAGAATGCAATGTCTGATGGCACCTGATTCCGAGGCCCGGTGTGCCCAGAATCATTTTCCGAAGTTTAGCTTGGGTACGTTCAGTGAAAGGAATAGCGGGTTTTTTTCTAACTTTTTAACCGGTGCTTGGAATCGAAATCTAAGGACACCAATGGAATCGCAGCGCCGATAATTGTTTAGAAACACCTTTCCAGAGTTGAGTTTTTCGGGTGTGGTTTTTAATTTTTGTGGTTATGTGAAGAAATAAAATAAAAGTTGTGTAACCAATTTATTTTATTTTACGTTGTTTAACCTAAGTTAAGAGTTTAATGTGGGACCCACGATATCCTACACCACTAGGTAGGATATTTGTGGGCTGGGGCTCACATGAGCTCTACCTATTTCAACCCCCTCTTTTAATTAAGTAACGCACCCTCAACCCACTTTTTAATGAAATCAACCCTTGGTGGAGTTCACGTACAACAACAGCTACCACTCCTGGATGACCTGGACCTTCTCTGTCATGGCCTAGACCATCTCTGGTCCCAGACCACCCATTTTCGGACTGTTTCGGTCTGTTTCCCATAACATGGGCTAAAGACCTCCGACCGATGTACCGTTAGTTGCGTATTGATCCTTGTATCAAGACGGTCGTTTAAGTATATTACACTAAAGGTTTTGGAGTACTTTGGGTTCGGCCGGGTTGGTTCGTACACAAAACCAACCGGGCCCTCAGAGCGGAAACACTTATAACTTGATCTCTGGACGTCCGATTGACGTTACATCGACGTTTTTGGATTCCACATAGTGAGACGGACCTTTTGGCTTACTCCACTCGAGGTTTGGTTGAAGTTGGAGTACGGTCGGGTGGGTTTTGACTTAAAAACCAACCGGGCCCCTAGGACGAAAAAGCCCATAACTCTCAGACCGGGCGTCCGATTGACGCGCCATCTATGACGTTGAGTTCCTATTGACAATACAAATTTTTTTGATACATCAACTCCGGACTTCGTGTCAGTTGAAGTATTAGCCCCTCGGCTCGTGGAGCAGACCCCCCCCCGAATGAGCTTGTTGTGTGCGGAAACCCTAGAGCTGGCTGTGATTGCGACGACGTTGACGACTGTACAGAAATCCTCCGTGGATTCGACGGCGACGACTATAACACTCAGCGATCCTGTGGGGATCAGTGCTACCGATCCTGTGTGGGTCAGCGCTCAACAGTCCTGTGTGGTCCAGTGCCTACAGATCCTTTGTGGGTCCGATCCTATGTGGGTCATTTCGGGTTTAGTTACCTATCGATCCTGTGTGGGTCAGATCCCTTGCGGATCATTGCGCTGGTTCATTACCTATCGATCCATTGTGGGTCATTACAAGGGTTATTATCTATCGATCCTATGTGGGTCCGACATCTTAGATGAATCAGTGGCTACATCTGATCATCTCTATCGTCATACGAAGAAGTATACCTGTCTGAGATGAATCTTGATTTTCTTTCCTATGTGGATTGTGTTTTGCTATCCTATGTGGATGTGATCGAACTTGGGCTCAGATGTTGGAGCCAAACGAGAATTGATGACTTAGGTATATGTATGGGCATATACCTAATTGTTGTCGGATGTTACTTCATGATTGTATCTTCCTTTGTGGATTATAATTTGTGGACTCTAGGAGACCTTTGGGGGTCTCGGGGTCCCTACTGAGTAGCTTATACTCGCCCATACATGGGAAATGACTACACTACATTAAGTTGGTTGTAGATGACGGACATCTCTGATCGTGGTTGAGGCTTGTGGAGCAGATCAGTACCTGGAGGTGGACCACTGGGCGGGACATACTCGGAGCGGACGGCTGGACCCGAGGAGCTGTGGAGGCTATCTATACCCTCCCATCAGGTAGGACTTCTAGTGGACGGCTCGAGGCTGCGGCTTTACTTTTCATTTGTTGTACTCCCTTTTTCAGTTGTGCTTTACTTTCAATTTGGGTTTTTATTCTGGCCCACTTACTTTTCCGCACTTACTATTGTACCCATTTTTTACTTAGTGTTTAATTCTGCTTTCTTGCTTTGTGGTGTTTGTTTACTTTAAAAAGGCAATGCCTTCCCTTTTTTACCAAGAATTAATCCTTGGTGCTAGTCACCATCCCCTGGCCTATGAAAGGTGGGTTTGGGGTAGTCACGGCACATACCCCATGGACGGGTTGTGACAAATTGGAATAAGAGGAGTTCGGTTCTACCACAGAACTCAGGACTACGATCTTTTTCTATGTGAAGCAATAGTGTTAAGAGTATTTAGTGTAGTTATTAGTCCAGGGAGTCCGGTGTTGGTACGGCGGCCGACATATCCGTACACCAGGACACTGACTTCTGATTTCGGACTTAATTAACGAAAACATTGATTGCATGTGTGTTTCATGTTTTCTTTGTGATTACTTTGTGTCAGCTCACCAGGTATACTGTTTGACTGTGGCACACCTGTTTCTCTTCAGGATGGCCCCACAACGGCAGCAATCTAGGGTTCCTAGCATTGTACGAGACAATAGCCCACCGAGCAACGAGGCCTCGGTACATAGCCCTTTGATAGCAGAGGCACCAGCGGTACCTCTACCCGCTGAGCCACCAATGCTACCAGCCCCAGCCACTGACGATGCACATCGCCTTAGTGCACTGCACAAGTTTCAGCATCAGTGACCGCCCAGGTTCCGAGGGGAGACGGACCATCAGGCAGCCGAGGATTGGCTGGAGGAAGTTGTACAAGTTTTCAGGTTAGTGAGGACACCAGCAGACCACATGGTGATCCTCGCACTGAACCTCCTTCACGCGGCATTAGGCAGATGGTGGAGCATGATGCTCCAGGTGCACGACGAGGCATCTATCCTCTGGACAGACTTTGAGAGCCTCTTCCGCTCGGAGTTCGTCCCAGCCGCCCTCCGTGCGGTGCGCATCCAATAGCTTCTACAGCTGCGGCATGGCAGCTTGACGGTCACCCAGTACTTGGTGAGATTTACCGATCTCTCTCGCTATTCGACAGACATGGTACGAGACCCATTCTTCCAGGCCCGGACCATCGAGCAGGGATTGAAGTAGGAGATCAGGGTATCGATGATCTCCCTCCGCATTCCAACTCAGGTAGGGGTACTAGAGTGAGCCCAACTCATCGAGAGCTTCCATGCTAAGCCTAAACCAGCGGCGAGACCTTCCACAGGGTGGCACGTAGCAGAGTCTACTACAGCTGGCAGTCGATGGATGATACATGAGTCCTGGCAGACCAGACCCTCAGGCGGACATCCTCAGGACACTGGCTCAGTGGTGTGGGGAACACATCGCAGAGCCAGTCTTTCAAGAGGCAGAAAGTGCTATGCATGCGGCGGACAAGGCCACATGGCTCGTGACTTCTCGACCCTCCATGCCGAGGAGCAGCAGACGGTTGAGGGACCACCTAGGAAGAGGAAGAGGGTCAACCGTGGCGGTCCGCAGGGAGCAGGAGGATGAGGCAGAGGAGCTGGCCGAGCAGCAGGTGGTGGGCGACGCTTTGAGGCTCTATCACCACCACCCCCAGGAGGTCCACCCCGACCACAGGGTGCTGGAGGGCAGAGACTGGCACAGCTTCAGGCAGCGGAGGCCTACAACCACGGTGCACTCGAGATGATTTGAGGTGCTATCTGTGTCTATTCCACCCTTTTGGTAGTTCTTATAGACACAAGACCAAGTCATTATTTCATAGCTACTACCCTTGTTCGAAGCTCGGAGATTCTGACAGAGCCGTTGGTTCAATCCTTACGGCTAGAGACTCTTACGGGAGAAGACTTAATGATTACGCACCGGTGCCGGCAGTGTGAGCTTACTCTAGGAGGTGAGATCTTCGGCTAGGATCTTCTTGTAGCAGCATCGAGGCCTTACGATGTCATCTTGGTCATGGATTGGTTATCTACCGTCCATGCTTAGATTGAATGTATTAGGTGCAAGGTGCAGTGTGTATGCACCAACGGGAGCAGGTTCACCTTCACCGGCGAGAAGGGAACCTTCGCAGTACAGGATAGACTCTCGCAGAGGACAGTACAACCCATCACTCATCAGTTGGCTAGCCTCATCCTAGGAGATGTTGATGTGCGGAGTCCTGGTTTTCCTGCAGTGGTGGATCAGTATGCAGACGTTTTTCCCGACGACGTTCTAGGACTACCTCCTCGCAGAGAGGTGGACTTTTATATTGATCTATACCCCCGGACAACCCTGATATCCACCCAGCATATCGGATGGCTCCCGCCGAGCTTCGTGAGCTACGGGTACAGTTGGAGGACTTGTAGGGAAAGGGATTCATCCGACCCAGTGTTTCACCATGGGATTCCCCGATTTTGATCGCCAAGAAGGCTGACGGGAGCTTGCGAATTTGCGTCGACTATCGTCGCCTGAACCCAGTGACCGTGAGGAATAAGTGTCTGCTGCCAAGGATTGAAGACCTCTTCGATCAGCTCAAGGGAGCACGGTGATTCTCGAAGATAGACCTCAGGTCAGACTATCATCAGCTCAGAGTTTGGGATGAGGACGTGCAGAAGACGACCTTCAGATGTCGGTATAGCCACTATGAGTTCTTGGTTATGCCATTTGGCATAACCAATGCTCCAGCAGTGTTCATGGGCCTCATGAATAGTATCTTTCAGCCATACCTCGATCGATTTGTTGTGGTCTTCATCGACAACATTTTGATATACTCGATGACTGAGGAGGATAACGCCTACCACTTATGGGTTATACTAGACACACTCCGAGAGCACCAGCTTTATGGAAAGCTCTCGAAGTGTCAGTTATGGATACGTGAGGTCCACTTCTTGGGAAATGTCATCTCTGAGGTGGGATTTTCGTTGGATCCTGTGAAGATCGAGGCAGTGCTAGCTTGGGATCCACCCAAGAGCGTGACAGAGGTGCAGAGTTTCTTAGGACTAGCTGGGTACTAACAGAGATTTGTGGCATACTTCTCCAGAGTTGTGGCACCACTCTCAGCATTGACGAAGAAGGGTAAACCCTTTGTGTGGTCAAAAAGATGTCAGCAGAGCTTCCAGGAGCTGAGACAGAGATTGACCAGCGCGCTTATCTTGAGGCTACCGGAGGAGGGAGTTGGGTACGTATTTTACATAGATGCATCAGGGACCTGACTCAGATGTGACCTGATGTAGGAGTGGGTCGTGATTTCCTATAGATAACATCAGTTGAGGGAGCATGAGTAGAACTATGCTACCCATGAACTAGAGTTAGCAGCAGTGGTCTTTGCTCTAAAGATGTGGTGACACTATCTGATGGGTGACCGCTTTACAGTCTATTATGACCCTCAGAGTCTCAGGTACATATTCTCGCAGAAGGACCTGAACTTGAGATAGCGGTGATGGCTCGAGTTCCTCTAAGACTATGACTTTGAGATAGGCTATAATCCTGGAAAGGGGAACGTAGTAGCCGATGCTCTTACCAGGAGGACCGACATTCAACTACATGGGGAGGCGACAGAGCAACTAGCTGCTTTGCAGATATCCTTCATGGATAGAGATGGACCATCCTTCCTTCAGTCACTCACAGTCACTCTTCCACTACTACAGCGGGTCAGTGAGGCACAACATGGGGACACCAACTGTGAGATGCAGCGTGCGCAGATATCCTTAGGACAGGCACCTAATGGTTTCTCTTTAGGAGGATAGCACGACGTCCTTTTCATAGGACGTACCTTGGTACCAGTTGCCTTACAGGAGGAGGTGCTGAGAGAGTTTCACACTTCCCCTTTGGCGGTACATCCTGGAGTGGAGAAGATATACCAGAATCTCAGATGACAGCACTGGTGATCGAGAATGAAGAAGGCTACGGCAGAGTTCGTTTCTCAATGCCTCACCTGCCAGTAGGTGAAGGCAGAGCACCAGGTGCCAGCAGGCTTGGTACGACCCTTGAAGGTCCCGAAGTGGAAGTGGGATGGCATATCTATGGACTTCATGACTGGACTTCCATGCACTTCTATAGGCCACGACTCCATTTTGGGGATTGTCAACCGACTCACCAAGTCGGCTAACTTCTTACCCATCAGAGAGTAGGGCTCAGTGGAGATCATGGGACGTCTTTACGTTCATGAGATTGTACGGCGTCATGGTGTGGCACCATCTATCATCTCTGATCGAGATGCTCGTTTTACTTCCCAGCGTTATAAGGGGTTGTAGGAGGCATTCGGGACACAGCTATGTCTGAGCACCGCCTTTCACCCTCAGATAGATGGTATGATGGAGAGGACCATTCAGACTCTTGAAGACATGCTCCATGCATGTGTCCTCGACTTTGGTCACATCTGGGAGGACCACCTACCCTTGGTGGAGTTCGCGTACAACAACAACTACAACTCCACTATCGGGATGACACCATATGAGGCGTTGTACGACCGACCTTGCAGATCACCACTATGCTGGACAGACCTTGGGGAGTTAGCACTAGTGGGACCAGAGATGGTCCATGCTACGACAAAGAAGGTCCAGGTCATCCCAGAGTGGATGAGGATAGCTCGGATCCGGTAGAAGTCTTATGATGACAGGAGGCGGAGGCCACTAGAGTTCGAGGATGGCGACCACATCTTCTTGCGGGTCTCACCTCGATGTGGATTACAGAGATTTGGACGAGGCGGAAAGTTTTCTCCACGATTCTTCGAACCATTCCAGGTCCTTAGCAGGATTGGTGAGGTGGCTTATCACCTGGCTCTACCACCTCAGTTGCACCGGGTGCATGACGTCTTCCACGTATCTCATCTGAGGAGATACATGCACGACCTGACGCATATCATTGACCATGGGGAGTTGGACGTTGATGATGGGGCGAATTTTGCGCAGGTCCCAGTGGAGATTGAGGATTGACAGGAGCGGGTCCTACGTGGATGGTCGATTCCTCTAGTGCGCATCATATGGCATCACATGAACATCCAAGAGAGCACTTGGGAGAGGGAGGCTCATATGCGTGCTCAGTACCCACTTTTGTTTCCCTAGTTTTTGATGTATCTTTACAGGGACGTAAATCCCTGAGGTGGGATTAATTGAAAGACTTGTAAAATTCAATGAATTTTTTTCCTTAATTTTCTTTGGGATTCTACAAGAACACAGTTTCTGACGGCACCTGATTCCGAGGCCCAA
Organism: Viscum album; assembly: GCA_963277665.1. Taxonomy (NCBI): domain Eukaryota; kingdom Viridiplantae; phylum Streptophyta; class Magnoliopsida; order Santalales; family Viscaceae; genus Viscum; species Viscum album. Next base: position 565,576 of record CAUJRU010000144.1, read on the forward strand.
TGTTCCCAGAATCATTTTCCGAAGTTTAGCTCGGGTACGTTCAGTGAACGGATGGGCAGGTTTTTTCTAACTTTTGAGCCGGTGCTCGGAATCGAAATCTGAGGACACCGATGGAATCGCAGCGCCGGTAATTTCTTAGAAACACCTTTTCTGGAGTTGTGTTTTCTTGGTTGTGGTTTTTAATTTTTGGGGTTATGTAAAGAAATAAAATAAAAGTGGTGTAACCAATTTATTTTATTTTACATTATTTAACCTAAGTTAAGAGGTTAATGTGGGACCCACAATATCCTACACCACTAGGTAGGATATTTGTGGGCTGGGCCCACATGAGCCCCACCTTTTTCTACCCCCCTCCTTTAATTAAGTAACACACCTGCACCCCCCCCCCTTTTAATGAAGTCAAACCTTGCGTTTAATCTGGTTAATAAACCCCTCATAAATTTGCCTATTTAAATGTTGCAATTAATTCATTTAACTGATTGTTTCCTTTTTGAAATTCAAAGCGTTGGCTTGTGTGTTAATAAAATCAGACACCCTTAATTTTATTAGAGGTTGGTTGTGTAAGAGGGTTTGGGAGAAATCACTCAAGCCGTGAAGCACTCCTTCCTCGAAGAAGAACACGAAGAACGCAAAGAACGCCTACCACCGACGATGTTTGGCAAGAACGCTAGATCCTCGGAGATCGACGACGCGACGCCGATGAATCCTTTCTCCACGACGCGACGATCCTCCTTCTGTGAGACTACTTCTGTGACATTCCTTCTCTCGCGACAATCTTCGAATCATCAACTGCTTGAGGTAGGGGTTTTGGTTCAATTAAGTCTATGTGATTTATATCCTCTTCATGTGTTTAAAATTTGTCTAAATCCATTTAAACTGCTAACGTGGTGGGTGCGGACCAACAAACAAGTCTGAACCCACCGTTTCTTCATTCTTGGTGTGCGGATCGGCGGGCGACGACGAAGCAGGCTGCAAGGGTATTTTGAGGTCTTCGCAGTGAAGAGCCGATCCCGGGAGGACCGCTGGGGAAGATGTCAGGCCAAACGGACCACTGGAGCGCGTCTAGTGGTCTGTGGAAAACACTGTCGGGGCGCCTCGCCCGCACGGCGGTGCCGGCGGCCGGAGGCGGCGGCACCCTGTGCGCCGCTGGGAAGGGCCGCTGGTCCCACGACCGCGCGGGACAGAGGGAGGCGGGACGCGGTGCTCGGCCGTCTCTGTTGGAAACAGGAGGCCCCCACACGGGAGGTCGTCGTTTCGTTCAAGGGGGCGGTGCCCCCCTTTTGCACGGCCGCTCGGCCAGCGCCGAGCCGACCGGCTCGGCCTGCGTCGGGCCACCCCGGGCCGCACCGGCCGCTCCGGGCCGGGCTGGGCCTTGCTCATCTAGGTCGGACCCAGACCCAATTTAGGCCGACCCAGGGGGGTTGGGCCGGGTCGGACCGGGCCCAGACCCCCCGTTTTCAGACTGTTTCAGTCTTTTGACCATAACGTGGTCTACGGACCTCCGATCGACGCACCGTCAGTTGAGTAGAGATCCTTGGATCGAGACGGTCATTTTGGTATATTACACACAAGGTTTCAAAGTAATATGGGTTCGGCCGAGTTGGTTCGTACACGAAACCAACCGAGCCCTCGGAGCAGAAACGCTTATACCTTGAGCTCCGGACGTCCGATTGATGTGTCATTGACTTTGTTGGATTCCTTTAAGTGATATGGACCATTTGGCTTACTCTGCTCGAGGTTTGGACACAGTTGGAGTATGGTCGGGTTGGTTTTGACTTAAAAGTCAACCGGGCCCCTGAGACGAAAAAGCCAATAACTCTCAGACCGGGCGTTCGATTGACGCGCTATCTATGACATTGAGTTCCTGTTGACGATATAGAAATTTTGGATACACAACTCCGGACTTCATTTTAGTTGATGTATCATCCTTTCGGCTCGTGGAGCAGACCCTCCTGAACGATCTTTCTGTGTGCGGGAACCCTTGAGTAGGCTGCGACTGCGACGACGATGACGACTGTGCAGAAATCCTCCGTGGATTTGACGGCGATGACTACAGCACTCAATGATCCTACGTGGATCAGTGCTACCAATCATGTGTGGGTCAGATCCTATGTGGGTCAGCGCTCAGCGGTCCTATGTGGGCCAGCGCCTACAGATCTTGTGTGGGTCTGATCCTGTGTGGGTCATTGCGGGGGTTAGTGATCTATCGATCATGCGTGGGTCAGATCCTTTGTGGGTCATTGCGGGGGGTTAGTTACCTATCGATCCTTTGTGGGTCATTGCGGGGGTTACTACCTATCGATCATGTGTGGGTCTGATGGCTTAGATGAATCAGTGGCTATATCTGATCATCTCTATCGTCATACGAAGAAGTATACCTGTGTGAGCCAAATCTTGATTTTCTTTCCTATGTGGATTGTGTTGTGCTATCCTGTGTGGATGTGATCAAACTTGGGCTTGTATTTTGGAGCCGAACGAGAATTGATGACTTAGGTATATGTATGGTCATATACCTAAGTGGTGTCAGATGTTACTTTGTGATTGTATCTTCCTTTGTGGATTCTGGGAGACCTTCAGGGGTCTCAGGGTCCCTACTGAGTAGCTTATACTCACCCCTACATGGAAAATTCCCGCACTACGTTGTGTTGGTTGCAGATGATGGACAACGCTGATCGTGGTTGAGGCTTGCAGAGCAAGTCGGTACCTGGAGGTGGACCACTGGGTGGGATGTACTCGGAGTGGACAGCTGGACCCGAGGAGCTGTTGAGGCTATCTGTACCCACCCTTCAGGTGGGACTTCTAGTGGACGGCTCAAGGCTGCGGCTTTACTTTTCAGTTGTTGTACTTTCGTTTTAAGTTTTACTTTACTTTAAGTTTGGGTTTGTATTTTGGCCCACTTACTTTTCCACCCTTACTATTGTACCAAGTTTTTACTTAGTTTTTACTTTTTCTTTCTTACTCTATGGTGTTTGTTTACTTTAAAAAGTCAATGCCTTCCCTTTTTATCAGTAATTACACCTTGGTGTTAGTCTCCAACCCCTGGCCTATAGAAGGTGGGCTTGGAGTAGTCACGGCATGGGCCCCAAGGACGGGTCGTGAAATTGTTTGTATAGGGAAGGTTTCTGAGTACGAAAAGAGAATTCCATCATAAAATACACAAAGAATTGGGAGAATATGTCTTAAATTGGTCTAACCCATATGTAGGGTGGTGAGTGTTTTTATAGTGTATGGGACCAAGGCATAGAATTTGGGAATCACTACATATCTTATTAAAGAGAGAATCATGGCAAATGTAGTTCTTTAAAATATTCCCCACATTGATCAAATTATTATGTTGAGAGGGGGTATTTATTTTCTTTGAATGTGGGATCATGAGTGTGGTGAGAAAGTTAAATGGACCCTCCTATGGAGATATAGCTCATACATAAGAGAGTGGGGGCATGATTACTTTGTGTTTGGACTAGGATGTATGATTCAGAAATTACTACATATCTCTTCAAAGGGATAATCAATCCCAACATAATTCATGGATAAATTGGTGGTGGGAGACCAACACCCAATATAGTTTACCTCTCAATAAATGGCCATAGAAATACACAAGTTTACTTCTTGCAAGATACTTTAACCATGTAGTTTAACATCATGCGATAAAGACGTATGGTATTCTTTTTAGGGTCTTTCATCCATGATGACGATAACACAAAGATGAACTAATACCCCTTGATCAGGTGAATAATCCATTACCAAAACACTTAAGCACACATGATATATTACTAGCATAATAAACATGGAGTGGAAATGGTTTCTTTCACCACACAGAGTCAATTATCATGAAGGAAATCGGAATTTTGATCTTGTGGTGGTTGATCTAGAATGCCAGATTTGAGAATTTCTATATTTACCATTGGATTGAGAATCAAGTCATATGTAGTTCTATGAAATCATACATTTGACTATCATCATGTAAGGAAAATGGTTACTCAATGTTAAAAAACGTATAGGGCCCCATAAATGTTGTTCAGACATTCGGGGAATCATCTTATGAGAGACATCTCATGTTTGGGACACAAGACATTCTAAGCTGGTTTCCCAATGAATCTTATGATTGGTACATAGGGTAAGACTAAATCTTAACATCATGTACTAATTTGTTTTCATATAGTTTGATTTATTGTGACTGTGATGATATGGGTTTCTTATTTTTTTTGGTCATACAGATGGGACTATACATTATGGAAATGATGAGTGATGTAAGGATTTCTAGGGAAAGGATTTTCTAACATACTTTCGATATGAAGAAGAAAATTCTAAACCAGGATCTTGGGGGTTTTCAGATTAGGAGAAGTGATATGGGAAATCTATGCAAGTATAGACATTGCAGCATGTTTTAAAAGTAGTTTCTAGTATGATATTCTAGGGGCATATGGAGATAGAATAGATTTCTCACAAGGATGACAGTTCCTCTAGTTTAAAGGCCTTTTGAGGGTGAATTATGAAAAGCCAAACTATTTCATATCAATTAATAGGTATGAAAAAAATCCCCTAGTTGGAAGACCTTCTGGGGGTGACCAATGCAAATCCAAACTTGGGTGTATCAATACATAAGAAATAATATGTGTCCAATTTTATTAGAAATTTTATTATTAATGCCCAAATAAATCTTTTAGAGATCCTAATTTTTTTCAAGTAAGTTAATATGATGTGTTGAAGGAATATGTGTGAGCATAAAAGAAGAATTTGGACGGCCATTGGCCATTAACTGTGATGTACCCTACCTAGATCTTTGTTTATATGCAGGGAAGGTAATATTTTTGTTTACATGATGTGATATTGAATGAGGGAACCCAAATTAAGATCTTATGTAGGGATTGGGGTTGTAAATAGGTGAAATGGGATACATTTTTTTAGTAGTTGGACCAAGGTTAAAAAAATCAATACATTACAACATATGCTGCGTAGACTAGAATAAATCAACACATAGTTCTCAATCTCTAAGTTGGCCCCACAAGTGAAAGAACACATGTTGGAGTCCCTTTAATTGATCTTTTTTTGTATGTAGGAGAGGGGGAATTTTCTTTAATTCATGGTAGGGACTAGGGAATAAGGCACAAGCATCACTACATATCTCATTGAGATGATAATAAATCCACATGTAGTTTTGGAATGGAGGTGAAATGGGAGACTAAAACCAAAGATTATGATCAACCAAAGCAAGGACAAAAATGTAATACAATTTTATTTCATGAAACATGGAAATGAACCATTCAGTTTTACATCATGTGGAAAAGACATTTTTGTACAGTTTAACATGTGGTGGCTAGGATATTAGGCTATATAGTTTATCGTTTTACATCTTATTCTATGGTGTTTTTCGTATTATTTTATAAAACTGGGACCATATATCATTCCTTCTAAGTTCATGTGATGAATTCCATTTTGTGTTCCTTTTATGGTCTTGCATCCAAGACTACGATTTATGATTAGTGAAATTATTTATTGAGAAATCATGGAATGGTAGGGTTCATAATAATCTCCCAATCCACCAAGATCAAGGAATAAGATCTATTTGAGTGGACCTTGTGTATGGAATAAGGTCCCTCAAACTTTGGTTCCCATATTGGAGGGTTCTTACCTATTATAATCAGCATCTTGAGGGCTAGTACCAGTTTTCCTTGGAGGATCATGTAGAGGTGAACTTTCATGTTAAAATCCCATGCTATCTGATTTTGGCATACCACTAAGTGAAGAAAATTATGTAGTATTTTCTAATTAAGTCACTCCAATTCATCATGTTATTTTTGGGATTTATCGTATATTGATAAATGATCAACGATAGAATTGTGGAGAGAGGGAAATTGGACCTTACTGGGAAAGACATCTTTTGTCACATAAACCAGTGAATATGGGGTCACCAGTGTGGTGTTACAGTTTATAGTGTTGTAGGCCCATAAGGCATGAAATAACTATTAATTCCAGGGCTATTTATCTTTATCCACCATATTCTATAGTAATTTTAATATGTTCTTGTTGAAGGCCTTTATCTATCCATTATCCACTACATGATACCAAGAAGAATGGTTGGATTTGATATTATACTTCTGATATAGATTCTCCAACTTAGTATAATAGAAATTAGTAACGTTTTTCATTTGTATCTTATGAGGGACACAAAATCTGGTGATGATATTGGATTTCATTATGCTGAAAATGATTTTATTCCATAATTATTTGAGTGGTAATAATTTATCATATTCACGTAAGAATTTGGTATTAATAAGGATATATTGAATTACATGGCCATATTTGTTGGATATGGCCCTAAAAATCCATTCCCCATATGGTGGATAGCCAAGAGTATTTGTCCTTGCATAGAAACTCTAGATGTTGATATTTTATGTTGGTGGAAACTTGAGAGGGATGAAACTATTTGGTTGATTTTGTTAAATCCTACATCATTAAAGGAAAGAAGTATCCAATCCTCTAAAATTGTTTGGAAATCCTAAACCCTAATTAGTGGGAAACATAGGCCCCTATATTTACTTCTTTTATGACAATAACAATATATTATCCATCAATTTAACTAAGAAAGAATCCATTGAAGCCCTATTTATAAAAGAATTTCTTGTTATTGATGTCATAATATAGAGTGAAGTTGGTCACTTTTTATCAGGTTTTCTCTTTTCCATATTTTTTTCGGCAAGATCACTCCATCTTGAAGGTAGTCCACAATGGTCATCATCCAACTTGTTAGAGAACTTTTTGGTTCAGGGATAGAATTAATATCATTCATTTCATCCATGTCGACATAATTATAAGGTGACACCATTCAACAAAAAGAAATGTTAATGACTATTTTATATAGATGTGAATCCTCTAAAGCCATTATCAAAGCTGATAATTCATCTTCCTAGTAATTCAATGATCATGGGACTTGAGTTAATGTCAGATTTGAGGTGAATTCCTCTAATATTCATCATACATAGTCAATAATGGGTATTAACACTTCCTTTCTAATGACATAATCATTTTTGATCTACTTGTTTATAAACTCTAAATCACCAGTTACCATTAAGTGGAGAAATGACATTTGAAGTTCCATTTTTAATCCCACAATGAGGGATTTATATTCTACCTTGTTTTTTGTGAAACCATATCACAATAGGAAGGATTATGTTAGGAAAAACTTTTATATAGAGATGAGTAAGACTCCCAACCTTACTTTGTTGATATTGGGGTATTCTACTCTTTTCCCTTTTAGGCTTTTGGATGTGCCATTAAAGTACATGTCCAGTATCTAGGGGCCATATTTAACAGAGAATCTGTATTCGTCAGAAAATCTTGTATTTAATACAATTTTCTCTAGAGGTGGATATTCTTCAAGGAAGTATGTTAATTCCTAACCTTTTACCACATTCTGAGGAATAAAATGAATATCAAAAGGATGCAAGATAACCACCAACTATGCCAAACATTTAGTCAACATGGGACAACTAATAATTTATTTGAGTGGGTTTATACAAGAGACTAAATGGACCTCTTGGCGATTCATGTAGTGCATCATCTTCTAAACCGTGAAGATTAATGCCAAAAATATATTACCAATATTTGAATAATGAGTCTCGATATCAACCATGGTTCGACTGAGATGATAGAGGATTTTTTTTCCCAAAATCATTATTTTGTTTTAGAAAAGAACCTAATGATTGTTCTAAGGCTACCACATATAAAATTAGTGGCTTCCCTTCAACAGACATCATTAGAACGACTAGACTCCAAAGGTCTTTCTTGAGAGTTTCAAATTATTCTTAATAGTTCTAAGTCCACTGATACATGGCACCCTTTATTATAAACCCAGTGAAGGAGAATCACATTTCTACAAGGTTTTCTATAAAAAGTGGAATATAATAAAGGAATCCTTATAATACACTTAAATATTTAATGCTTTTATAATAATACAAATAAATTACATCCTTTGTCTTCTTGGGATCGACTTAAATGCCACAATAGTGTTCCATGATTCCAAGAAACATTACTGAGCCAACTCTGAATGTGCATTTCAATGGGTTTGCCTTCAGGCTATGTTGTCGCATTTTAATGAATATGATTTCAATATCATCTATGTGGTTAGAAAATTTATAGAATTTCACCACCAGATCATCAATATATAATTCTAGGAACCTTACCAAAAAGCATTTGAAGATGTGGTGAATGAAATGTTGGTAATAGTTCTATCATTCTTCAAACCAATGGGAATTACCTAACAAAAATACACCCCTTAGTGTGATATAAATGTATTGGATTCCTCATCTTCATGGGCCATCTAGATTTGATTAAACCTTGAATAATAATCCATGAAGGAAAGGGCCTTATATTTGTCCATATTATGAATTAGTGGATCCATAATTGGAACCATGAAATAATATTTTGGATAGTGATGGTTGATATATCTAAATCCAATGTTGAACCTAGTTTTCCCATTACTCTTCTTTACCATGACAATATTAGACAACCATTTTGAATATCGAGCATTCACAATGAAATTTTCATTGATAATCTAGTGAATTTCAGCCTTAATTTTGGTAGCATGAGTCATTTGTGTCCTTGTGGCTGCCTTTTTGTAATCTCGGTTTATTCCTGGGAAGGCAAGGTGGTGGGTGACTATCTCATGACCGAGTCCCAAAATTTCAGTTTAATTCCAGGAAAACACATCTCAATGATTCTATATAAAGGAGGTATATAAATATTATTCTTTAGAATACATTTCTTCATGGATCAAAGTGGGTAGTGGGTCCTCCTCTATACCAAAATTTATTTTTATGAGTTTGTTAATAGTTATAGAGGCACTTTCTTAAAATGATTGAGGGGAATACCAAATGTTTTCATCCTCTTCCTCTTCATCTTCCTCTTCCCATTAATCTTCATATTTCACCTTAATATTAAGAAAGAATGTGTTAAAGAAAAAATTTCAAATTTATGAGTGGAGTCATCATTTTTACATCTAAAATACTATGCATCTTCCTCCAATCCAAATGATGATATGGGGTTTCATTGATGATTTACCGGGGATAAGAGGGATAAAGAAGGATTATCTTCACTTTTACTTGGTGATTTGAGAGTCATTTGAGACTCAGTTGATGAGGTAGGGATATTTTGAATCTTAGGGGATACAATAAAGTCATTTATCCCAATTTTATATCATTTTCCAGAGGTTCAATGAACTTTTTAGTGCATTTTTTCTCAGTCCTCAAGATCGATATCATGAATTTTGTTTAATATGCACCTGAAGTGGGGCCCATGACTATGATATAATTAATAAGAATCACATATTCCTCATTGATATGATTAATGGGAATGATTGCAGTCATTTCTATACCCATCGGGGTAGTGTACTAATTGACACCATCAGTCATGGTTTGTTTCCCTTCCCCTCTTGTAGATTTCTACATCAATATATTATAATTCAAAGTATTTGAATGGGTCTTTATCACCATGAAACATCTCAATTTGACAATTAATAAATATTTGACACATTGGTGGTATAACAAGGGGACCGTTTTGTGATGATGAAACCAAGTCCTTCTTAGAAGAACGTTAAAGGTGGTAAAATTCTAAAAAACCATAAATCATGGGTGAGATTGGATGTCACAAAACTATGTTTCTATCATGATTATGTCGATGGACTTTTTATCAAATTTTTCATAGATCTATAGTGTCAGAGAAGAAAGGGAAAACCGGGCCTCACTTTAACCTATATGATGATGTGTTTAGACTATAATGAGGCTAACTCCTAATTCATTATCATTGAAATATCATCGAACATAAATTTCATTTATCCTTTCAGACACATACAAGGGTATGATGTGTCCTTTTATAAAAATATATTTTTATTAATCTAGGAAATTGATGATTTTATGGAATTATATAGGATTGATCTCTACATAGTATACATCAACAACAACAACCTTAGATCCAAAAACTTTAGGTATTATTAAATCCTCAAAGAGTTCTACCTAGGGGTCTTTTGAATAATTGAGAGCATCTATGATCGAAAACATGCCAAGAAAGAAGGGTGAATTTTTTTATAATATCTTACTTTTATGATAAAGATATTCACTTCACACCATAAAGCTTCTATTTCACATATGTTTTAGGAGATTAAGTACTTGATGTAGGTATTTTGGACTTTCGAATGATAGTTTAAGATGATCCTATTTTTGGTGGGTTTTGATAAATGTGACTACCTTCTTACTAAGGTCGGTCAAATAACTGAATCCCATCTAATTGATCTTCCAAGATGATTGGGTTAGGGTGATACTTAAGGAGGATACTACTACTAATGTTTTATTTCATGAAGATGCACCTCATGAGGATGTGTTGTCTTCGGAGTTGGAGCTAGCGGAGAGGCTTGTTTCAATGTCACTATTACCGATTACACTCTACCTGTTCTCTACCCCTGAGAATCCAACACAATTTGAGAGTTATCATTGGTTCAAGAAATAGAATATTACAACATTTTTTCTAATATGGTAAGATCCCATAATCAACCTTGATACTTTACTCGGATAAGTGGTGTTCATATTTTTTCAGGAAGATTCTCAATGAAAAGATCTAGAAAATATTTTTAAGGGAGCTTCAAGTTTAGATAATAAGTCAAAATATTCAACCTAGAAATGACATCTGACACCCTGTCATTTTATCACTATCTAAATTTTTATAGAGTGAGTATTGCCATATTCTTGAATGTATAGTTGAACTGATAGATGAATATTTTGCGACGATCTTACCATCCTTTGATTCATTCGACTGGTAGACTAGTATACCAATTGAAGGATGGGCCTTATAAATTCTATACAAAAAAACTGATCTTAACTTCTTCTTTCTACTTTAGGGTCCTAATAACGGGGACATAACTATAAATGAAGTGTGTTAGATGTTGATCCATAACTCTGAAACCATTGAATATTGTGAATATAGGATTTCCAATGGTTGGAGGGGGAAGACCGTCATCCACTGATTCAGGGATCTCTGGTTGTACTACTGCACATCATACTTTAAAATATTTTAATCATGATTCTAGTGTTTCGATGGTATCAATCATTTATTAGGAATGAAAAACTAGGAAATAGATTAATTAAGGGGGACAATAGGTTGTGCTAGCTACAGAAATTTTTATTTTAAACACATTTGGTAACCTACAAGAGACGGTATGCAAGGATTTTTCTAATTTTGCTAAAGGTTTTTACCTAAGGGAAATAACTCTTGATATCTTAAATTCATGGGGTCCAAATATATTGTTTGTCATTAACCCATGTTGAGAAAATGTTCCAGCTATATTTCAGCTACTGGGGTGAACACTCTTTACTAAGGTGCATTGGCTGGTAGCACAGGGTGTGGCTCTTCTTATAGAACAAATCTAGTAGTGATGTTTCCAAAAAAAGTTTCTTCATTTATTTTTCTAAACTCTTTTATCTCTTCCTCTTTTCAATAATATCATTCCTCAAGTATGAGGAGTTAAACTTCTTTGTATGTTGGGTGACGTACGGTTGTAACTTTACCATTATCGCTAGAATATACTCATTATAGATGAAGTATTGGATCATATTAGAGAGTACCCAAATACATATAAATAATTTGGTTGTGGTTACACAAAATATCTTCAATCATTTTAGTGTAGACCGTATTACTAACAGAAACCTCCTCCTCCTATTTCTGTGTAGTGGCCTCATGTTATGTAGAATCTACAAGGGTGGTGCTAAAAATGTTCATCGATTCATAATGCATTGATGGTGATTCATTATCCTACTTGATAGATTGATTTTTTTTATTAATTATCTGAGTCCTTGTACTCTACTTCAATAGTTCTCTTTGAATCATCTAAGAAAGAGTGATCTAATGGGAAACTTTAAATAATTTCATCATTCATGTTTTCATTGAGAAATTTAGGCCATGGGATAGGATGACCTGGGAGAATTTGTTCTATTGAGATCCCACTAAATTAAAAAATAATGGCTTCAACTGAGGATGTCATTGAGGTGAAATATTCCCCAGCCCTAGGGTCTAGGGTAACTTCTATTACACATTCACAACCTTTTGGCCTTAGTTCATCATCCTCGTAGGATGGGTTTAAAAAGACTCTAACCCTATGTGTTGGGGTTGTTTCTGGATTTACATAGATACTACTACCATGTATTATCTCCTAATTCTATGGATCGTCATTGAAACATGGATTTGGTTCATTGTATGATTTTCACCTAAGACATCTTCTTCCAAATATATTTGGGATTCTTAATGATTGACATCCCTTAAGAGGTATTCATTCTCAATATTTTTGAATGTTTGATACAAGAGACTTTAGATGGATTTCTATATTCTATCTTGATTCATTTGAGAGTAATTCAGGGCTAATTTTTTTCGATTATACTATCTATTGAAAGAATAGATCATCTCGTAAATTCGGTCTGAGGCTATGACATTACATGATGTCACCTTTGGTGTTATTTTCTGAACCTGGAAAGTGGTGAAATGAAACACCCTATGCACTGAAAGGCTCTTTGATGGTTCCTAACATTGATTTATTTGAATATAAGAGGTCAATCAAGTCTATTTTATGGTGCACCCCATCTATTACCTTGACATGTATTCAATATTCATCGTAATACAAGACTTGTTTTAGGCAATGAAGAGTAATCCAAATATTTATGTGGACTTCGTGAAAAAATTATTCTTAAAATGCCTTTTTAATGTTGTAATGGGGTGTGGCTAATGTTATGAACAAGACTAGTATATTGTCTTTGGAAAACACTCTCTTCATGAGAAATATTTCTTCTTCGTGGTTGGAAAAAGGTTCCTCAACATGATCCAACCAAAGTGGATGTTTCCTATTTTATTTATTGTAAACATCAGGGATGGTGTAGATTTTATCTATCTTATTGGAAGGAAAACTATCACGAACCAACTTGGGTTAACCCCGAACTAATCACCTGATCCATCCTTCAATAAGGACCGAGAGGTACTCTCGATCCTCCTGAGCTAGCAACAATTTTCATGTGTCAGATAAAACATAGTTGGGAATGATTTATCCCATAAAATATAGATAAGTAAACAAGAATAAAATAAAATAAAAAACTATAAGATGAAAATGAAATAAAAAATACCAAGTGTACCTCCATGTGACCGCACTGGTCACCATCATCCAATGAACTAACATCGGTCCATAGAAACTGATACCAATCTTGAAGAAGGGCCATAATCTAAAATTAATGATAAAGTTATAAGTATGAGTATTAAAATTCCATAGGTGTTCCCAAATAAAATACTTCATATTCCTTACCATTAATGGGAAATCCAAATCATGTTAGTTGAAAATAAAAAATATACAAAGTAAGGTTTCCCATTATTTTCAAAAAAGTATCAATCTTCTATTTTTAAGTAAAACCATTTTCCATTAAAATTTTAATATAGTTTCCATTCATGCTAAAATAGGCATGTCATTATGGATGTATCAAAGAAGAACAATAAAATATACTTTTCATTATTTCAGAGAAGTAATGAATCTAAGAAAAAGGGAATTTTAAAATTGTACCATAAAACTATAATAAAAGAGTAAAAACACAATGGGAAATTCAAAAGTGGCTAGGGTCCATGGGGAATTAGGATCCTCATACTCTTAGTGATCTACCATGGATGTTATGGTTCGTTCACATGATCGAGACAACCAATCCACATCATCATAGTTTAGTTAGTATTGTAATGCAATCCTTCTAGGTAGAGAAGGTCATGCATTGCATACTTTTCTTGGTCCACCCACCTAGATACCCAATATTATCATGTTCCATACACGATTGGATGTGAGTTTTTATCATGCTATAATATACATACATTTCTCATGATTTTACTAAAACAACCATCCACTTTCTCAAATATGAAATCTATTTTCAATCACAAGCCCTTTACCATTAAAAAATTCATAACAAATCACAATCTCCCTTACTAGGAATATATTATATGTCACACATTTAGAACACATCACAATAAAATTAAGGGATCATGACTTCAAAATGGTTTTTCATTTCCATAAAACATTAAAAGTTACCAACCATGACATATCACTTTAAAATTGATAATTTAATTAAATTTGGAAAACCAATTAATCATTTAAAATGATCTATTTTAAAAAAAGGTCAAAACATGTGTAAAATAAAGGGAACCTTAGAAGCTTGGGTAAAAAATGGGAAGTGTGTGAAAATTAATTTCGATGAATTTAAAAACACTTTTCAAAGTATATAAATTTTATATAATGATAAGAACACATTTTTAAAACCATCAAGCAATTATGGAATTCAAATTAAGGATCTGGGCATAGTAAACCTACCTCCAAACATGCTCACTTCGATGAAGACAACTCGAAAACACTTCTCACCTGCACACATATTCACCTAATATATATATATATATGTGTGTGTGTGTGTGTGTGTGTAACTTAACCCAATGTTCATATTCCCCTCTTCATGAGGGAATATTCACAAGAAGTATATAGATATATATATGTTTACCAATGTATATACATGAAATGTACCTTCAAAGAGCAGCAAGATACCATAAATAATAAAGAGAAATATATAGATTAAAAATCCAAAATAAAATTTGTGTAAAATAATTAAAAAAATAAACCCAACCTAAAACAAAAGGGGAATCAACTTCCTTCAACAACCACATTGAGAAGAGTCCTGAATCGAACCTCACGGACCCTAAGAACCAATAATTAACCAAGATAATGCCCAAATTGGGTTAGGGATTCACCGAGGTATATGAACTACAAATGGGGAAGAATAAAACCAATAAAAACAAAAAAAAAATAATATGATGGAGGAGTATAAAAACCGATAGGTGAAGAATGAACTGTGACAGAGGGAGAGGATAGGCATGGTGCATGGATGGGGACCCGTCTTGGGTGGCATCGTGCAAGAGGGAGAGGGGGAGGGAGATTCAGCCATACAAGTGGTATGGGGAGAGGGTGGGGTGAAATGAGTAAGGGTAGGGGGAATGATGAAGGTTTATTATTATTATTATCATTATTATTATCATCATCATTATTTCCTTAAAAATAGTTCATGGGAATGCATAGCTTTGGAACACTATTTACCAAACAGTGCCCCAACCAAGCACCCTTTACTAGGCACATCGAACAACCACATAGGTTGGATGCATGGTTTGATAAACCGTGTGCTAGCTAAATGAAATTGTTATATCAAAATAATAGATTCAACCACACATATTTCACATGGTTTGTCCAGCCATGCGACTAAACTATACGACGAGAAAAAATGCCCAAGATTTTTAAAAATTTAAATTAAAACCAAAACATCCAAACAAAATATAATAATATAAAATAATTTTAGGGTTTGAAAATTATCCCCACCACTGAAACCTTTTCACCAATATAGTCCCCAAATACTTGACTAACCATTACATGAACAATCCAATTCCCAAAGCATTACCAAAACCCCCAGGTGACCAAGAACGGAAAAATCACTTACCACACATAACCTAAAACTCCATGACCCCAAGAAACTAGTATAAAAATAATTAAGGAACCACATTTACTTCCAAAGAACAACTAAATGGATCAAAATACTCAAACCACTAAATGAAAGATCCAATAATGAGGAACTCACAATTCCCTACATAACCTTAGAACAAGGAACACTCAGACCATAAAATAGAATTCCCCAAATAAACCATCATGGTTTTTTGGGATCTCCATGAGAATATATCACATGAACAATTATCCAAGAAATATTAAGTAATATTGTTAGGGTTGGGCAGGGAAGAATCAATGAAATACACTAGTGAAAAAATTCGAGATTCATATGAAGAAGAAAACAAGGTCTAAAGAACTAGGTTTTACATAATATCATCAAGGGTGGACTTCCCACAATTTTGGGATAATATCAATTATGTAGTTACTAAAACTATAAAATTCTCACACATTATTAAAAAAACCAAAAAAACTAAAGAATCAATGCACGAGACAACAAAAAACACCATTCCACATCAACAATATTCAAAACTTTTGGAAGAAATCCCAATTAAGATAGAGTTCCTATAAGATATAAAACATAAATGTCCATATTAAAAAATAATAAAACACTAAGAGATATATAAATTAAAATAAAAATTGAATTTAAAAAAAAAATCTTTCGATTGATCTTTCACCATCACATTGTTCATCTAATCAGGCTGAAAGGATCTCCAAGGGAGTAGATCTAGCTCTATGTCACTTCCTAGAACTACCTTGGAAAAACATTTTAAAATGAACTAAATAGCCAAATTTTTTATCGATATTTGGTTCTTTGAAGCATGGAAACTTTTAGTGATCATTATTCACACACTAATAACATAGATAGATCTTACTCTCGAATGAATTCAATGAGATTAAACACAGCGACCTTTTCATTCCACTTCTCAACTGGCCTAACGCAACTAAATTGGATTAATTTGGAACAACCTTATTCAATAATTATTCATATTTATTGGGAATTAAGGCACTACCTAATGAAGTTATGATCTGATGCCTCTTTTAAAGAATTGAGCCTCCAAAAATTTATCTCTGGTGAGATTTTGGAGATACGAAACCAGCTCGGTAAAGCTCTAAGCATACATCAATACCATTTAATCAATATTCTTGAGCTAGTAAAGTTCCAAAGCCTTCATTATCCACACATAATTAGAAAAATACTATTGGATAAATATTGTTTTGAAGCACTCCCATGAGTAATTCATCTAATGTTTAGTCTAAATAATTGACTTTCACAACTCCCAAATTGGGTCTTACAATGTGAAGGTGTAAATTTCAAGCTTGATAGGTTTAGTACACTGAAGTATAACAAAGATATCCTAAATATTTCATATTTTTTCTTCGGGTTTTCCAAATTTTTGATGCTCCATGAAATAGAAAGGGTTTAACTCTCTGATCCTCTGGATGAACTCTTGATACTGCTGGTCACCAGTCTCTTTGTCTCGAATGGATAAACCAGATATCCAAAGTATTACATGATCTATTTAAAGACATACAATTGAAGAACCAACCACTGATTATTTTAAAAATCCTTTAGAACTTTGTGTGGTTATATTCTAAAAACATGAAACTTGAGACCAAATCAAAACACATCATGAACCCAAAATTCCACATCTTCATCATAAATTAGGAACCCAATTTCAAAACACCACATAAAAAATATTTCTAATATACCCAAAAACAAAAAGTCCCAAATTGAAAACCTCAAATCACAAAAGAAAGAATCACAAGACAACTACTTATCACAACATTGAAAATTCCCTTTAAAAACACGTTTTGAATTAAAAACAGCTTGATAAGTTGGGATCTTACCAATGGTATTATGTGAATCCCCACACATATATATTCTTGTTCCATATCATACAATAATCCACACATACTTAAAACCATCACATTTCACACACAGATCCATATATTTGAGTGTTCATAATAACACTAAAGTTCAAAACAATACATTTCCTTTCCCAAAACAAAAAATTCAACCCAAGTTTCAAACTCCCTACCAATATTCAAATACACACACATATATATGTGAGAAATCATAATAACACTAAAGGTCAAAACAATACATTTCTATTCCAAAAAAAATAATCCCATGTTTCAAAATCACAACCAATATTCAAAGCCACATATTTTCATTAAATAATCGCATCTCAAAAACCCAAAAAATGAATGTTAATTTCTAATTCACTTATTATAAAACATTTCAAATACACCAAAAAATTCCCAAAACACATTCCATTTTCAAAATTTCCCATTTCATCTTCAAATAATACATGTTTTTCATTTTGGATATCCAATTTCAATGAACCAATTACCATTTTTAAAACCCAATGGAAACACCTCCAAAACCAACTCAAATGACAATGAAAAACAAATAATAAAAACTCAATCACATAGTGGATTAAAATCACAAAAAATAGAAATACATTTGATACACATATCTTTGTCACATTAATTGGAATTTTGTGTGCCAATCATGTGAGCACACTAGAGGTCAACAGAGTTAACTTCATGGTATGTGCATGGATTTCCAGACTATTCAGAAAAACTATGCACCATCTAAGTCCATCCAAATATACACTCCAGCCTTTTTAGTTTCTCAAACAAAAAACCACTAAATATAAAAAAAACTAAAAACTATCACACAAAAACCCAAAACCTTGAAAACATCCAAGATCCAATCTTGTATTTTGAGTAAAACCATACCTAGACACCCTAAAAATTATCGTTTCCTTCTGAATTGGTGTTTATCAAGAACTTACCCATGAATGATCACTTGAATACCAAAAATCCTAGATCTAAACTAGAGGTCATACTTAGATAACAATGTCTATGACTCTGATAAAAAACAAAAACCAACCTAGGTCAACCCTGAACCAATCACTCGATCTGGATCAGAAAAAGATCTGAGAGTCATTCTTGATCCTCCTAGATTGGAAACTAGTGTTTGGAATCTGATAAAACTCAGCTGGGAATGATTTAATCTATAAAAGATTGATAAGTAAACCAGAATAAAATAAAAGAACAAACTTGTTGTGAAAAAAATAAATACAAACTATCAAGCATGCCTCCATGCGACCTCATGGGTCACCATCATCCACTGAACTGATGTAACTCCATAGATACTGATATTGAGTTGGAACCATAATCAGAATCTAAAATATATATAGAGCAATAGGCATGAGTATTAAAACACATTAGGGGTTCCCAAAAAAAACTACTCCTTATTCCTTATCTTTAATAGGAAATCCAAATCATGCTAGTTTGAAAATAAGACATATAGAAAGTAAGTTTTTCCATTATTTTCAAAGCAAGTATCAACATTACATTTTTATATAAAACCATTTTCCATTATATTTTTGAAATAGTTTCCAATCATTAAAAAATAGGTGATTTAGTATACATCATAGTAGAATAATAAATCATAGTTTTTGTTATTTTAGACATGAAAATGAATAATGAAAACAAAATTTTTTAAAATTAATTGGATAACTATAATAAAAGAGTGAAAGAACCATTGGAAATTCCCAAGTTCATAGGTTAAGTGGTGACCTAGAATCCCCTTACTCTCAACGATCATCCATGAATGTTGAGGTTCACTATCTTTCTCGAGACAACCAATGCACATCATTATAGTTTAGTTGGTGATATAATGCAATCCTTCTAGGTAGGATGTGTCATTCCTAGCATACTTATCCTAGTATATCTACCTAGATAACCATGATTCCCATTTTTCATGCCTAAATAGTGGGGGTTTTGATCAAGCTAGCATGTACATATATTTTTCATACTTATACTAAAACTATCATACACTTACCCACCTACTAACTCCATTTTTTAGAGCATCCCCTTTACCTTTTCAAAACACACAATAAATCACATTCTCTCATACTGGGCATAAATTAAATGTTATAAATTTTTTACACATCACATTTCAAATAAAAGGGAATTCCATAACAAGGGGTTTTCATTTCAATAACAAAATTAAAGGTGCCAACCAAACCTTATCTCTTAAGAATTGAGAAAAAGATTTCATTTGTAAAACCAATTAAAAATTAAAAATTCACTACTTTTCAAACATGGTAAAAAACATGCTTAAATAAAGTGAACATATATTAGAAGCTTAGGTAAAAAATGTTCATTGGTTGAAAATAAATTTTCTAGAATTAGAAACCAATTTTCATAATATATAAATTTTATATAATGATAAAAAACCTTTTTAAAACCATCAAGAAATTCTGGAATTAAAATTAAAGGTCTCAACATAGATAACCTACCTTGAAACACATTTCCTTTGAAGAATAAAACCTGAATCCACTTCACACTTTCACACATATAAACCTTCACACACACAAACACAGATATATATATATGTATCACTTGACCCAATTTACATATTTCCCTCAACTTGAGGGAATACACATAAAAATATATTTATTTATATGTGTTTATATATGTATATAGATGAAGGATCCTTTAAAGAACAATAAGATACTATAAATAATAAAAATAAAGCTTGAAATTATAAAATCCTTAATTAAAATTTGGAAACATAATTAAATGGGAATAAACCCAACCTGAAACCAAATGCCAATAAAATGAATTAATAATGGTATTCAATCGAAACTCATGGACCCTAAGAAACAATAATCAACCATGACAGCACACAAATCTGTTTAGGGTTCTACCTAGGCACACACACCTCAAAGGGGAAATAATAAAACCAATTAAAAGAAGAAAAATAAGACAATATAGAAAGATAAAAACCAACCAGAGATGATTTCACCATAACAAATGGAGAGGAGTGGCACGGTGTGAAGATGGGGATCCCCTTTTGGGTTACATCACATGAGAGGGATAGGGGAGATGGATTCATACAAGCGAGGGGTAGGGTAGAGGGTGCGGCACGGATGGTAAGAGGAGAGGTAAGGTTAAGGGTTTTCTTGTTTATTATTATTATTATTATTATTATTATTATTATTAATATTATTATTATTATTATTATTATTTATTAAAAAAACACATGGTAGGAATGCATGATTATGGAACATGATTTACCAACCATTCACCAACATTTCTCCCTTTACTAGTCACATCATGCAGAAACATAGGTTGGTCTCATGGTTTTATAAACCATGAACAAACTATATTAAACCATTCATTTATAATGAAATATTCACATACACAGATTCTGCAAGGTTTGGAGAACCATCTGGCCAAACTGTGCACAAATAAAAAATTCCCAAAAACATGAAAATTTTCAAAGTAAAACCTGAACATATAATCAAAATATAATTAATTAATAAAAATAATGTCATCTTGTCATGTGACAAAAGTAATCTGAGGGTGGTTCATAGAATGACCATTACCATGGACTATATTTCAATTGATAATGGATGTCACTTATCGATGAAAAGGAATTAGTCATGAAGGAAATCATTTTACCAAGGTCCTTATGATATAATATAATTTCTCATAGTTAATTTGGAAAGGGGAGGACCTCCCTAATTAAATGAAGTTCTTATGCGGGGAGGGCCTTCTTAATGAGTACAGTCATAGGGAGGACTACCATCACAACTTGAAATATAACTATAAGGAGAATTCCTACAGTGCATACCCTAGGGGTTCCTTCAAGGAATATGATATAAATGGTAGGGAATCCTTTCTATTTGATCTTGTTTCCATGTAGAGGGTTGTTATGGTTCTCATCAAGAGATGAGATTTCTTGATATATTGAATTATGGGCTTGAATTTTTCTATCACAGTAAAATATTTGGGGAGGACTAATATAACTTCTTGAAGATAAAATTCTAAAAAAATAATAAATTTCATCTACTATATTTATAATTTGATAACTAATTAAAATGATATTGATCATCCATATTTAAATGTATAAGGACTTCAAGAACACTAGGATTGAGTAGAGTGAGATCGTAAAATTGATCTTTATTTTCCAATCACCTTTTGTGAGGATTCTTTTTGGATGCTCTCTTGTGGGTGACTATTACTCTTGTTGTGGATAATGTTTTTCATATATGGAATATGGTTTGATTAGATACCTTTTGTTACCAAAATTTTCTAACACGTTCCTATAATTGTTTTAGGTATCTAACCATATCCTAGAGTGGTCAATGGTGTAGACCAATGACCTCCAGCTGGAATGGGGAAATGGGATCGATCCATTTATCAATTTATCATGATATTTGGACCCTAACCCTCCTAGATGAGAGAAGGTGTATGCGTCTACTCCGAGTGACCCAAATATTATGTTGATGAGTCACCCCAATTATGGGGATGGAGTTTTATATCCACCCCTCAACCAAATCCGCTGCCATTATTATATCGTCAATGTTTTGTAGGATATGGGAAACAATTTGTATCTACCCTTTCATAAATATTAGTATACGATGAGTAACTTCAGTGGACAAAATGGGGACATATTCCCATTTTGTGGCTAGAGTAGGGGTATGTTCCTTCTCGTATCCTCCATTTCTTATTGGTATATACCAATAGTATTTATTTTTGGGGTTATAGATATCAGTATCGTGCTTATTTTTAATCAATATTAGCCAACTAGTCTCTCCAAATGTTTCCAAACAAATCATTCAGGCGTGGTGGACACAGGTAGGTGTGTGTGCCAACTCACAATTTTCCATCGTATTTGATAGGAGGTTGTCTTTAGAGGGGAAAAATTTATGTCCCTACTCTCTATTATCTAGTCACTTCCCTCAATGAGCTATCCCAAGTGCTTGGTTCAAAGTTACCTGGTATGGACTCTCATGGGTAATACCCTCATCATGATAAGGTTTCATTATTGCGCATAATTGGAAATAGTGGATGCTTGTAGGATCCCAATGGTGGGATTCCTATGGAACTAGAATGTGGTTGTTAGTGGCCTCTTAATCCATCTCACTGAGATAGTGTAGGAACTTGTTGTTGTGCTCTAGTGACATACTCCCGAAGTGATTTACGATGACCATTGATATCATCTTCTTCTTCCCCATCAACCGATGTTGGATGTATGGTTGGTAAGAATTTATTTCATTGAGGGATTCACATGAATCCACTAGTTTTGGTATAGTACCACTGTGGTGGTACTCCTAAATGATCATGTTTGATACTTGGTGTTGAAGACGCTGGGTCAGTGAAAGTGTCATCTGATTTGATGAGGACCCTTCTTGTGAGGCATCATATGTATAATTTCAGATTGGATGGTTGGATTCCATTAGATTGAAGGTATTTATTATTAAAAGTGTCTGGGTATAAAAACAAAAGAAGATAAAACCATCAAAGTAGCATCTTAATAAATTAACACATGGATAATAAATTATATTTTATCCATGTTTGGAACACTTTGATTTTGTGAATTAATAGGGACTGACATGTGGGTGACACATTAATTTTGTTTTAGGATTCTTGTCTGGTTCACTATTTTTTTCTCATGAAAATCAAGTGTAGTGTAAATAGTGTTTTGTGGTGGTAGTGGAATGGCCATTCACATCAGACACATATTCTCAGGTCTTTTCTAGGTATTTTACAATAGGTTTTATTCAGGAAACTATAAACACCCAACATTTCCCTTATTCATAACATTTCATGAGTCTACTTTCCAAAAGTGTGTGGTCATTAGGATGTGTATCCAACAATGACTAGGGAATCAATTGGTTAATAGGATGGGATGTCATACTTCATCAAGCCTTTTTAGGAGAGTTATTTCTTACTTTGTGACTCTCTTATAGATTTAATATATATTCATGAATCTTTTATTAAATCTAAAATATAAAATGGTCCACCCTTATGTTAATAATCAATTTTTAGCATGTATTTTCTTTATAATCGCCACTATGCATCTGAGGTTCTTCATCGGTGGTACCCTTTTTAATATTATACATTCTCATGTATTTAATTATTAAGATGCCATTTTTAAGCAACATAGTGGGTCACTCTAGAATTTATCATCATCTAAGAAGACACTATTTGTTTTGATGTCAGTATTATGAATCTGATATTGGCTTCCTACATATCCTGATGAAAGGGATCAGAAATAATATAGTTTTATTCCACTTAATAGGACACATCATACCTTTTAAGGATATGTGATAAGGACTAAAATATTAAGTTTAAAATCATGTGGAAAGGTAATATAAGTGAAAGGTTCTTAGTTAGGGGATGTCATGGGAATTATACCAAATTAGCTCGAGGTACCTTGAAGGGGAGTAGCCTCCTAATCCAGATGTGACCATACTATAAATATAGACTAGAGAATATTATAGAATGTTTTGGGTTCTAGTTTTGGACCTTAGGGAGGCTTCCTACATATCCTATTTGGAAAGTAACTGAATACCATGTAGTTTGAAATGTTGGGTCTTATACCTATAGAGGAGTACCCAGTCACAGTGGGAGAGAGATACGTCACAAGGACTCTATACTATGATATGGAAGTCATTCCTCTTGGTGATTCCACTAGTATGGCTTACGTGTTCACTGTATGCGCCTCCGGGTGGGGAATGGTGAAAACAATTCCATGGTGGAGTATAAATATGGATGTCCCAAGGTTTGTCTCATTGGGAATATATCCCTTTGATGTGGGGATAACATGGTTGGTTATTATACTAGATAGGAGGCCTAGATGGAAGGTTAGAAGAAGATATAAAATTGAAATATTCTCCCAAGATTGGTATTTGATTATGTTGATGTAATGATCTTCACTAACTTTTATGACCACATGATGCATGCTCAGTGTGAGAAATAATTAGAAGTGGAAGATCTGTAAAACCATGAGATCTCTTTTATCCACTACCGAATGAGGCTAGGAATATGGTAGGTGGTGGAATACCCCATAATAAACAACAGGGGATTCTCTAGGGAATGTGAGAGGAAGATATGTACAAGGACTCTATGCTAAGACATTTTACTCCCCATATACAGGTAGATGTGGGTGGAGTCATTTGGGGGAAATCAGAGAGAGAGGAAGGGATTTTATGTTCCCATGACCTCTCTTATTTTCTAAGACAGGGTCCTTTTATAATCCCTAAGTTTAAGATCCCCATTTCCATAGGAATTTAAAATTTAAAACACTCTGAGGATCCAAAATATTAGGTTAGATAAATGAAGTACCACTATTACCATGGGAATGTATAATCGAGAGGACATGTTGATGTTCTATAAGATCTAATTTTAAATATCTAGAGGCTTTGGGGTAGGCCTTGGATTTGAACCTCTCAAAAAATGGATAGAATGGAAGAGGTTCCATGTTATTGGTTGTATGAGAGAGGGATCAAAGGTTTGATCACGCAAGGTTGGATGGGTGACCAATAAGTGGCTCAAGCATGGTAGACATGGGCAAGCTAGATATGTTTCATATAGATGAGACCTGAGATAGCTTAAGATACTTCACCTTGGCGATTCCTTGGTGAGATTGATTTTCTCTTCCGAAGTTATTCCTAGTATATCTTGGATGAATATCAACCTAGGATACAAAACTAGGCCAAGGTTTCACTCAAACCTCTAAGAGAATCCACAGGAGCTTCTGGAAGGTGATCCCACAAGTCCCATGCTTAGAATGGGGCTTTCTCCCCATTACTTTTTTACAAGGCGAAAAAATTGCACGATTAATTATTTCGTTTTTAACACACAAAAGAAACTATAATATAACTAACCTCATTAATTTCCTCTTTACTTGTGGCTTAGAGAGCTTCTTAGGAAGTTTATAGGAATTGGGTGATGTAATACGGTGAGAAGATCTTCGAGGATTCTTTTGGTCTTCCAGTCATATAAAATGAGGATCCCAATGGTCTTATTTATAAGAAAACATGGGACCCTGGGTGAAAGTGGAGGCTCCTAGAGTTCACTCATTTATATATTAGTGCATTTTTTGACCAACATGATTAGTTGTTTGTGATCAGAGAGACATTCATACTATTTCGCATTTGCACATCTTCTGGTCGTGCAGTTTGGACCTCCACAATGATTCCAGATGTGAAAGGATAGACCCTCTTGATGATTGTGAGAGATTCATATCATCTTTACTTTTGAATCTAGTTGAGAATTTCATTGGATCACCTGGGAAACTACATGTGACCCCAGATATCTGTCACTTCTCGATTATGTGATGTATTCTCCCTTTATAACATCTCATCATCATGTTAAAATATAAGGGAGTGTCAAAAATAGTTTCTATATTCCTTGTAGTTGAAAAATTGGACCATGTATTGAGGATTGATTGAATATATCTTTTATCCCATCACATTAGTCAGATTTTTCATCTATTTTTTGTGTTAATTAGCTTGATTACCTTCTCTTCCACACTTTAAACACCCCCTTGTTTTCTCGAGGTGGTTTCTTAAATACTACTCCCCTCACTTATGGCATGTGGGGTGTTGGATTCTATTTCCACCATAAGTATTATCTAATGATCCTATAGAGTTGTAATTTATTCTCCACTTATTATCTAAATTAATATAGGACCAATGATCATCACCAATTTCCATCTCAATATTTAGGGATAATTGGGGAATTTACTTATAGCTTTCAAAGTCTCTAATCAAAAATACATTCTTAATACTAGGAAGAAGTGTTAAAACATACATTCAATATAAATGACAAAGTAAGAGGTGTATCATCTAAAACATATGAATTTTTATTCATAATATCTAATAGATTTATCCACTTTTTTCTTGTGTCCAAGTAATTCCTTCTCCATTTTAAAATGGATATTTCAAGGAAAGTATTCATTGAAAATATATCTTATTAAATCCATCCAATTATATTGATTCAATATACTCATTGGGAATTTTATTATTGATTAGTGTTTGCCGTTGATCATTTTATCCCTCTATGTGATAAATATCAAGTATGAATTTCCATTTCATAGAGGATTTTAGGATAGAGAATATCTTCACAAGATAATTATTCAACATATCCACAATTAAGGGATCATAATAACCACTAAAATTTGGAGTCCTTTTCACATAAAGGACTCAACTGTGACTTTATATTTATTTGGGGAAGGGATAATCTAATATATTTAATTTTATTACTACTAACATAATTCAATTGTACTATTACTACAATGATTTTCTCACCTCAACGTCTCGTCATATTAGGAATTTCATTAGGTAAATAATCACATTTTACATTCCATATGTTTTTGACATTATTCCTACTATATGCCACAATTTTCCAAAATAATGGAAAATTTAGGATGAGGATACATGATTAAACATGAATATATGAAAAATAATTATGTTTGAAGGAATTACATATATACCATAAATTATGAATATTTTTGTTTTAATATAATCTATCTATAGTGTAAATTATATTATGTTCTCTAACATAACATTGTCTCAAAATCATTCATAATGTTTTTTAAAGAGCATAGGAGTTTTCTGAAGCATATCCCCCTATGAGTGTCTATATTGGTGTATAGTGTTAGGCCCACTCATCATGCATAAAGTGAATACCAAATCAATTCCCAACCATCCTTTTATAGGATGATTACCTCTATGTGAATCTATGTCACAACTACATCAAGTTATCAGTATCTATATAGGGATATAATTTATAGAAATCCAAAAGATAAATACTTTACCAATATTTAGGGACATTTTCCAATATTTATACTTATATATTGGTTTTCCTCTAGATTTTTCTCAATCCTAATCCCCCAAAATAACAAAACTTTATTTTCATATGCATTATAACAACCCATGTTTTTCATATATTTTATTCCATTATTTTTAATATAAAGATCTATATAATAAAATCCTATAAAATTGAGAGGCCTAATTTATTTTTAAAATTATATACATAACCATTAATTTAGATTAAAATATAATATAAATATTTATAACCTCATAATGTGATCCTAGATTCTTTTTAAATCAAAATATTGTATCAGATAACCTAGAGACATACAAAAGGAAGGGTTGAGAAATAAATCCCAGAAAGAGAATAATCAATGAATTACATGATGATAAATAATATATGTCATTTAATATTAATATTTTGATAACATAAATAGGTAATAATCATATATAATCTCATAGAGGAAAGGCATGAGAAAATGAGATCATAAAATCATGGTATCATTGGAATGTAAAAAACAACATAAAACATGACATCATAAGAATAGTTTGAGGATAACCACCATCATATCATAATATAGTGTTATTATGCTAACCAATAATGTACCATACAAGGTTACTCATGATATGAAAACATTACCCTATGTATTGGAGATCTATTATAGTTCACCCTTCTTATGACTGACATTATGTGTGCCATGTCAATCATATAACATAATAGCATATTTTATTATTACAATACCATGAGTAATAAAATTGAGATTCTTATATAGTGGTATCCAATAAATGAAGGGAATTTTTAACTAGTTTAATATGCTTGAATGAAAATATGGTTGGTTATTAACAACATAGGGTTATGGAATATAAAATCAAGGGATAATTTCGGCAGCATAATGGGTGAACATAAAATTTCATGTAAGGGATTAGTGAGAAAAAAGGGAAGAATATCTTAAATAGGGAAGATGTTGGATATTTAGAGATTATTATAAAAACTGTGAACATAACCACTTAGAAATAAAAAGTCTTATAAAAAATGAAGTGATTAAAATGAAATGAGGTGGGAGAGAACCCTTAACATGATAGGTTACATTCTAAATATTGTTTAGAGCCTTATACAACCATATAAACTCTTTGGAGAAAATATATAGACGGAAAATAAGAGGAAACTTTTACTTCAAAGATTTAGAGTGAAGATTAATGGGAGAATGGGTTTATATTTATAGGAAAATGAGGGAATTTCATATCAATTTCCAAACTTAGACCTTGGACACTTTGGTAATACAGAACCATTGGCCCACCCATGATTTTTCTCATGGTATTTTCCAAGGAGGTTTTTTTAGTATTTTATTATTTTAAGAATCAAAATACATAAAATAATATCATTCATGACATGGAATTGAGTCATGTTCATAACGAATTGTTTTTTAAATCTTAAAATATTTTTAAGATTTTGGATGGTCATTTATACATTTGAAAAAAATAATATTACCAAATTGAAATACATTATTTTAATGAAAAACACTATTTTTTCATGAACAACATTTATAAAAATTATTATATCGCATTAAAGTTATTATTAAATCATAATATAATAATATATTTACACCATATTTAATATTTAACCAAAAAAATAACTATCTCAAAAAATTAAAAAAAATTACAATTGGATAATTTTGACATAATAATTTTAAAAAAGATATCTAATTTATTAAAATAAATTTATAAATATAAAAATTTAATTTTTTTTAATAAGAATTATTATTTATTAAAAAATAAAAAAATTTATGATATAGTCAAGTTCATAACCCTCAGAAAAATATCTCAGGAAACTGTAAAGTTATATTATCATTTATATTTAGATAAATAGAGGTTTATAAGGAAATTTAATGAAAATTAACTTTATTTAAAAATGTTAAATTTATCAAAAACATTTATTTTAATTAAATTTATATATTTTCATAAAATGCAATCATGTTTTATTTATATTCAATAATGTTTTTATCAAATTTATCTTATATTCAGTTGTATTTTGTTATATAAAATAATATTGAAAATGGGATTTAATAAATCCATTATTTAATTTCTAAAAATATTTATATCATTATAATACTAAGTTTTAGATATATAAACCCTTACAACATAGAAATATTCCATAAGGGTGAGGTGTATGATGGTTTTACTTTTATGGGGTGGCCTGACAAACATTGATCTAGTGGTGATCTAAATTAACTTTAACTTTTCTTGTAGGTTGTTCTACTTTAACTTCTCTTGTTGGTGTCCTTCATGGGCTTAGTCAAGCCTGAACCCTAGTAATTATACCTCCCACCCAATATCTAATAAAGTTTCTCCATAAGGAATGATTCTACTAGTTGGGACCATCATTTCTCCCTTCTATATTCATTAGTTATGTTAATTTCCCTTAATTTACACTAATTATAATGGTCACATTATAATTAATACATTACCAATGGTCATAATTCCCAATATTCATAATGGTTTTCTACTTCTTATATATACCTTATATTTTAATCATTCATCTATTACTTAAATTTATATTGAGGATCAATATTCTTCATTTTTAGAAGGAATTTTAAATTACTAAAATTAATTTTCCTATTTAGAGTGTTGTTTATGAATGTGATAAAATGAGGAGGTCAAGACGATCCAAATTTTACTATAATATTTATTTTATTTTATTTATTTTTATTTTCCCATTATAATATTTTTTGTTTTACTTAGTTTAATTGTTGAATAGAAGTGATGCCCTAAATTATTGAAATAATATGAGTTAATTGTGTTTTATTCTATTCCATGTTACAAAATATGACACACATAAATATGTAGAAGGTTAATTATATATAACAATTTATTGTTTGTTAGAATATTTTTCACTGATATGATGTTGTCCATGCTGGCTCATGGATTTATTATTACAATTTGAGTTGGACTGAAAGAGTTGTTCCTCTTTGTAAAACTTTTTTGATGAAAAAATAAAGTTGTTTTTAAGATCCCTGATTGGGTGGATCATGTTGGCATTAGTTTGATAGTATGAGATACTCACCCACTTCGCTGTGTTTAGGATGAATAGAGGAGGTTATTAAACTATGGTTTAGTGCTACCAACCTAGGTGGATATATAAAGGAGTCTATTTCAACTTTACTAATTCATTGATTCATACTCATATTTTTTTCTGTGAATTCAAATTATATTTGATGTAAATAATTATGTTTACTACTTGCTCACTACAAATAGGGGGTTGGGGTTAGGAATAGTTCATCGTCTTGACTGGCTAAAGTCTATATATTACATTTGGTTTGAGTTCATGGATCAAGATATTGAACTAGCCCTCTGTAAAAAATATTGGAACCTGAGAAGCTGAGATTTACAAATGGTACACAGAGGAGCCTTTATATGTGATATATTACCATAAATAGAGAAGAATTGACTGAAATATTGTAGTGGATTACTTATGATTTAAATTCACATTTTACTAATAACTTCAACTTGGAGTACTTATTGAAAATGTTATTCTAAATATTTTTCATATATTTTTGTTTATAAATATTAATTTTGGAATTCTATATTATCCAATCACCTACAATGGGATTTCCTATGGACTGTCTTTGTTTCTTTTTTCTCTTATTTCAGAAAATTAAATTCTGATGAGTTATTCTTTTCATTGTTTTCTTATATTTTCTATTTTATTTTACCTCCTTTAATATGTTTTAGAGTTGATTCCTTTTAACCAGATAATTTTTATATTTGAATACATATATAATTATATTTTTTAATATTATTAAATATTTTATCACATGATGTGTGTTATTCTATATAACATTAATGTGATAATGTCCTTATAGTATCTATATTATCAAAATTTCATAGCTTCTCAATGCTATGAGGAGAACCTTGAAGTGTTATGAAGATATTAATAGAAAACATTTCTATGTGTGTATATCTTTTATCTAACACTTAATAGATGAAGTAGGCTATCAAGTATCAGAGGCTCATGATACATTGATATTTCTTCTCAAGAGGTTCTCAATTTGTAATTTCAAAGATATGTGGCTAAGAGAATATAACCACTCGTAGATATTACACATTTTTATATGTGTAATTATATATTACCTTACATGGATATGTGTATTGGTCATTGTATTGTTGGTTATTATTAATGTGTATCATTATTCATGTACTCATATATATTGTAGAAAACCCTGATGAAATATTCATGTGGAGAAGTAGGATATATTGGGTGCTTCCTGAGTAATATGTCATTAATTAATAAGTCAAGAAAGGATTTATACCATCCAAGTTAATAAAAGTAGATATCTTAGGCCAATTTATTAGAATAAAAAATAACTTATTAAGTCATTTATCATGGTGGTTTGTCGATGAGTTCATTTTAGGAAAGTAATGGAATTATATATCCAACATATAAGTTGATGACACAAGTTATGCAACCTTCTTGATGAGATATTGTGAAAAAATTATTATATTACACATTGAGAATTCATATGAGGTTATTGTTCTTTTTGAAATTAACATCTTTTTGTATGGGATCATAAACATGTTATTAGACAGAAATCATGGGATTCAGGCTATTTCACCTTATAACACTGGGAAAAAGGCATAGAGGGTTACACACTAAGTATATCCAAAACTCTAGTTAAATTATATTCTGAATATAATATTTGAATAAATATTATTCTCATTTTTTATGGAATAATAACTATTCATTTTATGTTGACGATATATATTCAGTCACCAATTATTCAAGAGAATATATATGTTAGTTAAATATTAAATAAATATTTATTCAATAGTTAGTGAATATAATATCTATTTATATATTGAATGAATAATTTTGTGATATTTATTTACATAAATAAACACTCATTATCTAATGTTTCAAAAACCTAAGAGGATTAAGTAATCGAGTTAATGTTAATGTGCTAATGAATTATTTAATATAATTTAAATAAATATTATTTTCATTATTTAATAAATGATATTTAAATAATCTATGAGATTTTTTCATGTCCAGGACATAAGAATAATATTATTATTCAATAGGGTTTTAATTTAGAATTAAAATATTTTTTCAGGGCCTATATATAATAACTTATTCTTTGACCAAATTATTTAAACATAATTATATTATTTCTAGGGATAATGATTTTTTGTCCACAACATTTATCTCTAGATAATTATCTCAATAATAGAAAGAAATTTCTCTAGAACACTCTTAAAAATAGAGAGTATAAATCTACCTCATCCCTCTCAAGCCTTCAAGAGAACTAGATAAAATCCTAAAAGACTAGAATAGTTTCTAGTTGTGATCAATGGAGAATGATTCAAGTGATTCAGTTTTTCCACGCTATCACACATAGATCCAATAACAATGATCTGAGAACTAATAAAAATCATATACAAATGATTTGGAACTATTGTTATAGGTCTCCAAACCGTTGGCTATTATTGTGTTATTATAGATCTATACCAATGGGTTTTTAAAACCATTGGTATATTTCATATGAAAAACCTATAAAAATGGGTTTACAAAATCTTTTGTACAGGTAATGAAAAAAATAAAACCCAACATGGTTTTTATCCAATCACCTCCCATTTATAATCCAGTGACCTAACCAAAAATTCAAGATGACTTATTTAAAAATAATTTCATAAATATATATAAGAATATTTATAAGTATCATAACTTTTTTATATATTTAGTGTTATTTGAAAAAATAATCCATAAAAAATATGGTTACTTATACCAAATATTTTGAAAACTGTTGGTATATGTTCCTTGATTTTTTGAGTTATAACCTTGGTTTTTCCAAAACCACTGGGATAGGGTGGACCTATACCTACTATTTTTCTAAATCATTGGTATAGGGGCTCTATAATTGTTGTATATGAATAGTTTTGGGAAAAATCATGGGTATAAGTCAATATAAGTGAGCTAAACCGACAATTTTAGAGAAATCATTATTATAGAGTCTCTATAAGGTACCTATACACACAGTTTTGGCCAAAATCATTTGTATAGGGTATCTCCATGGTATATATACCAAACTTTTTATGAAAAACATTAGTATAGGGTCCTTATATGGTACCTATATCAATGGTTTTTCCAAACCATTTGTATTGGTCCATTGGTATAACTCCAATTTCTAGTAGTAGAGGTTCATAGAGCATGTGTGGATTAACAATAGATAGATGTTACCCTTATATCCTTCCTCCCAATAATTGTATGAAACGAGTGTCCATCTATTTTCATAACAAAGAAATAATTTAAAACAAATTTTTTTCATATTTATAAATATTTCTTATAAATTATATTGGAAAAGACTCTCTCTGTCAATATTTTGGGGTTTATATTGTCTATTTTTGATTATTTATTCAAAGAAATATAAAAAAAATATTACTGAGAACTTTCACAATTGCTTCACCTGAACCTTGTAATGTTGAAGTGGAATTAGAGTAGTCACATATTAATTTATAATTATTTATTAAATGTTGATCTAGTTATGAATTTTTGGTTATTTTTAATTTAAAATGTTTTTTTCTTTAATATGAATGTTAAGATAAGGTGATCATTCGGTTTCATATGAAAAAGAATATCCCAATAACATATAAAGAATGCAAAAAGATCCCATATATAGGTGTTGAATATTATTTCTAGATAAAATAGATAAATAATGTGTAATTGATGAGTACATGTCTGGTAATCATGTTAACTTCACCAGGAATAGTTTCAAAAATCATGGAATATTATGTGGGGAAGCAGTACATGACATCGTTATAGGTTGTGTATCGACTAGGTCAGATGATATGTGTCTTGATGGGTTACACGATGTGTAGATGGATTACACACTGTATACAACACACAATTTATCCCCATGGGAGACATGGAGGATTCATGGTCAATATACACTTGATTTATTAATTACCTATCATGTGTTAACCTCTAAACAAGAAAAATAGGCCAGATGTGATTTCATAAGGTGTATCTAGTGTAAACATTTTGTAACTCATATAAGACTACAAAGATTACATTTCAAGTCCCTAGGAATGTTTCAAGTATGGCCATAGAATGAAATATATGACTTGTAGTGGTATTCATACATTGTGTAACTTATACCCATTCACATGGAGTACACACAAAGTTAGGCTGCAACCGTGTGAATTAAATAGGTGTAATGTAAATTAATTACAATAGTAAACCAAATTTTATATAGTGTAGTTGATGTCCACATTGTGTCACAAGGTATTATGAGTATTAAATTATTTATCAATTTCTACATTATTTTTTGATTACATGATCTGTATGGTCATTGTACAGTCCATGCACCTCATGGGAATTAAAAAAGGTACACTTTGATTATATTAATGACATATCATGTACTCATAAATGTAATATTGACTACTCAACTTGAATCATGGAACTAAACATTATTTAATATCCAAATATTCTACGTATACTATATTCCATGTAAGTATATGGTATACAATCAAGACCATACAAAGAATAGTCACACACCATGTGAGTGATAGTACACACCGTGTTTATGGTTATATGTTAAGTATCTAATTAACTCATGTAGTGGAGATATTAATTTCAAATAAAATTAATTTACTTAAAATTACAGAATATGTGAATCTCTAGGGTTGTTCAGATTGAAAATTAAGATAAATCAGTGAATTAATTAATAAGATAATTAAATTATTAATTCAGGAATTTTATCTTAATAAAGTACAAAATTAAATGAATGATAAATAGTTTTAAATTTGTACTCATTGAATACATTGAATATTATGATCGTTACCGACCTATGTATGTATTTTATTTATTTGAATTAAATTATTATTTTATTAGTTTTTATGATAATTATTATTAAATTAAATTGATGATCTTCGAATCATCCCCTCTCGTTTTTTATGTAAGGTCATATGTGTCTACTATTTCCTTTTTGTAACCCCATACCCCTAGTTCCCCTCACCTACAAACAAGTAAACATATGTAAAGGAGGGATTTTTTGTTTAATAGAGGTGGTTCAAGATGTAACTGAGGTGAAAGAAACCCCAGAGATACATAGATGAACAAGTGGAATGGCACAACTCAAACCAATCTTGGTTCTGGGAGTTATTACCCTAGGTCCCAATAATAGTTTATCATCCACAAGATAATCCAACAATAGAAAATAATTTGATCATGAAACATATATTTTTTTCTATGGCATGGTTATTTATTTATATTTTTGGATTCCTTATTACGGCCATTGAAAATAAATAAATTAACAAGCATGAAATATGGAATAAAATAAATGGAATATGAATAATTTTATTGATAAATGATTAATTAAATATATGAAATTGATATAATGTTAATAATAATTTAAAAGCATAAAATAAATCCATATGATAAAAATACATCAATGAAAATATTAATTCAGACATCACATTCCATTAGTTAAAATGTATCTATAGTTCAAAGTACTTATTAGGCCTCTTTTAGGGTGGTTTTAATTATTAGGGAGTTTTAATAAATGTTTTGTGTTGACTTAACATAGTTTATATCAAGGGTTTATCACCATTGTTAGACATGGACATTTAGAGGAAAGTATTGAGGAAATTCATGTATAGGATTTTAGGATTGGGGAGACCACTTAACTAATAAAGTAATTAAGAGTTAATATAATTGGGAGGACAACCTACCTTAATACCTTCAAATAAATATTTCCCCCTTTTTTGGGTTATGAGAAGATAAATATGGATCCTTTCTACTAGAATATCCACATGATATGATATTTTTAAGCTAATAGTGATCAATATCGGGATTTGATAAAATAGTGGGAGACTAATAAATACAATTTATTACGTCATATTTTAGTAACCATGATAATGTGCTAAAATTTAATTTTTCTTTTTCAAGAAAATGGTAGGAAATTTGACCTTGACATTGTATATATAATCTATATTAGAGAAATATAATATCCTAACCTAAAATATTTTCTAGGAGAGGTGAAACCACTTTTACATCATACTGCACCAAGAGTAGAGTTCTTACATGCTAGATTCACTTATTCCTAATAATTAAATTAAGTATCCATGTGAGGAAGGCCTCTCTACCAACTAGAGACACTTGGATGATGTGTTATATGTCTAGTTTTGGATGTTTTCATCCACAAATAGTGATATCCAATAGTCACATGAAAACATAGATTAATACACTATGTTTTCTCACTTTTATGATCTCTATTTGGATAAGGTGAGATGAGTGAGGTATGAGACCTCTAATAGACTCTTTATGTGAAATATTAGAGATGGTTTATGTAACACCCTCAGATTTTAAAAGAATAAAATTATATTAGATAGAGTAAAGCTCAGTCAATACTATGTTTATAGTTTGTTACATAACACACTCAGTTTATCATCTTGTGTCATAGAAAACCTCGAGATTTCTATGTTCAATAGCATATTCAACACGCAACACAAAAATTAAACAACACATAATATATAATACCATTGTAACCTAGATGTTAAATAAGAAGCTATGAATAGTATTAACTACTTAATGATATATATATATATATATATTTCTTACTAAATACTAATTATTGATAAATGCTTAGTAAATAATCAATCAAATTTTAGTAAAGTGGTTTTATTCTTCAAGAATATGTTTTCTTAATAATGTTTTGTAATTATTTTCATGAAAACAATATATATTATAATCAATTTTTGGATCCTTTATAAAATCTATTTGAAAAAATTAACTACATTTTTAGAATTAGAATATCAAAAATTAATTTGGGTGAAATTTTGGTACTATAATGGCCTAGTCTAGCCACAATCATGATATTATCCACCTTGGGCCTAGCCGGTACATTTTTTATTTCCCTGGGCTCTGGCCCTATGGAATCCCCTAGGAAAACGCCTCATGATGAGAGATAAATACACACCACCTTATAAAGGGGTGTTTTTTTCTCATCCTCCTTTAATGTGGGATTCCCATAACCCACCCCCAATAATGGCCCAATGTCAACAAGGAACATCAAATGGAAATTGGCTCTAATACCATTTATAATGGCCCAGTACAGCCCACAATAAAGATATTTTCTGATTTGTGCCCTGCCCACACTATTTTGATTTCCATAGGATCTGGACCTCATGCATCTCCCATGAAAAGGCCTCATGATGGGAGAGTTATCCAAAAAAACATGTTAAGGTGTGCTTCATGCTCCTCCTACTTTGATGTGGGATTTCCATAATCCACCCCCTCCACATAAGGGCCTAATAAATCTCACATGATCCTTAAGTAAACAATATTAGAATATCTCCTAGTCTTCTCCCATTAATCTCAATCTCACACCCTAGTTATCCCATGTTCTACTCTATACCAACATTATCACAACCATTTCCCACTTCACTAAACTTCCTCTTAATTAATCATATCAAAACCTTCAATTAATTGGTCATTCCATATCTATTAATTAATAAAAAATTAATTAACTACCTTAATTCCCATTAATTAATTCATTAATTAATTAATCACAAACCATTTCCATGAATTAACCCAACGATTATTTAATAACATCAACATCATTAATTAATTTCCAAAATTAATTAAGCATAACAGTAACTTCAATTAATTCATCAACTAATTGGCCACTACAACTCCAATAAATAATTCAACAATTAATTAACCATATAAAGTATATTAATTAATTCAATAATTAAATAACCAATTAATTATTCAAAATTTATAATTCAATAGTTTAATAATTAACTCAACAAACAATTATCCTTAAATTCCATTACTAATTCAGAAATTAGTTCATCACATTAATACCCTTAATTAATTCCCAAATTAATTAAAGATATAAAACCCATTATTTAATTCATTAATTTATTAATAAATATAGACAAACTCAAAATCCCATAATTAATTCCACAATTAATTATCTCATCCATAATCTTAATAAATCATAATTAATGCCAGAATTTATTATCCAATTATTTCAATTTAATATCCCCACAATAAACATTATTTAATTAACCAACTAATTGATCCAATTCATTCAATTGCACCATCACAATGAGCCCGATTAATTAATTCACCAATTAATTAATCTAAAAATTTGTAATTTATTTAACACAATAGTCTCCATTAATTAATTTTCTAACTAGTAAATCTAACTCACTCAATTACATCACCAAAACGATATCCATTAATTAATTCTTTAATTAATTAATCAATTCGGTCCCATTAATTCATTCAATAATTAATTAATATTGTCAATCCTGTAACTTAATTAATCAATTAAATAATCACATAACTGCCATTAATTAATTCATCAATTAATTAATTTGTTTATTTAATTCAATAATTAAATAATTAAATTACACTCATTAATTAATTAGTAAATCATTTAATCCATGCATTTAATTAGATAATTAAATAATAACATAAAACCCATTAATTAATCCATCAATAAATTAATTTTTTTATTTAATTCACAATTAAATAAACTCATTACTAACATTAATTAATTCATCAATTAATTGATCTATTTATTTAATTAAATAATTAAATTATATCACTAGTCACATTAATTAATTCTCCAATTAATTAATACAACTATTAAATTTAACAATTAAATAATCACATTGATCACCTTAATTAATTCTCAAATTAATTAATCCCCTTATTTAATTCAACAATTAAACAATAACAATATACCCATTAATTAATTATTTAATTAATTATGTCCATCTCAAAAAATTTAATATAACTAATTAATTCTTCAATTAATTATTATATAGTTAATAATTTAACCACTACAATTAAATTCATAATTAATTGGTTCATCGCAATCAATATAATAATCATAAAAATCTCCAATAATTAATTCTACAATTAATTATTCATAATCAACAAGCTTAAATATAAAAATAATTAATTTTTCAATTAATTAATCAATATCAACAATATCTATCTCACAATAATTAATTCAATAATTGATAATCTAATATCACAATTTCATAATCCCAACTATTCACATTAATTAATTCTAAAATTAATTAATCAAGTTCAACAATATTGATAACTCCATTATTAATTTTGTAATTAACTATTCAAGATAAAAAATATCAATATCCAAATTTCACATTTCCTTAATTAAATAATTCATAAAATTAATTACTTTAATCCCGAATGAAATTATTGAACAAATAATAGAAATTATACAAATACAAACGCATAATTGTAATAAAGACTATGGGGTTTGAATTTTAGACCACCTACCTCAAAATCGGTGACGAAGAACACTGACCAATGAATATCCAAAAATTGAGTATAAATAATCAAGAACTCATAGAAGAATATGATTTAGATTTGACTCCTTGAAAGAGGAGGATGCAATGATAAAAACCCTATGTCTGCTATTGGAATTGGATTTTGGATTCCTCTCAACAAGAACCATACAATCTGTTGTTAAGGGATGTAGAAGAAGCTTAATAACCAGATGGAATACCATAAAAATATTTTTCTAAATATCTAAGATCTCATAAGAGATCACTTTTGGACCGAAGTGAAATCCATAAATAAATGGTAGAAGACTCGTAACAAGGATGCTGGTGCGTAGAGGGTCTTTATCCAGATATTGCAATGAAAAGAAGAGTTTTAGTCTAAGGGATAGGTGTTGAGAGAATTTTAGGTCTAATATGGTGGTGCGCTGAGAATATTTATAAAATAAAGGCCTGTTTAGAGGTTTATGTGATGCTAGATACATGTTTTTAATTTGCAGGGTTTCAAAATTACATGATGTTTCGTGTTGTGTAATAGTTGTAACTAAATTTACACTTTTCCCAAGTGAAATCCCATAAATCCTTTTTAAAAATCAATTTAAAAATATTAAAAATTGTTTAATCTAATAACACATGGTGTAATCCAATTTCATGACATGTTGACCCATGGTGAAATATAATTACTAGGGGTGTAATCTACCTTCGTGACATGTCTTTGTGTGGTGAGAACCACTTATAAGGGGGTATTAATATTCGAGGTTTTGAATTAATTTAATCCTAGAATTAAATTCAAAACAACCCATATTGACTTATGTTTTTTTTAAAAAAATAAAAAAACTCATACCTGAAAAAAAAATTGGGATCTTTCAGGTAGATTTCCAAAAATATTGATATTTCTGTGAATAATTAAAAAATTAAACTTATTTTCACAAGTCGTTTATTTTTAATAAATTAATTATTTTAAAAGTACCAATGTTCTTAGCATATGTTTTAAGCTAACCCAAGTATTTTTTTAGTTATATTTAATCCACCTCATTACTTTGAATCTAAATTATAATAGTTTTTAGTATAAGATTATTTATGGTTTAAAAAATGGAGTTTTTAAAAATAATTTTAAAATGCATAATGATTCTCCATTTAAATTAATTAAAATAATACCTAATAGGAAAATTTTAAAGTTAAATTTATAGAATATATATCATTAAATATTAATTGAGTTTTGTATAATTATTATTAGTAGTCATATATCTAATATAAAATCATCTTTTTCTAAAAAAACTCTTCTTAAAAATATCTTGTCTCACCGTATTTGTGTGTTTAATAATAAATTAAAATTTTCCACTTATATAAATTTATTTTATAAAAATGGTTCAAATATTTGGAATTATAATAATTTATAATATATAATTATTCTAATGTAATTTATGACAATAATGATTACTGAAAATAGTTGAAATTAGTCACAACAATTAAGGTAAAAACGTTTTTACCGAGGGATTAAAAATTAATGTTAAGGGTTAAAATGACCTGCCAATATGTCCAACACCAATTTTATTGAAAAATTTAGAATCTTATTACCTCAATATCTATATTTATGAGTTTTTAGACACTGTTCCATGAAGGTGACTTATATAATAGGTTAATTAAAAAAAATACAAAAAAGAATTTTTTTTCTTTTAATTTCTATAACATTTTAGGATAGGGACAAAAAAATACAGGTCTAGTTATACATATTATTTTAAAATATATAATATATTTCTCTATCATGATAATTTATTTTAATTTTTTTATAGATGAATTAATTGCTTTGAATCCTTAAGAAACACCAACACAATAATTATTTAGTTAATAATTGACAAAAATAAATGATACTGAAAATATTAAAATTTAGGTAAATTGAATGAATTATTTTATTCCATTATTTTTGAAAATTAATATATCATGTTAGATATGTTTGATCATAATATACTCTACTTCCATGATTGACTTTATTTTTTTGTTTCAAAATAAATGAATAATTTCAAAATTTGCATCAATGTTATTTTATAATAAATGAAATATTATTCAATGATTTAAAATTTATAAAAACCATGTAATTTTTAAATGTTAATAAATATCCAATATGTTCTATTAATGAAATAATTGTTCTTTTATAATGACTTTATTAACCTCTAAATAGTAAAAACTCAATTATCTTGGTTATGGTTAAAATGATGTTTGTGCACGTTACATGTGCTTGCGTTAAAATTAATTTTCATAACACAAATAAATTTTATTTTATAAATTTTATTTAATAATTACAATCATTATGTCTAAATTATCGAATAATTCTTACTTTAATTTAGTATTAACAGATAAATTACACAGGTTAGAAAACTTGTAACCATAATAAAAAACCAAAATGAAAAAAAGGAAACTTAGGAGTTAAGGAACAAGATGTTTAAAACTTGTGTTTTATTGTGTTTTGGAGGTGTTAATAAGAATATTATCCCTAAAACCCACTAATTTTCAATATTTGATCCACTTGAGGTAATATTGACCTCCCAATAATGAGTAATTCTGGGTATTTACAAAAAATACTATTCCTCCTCCACTATAAAAGGGAACTCGATCCCCTCACTTCTCCACACATATCAATCCATTTGAATCATCCAAAAAATGAAAAAATACTTCTAAAATTTCTTCTTATAATCCTATAAGCCTTAATTGGGGCATAAATTTATACAATTAAGTCCTTTAGTAAAATCAAAAGGAGTTACACGAAAAAAGAAGTAACGTTCATCAACTAGAATTTTTGTTTTATTTCATTCTACACCGACATTGAATTAATATTATAA
Organism: Viscum album; assembly: GCA_963277665.1. Taxonomy (NCBI): domain Eukaryota; kingdom Viridiplantae; phylum Streptophyta; class Magnoliopsida; order Santalales; family Viscaceae; genus Viscum; species Viscum album. The sequence goes on from CAUJRU010000144.1 coordinate 607,899, forward strand.
CATTATGATATAATTACCTGAGTATCTTACATATAAATATATATTTTATTATCTTAAGTGTAAAACGTTCAACTATACACACTTCAATCAAATTGGTTATAAAATCATCATCTATGTGTACGGCGGATTGCCGCCTCACAAAATGATGTCATTAATTTTTCAATTTCCACATTTCATGGTTGGATATGATGATGGATATAAAGATTATATATGATATTTATAAAAAAATTATTAATATAGAGTCGTTATATCATATATACTCTTTTTATTTCATTCTTTAAGGGATACAATAACATCGATCATGTGTACGACAGACTACCGCTTCACAAAGCAATGTGATTCATTTTTAACTAACATGTTACATGGAAGATAATAATGGTAAATATAATAAATATATGTGATTTAAATGAAATATTTATGATATTAATGAAATATTTATCATTCTGGAAATATAAATTACCATTTTATTTTTACTTTTTCACTCACTGAAAAAAATGATAACGTCATTTGTGGATGTATGGAATACCACATCCTTAAAGTGATGCGATTATTTTTTCACCACAAAATCACAAGAATGAAATATATAATTATATATAATTAAATAATATTTTATTTATAATATTATTGTCATTATATGATGATAAAATATTACTCACATTCTTTCTATAATGATTGTTGTAAAATGAAAATGTTACTCTTGCGTACGTACGACCTATCGTCTCCATGATCATAATGTTAGTTCATTTTTCATAACTGTGTTTAATGATGAGTTTAAAAGGTATAATTTATGTATCAATATGAATATTATTTATTGATTATTATTTTGGAGATGTTTAAATAATTACCTCTTTGACTTCAGTCAACCCACATAATTCATTTTTTGACATGAAAGCCGAATATGGTCGAAACTTCTGATGTAAACTTAATTGACTAAGTAATTCCATGTAATATGTTAATAAGTGAGATAAAATTAATAATAAACTTTAAAATAGTTCCCAATAAATTAAATAATTAACATAAGTTTATTATTCTGGAAGATAAAAACACATGTGAAAAGTCAGACTCTGGGTAAGTGTTTTCTCTTCTCACTTTTATTTCTATTAGATATATACCATATTTGTAACACCCCATGATTTAATAGTAAGTTATATCTTTAAAGTAATTAAATAGATTATATTTAACTCAACACTAACTTGTATTGCGTTATGCATAATATTGAGTTTTTACGACACAACACATTTATATTATAATTATTTAAAAGATCTATTTATTTATCAAATAAATTAATAGTAAAAAATAAATTTAAATTTTATTTATAATGGTTTCACATAAATAAAACATATTTATAATGAAATTTATGAGTTTTTTTAAAATAGTTACAAATTTGGAAAAACTATTTTCCTAAAAGAACTAATTTTTATGTCTTTTTGTGAGTAATAATAAAATTAATTTTAGACACTTAAAAAAATTAATTTTTTAAAATAGACTTAATTTTTTAATTCATAATATCATAATTATATTAGGGTGAAGTTTTAGCATTTCTCTAAAAATATTCAAATTTTGATGAATAGTGAAAAATACTGCATAGTACATAAAAACAGAATTTTTCATTAATATAATTATTCTTAAATAAAATTTATCTTAAAGTAAAAAATAGTAACATAATAAATATATTTGTCCAATTTAATTCATTGGAGTCATTTTATAGTAATAGTATATATATAAAATATCAATGAACTTTTTAGCATCTTTTACCCACCTTCAAAGAATATTTGAAAATTTGCATAAAACGTAATTTTATCGCTTTTGTGAATTGAATTTAAAATTTTTGATAAACATTGATATCATCAGTTAATAAAATGTGGTTCAATAGGATTTAAATAATATTTGGTGGGGAGTAACCTTTTAATTTTATTTATCGTGGTTAAAAGTAAATAGGGTAATTAAAGGTAAAATTAATATTATAATACTATAAAATTACCCCAACACATGTCCTAATTCTATTGGATATTTTTTTCAACCCAAATCAATCTTAGGACAAAAATAAGATCCCTTTTTATCCATTTGTGTTAGATTAGGACATTCATTATATTTTATTAAAGAAGAGTTAAAAGTGTTAAATTCAAATTTTAATAACTAAACAATTTTTATATAGGGTTAAAATAAGATAAATTCGACTATAAGTATTAATTAGAAAACACAAAATATATCTTACATTAGTGTAGTTTATTTATAGTTTTTATCCATTAAATAAATAAATTTATATATAACAAAATGATGATGCAGTAATTACCTTATTAATAAAAGACTAAAGTAATTGATATTATAAACATAAAAATAAATGTAAATATAAACTTATGATTTCATACATTAATTTTATAGGTAAATATTACATGATAGGGTAGAATAAATTTATTTTTTTGAGTAATAAAGTTGGTATGACTTCCACAAAAACCAAATACCAAATAGCATCAAAATTGACATAAATTTGTTTTTAAAACAAATACTATAGTATTAAAATATAAATATTCCTAAAAATATGAAATTCATCCAAATTAATTTTATAATGTTAAATATTTCATTAATTAACCACTTTAGGTTCTATTGTCATTTTATAGTAACTATATTAACCAAGTAGTATAAAAATAAAAGAAGACATGGTAAAAGTTAATATTTTTAACTAAGAAATAAATCTAAAAGATAAGGTTAATATGGTGACCTAAAATTGTCTAAAACATATTTTTTGAGAGGATTTAGACAAATCCCCATATTATCATAGAAATAAATCCAGTTTTAGATATTATATACTGAAAATAATTTTATAATAAATTAATACATCAACTATTTCCTAAAGTGCCCCTCACCTTTCTTATAAAAGGGTACATCTACTTATCTTAAATATACACTTCCAAAAAAATTTAGATCAGCCGAACCTAACTCAAATATACTCGCAACTACCCAAAAATCAACATTGATGCCTTAATTTTATCATAAATCCAACTTAAGGGGACTTTTTGTGCTAACCAAAAGGAGACACCTGAAGAAGAGGTAATCGTTTTATCCCTTCTTTCAAAGGTCTTTTCTTCATCTATTTCCTATTTCTATGTTTTTTCCATAATAAAATAATAAATAAAATACCTATTAAATTATTAAATGTTATTATAAATTAGGGTCAACCATATTCCTTATTCTATCTATCCTATTAATGACCAAGTAACCATTCGTGCATACGTACGGCTCACCGTCTCCACACCGTTGTGTAATTTGTTATTCAAGAATTTGTTATTTGGATGGATATAATGATGATGATTATTTATATAAATAATAAACATGACATTATACTGTTTATTTACAATTAATATTCCACCCAATTCCAAATTTTTTAATCATTAAGGAAATGATATCGTTGCTCGTGCGTATGTACGACTTACCGTGTCTACGACGCGATGAGATTCATTTCCACGGTCACCATTCAAGAATGATTATAAAAACATATATTATTAATAATTATTAAATATATGAAATAATAATACTAGTATAATTATATATATATATATGTATGTACATATATTCATTAACTTACTTCCATTCAATATAATATGAAAACTGAAACATCATTCATGCGTACGTACGGCTTACCGTCTCCATGAACGGTGTATTACATTTTATTTATCTATCTATTATATATATTTATATTATAAATATATATGATATATAAATCATATTATACATTATCGATGTAAGTAAATCATGATCTAAGTAATATGATCAAGAATAATAAGTCAAAACATGTACGATAAACAAACGATATTCCCCGAATTATTGCATTAACATGGAATTGTTAATAAATGGGTAATATAAAGTTATATAAGAATCATATATGATATCATAAATATTATTATGATTCTCATATAAGTTAAAAGTATGTTTACAAAAATTATTTACGAGTTTTGGACATTTATATAGAGTATCGGACCTAAGGTAAGGGTTATTTCCCCAGTCTAATTATTATTCGAGATTGTTTATGTGTACGTATTTATTGGGATATATTTATCATCCATGTCCATGTTTCGTAATAATTTTTTCAAAAGAAATATTTTAAGGTTTTATGGGAGAGAATATTTAACTTGATCATTATTTTAAATGTTTTAATGATTTGTTATTCTAAATATATTTAATTAATGTATTTTTTTCAAAATGATTTTAAGGATTTATTTAAATAGACATGATTGTTTCAAAATGTAAATTCCATTCAAAAGATTCAAAGTGAAATGGGACAATTTGATTCAAAAATATCTTTTAAATTATTTCCTTTATAAATATTGTGTCTTTTAAATGATTACAAGGAAAAGTGTTATTTCTATCAAAGAGTTTTACTGATTATTTTCATCTATGTCAACATCCTTTATTAGATATTATTATTGATTTAAGAAGATTTATTATAATAAAATTTTACACATTGAATTGATTGAGTTATGATATATTTGACTTTAGATGTGCTATTTTTATATCATTCAAGGTTTATGGTTAATTTATTGAAATTTTGTATGCCAGTTTTAATAAGAATGATTATGTTATGTTTCACCCTTTTAATATGATGAATGATTTGCACTTAGTAAGTGACGGGTGGGGCCCGCAATAGCCCCTCGATGCATTGATATGCCTCATGAGACAAACCAGTGTCTTAGAACAATGCCTTGACATAATATTTTTGAATAGTCTTAGCACAAGGCCTTGAATTAGTAGTTAATATGTCCGGAATTATGCATTACGTCATTATGAAATTAGTTATTTCATGTGATTATTCGACGAGTATAGTATCCACATGCATGTTTATATGGTAATGTTTTATTTATTCTTGAAATATTATAATGAATATAATGTTTTAAAAGTCTTATGTTTTAATTTTGATCCTTTCTTAAAAAAAATTATTATTATTTATTATAGCTTCTAGTGATTTATTTACCCTTATTGAGCATCTGGGCTCAGCCCTTCTTATATTATTTTTAGGATTCCCAGAAGTGTCTTATGATTGATTTTCAAGGTTAATATAGGGGAATAATGGAATTATCAAAGGAATATTTATGTTATAAATTTTAATGTGAAGGTCATGTATGTAATATATTTTCCCAGACTGCTAAACTGATCGGTCCTTCGGAAATTGATTCCTTGTAATAATTCCAACGTATTGAAATAATGCATCAGGTACAGGTTTCTTGTGTCAGGGAGTTATAGTTCGTATCAGAGGAAGTTTAGAAACATCCTTGGAAATAGATTTCGAAAACATAAATTAGGGATCATAAACATAAGAAATACTTTGAGGATAATTATAGAAGAACACCCTAGAATTTTGGTATAGTAGGGATTACGTGGATATTCTAAATAGAACATCCCTGCTATATACTACATGTGGATGTGGTTCTGCAACATATGTACCATGAGGTGAAAACTCTGACAACGTGTTCTGTGCTTGACTTAGGTTAACCTGGTACACGACAACATGCCTTAATTCACACCTAGTTTTACACTCTCAGGGGATAAGCTCATTATAATTCACATTTTATTTACAGACCATTATGAATGATTTACAAGTAAATATGTCAAAATGCAGACCATTTTATGATTATGAGACTAGATGTGTGAAAATCATCAATTAATGTTGAGAATTATTCTATTTTTTGGATTGTAAATTATGATATGATCTAACCTTGTGTATATCGTAATTTATAAATGGCTCCAGTAGAAAGAATGAGAACTAAAACATTACGCATGATCCAAAGAGTAAGATGGATAGCAACTTTTTTGGTCTTAATCTAACATTTAGAAGGGAAATAGTCTCCCACGTATTATCATCATATGAATAAATAGTATCATGTGTTACTAAGATAAGTAATGAATTCTCTGAGTCCTATGCATTTTAAAGGAAGGAAGAGAAGAAGAGGATATCAAAGAAAAATATAGATAATGAGAAGAAGGGAAAGAAGGATTTTCCCCCATGTGTTAACTTTGGAAAGAATCACCTTGGTAAATGCTCGAACAAAATGTGAGTTTGTTATATGTTTAGAGAAAAAGGACATCATTTTTGTGATTAAAAGGGTAAAATAATGTTTTAAATATACAATACTTCATCTACAAGGAGTTGGGACACTACACGAATCAATGTCGCAATCATCAGAGTATACACCAATGATGTTATTGGATAATAATAAAGTTATGATACTACCAAAAATGAAGAGGAATGATTAGTGTTCTTATGTTTTTATTAAAAAATTGTGTCATTTGAGTTTTTTATTAATGATGTACAAGTTATAAGAATTATAGAATATATAAGGATTGTACTGCAGTACTATTTCATTAAGGATTTGAGATTTTATGGTACCAAGTAATGTGACATAATTTCACTTTAAACATTTTGGAAAATATATGGATGGGTAAATATAACCATTAATATGTTTCTGAAAATGAGATAATGATTTCAGAATAAAAGATAATTGATTTGGATAAATTAGATTGGATATTATTTACATCTTTGGAACTGATTAATGGTCTGTTTTAATATCTGTTTATACCATCATTATTGGGATTTTACAACATTTATGGATTTAAATATTAATTTACAAAAGGAATAAATAAGTACCTACATATTCAAATAAGGTTTTATGGTAATTCATGTTGTTACCACGTTTTAATAAAATAAATGATGAAGGTATTCACATGTTGTTATGTGGCAAATGTGATCTTCATTATGTTATGTTGACCTTACTTCTACATTTTCAGACTGTGAGTTTGGAAAATGTTTTTTTGGAAAAGAGTGAAGTTGGAATTGAGTATATTGAACACTTGATATTTTGTTTGAGGTTAAAGTATGATTCATTGGATAATTTGACATAACCTTCTAGTTTTCAGTAAACATTTAGATGATTAATATAATACTTGTGGACCATATGATTTATCAAATTCACTTCAGGAATAAACAATTATTTTTAAACATTCATTTCCTAGTGTATGGGATGAAGTGAAAACAGATCCAAGAACAACTAAATGATTAGAATATGATTATGATAGGTAGTGAAATAAAGTATGTTTTCTTGAGTTCTTACCGTGATCTTAAATTAATCCTTCATTTTAATAAAATAAAATAAAATAATCTATCTAAAAAAATGTGTTATTTTAATACCGTATGTTTTGTTGAACTGATGATATTTTAAATCATCATAGATTTATGGCTTTGACCCCCTCAGTTTTCCATTTATTGTTTGCTTGTTTATGATTGATGACCTCAATTAGTCCCTATAAATATTTACATTTTCCTATAATTATGTATCTCTAATTTCCAAAAATGTTCTCATATTCAAAATCCTAATTTGGTGTTAACTTTTTCATTTCCCTTTCCCTCTTATTAAGATTAAAATTTATTAACCCTATTTCTGATGTGGGTTTTCCACAAAGGTACTTTCTATTTTCAACCTTTTATTTTTGAAGAATAATTTCAAATTGCAAGGATGAAATTTATTAAAGGAGAAGAGAATGTAACACCCAAAGATTTCATAGTATGTTATCTCTTTAAATTAATTAAATATCTTATATTGCTTGCAACATAGAACATGACTTGTGTTATACACAAGAATGAGTTTCTACGAAACAACACATTTTTATTATAATTATTTAAATGATATATTTACTTATCAATTAATTGAATAGTAACAAATAAATTATATATTTTATTTATAATGTTTTCACATAAATAAAACATATTTATAATGAAATGTATGAGTTTTATTAAAATAGTTATATATTTAGAAAAACTATTTTCATAAAAGAACTAATTTTTATGTCCTTTTGTGAACAATAATAAAATTAATTTTAGACACTTATAAAATTAATTTGGTAAAATAGGTTTCATTTTTGAATTAAGAATATAAAAATTAGCTTATGTTGAATTTCAGGTTTTTTTCTGAAATCATTCAATTTTTTATTATTAGTGAAAAATACTACATAGTACATAAAAACCAAATTTTTTATTTAAATAATTATTTTTACTTAAAATTTAACTTAAATTAAAAATAGATATATAATACATATATTAGACCAATGTAATTAAATGTATTCTTTTTATAATAATATTAGATAAATAAAACTTCATTGATCTTTTTAACATCTTTTATCCACCTTTTTGGAACATTTGAAAATTCACATAAAATGTAATTTTACCACTTCTGTGAATTGATTTTAAAAAATATAACAGAAACAGTTGTCATGAGTTAGTAAAATGTGGTTCAATAGGATAAAAATAATTTTTGTGAATAGTAACTTTTGAATTTTATTTACAACAGTTAAAAGTAAATAGGGTTATTAAGGGTAAAAATAATATTATAATATTATAAAATTATACCAACACATATCCTAATTATATTGGATAACTATTTTTCAACCCAAATAAGCCTTAGTACAAAACTAAGATTCTTTTTTTATCCATTTGGGTTAGATTAGGACATTTATTCTATTTTATTTAAATAATAATTAAATGTTTTAAATTAAAATTTTATTAACTAAACCATTTTCAATATAAGATTATACATAAGATAAATTATACTATAAATATTCTTTAGAAAGATAAAATGATTTCCCACATAATATTATTTTATTTATAATTTTTAGAAATTAAATAATAAAAATTATTTATGACACAATGATGATGCATAAATTACCTTATTAATAGAAGATTAAAATATTTGATATTATAAATAATAAAATAAATGTAAATTTAATCCTTTGATGCCATACATGAGTTTTTTTAAGTGAATATGACATGTTAGGGTTGATTCAATGTATTCTTAGAACTTCCATATGTATGTTTATATGGTAATGTTTGATTTATTATTGTCATATTATGTTGAAGATAGTGTTTTAAAAGGTTTTTGTTTCAATTTTGTTCATTACCATAAAATTTTATGATTATTAATTATAGCTTCAGCTGAATTATTTACCCTTACTGGGCATCTGATCTCACCCGTTCTTATGTATTATTTTCCAAGGATTGCAAGAATTGTATTATGATTGACATACAAGGTTAATCTAGGGAAACAATTTCATTATCAATGGATTATTTATGTTGTCTTTTATTTCATAAATTGTAATGTGAAGTTCATGTATGTAATCTATTTTATAATACTTTTAAACTAATCAGTCCTTTAGGACTTGATTCCTTGTAATCATGCCATTGTATTCAAATAACGCACCGTCTCTGGGCTTCTCAGGTAGGGGCGATACAATATTCACTAATTTTTTTGTGTAGTGTATATACTACCCATGAATGAATTTTATGGTACTTATAATTAAATTTACTTTTATTTACATATCCATTTTAGGATCTCCCTTTCACGGCGATTACAGCTTCCAAGTTTTCAAAGCGGTAAAAGATTTTTGTATCAATTTTCCTTCTTTGAGACGTTTGTTATGTTATAAATCTATATAATTTTATGAGGTTTATATAATTCCCCTTTGACATTATATATCCTGAATATTATTATTTTCATGATATTATATGTATCATTTAATGTTATTATTTCGTGGGGTTTATGATTTAACGTTATAAAAGTGGTAAAATTATTTTGTTACAAACTCATCATTAACCAATATTGTGCATTATCAAGTCTCCAATATTGAAATATTATAACTCTCATGAATTATATTCACCTACAATTATTCATGATATTTTTATTTAATTTTACCATTTTCCACTTTTTTGTGTAAAATTTTTGACGAAGAGTTTTTAAGAAAATATGACATCATTTCTCTCTTTGGTTAGAAATTTGTGTTATTCCAAAACCATGTTTTATAAAAAACATCAAAAATATTTTTAACCTTTTAAATACAATTTATTAAATAAATTTTTATGAATTAATTTATTTTAAGAAAAGGAATATTCTTATCTCTTAAATAATAAGGTAACTTTCTAACCTCATTTACCATGAAAAAATAACTTTATTTACAGCGTGTGAAAAATTACATACTGACAAGAAAATAATTTATTTAAATATTACGTGTAATGTTTAAAAGTTTATTTTTAAAGAAAATTTCTTCTTAATATTCAACAAATTCTTGGTTTTTTAAAATTAATTTTAAAAAAATCGAAATGTTTTATGTTTTATAAGATGGTTTTCAAAACAAAAATGAAATTTTCCTCAATAACGTTTTTAATTATATTCTAATGGTATTTTCATTCATCAATATAGACAAAACAATTTACTTATCCCCCACTAGGGAAATTTGGTATTAATACCATCCCCATCCTTTCTATAGATGGAATGATATTTTTTCAAATATATTGTTATAAATCCCATCTCTATTTCACTAGGTAATCATGTTTCAAATAAATTTTCATGAAACTTGTTGGACTCACCTGTTTTGATAATCCAAAATCATGTCTCATTTATGTGATAATAATTTTTTTTATTATAGGATAATCATGTGCAATTAATATTATTAGTTTATATCAAGTGATAATTATGTATCTTTAATCTCACTTCTCTCTTGTTTAAGTTTACAGTGAAAAATTTATCTATGTAAAAATGTCACCAATGAAAGGTCATTGATTAAAGGTCACCGATATAAGGTCATTGATGAAAGGTCACCGATGAAAGGTCACCAGTGAATGGTCACCGATGAATGTTCACCAATCAATGTCACCGATGAAAGGTCACCGATGAAATGTGACCGATTGAAGTTCACTTATGCAAGGTTACCGATGCAATTATCGATAAAGGTCACCAATATATGGTTACCATTGAAGGCTATTGATGAAGGATACCGATGAAAACCTACTGTTGAGAAGGATACCATTACCATTATACCAATGCTCACTCTTCTACTCCATATATTGTCAAATTCTTATGATTATTCTAACAATCATGTTTGCTAAATTTAATGCTTCTGATATTAATTAATACTGATTATAGACATATCAAGAGCTCGTATCTAGAGATAGTACGAGGTAAGAGGAGGACCATATGTTGTTTATATATTCTTATTATCGGACCTCAAATATAAAAGAGAAGACTGAGGAAGAAAAGAAAAGTGTGTATCTATGTAAAAGAAAGATGAATGCATGAGAAGGATCTTACTCGCTAGATCAAAGAAGAACCATCCAACACATACATTGTGAAACCATGAGCATCACGGATATCATTTAGGTAAAACTCACATCTTCCTTCTGTGCTTCATCAATTATATGTCAACATAAGAAGCAAAATACTCAGTTCTTGAAATCTAGATACTGGAGTTGTGACACTTTGTTTTGATGATAACTTCCAGAGAAGGACTCGAACTGCAAATTCTTCACTCCAAGGAGTCAAGAAGATGGACTAAAATCACATATAGCTTTCTAAAATATCTCTTATAATAATAGATCTATTGTGTTATTTATCAATTTATTATTAAAGAAATTACCTCTTTTTTATTCTAGGTAGTGGGGAACCCATTACATATCCTAAAGTCCCATGGTCATGTGGCATACATACAAGGCTTGAAAGCCCATTTATTGGCCCAAAGGACCCCTCTAAGAAGTGTGTGTTTGTCTATTACACAAAATATCTCCTGATCTTGAGCTGGAGGTTACTGAAAATCCTCAAACCAATCATTCTTTATTCATTTTTTACCACGAAGAACTGTGGAAGTGGTCGTGTGTGGCCTGGTTGTGTGTTTATCCTACGAATAATTGTGGTAGATGGTGTGACCCCTGGATAGTTTTTTAAAACTATTTTAAATCCTGATAAATGATTTGTATCAAGTTAATCATTAATATAAACTACTTGGTGATAGGTGATCATGAATTGGAGAGTATTAAATCTCGGCTTGAGACTGAACCTCTTTTTTATCTTTTCTGTGCACTATCTTTTGTTGTACATTGTGTTGTCTATTTTTCACTAATTATAATTTCAAAAACGGAAATGTGTTTTACATTGACTATAAAATTTAGTTATGGTTAGTGTGTGTATATGTTTATTTTAGTAAAACTATTTCAAAAGTTTAAGAAGTGTTTTACACTAATTCAACGGAGAACTAATCACAATTTGAGAAACCTATTGACCAACTAAACATTTGTATCTCTACTTCCATAATTAATTGAGCTATTTTAAAATTGGAGGATCATTATCAAAATATTTTTAATAGAAATTTCAATTAGGAACTCAATTCACCACCTTCTTTAGTTTCCACTCTGACCAACATTTGGTACCATATGGATTAAATTTTTATTTCAACTATCGAAACTGTTGTGAAAGTTGTCAAATTCTTTTCAAATGTGATTTTAGTTGTCTCTTAACGATCTTAAAATTTATTTTATATTTAAATTTTCTATTCTTTGAAATCCTAATTAACAATGGAAAATAGAGTTGAGGGTTTTTCTACAAACATGACACCATTCTTTAATGCTAATAACAATGCTCAAGGGAAATTAAAAAAGAAAATGTATCTAGAGAGCATAGGTTCTGAAATCTGAGACATAATTGAAGAACATCTTATGTTTCCTATTACTACTGGGGACACATGGTATTAGTTGAATAAATATACATATAACAATAATTATAAAGAAATCAATGCATTGTACTATTATCTAGGTGATGAAGAATTCAATAGAATATCTGCCTGTAAAACTGCACATAAAATTTGGTATACGTTGGATATTTCCCATGAGGAAACAACCAATGTTTAATAAATGAGATTAAATACTTATAATATTAAATATGATGATTTTAAAATTAATCCTGATGAAATTATATCTGAAATTTATCTCAGGATCAATGAAATAGTAAATATCGTGAGTCTACTTGGGTAACCAATGGACAACAAGGATCAGATTATTATATTGCTTCGATGCCTACCTGACAGATGGAGAGGAACTTTTATTTCTATCTGAGGATCTTCTGACATTGGAAAGATACCAGTGAAGGAACTAATTGGAAAATATATGATGTATGAAGAATATCTTAACGTAAATCAAGAAGAATATGAATAACCAAAAATGAAATATGTAGCATTCAAGAATACTTCCTCAAACAGCAAGGACAAAGAAAAAGTTCAAGCTCTTATAGACACTTCCACTAGTGAAGACTTGTCATTTCAAAGTGATGATGACATAGCTCATCTTTCTAGGAGATTCAAGATGTTCTACAATAAGAAGAATTTATTTATAAACTAAAACTATAAAGGAAGGTATGATAGTAATGGATAGTAGAAAAAGTATAGAAAATGGAATGAAAACACAAATGGGATAGTTTGCTTTGAGTGTAAATTAAAAGGCCATGTGAAGGCTGATTCCCCCAAGATGAAATTTAAAATGAAATATGAAGACAAGGGAAAGGGATAAAAAATTATATTAAAGCTACTTGGAGTGCTTTAGAAGATAGCTCCAATGGATATGACACTTCTGATATTGAAATGAACAAACATGAAAACATGTGTTTCATGAAAAAAACATCTGAGGTAACACTCAAATCTCATATACATAATTCTTACAATTCTGGCAATGAAATTGGATCGAATAATGATGAAAATATGACAAAGGATAAACTATTTGAATACTGTGGAATGATTGAGGATACCTTTAATGAGCTTAAGGATAAATATAAATTATTGAAAAGAAAACATGCTTTAAATGGAAATTATAAGTCTGATTTGGATATTGAAAAATAAAAATGTGCTTAACTGTTAAAATAAAATACTGAACATAAATTATCGAATGAGAAATTAAAAAGAGATATTGAGAAGTTTACTACAGGTAGAGAAACCTTTACTCATTTTCTATGGAAATGGATTACTTCAAAATATATAACAGGTCTAGGATATCAACCAATAGAGAGAAGGATTATTAAAATTAAATTTTTCCAAAATCTGGACAGTTCACTGCTAGTTCATGTTCTGGACCATCCTTTGAAAAACAATTCTCTATAGAACCTAACACAATGTTCATGTCTCAAAAGATATCATTTTATTCTAGTAATATTTTGAGACAATTATGGGTTCCCAAAGCATTACTTTTTAACCCCTATAGACCCATTAAAAGCTGTGTACCAAAGTTACCCAACACTTAATCTATTTTTTCAGGAAAATTTTTTAATGAGATCCTGTAAAGATCTATGGTATTTGGATAGTATATGTTCATGACATATGACAGAAGATTGTTCAAGCTTCAAGTGCCTAATTAAATTTGATGGTGGACATGTCACATTCGGTGATAATACCTAAGGAAATATCATTGGCTTAGGCTAAATTGGTAACCTTAATAATATATTAATTTCTAATGTACTTTTTTATGGGTTAATTAATATTTACATTGTATCTCTCAGTTGTGCGATGATGGATTTAATGTTATGTTTGAAAATGATGCATCCAACATTTTTAATTATAATGATGATTTAATATTCACTGCTTATAGAAATGAAAATGAATATGTTGTTGATTTAAAGTCTTTATCTAAGCAAAAGGTTTCTTGTTTAAATGATTTTCCTAAGGAATCCTAGTTATGGCACAGATGTTTAAGACACTGCAATGTGCACTCACTTAGTAACTATCTAGGAAAGGTTTTTATAGAGACTTGCATAAATTGGAATTCTGACATAACATTATTGGTAATCCTTGTCAAAAAGAAAAACAACACAAATATTATTTCAAACTAAAGAAATAATTTTCTACTTCTCAACCTTTCAGTTGGTTCACATGGATTTTTTTGGACCATTTAGAGTTTCAAGTTTAAATGGGAACAATTATGTTTATGTTCTGGTAGATGATTATTATATATATTCTTGGGTATACTTGCTAGTTCACAAAAGTGAAGCATGTTCTTACTTTAATAAATATTCTGAGTCTGAAGAAAATTTTAGTTGAATTAGAATTAAGACCATGAGATGTGATCATGGTCGTGCGTTTGGAAATCAGGAATTTGAATATTTTTTCTCACAAAATGGCTATAATCCCAATTTCTATGCTCCTAGAACACCTCAACAAAATGGAGTTGTTGAAAGAAGACATAGGATAGTTCAATAGATTTCTTGGAATATACTAAATGAGTATAATATACCTATCTATTTTTGAGTTGAAGCTGTTAATACAGCTTGTTACATCATCAGTAGAATCTTAATTAGACAACTTCTTAAGAATACCCCTTATAATCTATGGAATAATTAGAGGCTTAATGTTAATTACATAGAGTTTATGGTTGTAATATCTTTATCCTTAACACTAAGGATAATCTTGACAAGTTTTCTTCTAAGAGTGATGAAGGAATTTTTTGAGGTTACTCAATCTCTAGTAAATATTATAGAGTATTAAATAAGAGAACAAAATGTGTGGAAGAATCAGTTCATGTCAAATTTAATGATACTGATCCACATGAACCCAAAACCTATATTGAACATCTTGAGGAAGATATGTCACTTTTGGAAAGTAATGATAAAGATACTGAACCCTTAGTAAAAATAACTAGTTATAGAATTTTTCTGGAATCTGTGCATGGTGAATCCGAACCTATAGAAAACTTTGAGGACTCTAGTTCCACTCTTTATATGAATATTAGAACCCTCAAGAATCATTATTTGTATGTTTTATTAGGTGATCTAAATAGAGATACACAAACTAGATATTCTCTGAGAAACCAGGTTGAACATCAAGCCTTTCTTTCACATCTTAAACTGAAAAAAAATTGATGATGCAATCAGTGATGAATTTTGGGAGATAGTTATGCAAGAAGAATTAAATCCGGTTGAATGAAAAAAGTTTGGGAATTACTTGAAACTCTGAAAGACACTTTGAAAATATGCACTAAATGGGTTTTTATAAATAAATTTGATGAATCTAGTAACATGGTTAGTAATAAGTCTATAATAGTTGCAAAAGGATATAGACAAGAAGAAGGAGTAGACTATGAGGAATCCTTTTCACCTGTAGCTAGACTAGAATACATTAGGATGCTACATTCTTATGCAGATCATCTGAATTTCAAAATTTAACAAATGGATGTCAAAAGTGCATTTCTAAATTGGTACATGGTTAAGGATGTATTATTTTAACATCCCCCTAGTTTTACAAATTACCATTTTTCAAATCATTTATTTAAACTTCCTAATGCATTATATGGTCTAAACCAAGCTCCAAGAGCTTGGTATGACAGACTTAGTTATTTTCTTATTTAAAAAAGTTTTACTAATGGAATAGTTTATCCTACTCTATTTATTAAAAAAATATAAAAATATGATTTAACAGTAATAATATATTTAGATGACAATATTTTTTGATCCTCTAAAAATTCTATAGGTACAAATATATCAAAAATGATGAAAGATGAATTTGAAATGAGTTTAATGGGGGAAATTAATTTTTTCCTTCAATTTAAAATTTTAAAAAATAAATATGGTATTTTTTTAAATCAAGGTACATATACTAAGGATCTTTTGAAATTATTTGGATTATATGGAAATAAAGGTAGTGATACACCAATGAGTACCGCTTGCAAGTTAGATGCTGATGAAACTGGTAAATCAGTGGATCAAACTAATTATAGAGGTATGATTGGGAGTCCGCTCTACCTTACTTCTAGTAGACCTGATATTATGTTCAGTGTATGTATGTGTGATCGTTTTCAAGCCAATCCCAAAGAGTCTCATTTGACTGCTATTAAAATTTTTTTTAAACATCTCAAGTATACTACAAATATAGGAATATTTTATCCAATAGGACAATCATTTGATTTAAAAAGTTATTCAGATGATGACTTTTATGCATACAAGTTATATAGAAAGAGAACCTCTAGAACATGTCACATTTTGGGCAAGTCAATAGTATCATGGTTTAGTATGAAATAGAATTATGTTGCATTGTCCACTAATGAAACTGAATATATAGCTATTGGTAGTTTTTGTGCTCAAATTATGTAGATGAGACACAATTTACAAGACTATGGATATCAATTCAAACATGTCTCAATAAACTGTGATAATACAAGTGCTATTATCATCTCTAAAAATCTAGTATCTCATGCTAGGACAAAGCACAATTATGTGAGACATAACTTCTTGAGAGATCATTGTCAAAGAGGTGATATCACTCTTAAATTTATTTTCACTGAACACCAATTGGATGATATATTCACAAAGACTTTGAGTTCTGAGAGGTTAAATTACATCAAAAATGAATTAGGTATGATAAACTATTAAGTTTGGACCTCACCATTGACCTCACCTTTAGGAACTCACCATTGGACCTCAACGTTAGGGACCTCACTGTTCGACCTCATCGTTGGACCTCACCGTTGGACCTCACCTTTAGGGCCTCACTGTTAGGAACCTCATCGTTGAACCTCACCATTAGACATCACAGTTAGTAACCTCACCATTGGACCTCACCGTTAGGAACCTCACCGTTGAACCTCACTATTGGACCTCACTATTAGGGTCCTCACTATTGGACTTCACAGTTGGACCTCACCTTTAGTAACCTCACCATTGGGCCTCACTATTTTGAACCTCACTGTTAGACCTCCCCGTTAAGAACCACACCGTTACGAACCTCACTATTAATACCTCACCATTGGCACCTTACCGATAGTTGACCTTTCTGGGGCTTCGTGTTTTTTTACTGGAATTAGAAATGGTTTTATTATTACTTATTTATTTTACATGATTTTTTTTCAATCCCTAAATGATTAAACTAAACTACAAACCACATTTTGATCCACTTCAAACCTCTCCCAAACTTCTTGTTCCATAACATTGGAACCTAATCTTCTAACGAAACCCTTAAACTGCTTCAGATTTCATGGTAAGAGTGAGGAGACCAATGGTTGATGTTGATGGAGGTACGCTGAACCCTAAGAGACCTCAATCTGGGTCTATTGGTGGAAGAAAGGTTTTGGAAAAGCTACTCAATCCACATTTGTAAAAGAGGGAAATCATGGTTGAGAAGGAATTATGTTTGGAATGGCTAATGTCAAGGAAGTCTCTAGTGCTGAAGGCACATGAAGCTTAGGGTTGGATAGAATGATTTTCACATAACAATGGACCTTATTACCTAAATCTAGTGAAGGAATTAAATGTTTTTTTTGGAATTCAAGCAATTAAAGAAATAGAACCGAATTTTTCAAAGGTAAATAGAGTAAGTGTGAGCTTCTCCTCTATTTAATTGGATGACTTTTTAAGAGTCCCACATTAATGGATTTTTGATTACTACTCTGGAGTGGTGCCTTCCACAAGTGAGTTCTTCTATTATGAAGAAGCTTTGGATAAACTGAAAGGGAATGAGCTCCCTAGGAAAGTGATTACAGCTGAAATGTAAGGATATGACAAGTTTCTATTTAAGTTTGTTCAGCATGTTTTGAGTCCCAGGAAAATGGAATTTTCTACCTTGAAATATCAAGACATGTTTCTTTTGTATTTGTTAAAGCATGGACAGAAGATAAATCTATATAGGTTGCTGATGATTCAATTAAAGGATAGGAAAAAGCCTTTTTTTCAAGTCCAATGCTTTGTTTCATGCCATATTTATATCCATACTATTGAAATAAAATGGATTTTATGGAAAGAAGGAGGAAAAGGTTGTTGTAAGGGAGAAATTTTGAACCAATAAGATGATTTTAAAGTTTATTAAGATAATCTGGAACCCATAGAAAAGAAAATGGATGAATGATGAGGATAAGATGTATGAGTAATTCAAACCTATTACTCATCCTACTAGGCCTATGAATAAGGGAGACCCATTTCTAATGGAAAATTAAGTAGATCCTGTATACTCAGATGAAGAAGAAGAGGTTGTTGTTGTACAAGAAAGAGAGGATTATGCTATAGATGATAGAAGCTATGTTGACCTTCCCTCAAGTACTCATTCCAATATTGTATCCTTTGGTGATCCTAGCACACCAAAAAGATTTACGAGAAGATATATTGTCCTAAAGGATAATGATGGTGAGGAAACTAGTGAATAATAAGGGGAATAAAATGTCTTAAGAGACATTAGAGAGACCTTAGAGGAGGAAGATGAAACCGAATCTAGTCATGATGATTATGAGATAGTTTCTGATGAAAGTGAAGATGAATGTCTATGTCTTAGTCCTCTGATAGGATATACAGAAATTGTAGAATGTGTGGATGGAGAGTTTTCTAAATCAGTTAAAGAGGGAATTGCAATGTCATTAGTTTAAGATTATATAGAAGAAGTGGTAGTGGACTCTCATGTTGATGCAGTTGATCAAGGATGTATGGAAGAGATGAATGCAATTGATCAAGAGAATGATCCAAGTGAGGGGGAGGAACCTGTTTCCATAGGTTCATTTGTTGTTTCTCATGGAATATAAGATTGGTCAGAAGACCCTGGATTCATGGTCTTGGGCTAAGACTTTGGAGACTCTGATGATGACAGTCCTAACAGAAGCCCTCAAATTCATTATGTTTTAAAAACTACTATTCTGAATCCAATGGTGCTTTTAACTTAAGACTATGTAAATAAGGATGATTTGGAATCATTAAAATCATATTTGAAGAGACACATTGATCAAGGATCTATTGGGATAGAAATATCAGTAGCTCATAATCAAGAACTTATGGAATTTTCTTTGGGAAGGATAATATCAACCTCTCACTCCAATTTGGTACATGAAGAAAAGGAATTTCAGAATTAAGTTAGAAGATTATCAGAGTATTTGGAATTTTTGAAACTGTCAAATTCCAGTTTAGAATCCTATATGGATTCAAGGGTTCAATTGGAAAGATTCCTAAAGTATTTCAAATGTGTGGTTCAGCAGATGGTCACTGTTTTTTAGGACTTTAAGAAGTCTATGGCGAAACATGTGAGCGGACATGATGATGATGTGAAGAGGTTGATCTGTGGTCAGGACACATTTTTTAAAGAGATATTTTATTTCACTATGGCACCTCTGTGTGCATCTGCTTCCTCTTCAGCCTATCCTCTAGTTGATCTAGAAGCTTTCTAGTCGGTTGTTAGAGAATAAGTGTCTAAGTTCTCTGGTACCAGTACCTCAGACCCTCAGTCTATAACTCAGGTCATTTACACTACCATAAAATTCACATACATATGGGAGATTATTTATGGGAATATTCTCAAGATCATAAGGCCATCAAAGAGAAAGTTTATTTCTACTACAAAAGGGTATACACTAAGCATCAGATGGATGGTCACTTTAAGCTAATGTTAGAAAACTTGAGGATCCCACCAGTTACTCAGGCGTTTAAGGATCATGTTATTAGGAATAGAAAACTGAATCCTGCCTTAGAATAGTTCATGGAGAAAAACGATGACTTTATCTTAGCCATGGAAAGAGGTAGAAGAATTATTATGGATTTCTGAAATCTTCTTTAACCCTTACTCTATGTGGACTGCACTACCATTATTGTTCCTCCAGAATTACCTTCTTCCTCAGCTACCTCAAGATCTACCAATACTTCCACAGTGATGACTCTTACACAGGACATCAGAATATTGAACCCTATAATTCCTCAGAGTTCTACTCACTATCGATCTACTAATGCCTCGGTAGTAGCTCCTCTTACCCTACTTACTTCAATACCTCAGCCTATACCTCCATCTTCTAAACCTACCTAATCAGCTTCAAAAGACAAAGCTCCCTTGGACATATCTGATGTGGAATGAATGTGGGATGTCTTAGTTGATAGGGATCTTTGTAATATTTTTGTATCTTTTACTCTTACTTAATTAATAATAAAATCTTCTTTGGTCACTTTTTTTCCTCCATTCTCTTTGTTAATCACAAATGGAATTATGTTTTCAGTCATTTTCCTGAAGGGGGAAGAAGTTTTTAAGTTGCATAAAGTATTTGCATATATATACTATCTATATTTTACTCAATAAACATGGTTAAATTTTTTTACTTATACATAATATATGAATGTTAACACCTCTGAAGAAATTACAAGATGAGATCAACCGGAATTCAGTAATACCTAAATCTAAAATTTCACTAACATAATTTTTTATTATCAAAAATGGGGAGATTTTTTGACTCACCTGTTTTTATAGTCCCAAATCATGTTTCATTTATGTGATAATAATGTTTTTATTACAGGATAATACTGTGTCATTAATATTCTTAGTTTCTATCAATTTATAACTATGTATCTTTAATCTCATTGCTCTCTTGTTTAAGATTATAGTGAAAAATTTATCTAAGTAAAAAGGTCACCGATGAAAGCTCACTGACGAAAGGTCACCGATGAATGGTCACCGATGAAAGGTCACTGATAAATGTCACTGAGGAACGGTCATGGATGAAAGGTCAACGATAGAATGTCCCCGATGCAAGGGTACAGATGAAGGCTATCGATGGAGGTTTCTGATAGATGGTTACCATTGAAGGCTACTGATGAAGGCTACCAATACACAACTACTGTGGAAGCCTGCTGTTGAGAAGGATACCATTACCAGTCTACTAATTCTCATTTTTCTACTCCATACTTTTTCAAATTATTATGATTATTTAAACGGTCATATTTGGTAAATTTAATGATTTTGACACTAATTAATAATGATTGTAGACATATCAAGAGACTGTATCTGGAGACAGTACGAGGTACGAGGAGAACCATATATTGTCTACATATTCATATTTTAGGACCTAAAATATAAAATTGAAGACCGAGGAAGAAAAGAAGAGCATGTGTCTGTGTAAAAGATAAAGGAATGCATGAGAAGGAGCTTACTCGCTGGATCAAAGAAGAACCACCCAACACTCTCATTTTGAACCCAAGAGCATCACGAATATCATTTGGGGAAAACATCCATCTTCCTTCTGTCCTATTTAGAATCTCTATCAATATAATAAGTAGAACACTCAGTTCTTGAAAGCTAGACCCTGGAGTTGTGACACTCTATTTTGATGAAAACTTCCATAGAATGAATCTAACTATAAATTCTTCACTCTAACTAGTCAACAAGCTGAAATGAAATCACATAGAGCAGAATCTTATAATATTATCTCTATTATGTTATTTTATTTTACATTTCTGAGAAGTGTGTGTCTTTCTGTTGTATACACTGTCTCACGTGATTGAACTGAAGGATACTCTAAAACCACACACCAATCATCCTTTATTCATTTGTTTCCTATATAGAGCTGTGGAAGAGTCCTTGTGTGACCTAGTTGTGGGTTTATCCCTGGAATAATTGTGGTAGAGGTTGTGACCCCAGGACAGTTTGTAAAAACTTGTGTAAATCCCGATATAAGTTGTGTATCAATTATATCATTAATATAAAAATCATGGTCGCATGTGATCATAAAGTGGAGAGGACTATGTCTCGTCTTGAGACTGAACATCTCGTTTATCTATTCTATGAACTATATATTATTATACACTATTTTTTCTATTTTCATCTACATATAATTTTAAAAATAGGAAACTGTTTTAAGATGAATATGAAAGTTAGATCAGGTTAGTGTGTGTATATTTTTATTTCATTAAACTAGTTTCAAAAGTTGAAGAAGTTTTTTACACTGATTCAACTGAGGACTAATCACCCTTTGAGAAACAAGTTGAACAATTAAACATTTATATCTATACTGCCTTAATTAACTGGAATTTTTCAAAATTGGGGGATTTTTATCATATAGTTTTAAACCGAAATTTTATGTAGGAACTCAATTCACCCCCCTCTTGAGTTTCCACTCTGACCAACAAACCCCATTTCCATTTAAAGGGTTAACCAAGTTATGAAAGTAATAATGATTTTTTTTATGTTGATATGAAATCACTTTTTACATTATTAATTTTTTATTGTAAATTACTTATTTGATGGGGTGACATAGAAAGTATCAAGTAATCCCATTATAGCTTATATGATGTTGAAGCCCAGATAATTCCTGCCAAGCCTATTACAACTTATATAATGGGGAAGTTCAAATAGCATTGGGTTAACCTGCTATAAATTAAATGATGGGTGCACCTAGACAGAAATCCAATGCATTGGGTAATGATTATATTGGAAGTTTGTCAAATGTTTATTCCAATTAAAAAGGTTTTGAAAGATTTTTATTAATATGATACTCCAAGTTACCGAAGAGGGTTTTAATTTCTTGTTATGGGTTTATAAGTTTTCTTATGATCAAGATGGATATCACATGGATCATGATTATTGATTCTTATGAAGATTTTGTTTTATATTTTTTCATATTTGATGATCCAGGTATTTATGGGTATGAGTATTTTATTATTATCTTATGTACTCTAATTATATTTTTGTACCCTTATGCACTTCTTATTCTCATTGATTAAATTCAATAGATAATGATTATATTTACCCTTACTAAGAATTTGAGACCACACTTATTTTGTTTTATTTTTCCCAGGTTATAATCAATGAGTTTGAATAAATTATGTCTATATGGGATTTTAGATGGATGATGATGATGAATTAATGTGAAATAATAAAAAATGGGTTAAGTTGGAGAAATTATCATTTGATGACAATTATTTTTTAGATAGGATTATATCATAATTCTATAAAACTATAAAAATAATATTTAATTGAGAATGTAAGTGATATAATTTTTTATTTTTATGTTGCATGGTTTGGATGGAAAAATGGGTCACAATTATTGTCATCAAATCCAAAAATGTAACTTTTATGATTTTAGCACCGAATTCGAGAGTGTGGGTTCTGGGATATTATAGTTGGTATCAAAGCATCGGTTTAGATAACTTTGGAGATTATGACTTTTTCGTGTGAGTCTATCTTAATAATTATAGTAATAATCATAAGTTTATAATATTAATGTCGATCATGAGTTCAAAGTCTTAAACACCCCATTAGATGTTTTAAGAAGTATTTTTTGAGGTTATTAATAACATTTTTTGATACGCTTTCATTGGGGTTGGGGTATTTGTAACCTCTAGGATCAACATGAAGTGTTATTTTAGGAGGAATTATTTTTTTCAAGTTTAAATAAACATAGGGAAACCTAATGGATAGTTGAAAACCCATCACATTTGGAAAGACCACTGGGTTTGAGACCACAACTAAAGGGTGATAAGGGTGTAACACTTACCACTAACCTACATGATGTCCATGGTATAATGAAATGTTTTTATTGGTCAATATTAAATTTATTTCAAAAAAATATTTGAAAATAACTTGTTGAATAGCTATTGATTTATCTTGGAAAAATATAGGGTCAAATCCTTCGAATCTTTGGGTTTATAACTTATTTAAGAAATAATTTAATAATTTAATGGATAATAATTTATGTAATGATTTGGATTTAAATTTGGGTATTACTATTGAAATTTAAAGATCAATGTATGTATGTTTATTTATCTTGGTAATTATCTTACCATGTGCTAACCATTTTGTTTTTGGTTAATCTTTACAATAAAGAGAAATATATTGTTATCCCTTTTATATTTATTTGGTCCTTAAAATTTTATTTCTATTCATCAGGCATGAAAAAATAATCCTAAATACAGATATTTGGAGAAAAAATTATATTAGGGTGGAAATTGATTAATGGATTAAATTCTACTGATCGACTGAGTATATTTCCTTTTTCTCTTGGTATAGATGGTAAGAGAATTACTCAACTCTAGGGAAAGGATTTTGAAACAAAAGTATTATCCCTATACATTCAATTTTGATGAACCGATGGTCTTTTTAATTATCACATATTTATTTTTTTAAGTCCCTTAACTTTACATTGACCATTCACTTTCTTTTGATCAATGTCCTCAATCACTCTCTATAATTATTTTTGTTTTTCCTTCAATCCCCCCAATGATGTCTTTTTTGGAAACCTAGTTATGTTTCATTCCATATTACTTTTGTAATTAATTTTCTATCTTATTAAGGGGATATTTTATTAACCCTTTTTATGTTTTGGGTTTACAACAAAAATATTTTTAAATATACAAACATTCATTTATGAGATAAAGATCAAATTGTGATAATGCAATTTATTAAAGGGGGAGGATATAACAACCCAAGATTTAAAAAGAAGAAAATTATATTCAATATAGTAAAATTCATGAAACTATATGTTCAAATTTAATTACATTCCACACTCAATTTATCATTAATTACATGCAACCACAATATTTGAATGTTCAATAGCGTAATCAGCATGCTCCACTGAACTAAAATTACCCATGATATATATTACCATTATAACCAAGCCATTAAATTGGTGGGAATAAATAATATTAAATAAATTATAATATATATATATATATATTAAAAAATATAAATCTTTGATAAATATTTAGAAGATAATCAATCAATTGTTAGTAATGTGGTTTTATTCATCAAAAATATGTTTTCTTCAAAAATAATTGTCATTTATTTTCATGATAAAATATTATAATAATTTTCTGAAATATTTAAAAAATGTATTTGATAAAAATAAATTCATTTTTATAATTGGAATATGAAATTTTACTTTGGGTGAAATTTTGGGACTTTTCAAAAAATATTTATTTTTTAGTGAATACTGAAAAAATACTGATTTTGGTAAAAAGTATTTTCTTTTCAATAAATTGATTTAGTTAAAATTCTCAATATGTTGTTAATATTTTTTTATAGTAGGATATGTGTTTTTTTAGTTATATTTAATAAAATTTATTTCTTTTAATAGACTTTATATTGGTTTTTACTATTTGTTTTCTTTTTGGTTTAAAAAACGGTTTTTCTAAAAACTATATTAAAATGTATAATGATTCTCTATTTTAATTACTAAAAATAATCCCAAATTTGGAATATTTTAAATTAAATTTATATAATATATATTATTTAATATTTATTTAGTTTCATAAAATGATTATTATTCTTCATAATGATAATATTGAAACAACGTTTTTAAAAAAACACTCCTCTTAAGAACCATCTCTCTCACTTTTTGTGTATGATTAATATTAAATTAAAATTTTACACTTATGAATATTTAATTTATAAAAATGGATTCAATATTTGGATTCAAAATAATTTATTATTTATAATAATTCCAACTAAATTTTTTACAATAATTATTAGTGAAAAGAGTTAAAATTAATCATAGTGATTAAGGTAAAAACGTGTTTACTGAGGGATTAAACATTAAAATTAATAGTTAAAATGACCTAAGAATTTTTATAAAACCCATTTCATAGTCAACTTTCTAAAATTATTAACTTAGGATTTATTTTTATGTGTTTTTGGGGACACATTTCCATTAAATTGACCTATATAATAAGTTGAGTAACAAAAAAGAATAAAAGGAACCTTTTTCCTTTAAATTTCAATAAATATTAGGAATAGGGAAGAAAAATATAGGTCTTGTTATAAATAGTATTTATAAATATAAATTATTTGTCTTTATCATGATAATTTTATTTAACTTTTTTAGAGAGTAATTAATTACATTAAATACTTAAAAAACACTAATATAATAATTATTGAGTAAATAATTAAATAAAATAAATGACACAAAAAATAGGAAAATTTAATTAAATAGAAATAATTATTATCATCCATTAATTTATTAAATTTATATATCATTTCACATAGTTTTTATCCTAAATTTTTCTAATTTCATTATTTTATTGATTTTTTTAAGTTCAAATTAAATGAATAATGTCAAAGTTAACATTAATGTTATTTTATAATAAATAATATTTTATTGAATGATTTAAAATTAACAAAAAACCTATATTCTACCAACTTATTTTAAAATGCTAATAAATTTTGAATAAGTTCTATTAAAGGCCATTTTTTAAAGTGACTTTATTGACCACTAAATAGTAATAACCTTGTTCTCGTAGTTATGGTTAAAATTGTATTTTTTCACGTTACATGTGCTTATGTTAAAATTAATTTTTTAGAAAAAAATGATTTAAATTTGATAAATTAAATTTAATAATTAGATTCATTATTTTCAAATTATCTAATAAATATCGATTTTATTTAGTCTTAGTGGGTAAATTTCTTAGTTTAGAAATGTAGTTACCATAATGAAAAACAAAAATGAAAAAAATGTAACTTAGGAGTTAAGGAAAAAAATGCTCAAAAAATGTTTTTATTATGCGTTGGAGGTGTGGATCTACCATAACATATCTTAAAACTTTAATTGTTAATCTCGTATCCACATTAAGAAATATTTACCTCCTAATTGTGAATTCTTTTGGGTATTTTCAAAAATATCACTCCTCCTCCACTATAAAAGGGCACTCATTCCCCTCACTCTGTCACACCTCTAAATCAATTTTATCATATAAACCATACCAAAATTACTTATAAACATCCATAATATCATCATATAATCCTTAATTTGTTCATAAATATATCTAAGGAAGTCCTTTTGTAGAAAACAAAAGGAGTTACTCAAATAAGAGGTAACGTTCATCAACGATCATTTTTATTGTATTTCTTTCTCCACCCCTAAAATTATTATTATACCAAACTAAAATAATAAAAATAATAATCTTGCATATAATTATAAGTTTTTATGATAATTTTATTACCTACAACCAAACATAGATCCATCAAATTGGTTGCTAAAACATCATTCTTGTGTATAGCAGACTACTGCCTTGCGAAATGATGTTATTCATATTTCCATTACCACATATCACAGTTGGATGTGATGATGAATATAAAGTATGTATATTATATTTATAACTTAATTATACCTCTATATTCATTATATAAGGTATAACATTTTTACTTTCATTCTGCAATATATAAAATAACATCGCTCGTGTGTACGACAAACTACCGCCTTACAAAGTGATTTGTTTCAATTTTCACTAATGAGTTACATGGAAGGTAATAAGGGTAAATATAATAAATATATATATTATCTACATGACATATTTATGATATTAAACAAATTTATCATTTTACAAATGTAAAATATTATTTTTTTACCTTTTTAGTCACTGAAAAAATGATAATGTCGTCTGTGGACGTGTGGACTACCACCTCCTCAAAGCAATGTGATTCCATTTTTCACCACCACAACACAAGAATGATATATATATATATATAAGTATATATAATTAAATAATTTTTTGTTTATAAAATTAAGATTACTATTTAAATATAAAATATTACTTACCTTCTTTTCATAATGATCGTTGAAAAATGGACATGTTACACGTGCGTACGTATGACCTACAGTCTCCAAGATTGTAAAATTAGTTCAGTTTCAAAAAAATATTTCATGATGGGTTTAAAAAGTAAATTTTTTAAATAAATATGATTATATTTTCATGATTATTATTCTGAATATTTTTAAATAATGACCTCTTTGAAAATATTCAACCCACCTAAGTCATTTTTGACACACAAGATAAATATGGTCAAAACATATGAGATAAACTTACTAAATTAAGTAATTTTATATAACTTATTTATAACTAAAATAAAATTAATAATAATCTTGAAAAAGTTTCTCAATAAATTAAATGATTAACAAAATATTATTATTGTGGAAGATAAAGGTACAAGTGAAATTCAAACTCATGGTAAGGGTTTTCTTATCTCACTTATATTTCTATGAGATATATACCATATTTTCCAATTATTTTTGGTGTGAGGTTTATATAATTCCATCTAAATTATTTTAAACTCTTACAATTAAATCTAAGGTTATTTACATATCCATTTTTGGATCGCTCATTTATGGGGGTTATAGTTTCAATGTTAACAAAGTGATATGGTATTTTTGTCTGATTTTTCCTTCTTTGAGGAATTTATTATGTTCTACATCTATCATCTTTTATGAGGTGTATATACATCCCATTTGACATGTAACCATCCAAATATTTTTTTTGTTTTTTTATAAAGAAAATTTTAAAGTCTATGTGTTAACTATAACAATTTCAATAATCTAGCATTTTCTCTTGGTCTAACTATTCAAAACACAAACCCACTTCATGACATTAAAAAAATGAGAAGCGCTAAAACTGTCATGAAACATCCAATTCAAAATTCAAAACAAAATCAAGACCATTGCATGAATACCAAAGTAGTACTCAAACCCTCCAAGAACCACGCTTTGATGAACTATAGTTATAAAAAAACCAGAGATGAAATATGAAATAAAAAAAACAACGCTAACACCGAGGTGGTCAGAACCACGAGGCATCGCGTCAGCCATCACGTCATCATCTATCTATCATCATCATTTTTAAAACAAATTATTTATCATCATCATCATCCGTACTTATCGGAGCCACCACCGAAGAACATCCCAACATAGTTTCCATCACAAAAGAACCTATTCAGTCATTGCTCACCCTCGTTGACCATCTCACCACACAGGACCATATCACCGAATCTAGACACAAAAAATTAAATATACCTTCTTCATAAGAAAAACCATACTTGACATCACTATTTCTATCTTCATCACCATCTGAAACCCACACCAGTCACCAGAGACCATCAGAGATCATTGTATCCACTGAGAAAACATAATTATCACTATACAATAATAAACAGACCGAAACAAACCACGTTGAGAGCACATTCTGCCACCACATCCCACATCCCAAAACCTCTAAGGAACCATAACTCTTGAAAAATCTAGGAGAAGATATGAGGTTCTTGAGGTCAGGGATGATATCTAAATGGAATATGGCTTTGAACAGTGGCATCATGGAGGGGTTAAAACCATCATCGGAAGATAAGAAATAACCAGCAAAGGAGTACCTAAAAACCCATGATCGCCAAACTGCTTACCCCAAAACCATAGTGAATCCAACAATCCTAATCTGACCTAGAACTTTGAAATTTCATATTATGAATATTATTATTTTTATGATATTATATGTTTCATTTAATTTTATTATTTCAAGGGTATTATGATTCCAAGTCACAAAATCTGTAAGAGTCTTTTGTTAGAATCTCATCATTTATCGAGATTATGAATGATTAAGTCTTCAATAATGAAATCATATAATTCTCATGAATTCACTTATAATATAGTTATTCATGATATTTGCATTTTGTTGTACCATTTTTTAACTCTTTGGTGGATAAAGTGTTTGAGTAAGTGTTTTTAAGAAATTTTAACTTCATTTCTCTCTTCGGTTAGAAATATTTGTTCGTCCAAAACCTTTTTTTCTTAAATTTTTTCAAAAATATTTTTAACCTTTTAAAATTATTTATTAAATGAATTTTACCCATTTTTTCATTTTAATTTTTTAAAATGAATTTTCTTATTTCTTTTTTAACACAAAACATTTCTACCCTTTTTTACCGTGAAAAAGTAATGTTCTTTATGGTTTGTACAGAATTAACCATTGAAAAGACTGTCATTTGTTTTAAGATTACATTGAAATTTTATAAGGTTATTTTTAATGAAATTTTTCTTTAAATATTATATAAATTATTGATTTTTTAAAATTATTTTTTAGAAAATTATTTTAAAAACGTTTTATATTTTAAAAATTGATTTTCAAAATGAAAAGTTTATTTTCCCCAAGATTTTTTTAATGATATTTTAATTTCATTTACATTCATAAATTTAAAAAAGCCTTATTATTACTTATCCCCTAGTGGGGATATTTGGTAATGACACCATAATCATCCTTTTTCTAGATGGAATAATATTGGTTCAAAGATATTATTATGAAACCCATCTCTTTTCCACAACTTAATCATGTTTGAAAGATATTTTCATGAGACCCATTTCCTTTTCATGGGTTAACCAAGATGGTAAATGAATAATGATTTTTTCTTATTTTTATGATGATATGAATGCTCTTTGTACATTAGTCTTATTGTGGTTCTTGAAAATTACTTATATGATGGGGTGACCTAGATTGTTCCATGTGATCCCCTTACAACTTATTAGATGGGGAGGCCCATAGAGTGTTAGGTGAGTCTATTACAACTTATATGATGAGGAAACCTAGATAGTGTCAGGGGAGACCGTTATCGCTTAAATGATGGGTGTTCCCAGATAGTTCTCTAATGCATTGGGTAATGATTTTATTGGATGTTTTTTGTATGGTTATTCAAATTAAAATGGGTTTTAAGGGTTTTATAAAAATGATGATCCAAGATAATGAAAAATGTTTTAATTTCATATTAGGGGTTTAGAATGTTCCTTTATGGTTAAGATGGATATAATATGGATCATGATTATTTATTATGATTACTCTTTCCATTGTCATGTTTTTATATTTCATAACCTAGGTATTGATGGGAATGTGTTTTTTATGATTCACCCATGCCATCTGATTATACTGTCATACCCTTATGAACTTCTTATGATTATCAATGAAATTGAATTATTAATTCATATGGCCACCCTTAGGGAAAATTTGATCACACCATTCTTATGTTTCCTTTTCCCTAGGATATAAATAAAGAGGTTGAATGAATAATTTCTAGAAGGTATTTTATATAGATAATGATGATGAATTAATGTTATATAAGAAAATATAGGTTAATTCGGAGAAATGATCATTTGATGACATGTGTATTGTTTTTGTAGGATTTTTTCCTAATTATCTAAAACTCTAAACATAAAATGACCTCAAGAGATTAAGTGATCCGATTTTTTCCATTTGATGTTGTAATGTTTGGTTTGAAAAAAAGGGATCACAAATTTTGATATAAAAGGTAGAAATGTAAAGTTAATGATTTCAACACCATATCCAAGAGTATGGGTTCTAGAATTTTATAGTTTACCAACTGTACCTCATATATTCAAGATGATTTCCTATATTGAGAATTTGGACATATTTGGTTTTATGATACCCATTGAGTTACACACTATGCTCATACTTACTTTATTCCCTCATTTCATCTTTATTAATTGTAACATGAACAATATTGAGAAGTATCTTATAGATATCATTAGCTTGATTCACTAAGAAAATAAGGATATGAGGTGTGAAAAACCATTAGTCTTTATGGTGAATAGAATGAAGGGAAATTTAATGCTCCCTATGACTACTTCCAAGTCTAATGCTTATTAACACTACTGATAAGGGATGAAATATCCAAATACAATATATTGAAAAATATGTAGAACATTTTTCATATGGAAGGACGGTCTATTGTTAGAAGAACTACACTATCGTAAGGATAGAAGGGAGAGCTTCATGTTTGTTTATTATCGAATAAAATATCTTTTTATCTACCATTTGGGTATTAGGTACAGCTTATGGCTCTCAAATTTATATCCAAATATACGAACCATTTAGAATCATGAAGTTTGAGAATGTTGAGGGTGATCTTCAAGATTCCAATAGAGAAACACTTCATTCCTTGGCTATAGGAGACTACCACCTTACTTTGCTGATTGGATTGATTCTGGTCATTAAAATATTTTATTACATGTCTATTGTTACCCACAATAATATATTCATGTATATTTCATACATAGATGGATTTCTATTCATGTTTGGGAATAAAATATCTATGTTTTACGAAGATAAAATTTTTTATTGTATGAAAAACATTGATAATTATATTTATATACTAAAATATGAACAACTAATGTAGCAAATAAATAATGAATCAAATTAACATGATTCATATCACACCTAAATGTGGAATCACTGACTTGGTCATGTAAATTGGAAGAGTTTGGTAAATCTATATCAAGATGAGTATTTTTATTATTTTATACTTAATCAACATGATATCTATAATTATTGTTTATAAGGAAAGGTGGACAAACCATCATTTAGAGGAAAGGGTGAATGGGCCATAAAGATTATTGACATGGTTCATATAGATATGTGTGGAAAATTTATAGTTAAATAATGATTTGTATATTATTACTTCAAAAAATTTAACAACAAATTTAGTAGAAATTGGTGTGTCTTCTTAATTAGGTATAAGTCTAAATCCATTTATAAATTTAAGTAGTTAAATAATGAAGTTTATAATAATATTGAATATAAAGAAATAAACATTTAAAGGATCAAGGTGTAGAATTTATTATCTAAGATTTCATCGACTATATCAGGGAGTTTGGGATTATATATCAACTCACTCTTCCATATACACTATAGTGGAATTGTTTTAGTGAAAGTAGTAACCAGAACTTATTGGGAATGGTGATGTTGATGATGATTTATACTGACCTTCCATTATCTTTTTGGGATTATACATTATAGGATGTAAAACACATACTAAATTGAGTTATAACTAAAGTTATAAATAGAATTAAATATGAATTAATGTAGGGGAATAAATTATTGTTGTCACACAATCATGTATGGGGTTGTGAAGAATTTGATCAGAAAATATTTAGAAATAAACTAGTACCCAAAGTATCAAAGTGTATCTTCATAGGATATAATAAATAAATATGTGTATATATTCTATAATACCCCTTATAAAATATGTTAATTCAGGAAATACCATCCATAGCCATGAGATAGAGAACATATCCAAAACATATAGTGTGAACATGATCTACATTGATGTAGTTGGTGATTAATATGGTTGAGAGTTTTCACAAAAAAAAATATTAGTCCCCATTAAATATGTTTTTCTAGATACCAGTACTACATATGATAAATAGAGAGGTTGAGAGATATTTTTTTAGTTATTGATGATGGTGACTCATTATTAGTTGATAACGATGAACATCTATCCTATAAAGAAAAATAAAGTATCTCAGAATTTAAAATATTCATAGAGGCCATGAATTCTGAAATTTATTCCATATTATAGTACAAAATTTGGTTCATGGAAAATAATCTAGTATATATAAATCCTATTGGGAGAAAATGGTTATTCATGAAAAATCTGGACATGAAAGGTAAATTTAGTGACAACAAGGCACCACTATTGGATAAAGAGTTTGATAAATGTCAAGGAATATAATATAAAAAAACATTTTCACTATTTTCTATGTTGAAATCCATTTCAATTATGATTTTTGTAATATCATACCATGATTATGTTATTTGGTAGATGTATTTCAAAATAGAGTTAATTAATGAAAAAATTATGAAAGATGTAAATATGGAACTACTAATGTGTTTTGTGAATACAAGTGATCATAATAAGGTAAAAAACGTTCATTGAACCATTTATGGATTGAATCACTCAGCCATATCATGGAACATTCAGTATAATGAATCCATAAGAGAATTTGGTTTCATAATGATGGAATGTGATCCCTATGCCTAAAATCAGTTTAGTGGGAGTGTGGTAATTTTCTTATTAGTATATTTTGATGATATATTAATTATTAGAAATGAGATACTAGTCTTATAATTAGTTAAGATGAAGTTGATAAAGTTCTTATCCATGAAGGACTTAGGTGAAACAACCTCCATTCTTGGGATCAAGAACATTTTTGGTTGATTGAAAAGGATAGTTGGATTATGTTATGGTGAATACATTGACAAGATGATGATGTTTTGTATGGAATAATATAAGAAGAGATTTTTCCCTATGAAACATGGTATAAATATCTCAAATAAAATGACCCTAGGTGACAATAGTAATGATAGAGGATGAATAGGATTACTTAGGCATCAGTTATAGTATCAAAAATTTGTGTTATAATATGCACTTGTATTAATTTTTCTGACACCTTAATCATTGTAGGAAGATATCTATTAGAATTAAAATACCACCATTGGATGGTAGTCAAGACTGTACTAAAGTATATAAGGTGTATTAAGGATGTTTTCTTGGTTTACGGAGGATATGAGGAGCTATTCATAAGGGGATATACAAATTACAGTTTCTTAATAGACCAATATGTTCTAAAATCATATTTAGGTTATGTATTGATCTTTAATGGAGGAGATGTGAGCTCGAAGACCTCACAAAAGGTATTGGTATCCAATTTTATAATATATTTAGAGTATATTTCTTCTTCTAAGGCATATAAAGAATTTGCATGGATACAAAACATTATCCAAGATAATGATGTGGTTCCTAATAGTATATACCAAACCACATTATATTAAGATAATAATACAGTATTTTCCCTCGTTAAAGAGTTAAGTTACATAGATGGGTGAAGAATATACATTATAAGTATCACATCTTGAGGTATTTTTATCATAGGGTAGAGGTTGAAACAAATAGATTTTCAAAATAAGATAATGTGGCAGACCTATATACTAAATCATTATCTCACGAGAGTTATGAATATCATGTAAGAGCAATATGAATAAAATTCCATAGCAAATGGATCTGGTAAAAGTGAGTGTTTATTAGAGTTTGTTCCCTAAAACCAATAACAATGTAATTTTGATTACTTATATTTTTAGATTATTGAATATTATTAAATATCTTATCACATGATGAGTTCTATTCTATATAATATTACTATGATAATTTCATTACATTTTTTTTTATTGAAAGGTTATATAATCTCCTTACATAGATGAGAATCTTGATGTTCTATGATGATATTCTTAGACATATATTCTATGACCAGATGACAATTAGCTAGAATGATATGGATGATACATGATATTAGGTGTTAGAGGATCATAATACATTGAGATTTCTTCTCTATAACATCATATTTTGTAATCTACAAGATATGATATTATGATAATATATGCACACATATGAGTTCCACATGTTATATGTTTCATTGGATATTCCTATATACATACATATGTTTTAGTCCTTATACTTGAGATTATTATTAATTCAAATCATGAGTCATGTACTCGTATATATTAACAAAAACTAATATTTTATATGATCACGGTGAAGTGGTATATTTTGGAGAATTGTGTGTAATATGAAACTAATGAATAATTCAATGAAGGAATTTCCAATTAGTATTAATGGTAGTAGATATAATAGGTTATTTGATTAGAATGAATCTATCTGGTTAAGTCTATGTTGTGGTAGTTTATCTAAGAGTTTACTTATAGAAAGTAAAAGAACGATATATCAAGCATATAGGTTAATAAAATAAGTGATGCAGCCTGATTAATGTGTTAATGGGATTATATTAGATAGTGATCGTTCATAGTAGGTATTTATCATTGTGACATTTATCATATTTCACTGCGATTTGTAAAATTAATTAATTAATTCCATATTAAGAACTTATTATTTAGTGAATAGGGTTTTATACATAGGGAAGGACCAGAATGTGTTTTATTGAAGAAGAGAATAAGAGAAACAATCTAGGTATATAAAATGACAAAAGTTGAATTGGAGGTATAATAATATTGAATCATGTAACAAGTGAAACTAGTAGAATAATTATGAACATGAGATCTTATATAAATAATATAGTTTACAAAAAAGAAAGGTGCAGTGAATCATGAGATTAGGGAATTTAGTTTTCTAGTTTAACATAGGTTTTAGTTTATTCATGGTTAAATTAAAGTACACATGAACTGAAATGAAAGATGTGTGAAAATTATTTTTAATGTTCAATTGATGAGTGAATTAATCACATAGTCTCTCAATTACATCACCCAATTATTCATGGGAATTATAAATTTAGCATCATAAATTACAAATTTTCATTTAAATATAGTGTTCTACTATTTTTGAGAAAATAACTTATTAGGTTGATTTAATGAAAGATTATGGAAGATGAAAATTTGATCAAGATAAATAGTAATTTTTTCTCTATGTTTTGAAAAATATTTATGTTAGTATAAATGAGGAAGAGATTAAGGGCCATAATAAACGAGGAAGAATAAAGTTAAAGTGATAAAAAATGAAATATTATTACCAAATTTTTTTTAGATAAAAATCATGTTCATGGAATCAAGATACACCAATGAGTTTATAAATAATTATATGAAGGAGATTAGGAAGAGTTTAAGAGAAAATAGATCTTCTATGATGTGGCAACCAATATTTCTCTGAAGCTTCTTCACACTTCTATGGTCTCCTACCACGTATTCATCTTCTTGTATCCAAGATAATTTATCTCTCCCAAATGGCTCATTAATTTAAATTTCCGATAATATGACCTATACTTTTTGCTTATAGACTCCTAAATGATCCTCAATAACATTTTCTCAAGATAAAATCAACTTTTTTAATTTCAACTGCCTAATTTTGTGACAACCATGTAATAAAAAAAATTATCTTCCAAAAAAATATGGTTTCCCCCGATTCTAGATTATCATGAATATAAAAAAAATTATTATCTCTATTGATCCTTTGTAACAGCACTTGAACCTATTATCAGTTCTCATGTAACTATTATTTTACTTACATTTTACTTATATTATTTTTCAATAGTATTAGTGGGATGAACTCCTCCCAACATCATAATACTTTAAAAATTAATGTATTCTATACAGAAGGATACTCCAAACGGTTGACACATTATAAAATATTTCACTCATGAAACAAAAATCAAACACTTGACCTAATTAAAGAATCCAATCAAACGCAACTCAACTAGGAATTGTTTCTTAAACTCCCTTTATAGAGAATTGGACTCAGAAGATTTAGTTGAGGCGACTCTTGAATGGTGCCATAATCTCAGACAGTAATTTTATAACCTCAAATTACAAATGAGTAGGCATGACTGTCTCATCTAATCATAATTCATTTTAATAAGAAATATGTCAAATAGATTGCACAAATACTTCTTTGATCACATAGCCACAGTGTTTGGAATAATTGAGGAGTCCTCCTTCTTCCTTTAAACACCTGAAA
This sequence comes from Viscum album, assembly GCA_963277665.1. Classification (NCBI taxonomy): domain Eukaryota; kingdom Viridiplantae; phylum Streptophyta; class Magnoliopsida; order Santalales; family Viscaceae; genus Viscum; species Viscum album. The sequence goes on from CAUJRU010000144.1 coordinate 645,522, forward strand.
ATAAAATCCATGAAGCATAATTTTTATTTCAATCTCGTTTTACTTGGATATGAAGTCAGTTCTTCGTCATTAAATGGATGAAATAAATCTAGAATTCAATATCATCTCAAAATGACTCCCCTATTTTGTGAGGTTCAAACATCATCAAGTAGAGCATTAAGGGCCATCTTCATCGATTTGAAAGGAATATAATGGTTTTCTTTATTAATAGATCATTGAAGGATATAAAATAATCATTTTTATATAAAAATAATATTGAGTCTTAATGAATTGATTTTTTATGCTAGTCATCATTGATCTCAATCTCATTATTTTTCGTTCTGATGGTTTCAACTTTATAAAGATTTAATCCAATTCGATTCCAAGGACACCACAAATTGTCCTATGTGGATGGAAGATTTAAAATGTAACTTACAAGATACTTATTTGGAAATAATTCTATGGGAATTATCTTATGGATATTTCTAAAACAATCTTATGTGGATAACACTTAAATTATAATATAAGGGGATTTGAAATTAGTTCATAGTTGTTTCTTAATTTCACTTATGAGTCATTTATGAATTATCTTACATGAAACTTCCATTATAAAAAAAATAAAACAATTTAAATTCATGGTAATTAAATAAAACGTTTTAAAAACTAAAAGAAACTTTTAAGTGCAATAGATATTGAACTCTTAAATTTTGGAAAAAATAATAAAAAATTGTTCACTTAAAAAATAGTCAATTAAATTCATCATTCTTAGAAATTTAAAATCCAAAAAATTGAATCATTATTTATTGTTCAAAAAATATATTTAAATTAAGAATCAACTCATATAACTAAAATAGAAGAATATTACACACCCCAGTAAATATGAGATTATAAATTCTAACAAATTAATTTAAAACTAGTTCTAATACATGATATTTGAAATAAAATAATTGTAACTCTAAACCAAAATAATTTTCCATTTATTATTCTATCAATAAGAACTATAATTAAATTCTTGAAAATTGTTAAAATTAATCCAAAGTACTTAATATAAAAAAAATTATCTTAAATTTTAATGAGTGAAAATAATATTCAAAGTATTATATTTTTTCTTAGAATGATAAAGTTAGAATTATTTACCATTTAAATCTCATTTAAACAAAAAAATCAAAATGATTTGGATAATATAAATTAAAATAGATACTCATCACATTCTCACACACTTAAGATTTTTCTTCTCCCTAATAAATAAAATTAGAAAAATCCTTTGAATAAAAATAATATGTTGACTGAACAATTAAAGTGATTGAAAGTTTTAGTTTTTAAAAATATTCCCTCATGGAATTTATAAGGAATAAAAAGTGATTTTGGTTCTAAAAATATGTGGTTTGGTTAGAAGTTAGTTCTTATTTTACAAAAATGGTTGATATTTGAAATTTTAAAAGGGTTTAAACATATTTCACTTTGAGTAAAACTGAAACATCCAAAATTATCTTTAACTAAAATTGAATAGAAGCACGTAATTTAATAGAGAATAAATAGACGCAAAAAAATTATGGATAATAATAATAATTTTAACAAATTAAATTTTCAACGTAGATTAGGATTTTCATTTCATAGATAATTTAAATGCTTATCTTATAAGTTAAAACCTACCTAAAAAGTTTAAATCCAATTTTGATTGTAAATCATATTCCCAATGTTTGGCCAAAAAAATCAAGAGAGTAAAGGAAATCATGAACCCAATTAAATCTATAAGGAAATAGAAAATATTAACCTACACAAATTGACCAAAGAAATTTGTCACTCTAGAAAAATTTTAAACAATAGACTAAGAAAATTTAATCTCAATAGAAATCAATTTTTAAAAATTTTAAGAATATTTCTTATGTGAACTACACAAAAATTATAACACCTTGTGAATGAAATTTATAAAAATTACCTTATTTGTAAAAATGTTTACACTTTCTTAGATTTATAAGATCTTTTTGGTTTGTAGTATTAGAGAATTTGATAAAAAAAATTACATAATAAAGTGAACACTTTAACATATTAAACATTTTTTCCACAAAAAATCATTAAGTTTATATCCCAATTTCATTAAAGGAAATTTTTTTCATTTAAGATGAGTCACCATAGTAGAAAATGATAAATTTATGATATTTATACTCATACATAGATCCTATGAAAAACATTTTAAAATTTTGGATGACAAAAAAATCTGAAAAGTGGATAAAATAATGAAATCTTGTTAGTTTAGTGAAAAGCATTAAATCTTGTGATGAAATTTACTTTTTCTCAATTAAACTTTGAACATATAAATATAAAATTTTTACATGAGAAAATAAAACTTTACTTAATTAAAACTATTGAAACCCATTATCAATAATAGTAAAAACCATTAAGGTGTCCTTAATCAAGTAGGAACTCATGAAAACATTACTTTAAAAAATTAACCTTTCACCTATATTCATTCCTTGCCTCATAAAATCAAAATATATACAGAAAAATCCTTTTTGAAAGAATAACATAGGTAACATGGATCATCATGTTAATAACCCATGTTTTATCATTTTAACTCATTTTATAATAACTAAATCCAATGTAATTCCATAAGAGTATCCTACCTGGTTTCTCCTTTATTTTTCATCTTCAAAGACTAAATCTTTACCCAATGCATTAGAGAGACATATCTTGATCACCTGCTTTCATGAGTTATTTCTAGATCACCCATCATAATCTATAATGAACAAGTACTATATCATGAACAAAATATTTTTAATCTTTATCTTTTCATCATAAAACCGTTGAAAACTTATTTAAATACAAAACCAAAACACTTTCCATTTCCACAAAACCATAAAGAGAAATAACTATTTTCTTTAAAAGAAATTAAAAAAGAAAAAAGAATAAAATATTGGGAATATGATATTATTTTTAAAACAATATCATCTTATACATGAAAATTTATAATTAATAGTATCAATAATATAGAGAAAAGGTGTCCATTCCATATACGTGAATTGTTTTCATTTTGGTAAAAAAAAGTCAAAAATGACTCTTATGATAAATGTTTTAAAAAATAATTTTAAAAATATTAAAAATAATGTAAAAAATTTTGATAATAAATTTTTAAAATATTTTATGTATAACAAATATTATTCATGGAACATTTTTATGAACATGGATATGGGGGAGAAAGAGATAAAAACTATTAAAACAATGTTTTAAATGAAAATATTATTCATATATATACCCTCATAATTTTTAAAATTATATTAGTTTTATACTTGGTGAAGAACATTTTTAATGTTCATTACATTATCATTATTTTCTTTATTCGATTTTTACCATGTTTCATTTAGTTATTAAAATGGTTAATTTCACATCGGATGTTTTGACAATGTTAGGTTTATAACCTCAAAACAACATCAGTGTATTGACCATGGTAAAATAGGTTATGGTTACATTAACTATATAATATTAAACATGTTATAACTATAATATTTTTATATTAAATATACTTTTAAAATCATCTAAATAAGGTGGAAATGAAAAATGAATCATGCCATTTTGTGGAGACAGTAGTTCATACGTACAGAGGAATGACATTTTCATTTTTCTAATAGCTAGAAAATAAATAAATTAGATAATATTTCAATTTAAAAGAATCATAAATAATTTTTATATTTAATATTTATTAATTACTTCCATTATTATGGCCATACATTTAATATATACATAAAAATGAATCATATCACTTCATAGAGGTGGTATTTCACATGTTCGCATGAGCGACATTATCAAATGCCAATAGATGAGATGGGTAAGAAGGTAAGTAATATATTATTTTTGAAAAAATAACTATTATTTAATAAATATAATATATATTCATTATTTTATTTATTTGAACTATCCATATAATCTGGTAATTAAAAAACACATTGCTTCGAGAAGGTGGTAACTCATACATGCACACTATCGATGTTTTAATTTCCCATAGGATGGAAAATGAGATAAGATAGGGTTTTAAATATCATAAAAATATTTAATTATATATAACCTATTGATTTTATTATTTATTTAGGGTTAATTAATATTTTATGGTGTTAAAAAAATAAATAAACAAGAAACACTCAGTTAAGTGTCGTATCGCTTCTTTGGGAAACCCCCTTTGGCTCACACCTTAAGCCATATCGGTATGGTATTTTGGTGAGAATAAAAACCTATATGATGTGGCTAGGGATTTTAGGGAGATATTTGCGTAAGGATTTGTAGAAATAGAGTTCTAAAATGATGTGAGGAAGAGAGGAGACGTGGTTCCCTTTTATAAGTGAGGGTACTGACACACTAGTAATTATTCAATGTTTTAAAATAACATGATGTCACTATTATGCTAAAGTGAAATGTAAATAATTAATATTAGAATATAATGTGATCAGGGTAAAAAAATATCATCTAATAAGAATTAATAAAATATTTTGTGATCTTATCAGTTAGTTTTTACCCTAATTAATCGGTTTTACCCATTTATTGTGGTGACACGTTTTTACCATGATTATTATTCATAATGACCGAAAAATTTAAAAAAATCATTAAATTTTTTTAAAATATTACATATAAATAAAGAATCCATTTTTCAAGATTCAATTTATAAAAGTGTTAGAAATTACTTTTAGTATATGTTTGCAAAACTCAATGAAAAATAAGTTTTAGAAAATTGTATTTTTTGGCATAAAAATGAACTAATAAAAAAAAAATAATGTTGATTAAAATAAAATTATTTAGATTAAGTTCAATAAAAATTATTTTAATTTAATTTCAAACCAAATAAATAACATAATTTTACTTCTAAATTACTTTATTTAATGAAAATAAATGAAAATTTTGCAAAAAATGGCATTTTCACTATTCTCTCAAAAACCAATATTTTTATAAAAATATAAAAAAATATTTCTAATATATATTTTATATTTTTATTAGAAAAATTAATTGATTTTTATCAAATTAAATTTCTAAAATTAAGAAATTTGTCATTTAAAAAAACCATGCAATACATTGAAGAATAATTTATTTAAATAAAATTATTCACTTTTCATCTGAAAAGTTATATAAAATTTTGATAAATATAAATCCATAAAAATAATACTTGTAAATAATATGATTTATTAATTTCCATTATTACCTAGTTTTTCACGTTCTCCCCCTAGTAAATTTAATTATTGTATTTTTATTCATTACTAAAAAAATGGCGATATTTTTCCATCATAACTTCTTTTTGATTCTTTTATTGCTTCCATATTCATGTGATTTCTCCATAAAAACATTAAATATATAATAACATTATTTTGAAGTACCTTCTCTCTATGATCAAAAATATAAAGAGGGTTTTATTCATAAAATATTTTCCCCTCTAATTATACTACTTCATGGCTCAAAACATTAGATACATCAAGTATGTACTTTATTAACAAAGAATCATGAAACACATATTGTACCATAGATAAAATTAGAGATATTCATACTCTATAAGAAACCAAAACAATATTTTATAGAATTTCATATAGACCAATAAACAATATACTGGACATTCCCTTTATTAAAAAAGGCATAGAATGGAGATACGTTAAGAAAAACATGATATCCTACCTCAAAAAAGAGATATTTACTTTTGTGATATACATAAATTCTATTCCTACTCTGATTTTTTATCATGTTCTACTATATCATATATATGTTTCTACTATTTCTTGTACCAATTATATTCGTACTAAATTCATTTCACTAACAACATCACAACATGATGAAGTTCAATATAACATTCCAAGTAATGCCTCAAATGGTTCCATATATATATTAGAATGAAAAATGTTATTATTGTAAAATTCAGATAATGAATTATATTTATGCCAACATTCCTAATATTATAAAGAGAAATATTGAATCACACCCTCCAATTTTTGAATCATTCTCTCTGAATTTCCATCATATTGAGGATGAAATACTATAATGAAATTAAATCTAGTGACCAAATAATTAAATTCCTTTTCAAATAATTAGAGTAAATTTGGGATCATGATAAAATATAATATAGAGAGGGAGTCCATGTAATCTAACGGTCTCTTTAAGATAAATTATGCCAAGTTTATACAAATACATAGTATCTATAATAGGAAAAAAAATGAACACACTTTGTCGATTTTTTAATACTGACACAAATAAAATTATTACCTCAATTTTTATTTGGTTACCCCACCAAAAATTACATATATATATTCTCCAATTACATTAAAGCATTTCAAATTGATGAATCATCACCTTGGTATTTTCCACTTATTTTTATCCAGTTAGAATTTAAAATATTTCATGGTAAAATATTTAATATATTTCTCCATTCCTTCCCACCAATAATATTATCAAAGATCATTGTAAATCTCAGTACTACCAAGATGAATGGAAAATAGAGAGATATAAGATTCTCAGAAAAATTACTTCTTTAATTGGGAATCACTCAGAACAGATAAACTCTTTCCTAATCGGATAACACCTTCTTTATAAACACTAAATATTGGAAACTTAACCTTCCTGTTCAATTCTAATATTTCATTCAAACCATGAGCTTCCTTCTGAGCCTCTCTAATTCTTTCTAACAAATATGACTGTACAGATAGATGATATGAAACAAACTATGTTTATGAATACACAATTTGTAAGGAAATATTAACTAAATCATTAACCAAATTATCATGTTCTTAGAAAAATAAGGTTAATAATGTATTATCTTTCAAACTTTAGGAATAATCTATATTTTTTAATTTTCATATATTATAGTGAATGATGAAATGATAATACTTTATAAGTTTAAACCATATTTTATGCATCAGGTTCAATTATTTTCATGTTATTGTATACTTTAAGTTTTTTTCTAGTATAAATTTCACATTTTACCCTTTATAAAATATGAATCAAAATTTTTAAAGAAAAACTGACGATTAAATTCTCAACGTCATGCATTGGGAAATTTTCTCATGATGTTTCAATTATAATTAATAATATGAAATTACCTGATAATATTTCATTAATACACAACCAATTCCTTTCAAATAATAATCAATATAAGTAATAAATTCATTATTTCTTTTTGGTAAGGCTAATATTAGTGCATTAACCAATATTCATTTCACTTCCTGGAAAAATTCATCACATTTATTTATCTTTATGAATTTAACTCCTTTTTAGGGTTGTCTTAGTTAGTGGGCTCAATAATAGAGAAATGTTTTCAAAAAAACATTGGTGGTAACCAAATAATCAAAGAAAGCAACGAATCTCAGTGAAATTTTTTATTCTTTTCCATTCTTCCACTACTTTTGTTTTATAATGATAAATAGTTGTGACTTTTTAAGTAAAAATATACCAAAGGAATTTAATCTTTTACATCCAAAATTCATTTTTACTGAATTATACATACAACTTATTTTATTTTAAATTATACAAAACAATCCTTTTGTGTTTCTCATGTTACTCGTAATTTTTCAAGTAAATCATATTGTTTTTAATGAAAACTGGAAAAAAATAACCAATTACTCTAGGAAATATATATTCATAAAATCTGTAAATATAATGGGTTCATTTGTTAACCTGAAATACATAGCCAAAAAATCAAAAAGAAAAAACCTACTATCAAATGTTTTTCATGGAATGTCTTCCTAATTTACCTTTAGTTGATGATAATTATACTAGAGATCATCCTTTGAAGAATGTTGAGTTCCATGGAGCTGATCAAACAAACCATTTTTTAAGGAAACAAATATTTGTTCTTAACACAGATTTTATTGAGTTCTCTATAGTCAATAAAAATACTCATAGAGATATCTTTATTTTTAATAAACAAAATAGGATCACCTCCATGAGAAGTTATAGGGTGGTTGTATACCTTATCAATCAACTCATGTAACTTATTATTCATTTCTAACAACTTAATTTAATCTATTGACATGGGGGTTATAAAATTGGATTATCATAAACCACTATGTCAGATTCAAATTCAACCTCTCAATCATGAATAAAACTTGTCAAATAGTCAGGAAATATATCCATATATTAATTTACTACCAAAACATCACTAATTTGAATATTTTATTTCCTTTCAGAAATATATAAAAGAAAAATTTAAATAACATCTTTAACTAGTTCCTCATCTTTTTGATATGTTATCAAAGATACAAACTCAATCATATAAACAAATGTAAACTCATTATGAATATTGAATATTAATTATTTTGGTAAATCATCTAATTTATCATGATAAACTAAAACCTAATCCATAACCAAAAAATATCAAACTCTATAATGGGAAAGTCAAAAATATTTTTAAGAAAACCAATTACATGGATGACAATAGGAAGATTCCTAAAAATTATTGTTTCATTTACACTACTCTTATGAGTTTTTACCAAGAGTTATCAATTAATTTTTTGATATGGTATTTCTATTTTACATGGAAATTACTTATATATAAAGTAATATATGGATCATGAATAAAATAAGACACTGAAATATTTTGAATATACAAGAAATCTACCGGAAAACACTTCATTTGATGTAACTACATATTTTTTAGTTATAAAAAAATATTTTACCACAGCCTTCAACTTTTGGTCTTCATAATTCTCACACCTATTAACTAAATTTTGACATTTATTAGCATAATAACCTAAATCATTTCAATTTAAACATCTCACTATCAATTGAATATCTATTTTGACATTACAAGTATAATTATAACTATAACGACCCATACTTTACATACAATGTTATTACATCAGAATTGAATCACACTTATTACAACATATAACAAAAGTAGGAAAGGACCATATAGGTAAAGTGTCTTTAGAAACTGGGAAACATAAACAACTAGTTCATAAAGCATCTACAATGTTTCCCATTTATTTCATCATATCCATAGTTCATTTTGGCATATCTTACTTAATAACCTTCTTCCTGACCTGGGGGAAGAAAACATATAAAAGGGTGGGCTCAAATTCTCAGTAAGGGTAAACAAAAGAAATATCAATCACATCATATTCATAAAAACATACCATTTTGGAAATCTTACCCTGCAAAAGAGATCATAATTTCATAACATGGGATAAATCATGGTAGTGAAATGTAATCAAAATAATAATAACTTAAAACATGAATATTTTTGGCATACACACATAATCATAGAGAATCATTTCTTTTTAGTCAAGACGCATTGCCAAGACTATCTTAGTGGACAAAGTCCATTTCTGAATCGAGTTCATTCCTCGTTTCAGTCCAGTTTCACTGAACCGGTATAACTTGTCATTGCATCCATGTCTATCTCATGAGATATAAATCTTTACCCAATGCATTGGAGCGAGATATAGGTCCCACCCATCTCATAATGATACCATTTTTATGTGTGCCACAAAATCATAAATCATACATCATTGCATAAACCATGTAATAAAAATGGGATTCTTAAACATCATGACATCATAAAACAATTCATATAAGATAAAGGAATTCATAAAAATAATTCCATCACAACATAATCAAATCAATGTAATAACAGGGATAGAAACAGAACCCTATATTATCTTAGATATAAAATAATTTTGATAAAACCCTTGAACTCCATTCTTGAAAAAAATATCTTTTCTACTTCAACAAAATTTTCCTTACATAACATGTCATACAATTTTAAACTAAAATAAGTTGATTAAAAATTAACTTGATAACTTGTAAAGGAAGCTTCTTGGAAATAATGTTTTAAAAATCCATTCATTCCGTATAAGTTAAAAAAAATTTGGCCAAAAAAGTCAAAAAGTACCACGTATGAAAAATGAAAAAAGATTAATTTCATATAATTTACTAAAAACTCACCAAAGGGTAAAATTGGATATAAACAATTGTAGAAGGATATAAATATTACATATTAAGGAAACATTGATGTGTATGATAAATATTCCCTAGTAAATTCTAAATTATAAAAAATTTCGGATAAAAATGAGATTGCAAGATTTTCCCTTACCTTAGGTCCGATTTTCTTTGTAAGTGTTTTAACCTCCTTTATAATGATTTAAATAATGTCGTTGACTTATTCCATAATAATAATCATTGTTATGATATCATATATTGTCATTTTCTTAGTAATATTTTACTACTACTTGTTATTCGGGTGTTTATTACTTTTTGTTCTTATGCATGTTTTGTCGAATAAATTCTTATTCTTCTTTTTAGGTTATAGATACCTCATTTCTAGAATTGTATTAGTGTAATATATATCATATTTATTCACTCAATTCATTTATCCAATCATTATGCAATTAAAATCATGTAGAACGAGTCGCATCACATCGTGGAGACGGTATTTCGTACGTACGCACGAGCAATGATATCGTTCCCATGATCATGGAATTATATCGGAGTGTATGTATACTATTTCATAATCAATATAACTTTACAATAATCATATATATTCATTCTTTACACCATTATACCCATCCAAGTATGGTGGTGGTGGAAAATAGATTACACCACGTCGTGGAGATGGTATTTCGTACGTACGTATGCGCGGTGATTTTGTTTTTCGTAGGATGGATAGATGGTGAAATAGTGTTGTTTCATACTCATAATAACATATAAGTATATGAGTGATACTGATGTTATAAATTCATAATGAAACAACTAAATAAGAAGAAGTGGAAGAAGAAATAAAGTTGAAAGAATCGGTAACAGACATTAACTCTTCTTTGAAGTGCTTCTTTGAGACCTCCTTTTAGGGTACTAAAATTGGTCTTTGAAGAAGACCAGGACCTCTAGGATGTTTCTAGGGAAGTGGAGAGGAGAAATTTCCAGGGGATGGACAAGCTTTAAGGCTCAAAGTTGTAGAGACCCGAAGCTTGATGTACATTGACATTACATTACATTTACGGAATACTTAGTACATAACAAACACACACACACAAGGATCATAATAGTTTAGTGTCTTTGGATACTCGGAATACAATCTTCTAATCCTGGTGAAAGATCTTCAACATCTCCCATAAAGATCATATTTTTTTATACGTAAAACCTTTCTTTATATCCTGGGGAAAAGAAAACATAAAAGTGTGAGCACAAATGCTCAGTAAGGGTAAACAAAAGAAATATCAATCACATCATATATATAATCACATAACTTTTGGAAATCTTAACCTGTAAAAGAGATCATAATTTCATAACATGGGATAACTCATGGCAGTGAAATGTAATCACAAAAATCATAACTTAAAACATTAAACATTGTGTCATACACACATAATCATAGAGAATCATTTCTTATTAGTCAAGACTCATTGCCAAGACTATCTTAGTGGAAAAAGTCCCTTTCTGAACCGAGTCACCCTCGTTTCAGTCCTGTTTCACTGAACCGGTATAACCTACCATTCCAGTCATGTCTATCTCATGAGATATAAAATCTTTACCCAATGCATTGGAGGGAGATATAGGTCCCACCCATCTCATAATGAAACCATTCTTATTTGTGCCACAAAATCATAAATCATACATCATTGCATAACCCATGTAATAAAAATGGGAATCTTAAACATCGTGACATCATCAAACAATTCATATAAGATAAAGTAATTCATAAAAATATTTCCATCACAACATAATCAAATCCATGAAATAATAGGGATATAAATAGAACCCATTATTATCTTAGATGGAAAATAATTTTGATAAAACACTTGAACTCCATTCTTGAGGAAAATATCCATTCTACTTCAAAAAAATTTTTCTTTCTTAACATGTCATACAACATTAAACTAAAATAAGTTGATTCAAAATAAACTTGAAAACTTGTAAAGGAAGCTTCTTGGAAATAATGTTTTAAAAATCCATTCATGCCGTATAAGTTAAAAAGAACATTCTTCTCGTACTTTTGTCGGAAAAGTCAAAAAAGTACCTCGTACGGAAAATGACAAAAGATTCCTTCCATATCTTTTACTAAAAACTCACTGAAAGGTAAAATTGGATATAAACTATTGTAGAAGGATATAAATATTACATATTGAGGAAACATGGATGTGGATGATAAAATACACCCCAGTAAATGCCAAAGTATAAACAATCTTGGATAAAAATGAGATTGTGATAATTCCCTTACCTTAGGTCTGATTTGCTTTGTAAGTGTCCGAACCTCCTGTATAATGATTTAAATAATGTCAATGACTTATTACAGAATCATATTAATTGTTATTAAATCATATATGGTTCACTTATGACTTTATATTACATGTTCTTCTGTAAATTCATGTTAAAGTTGCGTTTTGGGAAAAATTGTCTCATTTGTCGTTCGTGTTTTAACTTGTAATTATTCATATGATTACATATATTATTATTAATTAATTATAGAATATAAACCATGATTTATATATAATACATATTCAGAATACACATATATATAATGGATCGATAAATGGAATGAAATACACCGTTCATGGAGACGGTAGGTTGTACGTACGCATGAACGCTGTTTTCTTTTCGTTGTTGAATTGAGTGGAATTGAGTAGATGACATACATATATATACACATAAATCCAGTAGCTTTATAATGTCATATATTTAATTATTATTGCTTATATATACCTTATAATCATTCTTAAATGGTTAACATGGAGAATGAATCTCATCGCGTCGTGGAGACGGTAGTCCGTACATACGCACGAGCGATGATATCATTTCCATAATTATTGAATTGAATTGGAGTGGATGATACAATATATCAGAATAAATATGATGTTATAGTAACTATTTATAGTTATTCTTTACACCATTATAACCATCCATGTAAGGTGGTGGTGGAAATTAGATTACACCACGGCGTGGAGACGGTATTCCGTACGTACGCAGGCGCGGTGATTTCTTTTTTCGTAGGATGGATAGATGGTGAAATAGGGTTGTTTCATAAATATAATAACATATCAGTATATGAGTGATACTGATGTTATTACTTCATAATTAAACAACCTAGTAAGAAGAAGTGGAAGAAGAAATAAAGATGAAAGAATCGGTAACGGGCATTACCTCTTCTTTGAAGTGCTTCTTTGAGACCTCCTTTTAGGGCACTAAAATGGGTCTTTGAAGAAGACCAGAACCTCTAGGATGTTTCTAGGGAAGTGGAGAAGAGAATTTGGCAGGGTTTCTCCGAGCATGAAGGCTCAAAGTTGTGTGAGGAAGAGAGGGATGAGGTGCCCTTTTATAAGGGAGGAGAGGGGCTCCTTTGGAAAAACTAAAAATATTATTTTATTATAAAGTCAAGCTCGGTTATAAATAGCTCCAAATTGATTTATTTCGAGGCTAAGGTGGGGATGGGTCGAAATCCTCTCATAAAATATAATTTATACAAGTTTAGGTTCCTATTTTAACCTTATCATTTAGATTTAACATCAAGTTAAATAATTTTACTTTTACTGTGTCTTATTGTGTTCTTACAATATAAGGTTAATAAACTTACTATAAGAAGCCAAACGAACCCCAAATTGTTTATTAGTAATATATATAACCTTATCTAAGTCATTTTTCCGAACCTTAGATTTTTAGGAATAAAATAACAATTAATAATATAATATTTGTTTTAAAAACTATTTTATGTCAATTTTGACACTATTTAGTAATTGATTTTTGTGAAAATCATAAAAGAATGATTAGTTCGAAAAAATGTAATTAAATCAATACTAACATGTCATATTGACCTATAAAATTAGTGGAATTCATAAAAAAGTCTCAAATTATATTTATTTAGGCATTTATAACATCAATTATGTCGATATTTCATTAATAAGATAATTACTGCATCATCGTTGTGTCATAAATAAATAAAATTATTTAATGTCTAAAATTACAAATAAAATACCAATATTTAGGAAATCGTTTTATATTTCTAATGAATATTTATAGTCGAATTTATCTTATGTATAACCCCATATTAAAAATGTTTTAGTAAATAAAATTTGATTTTAACTCTTTTAACCCTTCTTTAAATAAATTAATAATAAATGTCCTAATCTAATCCAATTGGGCCTAAATGGTCATATTTTATTCCTAAGTTTGTTTTTGGTCGAATTACACTTGTCCAATAGAATTAGGACATGTGTTAGGGTAATAATAATATCATTTTTACCCATAATTACCCTATTTACTTTTAACTGTGGTAAAAAAAGTAAATAGTTACTATTCACCAAAAAATTATTTTCATCTCATTGGACCACAATTTTCCTTACTGACATCAACCGTGTCTCTTAGATTTTTGAAATTCCCCTCACAGAAGCGGTAAAAATTAAGTTTTATGAAAAATTCTGTTTTTTTAACTACCACTTAGTGGTTTCACTATTAATCAAAAATTGAAAGTTTTCAGAAAAATACCAAAAATTAGGCTTAAGCTATATTTGATATTATGAACTCAAAAATGATGTCTATTTTACCAAATTCAAAACATATCAGTCGCATTAACTAATTTAAAAATTAATTCCTGCCGTGAAAACAAATAGGGTGTTTTTAAGAGATAATAACTATCAAAAGATTGAAACTTGTTTATAACTGGTTTAAATGTGAAATTACATCCAATGACCATCATTGAATTAAATTGTAAAAATATATTCTAAAAACACTTTAAAACCACTAAAATTAATAATTTATCACTATTAATTATTTCTATTGAAAAAGTTGTTTTTAATTAAAATTTAGTAATTTCCACTATTCATCAAAATATGAAAGTTATCCGAAAATTACGAAAATATCACCAGAAGCTAACTTCGATATTACGAATCCAAAAATGAAGTCCATTTTGAAAAATAAAATTTAAAAAATTTCAAAAATTGGTTATTACTATTCATAACGGCTAGTTTTAATAATATTTTAATAGCATATTGTTGTTTAGTGAAACTCGGTATTGCGTACTACACACGCTATCAAGGAAGGTCGTGATTGCGTGTAATGAAAGACAAGTCAAGGATGTGTGTTGTTCAAGCTCCTTTTTGTGTAGCGTAAAACACAAGACATTAATGAAATTAAAAAGAATATTTTTCATAAAATCTCGGGGTGTTACATTCTACCCCCCTTAAAATGAATTTCGCCCTCGAAATTCGTCGGGGTTATAAATGGTTTACTATTCGAAAGTTTCTTCAATCGAAACCCACATCGCAAAAAAGAATACCAAAACCAATATTAAAAAACAAAAGTATGAAACGTAATGGTTACCCGAATAAACTAATCACTGGGTTTCCACATAGGTGAAAATATGGATATGGAAGAGAAATCTAACCATCATGTTCTGATGGAGAGTAGTAGTGAACATGGATATGGAAAAGCTAGCAATCACAAAGCCATAAATTTGTGTCGATCTAAGGTACCATATGATTCATCAGATATAAGAGCACTAACACAACATTTTTTGTTTTCAAGATCATTTCCCTAAAATTGTTGAAATTGGAATTAGAAGAAATACTTTCGGGATTTCGGTATAGTCTCGTCGTTGGTTGATCTTTGGACAATTTCCACTTAATCTCTTAAAGAAATGAAGTTGAATTTGTCATTCGTGATGTGTTAGAAGATCATGTGATAGAATGATGGGTCATTCAATCTGTCTTAAACAAAAGTTTAGAAAAGTTATCAAAAAATACATAAGTCCATCTATAGTGAGATTAATGATATATGGTTCCTAAAATGGACTTATACTTCATATATCATACTACTTAATATAATAAAACTAGTTTCTACTAAACAGGGGATTCCTTTAGGTCAATGGTAGGGGATAAAGGCCAGTCGCACTTCGGTTGTAGGTTCGATTCCCATGGCCTTGTCCGACGCGATGGGCTGTCGCCCATCCTGCAGGTTGTCCTTTTTCTAAAACTATATTACTATAACGTCCCACCAATCATATCAAAAAACAAACAATACTAACTTATGTCCAACATAATCCATTCTAATCTTTAGGCTTATCCATAATACTGCAGTCCACTCTCAGAGATTTAATACCATCGTTGATCCCCATATATCATAAGATATATCTTGTTGGTCACATTCCGAACATTCAAAGGCCTTAATCTTGTACTCTCTTAAATACCCATTGAACCTTATTGAAAACATGAGTTCTGTTAAAAGTTAACTCTTTCCACATACCAAAATCCTCAAAATTCTATATATTCAAACCATGATATCCCTTAGTCCTTATATCAATCATGAGCTCATGAATATTGCCAAACATTTCATTTTCACCTTATCCCTTCATTATGCGCATATCATCTACTTTCCAAAATATTTGAATCACTTTTCATGGTTATCGGTACCTTAAACTTATTGAAAACCACAATAGACCAATACATAAATATTTCAATACACCATAAAAAGTACCTTAACAACATTATTCTTGAATACCAATACATAAACACTTCAGTCCATCCACTTCAATTATTGTCCTGGAATAAGTCCTTCCTTGATTTAGAAGTAACTTTTTAGGTATGGGCATTGAGTTGGGTAATGTCCATGTTCTCCGCAAATAAGAAATTGAACTCCATAACAGTATGTCACTCTATGACCCTTTTCTCCACACAGATAACATCGGTCCATCCATTTGAGGTATTCCTCAAGGTTCCTCTTCCCTTATTTATAAATCTCAATCTTCCTTTCTTTATGATCCTCAACATGTGAACATGAATAATAGTGTATCTTCCTCTTCTTTGATGAATGTGGAATACCACTAAATATCACCTTGTTAATCATATATCGCGATGACTGATTCTTCATAATCACAATATCTTTCTCTCTAGGAATTACACAATTTTGTTGCTCATAGTCACCAATTTGTCCATTGGATTCAATGTTAACCAAATTCCTTCTAGTTCCCTCCATTAACTAAAACACAAAAAGAATCTTGTGAGAGGAAAAAATAATGCTAGGGAAAACAATATAGTAAAGGGGGAGTACCCTTAATATCTAACATCTTAGGTTAAATTCTATGATTGCTACCATAGTTCTAGGACTATATCCTATACGTATACTTATACTTAGGGGCATCCCTAGACATACCTTAGAAATATCTCTAGGGATCTCACTAACGTTTTCGCATCCTAGTTTCCAAAGGTTGACTAAACCTTTCCTCTGATACCAACTGTAGAGTCCCGAAGCTTGACGTACATTGACATTACATTACATTTACGGAATACTTAGTACATAACAAAAACACACACACAAGGATCGTAATAGTTTAGTATCTTTGGAAAGTTGGAATATAATATTCTAATCCTGGTGAAAGATCTTCAACATCTCCCATAAATATCTTCTTTTTTTACACCTAAAACCTTTCTTTATATCCTGGGGAAGATAAAACATAAAAGGGGGTGATCAAATGCTCAGTAAGGGTAAACAAAATAAATATCAATCACATCATATACATAAGCACATAACTTTTGGAAATCTTAACCTGTAAAAGAGATCATAATTTCATAACCTGGGATAACTCATATTAGTGAAATTTAATCACAATAATCATAACATAAAACATTAAACATTGTTTCATACACACATAATCATAGAGAATCATTTCTTATTAGTCAAGACTCATTTCCAAGACTATCTTAGTGGACAAAGTCCCTTTCTGAACCGAGTCACCCTTGTTTCAGTCCTGTTTCACTGAACCGGTATAACATACCATTCTAGTCATGTCTATCTCATGAGATATAAAATCTTTACCCAATGCATTGGAGGGAGATATAGGTCCCACCCATCTCATAATGAAACCATTCTTATTTTTGCCACAAAATCATAAATCATACATCATTGCATAACCCATGTAATAAAAAGGGGAATCTTAAACATCGTGACATCATCAAACAATTCATATAAGATAAAGGAATTCATAAAAATATTTCCATCACAACATAATCAAATCCATGTAATAATAGGGATAGAAACATAACCCATTATTATCTTAGATGGAAAATAATTTTGATAAAACACTTGAACTCCATTTTTGAGGAAAATATCCTTTCTACTTCAAAAACATTTTCCTTTCAAAACATTTCATACAACTTTAAACTAAAAGAAGTTGATTAAAAATAAACTTGAAAACATGTAAAAGAAGATACTTGGAAATAATGTTTTAAAAATACATTCATGCCGTATAAGTTAAAAAGAACATTCTTCTTATACTTTTGTCGGAAAAGTCAAAAAGTACCTCGTACGGAAAACGACAAAAGATTCCTTTCATATCTTTTACTAAAAACTAACCAAAAGTTAAAATTGGATATAAACTATTTTAGAAGGATATAAAGATTACATATTGAGGAAACATGGATGTGGATGATAAAATACACCCCAGTAAATGCCAAAGTATAAACAATCTCGGATAAAAATGAGATTGTGATAATTCCCTTACCTTAGGTCCAATTTGCTTTGTAAGTGTCCGAACCTCCTGTATAATGATTTAAGTAATGTCATTGACTTATTACAGAATCATATTCATTGTTATTATATCATAAATGGTTCACTTATGGCTTTATATTACCCGTTCTTTTGTAAATTCATGATAAAGTAGCGTTTTGGGTAAAATCGTCTCATTTGTCATTCGTGTTTTAACTTGTAATTATTCATATGATTACTTAGATCATTATTACTTAATTATAGAATATAAAACATGATTTATATATAATATATATTCAGAATATACATATATTTAATGGATAGATAAATGGAAATAAATACACCGTTCATGGAGACGGTAGGCCGTACGTATGCATGAACGCTATTTTCTTTTCGTTATTGAATTGAGTGGAATTAAGTAGATGACATAAATATATATACACATAAATCCAGTAGCTTTATAATGTCATATATTTCATTATTATTGCTTATATATACTTTATAATCATTCTTAAATGGTTAACATGGAGAATGAATCTCATCGCGTCGTGGAGACGGTAGTTCGTACGTACACACGAGCGATGATATCATTTCAATAATTATTGAATTGAATTGTAGTGGATGATACAATATATCAGAATCAATATGATGTTATAATAACTATTTATAGTTATTATTTACACCATTATAACCATCCATGTAAGGTGGTGGTGGAAATTAGATTACACCACGGCGTGGAGACGGTATTCCGTACGTACGCACGCGCGGTGATTTCTTTTTTCGTAGGATGGATAGATGGTGAAATAGGGTTGGTTCATACTTATAATAACATATCAGTATATGAGTTATACTGATGTTATTACTTCATAATGAAACAACCTAATAAGAAGAAGTGGAAGAAGAAATAAAGATAAAAGAATCGGTAACAGACATTACCTCTTCTTTGAAGTGCTTCTTTGAGACCTCCTTTTAGGGCACTAAAATGGGTCTTTGAAGAAGACCAGAACCTATAGGATGTTTCAAGGGAAGTGGAGAAGAGAATTTGTCAGGGGTTTTCCGAGCTTGAAGGCTCAATGTTGTGTGAGGAAGAGAGGGAGGAGGTGCCCTTTTATAAGGGAGGAGAGGGGCTCCTTTGGAAAAACTAAAAATATTATTTTATTATAAAGTCAATCTCGGTTTTAAATAGCTCCAAATTGATTTATTTCGAGGCTAAGGTGGGGATGGGTCTAAATACTCTCATCAAATAGAATTTAGACAAGTTTAGGTTCCTATTTTAACCTTATCATTTAGATTTAACATTAAGTTAGATAATTTTACTTTTACCGTGTCTTCTTGTGTTCTTACACTATAAGGATAATAAACTTTCTATAAGAAGCCAAACGAACCCCAAATTGTTTATTATTAATATATATAACCTTATATAAGTCATTTGGCCGAACCTTATAATTTTAGGAATAAAATAACAATTAATAATATAATATTTGTTTTAAAAACTATTTTATGTCAATTTTGACACTATTTAGTAATTGATTTTTGTGAATATCATAACAGAATAATTAGTTCGTAATAAGTTAATTAAATCAATACTAACATGTTATATTAACCTATAAAATTAGTGTAATTCATAAAAAGTATCAAATTATATTTATTTGGGCATTTATAACATCAATTATGTCAATATTTCATTAATAAGATAATTACCGCATCATCGTTGTGTCATAAATAAATAAAATTATTTAATGTATAAAATTACAAATAAAATACAATTATGTAGTAAATAGTTTTAGCTTTTAATGAATATTTATAGTCTAATTTAGCTTATGTATAACCCCATATTAAAAATGTTTTAGTAAATAAACATTGATTTTAACTCTTTTAACCCTTCTTTAAATAAATTAATAATAAATGTCCTAATCTAATCCATGTGGGCCTAAATGGTCATATGTTATTCCTATGTTTGTTTTTGGTCAAATTACACTTTTCCAATAGAATTAGGACATGTTTTAGGGTAATAATAATATCATTTCTACCCTTAATTACCCTATTTACTTTTAACTGTGGTAAAAAAAAGTAAAAAGTTACTATTCACCAAAAAATTATTTTCAACTCATTGAACTACATTTTACTTACTGACATCAACTGTGTCTCTCGAATTTTTGAAATTCCACACACAGAAGTGGTAAAATTAAGTTTTATGAACAATTCAGTTTTCTTAACTACCACTTAGTGGTTTCACTATTCATCAAAAATTGAATGTTTTCAGAGAAATACCAAAAATTAGGCCTAAGCTATATTTGATATTATGAACTCAAAAATGATGTCTTTTTTACCAAATTCAAAACATATCAGTTGCATTAAATAATTTAAAAATTAATTCCTGTCGTCAAAACAAATAGCGTGTTTTTAAGAGATAATAACTATCAAAAGATTTAAATTTGTTTATAACTGGTTTAAATGTGAAATTACATCCAATGACCATCATTGTATTAAATTGTAAAAATATATTCTAAATATACTTTAAAACCACTAAAATTAGTAATTTATCACAATTAATTATTTCGATTGAAAAAGTTGTTTTTAATTAAAATTTAGTAATTTCCACTATTAATCAAAATATGAAAGTTATCCTAAAATTACCAAAATATCACCCTAAGATAACTTTGATATTACGAATCCAAAAATGAAGTCCATTTTGAAAAATAAAATTTACAAAATTTCAAAAAGTGGTTATTACTATTCATAACGGCTAGTTTTAATAATATTTTAATAGCATATCGTTGTTTAGTGAAACTCAGTATTGCGTACTACACACGCTATAAAGGAAGGTCGCGATTGCGTGTAATGAAAGGCAAGTCAAGGATGTCTGTTGTGCAAGCTCCTTTTGGTGTAGCGTACAACACAAGACATTAATGAAATTAAAAAGAATATTTTTCATAAAATCTCGGGGTGTTACATTCTACCCCCCTTAAAATGAATTTCTCCCTCGAAATTCGTCGGGGTTATAAATGGTTTACTATTCGAAAGTTTCTTCAATCAAAACCCACATCGCAAAAAAGAATACCAAAACCAATCTTTCAAAACAAAAGTATGAAACGTAACGTTTACCCTAATAAACTAATCACTGGGTTTCCACATAGGTGAAAATATGGATATGGAAGAGAAATCTAACCATCATGTTCTGATGGAGAGTGGTAGAGAACATGGCTATGGAAAAGCTAGCAATCACAAAGTCATAAATTTGTGTCAATCAAAGGTACCATATGATTCATCAGATATAAGAGCACTAAGACAACATTTTTGGTTTTCAAGATCATTTCCCTAAAATTGATGAAATTGGAATTAGAAGAAATACTTTCGTGATTTCAGTATAGTCTCACTGTTGGTTGTTCTTTCGACAATTTCCACTTCATATCTTAAAGAAATGAAGTTGAATTTGTCATTCGTGATGTGTTAGCAGATCATGTGATAGAATGATGGTTCATTCAATCTGTTTTAAATAAAAGGTTGGAAAAGTTATCAAAAAATACATAAGTCTATCTGTAGTGAGATTAATGATATTGGTTCTTAAAATGGACTTATACTTCATATATCATACTACTTAATATAATAAAACTAGTTTCTACTAAACAGGGGCTTTCTGTAGGTCAGTGGTAGGCGATAACGGTCAGTCGCACTTCGGTTTTGGGTTCGATTCCCACGACCTTGTCCGACGCGATGGGCTGTCGCCCGTCCTGCAGGTTGTCCTTTTTCTAAAACTATATTACTATAACATCCCACCAATAATATCGAAAAACAAACAATACTAACTTATGTCCAACATAATCCATTCCGATCATTAGGCTTATCCATAATAATGCAGTCCACTCTCAGAGATTTAATACAATCATTGATCCCCATATATCATAAGATATATCTTGTTGGTCACATTCCAAACATTAAAAGGCCTTAATCTTGTTCTCTCTTGAATGCCCATTGAACCTTATTGAAAACATGAGTGCTGTTAAAAGTTAACTCTTTCCACATACCAAAATCCTTAAAATTCTGTATACTCAAAACATGATATCCCTTAGTCCTTATATCAATAATGAGCTCATGAATACTGTCAAACATTTCATTTTCACCTTATCCCTTCATTATGCGCATATAATCTACTTTCCAAAATATTTGAATCACTTTTCATGGTTACTGGTACCTTAAAATTATTTAAAACCACAATAGACCAATACATAAATATTTCAATACAACATAAAAGTACCTTAACAACATTATTCTTGAATACCAATACATAAACACTTCAGTCCATCCACATCAATGATTGTCCTGGAATAAGTCCTTCCTTGATTTAGAAGTAACTTATTAGGTCAGGGCATTGAGTTGGGTAATGCCCATGTTCTCCGCAAATAAGACATTGAACTCCATAACAGTATGTCACTCTATGACCCTTTTCTCCACACAGATAACATCGGTCCCTCCATTTGAGGTATTCCTCAAGGTTCTTCTTCCCTTCTTTAGAAATCTCAATATTCCTTTCTTTATTCTCCTCAACATGTGAACATGAATAATAGTTTATCTTCCTCTTCTTTGATGAATTAGGAATACCACTAAATATCACCTTGTTAATCATATATCGCGATGACTGATTCTTCATAATCATAATATCTTTCTCTCTAGGAATTACACAATTTTGTTGCTCATAGTCACCAATTTGTCCATTGGATTCAATGTTAACCAAATTCCTTTTGGTTCCCTCCATTAAATAAAACACAAAAAGAATCTTGTGAGAGGAAAAAATAATGCTAGGGAAAACAACATAGTAAAGGGGGAGTGCCCTTAATATCTAAAATCTTAGGTTAAATTCTAAGATTGTTACCATAGTTCTAGGACTATATCCTATATGTATACTTATACTTAGGGGCATCCCGAGACATACCTTAGAATTATCTATAGGGATCTCACTAACGTTTTCGCATCCTAGTTTCCAAAGTTGACTAAACCTTTCCTCTGATACCAATTGTAGAGACCCGAAGCTTGACGTACATTGAAATTACATTACATTTACGGAATACTTAGTACATAACACAAACACACACACAAGGATCGTAATAGTTTAGTGTCTTTGGAAACTCGGAATATAATCTTCTAATCCTGGTGAAAGATCTTCAACATCTCCCATAAAGATCTTCTTTTTTTATACCTAAAGCCTTTCTTTATATCCTGGGGAAAAGAAAACATAATAGGGTGATCTCAAATACTTAGTAAGGGTAAAAAAAAGAAATATCAATCACATTATATACATAAGCACATAACTTTTGGAAATCTTAACCTATAAAAGATATCATAATTTCATAACCTGGGATAACTCATGGCAGTGAAATGTAATCACAATAATCATAACTTAAAACATTAAACATTTTGGCATACACACATAATCATAGAGAATCATTTCTTATTAGTCAAGACTCATTGCCAAGACTATCTTAGTGGACAAAGTCCCTTTCTGAACCGAGTCACGCTCGTTTCAGTCCTGTTTCACTGAACCGGTATAACCTACCATTCCAGTCATGTCTATCTCATGAGATATAAAATCTTTACCCAATGCATTGGAGGGAGATATAGGTCCCACCCATCTCATAATGAAACCATTCTTATTTGTGCCACAAAATCATAAATCATACATCATTGCATAACCCATGAAATAAATATGGGAATCTTAAACATCGTGACATCATCAAACAATTCATATAAGATAAAGGAATTCATAAAAATATTTCTATCACAACATAATCAAATCCATGTTATAATAGGAATAGAAAAAGATCCCATTATTATCTTAGATGGAAAATAATTTTGATAAAACACTTGAACTCCATTTTTGAGGAAAATATCCTTTCTACTTCAAAAACATTTTCATTTCTTAACATGTCATACAACATTAAACTAAAAGAAGTTGATTAAAAATAAAGTTGAAAACTCGTAAAGGTAGCTTCTTGTAAATAATGTTTTAAAAATCCATTCATGCCGTATATGTTAAAAAGAACATTCTTCTCGTACTTTTATCGGAAAAGTCAAAAAGTACCTCGTACGGAAAATGAAAAAAGATTACATTCATATCTTTTACTAAAAACACACCGAATGGTAAAATTGGATATAAAATATTGTAGAAGGATATAAAGATTACATATTGAGGAAACATGGATGTGGATGATAAAATACACCCCAGTAAATGCCAAAGTATAAACAATCTCGGATAAAAATGAGATTGTGATAATTCCATTACCTTAGGTCTGATTTGCTCTGTAAATGTCTGAACCTCCTGTATAATGATTTAGATAATGTCATTGACTTATTAAAGAATCATATTAATTGTTATTATATCATATATGGTTCAATTATGACTTTATATTACCCGTTCTTTGGTAAATTCATGTTAAAGTAGTGTTTTGGGTAAAATCGTCTCATTTGTCGTTCGTGTTTTAACTTGTAATTATTCATATAATTACTTAGATAACTATTACTTAATTATAGAATATAAAACATGATTTATATATAATATATATTCAGAATATACATATATATAATGGATCGATAAATGGAAAGAAATACACCGTTCATGGAGACGATAGGCCGTACGTACGCATGAACGCTGTTTTCATTTCGTTATTGAATTGAGTGGAATAAAGTAGATGACATAAATATATATACACATAAATCCAGTAGATTTATAATGTCATATATTTCATTATTATTGCTTATATATACTTTATAATCATTCTTAAATGGTTAACATGGAGAATGAATCTCATCGTGTCGTGGAGACGGTAGTCCGTACGTACGCACGAGCGATGATATCATTTCCATAATTATTGAATTGAATTGGAGTGGATGATACAATATATCAGAATCAATATTATTTTATAATAACTATGTATAGTTATTCTTTACACCATTATAACCATCCATGTAAGGTGGTGGTGGAAATTAGATTACACCACAGCATGGAGACAGTATTCCGTACGTACGCACGCGCGGTGATTTCTTTTTTCATAGGATGGATAGATGGTGAAATAGGGTTGTTTCATACTTATAATAACATATCAGTATATGAGTGATACTGATGTTATTACTTCATAAGGAAACAACCTAAGAAGAATAAGTGGAAGAAGAAATAAAGATGAAAGAATCGGAAATAGACATTACCTCTTCTTTGAACTGCTTCTTTGAGACCTCCTTTTAGGGCACTAAAATGGGTCTTTGAAGAAGACCAGAACCTATAGGATGTTTCTAGGGAAGTGGAGAAGATAATTTTGCAGGGGTTGGCCAAGCATGAAGGCTCAAAGTTGTGTGAGGAAGAGAGGGAGGAGGTTCCCTTTTATAAGGGAGGAGAGGGGCTCCTTTGGAAAAACTAAAAATATTATTTTATTATAAAGTCAAGCTCGGTTTTAAATAACTCCAAATTGATTTATTTCGAAGCTAAGGTGGGGATGGGTCGAAATCATCTAATCCAAAACAATTTAGACAATATTAGGTTCTTATTTTAACCTTATCATTTAGATTTAACATTAAGTTAAATAATTTTACTTTTACTGTGTCTTCTTGTGTTCTTACACTATAAGGTTAATAAACTTACTATAAGAAGCCAAAAGAACCAAAAATTGTTTATTATTAATATATATAACCTTATATAAGTCATTTGGACGAACCTTAGATTTTTAGGAATAAAATAACAATTAATAATATAATATTTGTTTTAAAAACTATTTTATGTCAATTTTGACACTATTTAGTAATTGATTTATGTAAAAATCATAACAGAATTATTAGTTCGAAAAAAGTTAATTAAATCAATACTAACATGTCATATTAACCTATAAAATTAGTTGAATGCATAAAAAGTCTTAAATTATATTTATTTGGTCATTTATAACATCAATTATATCAATCTTTCATTAATAAGATAATTACTGCATCATCGTTGTGTCATAAATAAATAAAACTATTTAATGTCTAAAAATTACAAATAAAATACCATTATGTAGGAAATAGTTTAATATTTCTAATTAATATTTATAGTCGAATTTATCTTATGTATAACCCCATATTAAAAATGTTTTAGTAAATAAACATTGATTTTAACTTTTTTAACCCTTCCTTAAATAAATTAATTATAAATGTCCTAATCTAATCCAAGTGGGCCTAAATGGTCATATTTTATTCCTAAGTTTGTTTTTGGTCGCATTACACTTGTCCAATATAATTAGGACATGTGTTAGGTTAATAATAATATCATTTCTACCCTTAATTACCATATTTACTTTTAGCTGTGGTAAAAAAAGTAAAAAGTTACTATTCACCAAAAAATTATTTTCATCTAATTGAACCACATTTTACTTACTGACATCAACCGTGTCTCTCGGATTTTTGGAATTCCGCTCACAGAAGTGGTAAAATTATGTTTTATGAACCATTCAGTTTTTTTAACTACCACTTAGTGGTTTCACTATTCCTCAAAAATTGAAAGTTTTCAAAAAAAATACCAAAAATTAGGCCTAAGCTATATTTGATATTATGAACTAAAAAAGGATGTCTATTTTACCAAATTCAAAACATATTAGTTCCATTAACTAATTTAAAAATAAATTCCCGTCGTCAAAACAAATAGCGTGTTTTTAAGAGATAATAACTATCAAAAGATTGAAACTTGTTTATAACTGGTTTAAATGTGATATTACATCCAATGACCATCGTTGTATTAAATTGTAAAAATATATTCTAAATATACTTTAAAACCACTAAAATTAATACTTTATCACTATTAATTATTTCGATTGAAAAAGTTGTTTTTAATTAAAATATATTAATTTCCACTATTCATCAAAATATGAAAGTTATCCGAAAATTACCAAAATTTCACCCTAAGCTAACTTTGATATTACGAATCAAAAAATGAAGTCCAATTTGAAAAATAAAATTTACAAAATTTCAAAAAGTGGTTATTACTATTCATAACGGCTAGTTTTAATAATATTTTAATAGCATATCGTTGTTTAGTGAAACTCGGTATTGCGTACTACACACGCTCTCAAGGAAGGTCGTGATTGCGTGTAATGAAAGGCAAGTCAAGGATGCGTGTTGTGCAAGATCCTTTTGGTGTAGCATACAACATAAGCCATTAATGAAATTAAAAAGAATATTTTTCATAAAATCTCGGGGTGTTACAAAAGTGGTGTGAGGAAGAGAGGGAGGAGGTGCCCTTTTATAAAGGAGGAGAGGGGCACCTTTAGAAAAACTAAAAATATTATTTTATTATAAAGACATATTCGGTTTTAAATAGCTCCAAACTGATTTATTTCGAAGATAAGGTGGGGATGGGTCGAAATCCTCTCATCCAATAGAATTTGTCAAGTTTAGTTTACTATTTGAACCTTATCATTTAGATTTAACTTTAAGTTAGATAATTTTTCTTTTACCGAGTCTTTTTGTGTTCTTACACTATAAGGTTAATAAACACACTATAACAAGCCAAACGAACCCCAAGTTTTTTATTATTAATATATATAACCTTATCTAAGTCATTTGGCCGAACCATAGATTTTTATGCATAAAATAACAATTAATAATATAATATTTGTTTTAAAAACTATTTTATGTCAATTTTGACACTATTTGGTAATTGATTTTTGTGAAAATAATAACATAAATATTAGTTCTAAAAAAATTAATTAAATCAATAATAACATGTCATATTAACCTAGAAAATTATTGTAATTCATAAAAAGTTTCAAATTACATTTATTTGGGTATTTATAACATTAATTATTTCAACATTTCATTAATAATATAATTTCTACATCATCATTGTGTCATAAATAAATTAAATTATTTATTGCAGAAAGTTACAAATAAAATACAATTATGTAGGAAATCTCTTTAGCTTTCTAATTATTAATTATAGTCGAATTTATCTTATGTATAACCATATATTAAAAATTATTTACTTATTAAACTTTGATTTTAACTATTTTAACCCTTCTTTAAATAAATTAATAATAAATGTCCTAATCTAATCCATGTGGGCCTAAATGGTCATATGTTATTCCAAAGGTTGTTTTTGGTCGAATTACACTTATCCAAAAGAATTAGGACATGTGTTAGGGTAATAATAATAACATTTTTACTCTTAATTACCCTATTTACTTTTAACCGTGGTAAAAAAAGTAAAAAGATAATATTCACGAAAAATTGTTTTCATCTCATTGAACCACATTTTACTTACTGAAATAAACCATGTTTCTCGGATTTTTGAAATTCTATTCAAAAAAGCGGTAAAATTATGTTTTATGTAAATTTTCATATTCTCCTAGGAGGTGGGTAAAAGACGGTGAAAAGTTCAATAAAATTTTTATATATCTAAAATTATTATAAAATGACTCCAATGAATTGCATTGAACTTATATAGGTATTATGTATCAATTTTGACCTAAAATAAATTTAATTAATATAAATAATTATTTAAATAAAAAATCGGTTTTTAAATAGTAACCCAGTGTTTTCACTATTCATCAAAAATTGAATGTTTCTAGAAAAATACCAAAATTTCACCCTAGGCTAATTTCGATATTATGAATTCAAAAATTAATCCCATTTTGAAAAATAAAAGTTACAAAATTTCAAAAATTGGTTATTACTATTCATAATGGCTAGTTTTAATAATATTTTAATAGCATATCGTTGATTAGTGAAACTCGGTATTGCGTACGACGCAAGCTATCGAGGAAGGCCGTGTTTGCGTGTAAAGCAAGACAAGCTAGTGTTTGTGTAGTGAAAGATTCATTTTATGATTTATATAAAATAAAAACAAAATATTTCTTATAAAAGTCTCGGGTGTTACATTCTACCCCCCTTAAAATGAATTTCGCCCTCGAAATTCTTCACTTGTAACAAACAGAAGAGGATACCTCTCCCTCATCATATCCTCAAGCTCCCATGTAGCTTATTCTAATTGGTGGTTCCTCCATAAAAATTTTACCAAGTGAGTGGTCTTGTTCCGTAAGACTTTTTCACTATGATCAAGAATCTCTAACGGCTGTTCTTCATAAGAAGGATCTTGTTCCAGCGGTACAAATTCCGAGCTGAGTACATGTGAAAGATCTGGTATGTACTTTCTTAGAAGAGATACATGGAACACATCGTGAACTTGAGAGAGATTCGATGGAAGCGCCAATCAGTAAGCTACCTTCCCAACACGATCCAATATTTCGAAAGAACCGATATACCTGGGGCTCAGCTTTCCCTTCTTCCCAAATATAATTACTCTCTTCCAAGGAGATATTCGTAAGAACACTTTATCACCCACTTCAAACTCTAAGTCTTTTCTTCGGTTGTCGGCATAAATTTTTTGTCAACTCTGAGCTGCTCTTATGTGTTGTTGAATAGATCAGATCTTTTCGGCTATCTCATCAACAAGATCAGATCCTAATAGATTTCTTTCCCCAACTTCATCCCAGCAAGTTGGAGCCATGCATTTCTTTTCATAGAGAGGCTCATAAGGATCCATCTAAATACTCGATTGAAAGCTATTATTATAAGAAAATTCCACAAAAGGTAGTTGTTGATCCCAACCACCTTTTAAATCTATAGAGAAAGCTCTCAACATATCTTCTTTAGTTTGAATTGTCCTCTCAGACTGACCGTCTGTCTGAGGATGAAAAGCAGTGCTGAAACTCAACTCTGTATCCAGAGTATGTTGATGACTTTTCCAGAACTTTGAGATAAACCCAGGATCCCAATCAGATATAATAGAAAGTGGTACTCCATGCAATCTTACCACTTCCTTTACATATATACGGGCAAGCTGATCTAGAGTGAAATCCTCTCTAATAGTAATAAAGTGTGCAGACTTTGTAAGACGATCAACTATGACCTAGATAACATTATTGCCTTTGGATGTTTTAGAAAGTCCTGCAACAAAGTCCATAGTTATGTTTTCACATTTCCATTAGGGTATGGGTAATGCTTGTAACATCCCCTTATACTTCTGTCTCTCAGCTTTAACTTACTGACAAACCAAGCATCGAGAGACATATTTAGCAACATCTCTTTTCATGCCATCCCATCGGAAGTAATCTTTCAGGTCCCAATACATCTTCGTGCTTCCAGGATGAATAAAGAATGAAGAACTATGAGCCTCATCCAGCAGCTCCTTCTTTAATTCAGGGATGGGAGGAACACAAACCTGATTCCTAAACATTGTTATCCCATCACAATCAAGATTGAATTCAAGAACATTTCTCACCTTCTTTTGTAACTCTACATCTTCTTTCTGTGCCTCTTTAATCTTAACATGTATAGATGGTTGAACATTCATTTGAGAAAGATACTATTTTTCCACTTTCATTATAATTCGAAGATCCATCCTTTGTAAATCCATAAATATTGTATCTTTTTTCATCCTCATCATGGACAAATTGGCATGGTCTTGTCGACTTAATGCATCTTCCACCTTGTTTGCTTTCCCAGGGTGGTAATGAATTGAGCAGTCGTAATCTTTAATCAGCTCCAACCATCTTCTTTGGCACATACTCATCTCCATTTGTGTGAAAATATACTTTAAACATTTATGATCAGTATAAATGTCACACCTTTCTCCATAAAGATAATGCCTCCAAATTTGAAATGCAAATATTACTACAGCTAACTCCAAATCATGAGTTGGATAATTTTGCTCATGGATTTTCAACTGTCAAGAGGCATAAGCTATCACCATATAATTTTGCATAAGAACACACCCTGATCCCTTATTGGATGCATCACTGTAGATCAAAAACCTTTCTCCACTACAAGGCAGTGTGAGCATAGGTGCACTGGATAACCTTTTTTTAACTCCTTGAAATTCTCTTCACATTCCTCCGTCCAAACAAATTAAATCCTTTCTGAGTCAACTTGGTGAGTGGATTAGATAATCGTGAAAAATATTTCACAAAATGTAGATAGTATCCTGCCAAACCAAGAAAACATCAGATCTCAGTTATGGTTGTTGGTCTCGACCATCTTTTGATAACCTCTGTTTTTGCTGCATCCACAGATATCCCCTCTTTTGAGATCATGTGACCCAAAAATGAAACTTTTTGATGCCAAAATTCACACTTGGTAAATTTGGCATAAATCTTCTCCTTTCTCAGGGTCTTAAATATAATTATCAAGTGATCTTCATGTTCTTCCTTTCTCTTTGAATATACAATAATATCGTCTATAAACACTACCAAAAATTGGTCCTGATAGTCCCTAAAGACTCTATTCATCAGATCCATGAAAATAGCAGGGGCATTAGTAAGTCCAAATGGCATCACTATAAATTCATAGTGTCCATACCATGTACGGAAAGCCGTCTTTGGTATATCCTCCCTTTTGACCCTTAATTGATGATACCCAGAATGAAGATCAATCTTGGAAAAGTATTGAGCTCCGCCTAGTTGGTCAAATAAGTTATCAATGCGCGGGAGAGGATATTTGTTCTTGATAGTGATCATGTTAAGTTCTCGATAATCAATACGGAGTCTCATTGATCCATATTTCTTCTTAACGAACAGAAAAGGTGCTCCCCAAGGTGACGCACTAGGGCGTATGAACCCCTTATCAAGATTATATTGGAGTTTCTTCTTCAATTCCTACAACTCAATTGGATCCATTCTATAAGGTGTCTTTGAAATAGGCAAAGCACCCGATACGAGTTCTATTGAAAACTCTACTTCACGATTTGGTGGAGGACTCAGAAATTCCTCTAGAAAGACATCATCAAACTCCTGTACAATGGGAATATTCTTAATTGTGAGTTTCTCACCAACCAATTGAGATAAACAACCCTCATTTAGTGGAATCAAGACCCATAAGATGGAATAAATCTCCACTGGAAGGTTATGTTCATCCTTGCATCGATAGACGATCATAGATTGATCTGGAATATGAAATGTGACTTCTGTTCTTTGGAAATTGATATGAGATCCATATAGAGAAATCCAATCAATGCCAAGAATCACATAAAATTCCACTATAAGAAGGATCACAAGATTTTTAGGAAGCACATTCCCACAAACTTCAATCAGAGAAGAATTATAAACATTTGATGCGACTGTTGTGCCATTAGGGGTTGTCACAGCTAACTCAACGTATAATTGTTGAGGTAATACGGTGATACCCTAAGAAAATTCTTCAGAAATAAAGGAGTGGGTGGATCCATAATAAAATAAAACATTTTCTACTTTAGAGTGGAAGGTAATTGTACCTTTCACCACTTCGTTATTGTACTTTACATCACTGATAGAAATTGCATGTGACTTTCCTTTGTCTTTAGCCTTAAGAGTTTGTTGATGTCGATCATCATCAACAACCCTTGGATTAGGGCATTGGTTGGCATAATGCCCCATTTCCTTGCACTTGTAACATTGATGTGTAGGAGGTGCACTCTATGTAGCCTTTTCTTTCTTTGCATCACTAGACATCTTCTTCCCATCATTGCGGCATTCAAATGCCCGATGAACTTCCTTTACACATTTGAAACATTTACTTGTCCCTTTAAGACAACTCCCTCCATGTTTCTTTCCACACGTTGAGCATAAGGGAAAACTCATCTTCTTTTTATTGTGCTCTTTAGATTTTCCTTTGAATTCCATTTTCATCTTCTTATCAAACCCATATGACTGATGGGTTACTCAAATCTACATCTAAACTTTGAGAGAACATTGAACGATTTCCTCGTAGCTATTGAAGTCCCTTATGGCTAACGCCCTTCAAAGACTTGATTTTAAGCCACTAAAGAATCGATCGATCTTGTTCTCAGGTTGGAAAATAATACCAGAAGCATACCTTGAAAATCTTATAAAATTTGCTTCATAGGTACCAACAGATTCATCATAATTTTGCTTTAGTTCATGAAACTCTTTCTCCATCTTTTTTCGAAGAATACTAGGGAAGTACTTATTGAAAAATATGTTCTTTAACACGTCCCATTCCATGGACTCAATTTCATCTCTTGACCTCGTATTCCTGATAAAATTCCACCATTTATTAGCATCACCTTCCAAACGATACACTGCTAAGATAAATTTATCATTTTCAGAACATTGAAGAACTGAAAATAGCTTTTCAGTAGTACTGATCCATTGTTCAGCAACTAATGGATTAGTAGACCAGCTGAATGAAGGTGGACACTCTCTCATGAAGGATTCAATAGAATTTTGCTCCTTCCTTTGCTTGTTTAGAAGTCCTATATGATTCATAGCTTGAGAAACTTCTGTGAGCACGGCTACAAGATTTTGTATTCCTGCTCCAATAACGTTTGGTTTCTCAGGGGGACAATCATTGCATTGGTCGTCGCATTCCGCATTAACACGGTTCCTTCAGGTTCTAGCCATTGACAAAAACCAAGAAGAGTAGTGTGAGAAACAGTAATTATTATAGGAAAACCATATAATCAAGAATAAAATTTCAAACTTAAGGTCTTATCCTAGGTTATTCATGGCCATTTCTAAAATACTACAATTATGTTCTATGCTTAGAATTATCCTTAGGATTCTTACTATGGCTTTCACATCCTAGTTTCCAAAGGTTGACTACACCTTTCCTCTGATACCAACTATAACGACCCATACTTTATACATTTTTATTACTTTATAATTTAAGCACACTTATTACAACATATAACAAAACTAGGAAAGGACCGTATAGGTATAGTGTCTTTAGAAACTGGGAAACATAAACAACTAGTTCATAAATCATCTACATTGTCTCCCATTTATTTCATCATATCTATAGTCCCTTTTGGAATATCATACTTAATAACATTCTTCCTGACCTGGGGAAAGAAAATATACAAAAGGGTGAGCTCAAATGCTCAATAAGGTTAAACAAAAGAAATATTAATCACATCATATTCATAAGAACATAACATTTTGGAAATCTTACCCTTCAAAAGAGATCATAATTACATAACATGGGATAAATCATGGTAGTGAAATGTAATCACAATAATCATAACTTAAAACATGAAGCTTTTTGTAATACACATATTATCATAGAGAATAATTTCTTATTAGTCAAGACTCATTTCCATGACTATCTTAGTGGACAAAGCCCATTTCTGAACCGAGTTCATTCCTCATTTCAGTCCTGTTTTTACTGAACAGGTTTAACCTGCTGTTTCAGCCATGTCTATCTCATGAGATATAAATCATTACCCAATGAATTGGAGGGAGATATAGGTCCCACCCATCTCATAATGATACCATTCTTATGTGTGTCACAAAATCATAAATCATACATCATTGCATAACCCATGTATTAAAAATGGGATTCTTAAACATCGTGACATCATAAAACAATTCATATAAGATAAAGGAATTCATAAAAATAATTCCATCACAACATAATCAAATCAATGTAATAATAGCGATAGAAACAGAACCCTATATTATCATATATGGAAAATAATTTTGATAAAACACTTGAACTCCATTCTTGAGGAAAATATCTTTTCTAATTCAAAAACATTTTCCTTTCATAACATTTCATATAATTTTAAACTAAAATAAGTTGATTAAAAATAAACTTGAAAACTTGTAAAAAAATCTTCTTGTAAATAATGATTTAAAAATCTATTCATGCCATATAAGTTAAAAAAACATTCTTCTCGTACTTTGGCCGGAAAAGTCAAAAAGTACCTCGTACGAAAAACGACCAAAGATTCCTTTCATATCTTTTACTAAAAACTCACCAAAGGGTAAAATTGGATATAAACAATTCTATAAGGATATAAATATAACATATTGATGAAACATGGATGTGGATGATAAATATTTCCTAGTAAATTCTGAAGTATAAACAATCTCGGATAAAAATGGAATTGCGAGATTTTCCCTTACCTTAGGTCCGATTTTCTTCCTAAGTGTCTAAACCTCCTGTATAATGATTTAAATAATGTCATTGACTTATTACAGAATCATACTGATTGTTATGATATCATATATGGTCATATTCTTAGAAATATTTCATTGCTACTTGTTAATCGGGTGTTTATTACTTTTTGTTCTTGTGTGTGTTTTGTCGAATAAATTCTTATTCTTCTTTTTAGGTTATAGATACCTCATTTTCAGAATTTTATTAGTGTAATATATATCATATTTATTCACTACATTCATTTATGTAATCATTATGCATTGAAAATCATGTAAAATGAGTCGCATCACATCATGGAGACGGTATTCCGTACGTACGTATGAGCGATGATATCATTCCCATGATCTTGGAATTGTATTGGAGTGTATGAATACTATTTCATAATAAATATCACTTTTCAATAATCATATATATTGATTATTTACACCATTATACCCATCCAAGTAAGGTGGTGGTGGAAAATAGATTACACCACGGCGTGGAGACGGTATTCCGTACGTACACACGCGCGGTGATTTCATTTTCCGTATGATGGATAGATGGTGAAATAGGGTTGTTTCATTCTTATAATAACATATCAGTATATTAGTGATACTTATGTTATTAATTCATAATGAAACAACTAAAGAAGAATAATTCGACGAAGAAATAAAGTTGAAAGAATCGGTAACGGTCATTACTTCTTCTTTGAAGCGCTTGTTTGAGACCTCCTTTTAGGGCACTAAAATTCATATTTGAAGAATACCAGGACCTCTATAATGTTTCTAGGGAAGTGGAGAGGAGACATTGGCAGGGTTTTACCGAGCTTGAAGGCTCAATGTGGTGTGAGGAATAGTGGGAGGAGGTGCCCTTTTATAATGGAGGAGAGGGGCACCTTTGGAAAAACTAAAAATATTATTTTATTATAAAGACATTTTCGGTTTCAAATAGCTCCAAATTGATTTATTTTGAATATAAGGTGGGTATGGGTAGAAATCCTCTCATCCAATATAATTTGGACAAGTTTAGTTTACTATTTTAACCTTATCATTTAGATTTAACTTTAAGTTAGATAATTTTACTTTTACCGTGTCTTTTTGTGTTCTTAAACTATAAGGTTAATAAACATACTATAACAAAAAAAATAACCCCAAGTTGTTTATTATTAATATATATAACCTTATCTAAGTCATTTTTCTGATCCTTATATTTTTAGGAATAAAATAGCAATTAATAATATAATATTTTTTTAAAAACTATTTTCTGTCAATTTTGACACTATTTGGTAATTGATTTTTGTGAAAATCATAACAGAAATATTAGTTTGAAAAAAGTTATTTAAATCAGTAATAACATGTCATATTAACCTATAAAATTATTGGAATTCATAAAAAGTTTCAAATTACATTTCTTTGGATATTTATAACTTTAATTATGTCAATATTTCATTAATAATATAATTACTTCATCATCATTCTGTCATAAATAAATTAAATTATTTTTGACTAAAAATTTAAAATAAAATACCATTATGTAGTAAATCTTTTATCTTTATAATTATTATTTATAGTCGAATTTTTCTTATTTATAACCATATATTAAAAATAATATACTTATTAAACTTTGATTTTAACTATTCTAACCCTACTTTAAATAAATTAATAATAAATGTCCTAATCTAATCCAAGTGGGCCTAAATGGTCATATTCTATTACTAAGGTTGTTTTTGTTCGAATTACACTTATCCAAAAGAATTAGGACCTGTGTTAGGGTAATAATAATAACATTTTTACCCTTAATTACCCTATTTACTTTTAACAGTGGTAAAAAAAGTAAAAAGTTACTATTCACCAAAAAATATTTTCATCCCATTGAATCAAATTTTACATACTGACATCAACCGTGTCTCTCGGATTTTTAAATTTCATTCACAAAAGCGGTAAAATTAAGTTTTATGTAAATTTGCAACTTCTCCTAGGAGGTGGGTAAAAGACGGTGAAAAGTTCAATAAAATTTTTATATATCTAAAATTATTATAAAATGACTCCAATTAATTGCATTGAACTTATTTAGGTATTATGTATCAATTTTGACCTAAAATGAATTTATTTAAAATAAATAATTATTTAAATAAAAAGTCGGTTTTTAAATAGTAACCTAGTGGTTTCACAATTCATCAAAAATTGAAAGTTTCCAGAAAAATACCAAAATTTCACCCTAGGAAAATTTTGATATTCCGAATCCAAAAATGAAGTCCATTTTGAAAAATAAAATTTATAAAATTTCAAAAATTGGTTATTACTATTCATAACGGCTAGTTTTAATAATATTTTAATAACATATCTTTGTTTAGTGAAACTCGGTATTGCGTACGACGCAAGCTATCGAGGAAGGTCGTGTTTGGATGTAAAGAGAGCCAAGCTAGTGTTGTGTGTAGTGAAAGATTCCTTTGATGATTTATATAAAATAAATACAAAATATTTCTTATAAAATTCTCAGGTGTTACAATAACTCTTTTATTTATAGTCATAATCTAAATAATCAAGATTACAACATTAGTAACACTTTCATGATCCAAACAAACAGTCAATAAAATGCCTTTACCTCATTAGTAACATATGGGGGGTACCTTTATGTTTCATGGATGACTACTTCCCCATTTATTTTCAACATGACCACTTCTTCATTTTTCCATCATGACTTACATAAGTGTTGAAAAAATCCATCTCAACTTTCTCAACATAGTAATCAACTTTTTAATAACTTTTAAATACATGAGGGGCCAAAGCTCTTTATAATATTTTCTTTAGACATGTGTTAAATCTATGAATTTTACTCTCATGGACTAGAGAAAAATTTAGTGCAAACCTATCCAGTTTAGTAAAACTTTTCTCATAAGTTGACATTGGGTCTACTTCCATTTAATTCAACAATAGAAATTTTCTTTCATTTCAAATCTAAAGAATATTAGGAAAATACTATTCATGGAAGATATCTATAAATATCTTTCATTCCATGACATAAATTTCTTCCTTTTATTTAGTGTTCTTAATCAAAGACCACCATTGTTTGAATTCAACTTAAAAATGAAAAATATATAGAGTTAAATTTTTAGGTTATATATATTCCAAGACATCAAATATATTTTCTAGATCATTGATTCATCCTTAATTTTTCATTGAGTCTAAAGAACCACTGAATTATGCAGGGTTCTATTTTATAAAAATCATTTACTATAGACATGTTACTCTAAGGATAATTTTCTTATTCTCTTTCATGGGTACCCTAACTAATAGCCTGAATCAATGAAGTCAAAACGGAAACAAACTGATGTATTCCAATAACTATATATTGTTGATTTATAATATTATTATCCCCTTGATGTCTTACTACTTCAGCTTCGATGTTTCCTTTATGGAAAAAAATTCTTAACAGACATGGATTAGATAAAGAAACCTTTAAAACATAAAAATATATCTAATCGTAATTGAACAATAAATTAATGCCTTTTTTTAATTTCTTTTAACATTATCCTACCCTCTAAAGTTATATAAACCTTTTCTCTAATACTAACTATAACACCCTCTAACATAAACAACAAATAATTATATGATTTGTAACAGGGGTTTCAGTGTATTACATTTTAAGTATATTTTTGGTAAATATTTTTATTAAATTAATTAAAAAAATTGCATAAGAAAGTGGAATCTTTAACTAAGTATACATTCTTCAACATAAAAACCATTCTTGTAGTTTACATCCATGTTTTATTAGAAGAATTTTTTTTCATTTAAGACAGGTCACTATAGAAGAACACTTTACCATACTTCTCGTCCTAATCATCTTTAAAAACATTTTAAAATGTGAGATGAGAAAAAACAAATCGAAATAGGGATAAAAATAAAGGAATCCCATTAGTACATTGAAAATCATTAAAACTCAGGGTGTCATTTACCCTTTTCACAATTAAGCTTTGTGAAAAATAATATAACATTTACACATGATAAAATAAAACTTTTATCCAA
Organism: Viscum album; assembly: GCA_963277665.1. Lineage (NCBI taxonomy): Eukaryota > Viridiplantae > Streptophyta > Magnoliopsida > Santalales > Viscaceae > Viscum > Viscum album. The sequence continues at coordinate 684,878 of CAUJRU010000144.1, forward strand.
GAAAAATTTTAAAATAGATAATAAAGAATATGGAAAAAAATTTAATCATTCAAAGGAATGTGATGAATCATGAAAACATTCCTTTTAAAATCAAACCTTTCACCTTTATACTTTCCTTACCACATAAAATCAAAATATTTCAATTAAATCCATGTTTACAACATTATATAATTACCTTGGAGAATCATAGGAATTACCTGTGTTCACTCATTTTTAACTTGAATTAGAATAATTTAATCCTAGTTAATTCTATATTAGAAACCTACATAGTTATCTCTCTCATTTTTCACCTTCATAAACTAAATGATTACCAAATTCATTAAAAAGATATATCATGATCATTGATATTCATGATGTATATCAGGCTGTCATATCATTATAAATAAATTTCAAGTACCATATCATGAACAAAATATTTTTTATCTTTCACTTTTCATCATGAAACCATTTAAAACTCATTTAAACACATAATAAAATCACTATCCCTTTTTTCATAACCATAATGAGAAATATCTTTTTTTATTTCAAAACTGTGAAAAAATCCATGAATATAAAGAATATTATATTGTTAATAAATCCATTTTAACATATAAATTAATGTTGATAATGAATAATGTTTATAAAAAATTAGAAAATATTTTCAATTTTTACACATTAAATAATATTCTATTTTACTTTGGTAAAAAAATAAAAACGATCTGTACGATAAATGTTTAAAATATTCTTCTGAAAACATTAAAAAAACCAAAAAATTTGTTGAAAAAGGATGTTAAAAATATTTTATGTATAAATAGGATCATTCATGGACAATTTTTAAGAACATGGATATTTGGGAGAAATAGTTTACAATATTTAAAACAATGTTTAAGTGGAAAATCATTTACCTCGAGTCCCTAGTCATTTTTTTCGAAATTTTATCCTACTGAGTAATAAAATTATTTTAGTTTTCTACTTTATGAGACCATTTTTCATGTTGATTTCTTTATCATTATTTCATTTATTCAATTTGTTACCATGTTTTATTTTTTTACTAAAATGGTTAAATTCATGTTGGATGTTTTGAGGACGTTCGGTTTAAAGTCATAAAACAACATTAGTGTGTTAACTGGGGTCAAAAGAGATATAGTTCAATTAAATATATAATATTTAAAATGATTTAATTTTCATATTTATAAATTAAATACAGTTTTAAAGGGAATAATATGATATTTTCATGAAAAATGAATCACATAATTACATGTAGATGGTAGTTTGTACATACACTTAAACAACGGATTCAGTTTTATAATAGGTGGAAAAAAATAAAGTAGATAAAAGTTTTAATATATATATACATAAATATGGTATATATACTATATTTATTAATTATTTTCATTAATTTTACTATCCTTATAAGGTGTAGATGAATAATAAATCACATTGCTTCATGGATGTGGTATTCAACACATACGTAGAGGTCATGTTATCAAATAACAGTGGATAGAAATGGTAAGAAGGTAAGTAATATATTATCTTTAAAAAATATTATTTATTTCATAAATAATATATATATTAATTTTTAATGTCATTTGAACAATCTATATAATCTGGTGATGAAAAACAAAACACATTGCTTGATGGATCTAATAATCCACACGTACGCACAAGCGATGTTTTAATTTTTTATATGATTTAAAAGTATATGAAAAGGGTTTTAAACATAATAAAAATTTAATTTTATGAAATATAATTATGTTATCATTTAATAATGATTAAATAATACTTTAATGCGGTCGAAGAAGAAATAAACAATGAAACACTCGTGTAATAGTTATACCTATTCTTTGGGAAGCCTCCTTTGGATTACACCTTAAGACTTATAGGTTTGATATTTTTATAACACTAGAACCTATAGAACATGGGGAGGGATGTGGGGAAATATTTGGGTATGGAATTTCTAAAATATAAAGCTCAAAATTTGAAATATGGGGGTAGTGGTGGTTTTCTTTTATAAGTGAGGGGAGTGGAACACTTGTAATTATTCAAAGTCTCAAAATAATATTTAGTTACTCTCATAGTAAATTGGAACTTAAAAAATTAATATTAAAATATATTATGATAAGGGTTGAAATAATATCATATAATAATAATTAAGATAAGATTTTTGGACCTTATCACAATGTTTTTTCCTCAATTAACATGTTTACCCTTTTAGCACAGTGACACATTTTTGTTATGGTTACTATTCTTAATGAAACAAAATGAAATTGACCTCATTAATAAATTTTACAATCATTATTATAAATATGTAATCCAATTTTAATGATTCAATTTTTATAAGTGGTAGATATTACTTTTAATATTGGTGCACAAAATACAATGAGAATAAGTTTTCAAAAAACTATTTTTAAGCATAAAAGTTATATTATACCAATATCTAAAAAAATATGTATTCTTATAGAATTATTTAGATTATGTTTACTAAAATTTTTCTTATGTTAATTTAAAATAACATCCTTAATATAATGGTACTTTTAAAGTAGTTGATTTATTTAAAAGAACTGATATTTTTGCAAAAAATGACATGTTTCACTATTAACACAAAATCAATTTTTTAGAGAAATCAACAAAAGTAATCCTAATTTATATTTGATATTTTTATTCAAAAAAAATTTCCTTTTTATGAAATTAAATTTCTAAATTAAAGAAATTTATCTTTTAAATAAAACCATATAATATGTGGAAAACAATTTAGTTAAATAAAAATATTCCTCTCTTAATGAAAATTTTTTATAAAATTTTTTATAAAACAATGATGAATATAAATCCATAAAATTAATAATTATATATAATAATATTTATTTATTTCAAAGATTATCTGAGATTTCATATATTTAAATTTTAAAAAACAATTAATACCTCTACCCCCACACTTAAAAATCAACATTATCCCCAATGTTGAACATTAAGGTGGAGGAATAACTTTTAAGTGGATTTATTAGATGAGATTTTATGTAATATCTCAGAGATTATAAAGTAAGAACATTTTATTTGATAGAATGTCTGACACGCAACACCATGAACGTACGGGAATATAATATCCCAAAAATTTTTAATATATTTATTATTTAAAAAAAAATTAAATCTATGTTATTTCCTTCAGTTCACATAATATAAATTTAGAATGCATTGAAGAAAAAAATTAGTTTCTTCAATGACTCGCATTACACACAAAACTGAGTTTTACAGCAAAACAATATATTAAAAAAATATTATTTTTAATATAGTATACCCAACTCTTAAATTAGTTGTTATACATAGGACTAAATAAGATATGAAAATATATGGTTCAAAAAAATAAAAAGTGATTTTATTGGTTACCAATTAATTATCAATTAATATAAGAACCAATTTAATATAAAAATAAAATTTTTATATAAAATAGTTTTTTATGCTCAGAAAACTATTTTATCAATATAAATTAAATTAATTTCAGTTACTGAGTTATATTTGTATAATATTATATATAAATATATATATATATATATATATATATTAAATAAAATATTTTTTATATTAAACCAATATATTTTTTAGGCATAAGATTAGAATATATCCTATTTTACGCATAAAAACCAATATTTTTATTTTGGTAGTTTCACCTCCATTTAATGGTGAACCTAATTTAAATCAAATTTTCTAAACATTTATATATTATATATGTCCAAATAAACTTAATATTTTAAATATAAACTTAAGAAGTAGGTTTGGATGAATTTTTTGTATGTTTCTGTGAAGTTTCATTTTTTCATGAACATTGAAAAATACTGAATTTTAATTCAAAACTGATTTTTAATCTAATTTATTTATAAGGTTAAATTATATTTTAAATTGTTTTAAAAGGTTAATTAGACAATTTTTTATTAATTAAACCAGTTTTGGTCATTCGAATCAATTTCACATTGAAATTGGATACAAAAACCCAAAAAACCTTTTAGAATTTTTATATTAAAATCCCACATTGTCATCCCGTCTGTGGGGTTAAATTTAAATTAATTTCTTACACTTATATGATTATAATTTGCAAAAAATTGACTCCATATTTTTAATAAGAATAATTTATAATTTATAATAAATTAAAATTAGTTTTTTATGAAAAAATAGTGAATGTGGTTAAAATTAATTACAATGATTAAGAGAAAAAATAGCTTAAAATGGGACTAAACCTTAATCTTAAGAGTCAAAATTACCAATAAACATGTAAAAAATAGATTGCATAGATATATTTCGACAATATACTCCATTTTATCTAATTTTTTCTATTATTGGAGCCACTTTAAATGGTAAAATCGTGGGTGGAATCCCCTTTTCTAAATTTTACAAGAATGTCACTCCTCCTCCATTATAATAAGGCACTCAGGCCTCCCACTTCTTCACACCTATCAAGACACTTTTTATAGACCATGGTCTACACAAATCTCATATAAAAATAACTCCCCTAAACTTATAATCCTAACCTTGTTCATAAATCTATCCGTTTAATCCCTTTGGTGAAAACTAAAAGGAGTTGCCTGATTGAGAGGTAGCATCCTTCCTCAAGCTCTTTAGTTTTATTTCTTTCTCTATTATTTCAATTATTCTTATTCAATGTTTATATGAAAATAACAGTATATTAAATATATGTATATTTCTTTATTATAATTATTCTACCTTCACTTACACACACTTACTTCTAATGGGTAACATACTTACCATTTATGTGTACAACGAACTACCGCCTCAAAAAAACGATATCATTTGTTTTACCTTTACCACCTATCGTGGTAGGGAATTATGATGGAATAACAATTTATATAAGATATTTATTATATTTACAGTTTATTTTTATTTTATTTTAATATAAAACATATCGTTATGCTTTCCATTTTATGTAAATACGATAACATCGCTTGTGGAAGTGTGGACTACCTCCCCCCTCATAGGGATGTAATTCATTCCCACTATACATATAATGACTAAAATATGTAATTATTAAACCTATGATACATATATGACATTGATATTATAATTTAATTATAATATACATATATATAATTTTCTTTTCATTCTTTTAATAAGATAAAGAAATGATGGTAGTGTTCATGCATACATACGACCTACTGTCTCTATGAACATCGCATTTCATTTATTTTCTCCAAGTATTATAGATTATTATAAATAAATATATATTGAATATATATAATTACATCATGTTTTACACCATATATATTATTAAAACATGATTTAGGTAAGAATTAAAATAAGTAACAAGTCAAAACATACTCGAAAGACTAGGCAATTAACACCTGAAATATTAAAAATTGAAATATTATTAAAAAATGGGTAATGAGATATTAAAATAAGTTAATATATGATATTATATCTATAAATATGGTTATTTTATAAGTTATTAACATGTTTCAAACAACTATTCATGTTCTTAAATTCCAGACAACAAAAAATAAGAATTAGGTAGGGGATTTTCATCTCACTTTTTACATCGCTGAGATAAATTTCATATTTACCACTTACTTATTTTTTTTGTGTATCCACTTACCATTTATATATATTATATCATGAATTGATTTATATTTATGTTATTTTTATTTTAAATTTCAATTATTTTTTCTAATGGAAGTTATGTTAAAAGTTACCAAGTAGAAAAGAAATTTCATAACCCACCTCCTTTTCATAGAGTTATAATACTTCCTAAATGTCAGTAATATTCTATGATTATGTGTATAATCAATTTTCATATATATTTATATCTTTACACTTATTTATGTGGATTTAAATTTTATAGACATAATATACTCATTTATTTATTCTCACATAACTTTTATGGTCTTTTCATGGTTTTACTTCAAAATCTCATCATGTTCAGGATTATATACATTTTAATTTATATCATAGTAAATTATTGGTTAATTCTTTAATAAATACATTAATTTAATTATACTTTAGTTATTGATGAAATTTTCCAATTAATAGTAATATTTTCCCACTCTTCATTACACATAATGATTTAAAAAATATTTTTAATACAACCTAAATTTATTTATCTTTTTAGTCGGAGATACTATTTTATTCTAAAAACCATATTTTCTATTTTTCTCAAAAAAAAATTTTACCCTTTAAAAATGATTTATTAAAGTCTGTTTACCCATTTTTTTCTTTTAAAAATGTTTTCAAAGTCATATTATTGTCACATTGCGAAAAATGTACTTTTATAACCTTTTTACAATGAAAAAGGAATGCTCTTTTTACCTCACAAGACATATAATGATTTTATGTCCTCATTTATTTGAATATTCCCTTACATGTTTAAAGGGATAATTTTTAAATAAATTTTTTTCAAAATTGATTTTTAATGAAAATGATTTTAAAAATGATTTTTGAAAATAAAATGGATATTTTTCTCAAAAAAAATTCATATGATATTTTTATAGAATATATATACATCAACGACAATAAACCTTTATTTTTACACCACATGGGATATTTTTTATTGATATCATCCTTATTCTTCCTCTGGAAGGTCTATGATTTGTTTGACCAAGGATAGTATTTACATTACTACCTTGATTCCTTTTATTCTCTTAGAAATATTCAATTTCCTATTATTGTTTGACATTGAATTTCTCCTAATTACCCATATCATTTACCCTGGATATGTTTATTACCTATATTTTATATAATTTTTACATACAATGTTTTTGTAGAAATGTTATATCATGAATATCCTTATTCTCATGATATTATAATTTCATTCAATTCATATCGAATTATGATTCAGATGTTTCAAAGTGTTATGGGAAACATTGAAATGTTTAAATATTATTTTCCTCAAGAATGTCTTAATTATATTTCAATGGTATATCCTTTCATCAACATCAACAAACTTTTTTTTAGTTGTCCTCCACTGAGGAAACATTGATAAATCCATATGTTTTACTCCATATAGATATTTGATAAGGAATTTTTCTAAATTGATTATTCGATAAATAAGGAATGATTTGCATAGGTATGACATGAGTGGGGATTGGTTATAGAAAGTTCGGCAATGCATTGGTACTCTCATGGGATGATTTGGTTTTCTATCCTTATTTGGGTTTTCAACTAATATTATAAATTATATTCTAAAAGGTCTTGATGATAATAGTTCCTTGTACCTAGGAAACATGGAATCTAATAATTAATCATTTAACCCATTTAGATTCATTTATTATTTATCCATGACATTTTTCATCAACATATTTATGAACGAGTTTCATTCTTAGTTCATTGATTAAATAGAATGTGTTTTTATTTTCTTACATTTCTATATTGATTACACCTTATCTATTTATTTGAATGGAATTTGTTTCTATCTATTACCTTTCCATGTTGTTTTTTCACCCAATTTATTGATTATATGGCATGTTTATTCAGTTAATTACCATTCCATATTGTTTACACACATCATTATAATTTTATTTCATACACATCATATGTATTCGGTTATTACCATATCGTATTTATTATCCCCATTTATTAATTATTTCATCCTATATACTTAACCCTTACTATGAATTTTAGCTCACCCTAACATTATTTCATTTATAAAGGAATCCAAGTTGTATAATTAAAAATAAATGAAAGGATACACTAGATGGAATAAAATTATTATCAAAGAGATGAAAAAAAATATTTTTTAATTAGTGTATTTATTTGTAATACAAGAGTCATTTAGGTATCTAGTATACCAAGACTACTAAACTCTTCAATCCTTTGATATTTGATTCCTTGTAATCATTCCAATGTAATGGTTGTAGACTCCGGCTCCTGGCCTTCTGGGGTCAAATCGTTATAGTCGGTATCATAGAAAGATTAGTAGCAAACTTGGGAACTAGATTTATGAAAACATTGATTGAAGAACATAAACCTAAGGTGGAATTTTAGGACAAGTATAGAAGAAAATCCTATAAATTGGTTAAATTATATATTATATTGGAAAAAATAGAAATAAATATTTTTCTGGATACTACAAGTGGATGTGGTTCTTGCTCAAATGTAGCTAGGGGTAACAACTCCAATAAGGTGTGTTAGTCCTGACTCGACATAACCTGGTATATGAAAATAGGCCGTATTGTGCACCTTTTTGAGACTCATGGGGGATACACTTAAGATTATTCATATTTTATTTACAAACCATTTTGAATGATTTGAATGCATCGGGACAATAAATGACCTAGGTCAAACATTAGACTAATGAATGGCCAATGTTGAAATAAAGTGGATAAAGTATTTATATATTGAGGTTGTATTGAAAACCTTAATTAAAAGGATCTTTATTTATTAACCTTATTTAAAGTATTTCCATCATTTTTATTTCAAAAATCATATTAATATGGTATTATAAAATGACTATTTATATGTTGTATAAAAAGTTATCAAATCTGGAAAGGTTGTGGGACTTGAACTCATGACTGAAGGACAATAAGGGTCTCACACCAACCAATGACCGATGAAATGTCCTGGATAATATGTAATTATTTATAGTTAAACAATTTGATGAATAAATATTAATGATGAACCTATAGTGTTACTTTTTACATTTGTATATTAATGACATAACCATATTAGTTTCGTAAAATTGTTAAAGACATAAAACCTAATGACTTATTTTATGGGTATTATGATCTGTTAAAAGATGATTTTATTACTTTTAAAAAGGAGTTAATTATAGTATATCCATTTCTTAGAGTATAGGATAAGTTATAATTTCATCAAAACAAAAAAAAATGAAATTATTATTATAAAATTGAAATGTATCTAGTAAGTATATTTCTTTATATTTATAGGAAGTAAAATAATTACTCAACATTAGGAAAATTATCAAAAAAAATGTAGTCCAAATACCTTAGTTTTTTTCAACCCATGGGCCTTCTAAATCATCATAGATTTATGGATATGAGGCCCTCAACTTTCCATTTATCAATAAATTTTTTGAGATTGATTACCTCAGTCACCCTCGATAAATATTTATGTTTTTCCTCCATGTACGTATCTCCACATGCTACTAATTTTCTCCTACTGAGATACCTTGTTATATGTTATTCAATGGGACCTTTGAGATTCTAATTATCTATTTCTTTTTGTGGATTTTTTATGAACCCTTCTCATGATATGGTATTTTAACATAGTAAATATCAAAAAATCTATTATCAAGAATGAGTTTAAATTGCGAGGATGCAATTTAATTAAGGTGGTGATATTATAACACATTGAAATTCTAAAATAAAAACATTATATTTGATAGCATGTATGACACACAAAACAAATTGAATAAGTTAATATAATATCCCAATAATTTAAGATATTTTTATATTTTAAATAAAATAAATATATTATATAGCTTGAAATGCTTGCCATAATTAGTTATCTTTCATCACACACAACACAATGTTTCTTTAATGACTTGTGTTACACAAAAAACCACGTTTTACTGAAAAAATATATTAACAAAATATTCTTATTTAATATAATAAATGATGTATTCTAATTTTTGGGTGTGGGAAAAGTAAATTTATTTTCCTAATGTTGCACAGTGGCTGACTAGGGTTGTCTCACTTAAGGATTGTTGTACACAGTTAAATCACTTATTCTCGTTCAAATATTCTAATTATTTTTTTTGTTTTTATATTATTAATGAAAATTATGGTATTAATGGATTTGGAAAATTGTGAAATTAAAATAATGAAATGAAAAATTTAAATCTAAATGCAGATGCAGATGCAGACATAATGAAATTAGGGAAGAAAAAACTTGGTCCTAGGGTTGGATAACACGTGTTCATTCATTATTTATATATTATTTAAATTCAATTTGATAATTAAATTTATGAAAATTCATTAATGAATTAATTTCCATTTATTTAAAGATTTTTTGTTTTTATAATGTCTTAGACACACCAAATCACACCTCATATAATAGTTAATTAGGATAACACCTCAACTGAGAATGTTATCCCAAAAAGACTTAACTCCACCTTATGCTATTTCATTCCTTATAGAAACCCCAAGTCCACTATATGAAGTTATTTTCTATGAGATGGGTTGGAAAATGAATTAATCAAGGAAAAGAAATAGATTTATAAATAGTGTCATGGTTGACGACCGCCACTCCCGTGCAATATTCCCGCCTCCAACAAAAATATTTTTAAATCATTTTGAATTTGATGTGAAATAATGAATAACACTAAGAAATATCCCCTAGGCCTAGGCCTTGGGTTATTCAATTTCCATTTCAAGATTATTATAGATCACGATGGAGGGAGGGAAGATGTAGAATGACTTAATTAGAGTTTGAAGACAAAGAAAAATATAATAAGAAATGGAAAACACTTTAATAAAAAAGATGAATGTGTTACATGTAAATGAAAACTAAAAAAATAAAATGAAGAAAAAAAATTACTAAATTTACCTTGGCCTCATCTCCATGGTACCCTTGATAATGTGGGGATGGGAAAAGAATGATTTTAGAGGTAAGAGGTCCTATCCTCTTATAGGCAGAATCTGACATCCAAAAGGTATTGCTTTTTTACCCCTTAAATTGATTATTCACGAGTTTTCCCCTTCAGGAAAGTTGTTCCCCATTTTCAACTTCATATCCACTCAAAATTTTAGCTCATTTGGCTGGAGGATGTAGAAATTATGAAATATTAATATAGTGTTACATTTTCGGGATGATGGTTCTAAGAATCGTCCTTCAAAAGTATAACAACGAATGGAAATTTTAATGAATTCCAAACTTGCTCAAATTAATTTTGGAGATGAACCTATGTTTCCTCATTCTATTACAGTTAGAATCACCTCAATTGAATGTGTTTAGGCCGAGATGGGATTCTGTTACTGTGGTGGGGTCCACGGAGTGTGTCGGAATAAATTACCAAATTCAATGAATTTTCAAGCCTCTAGGCGATCAAATCAGACGGTGGTTTAGAAGATAAATTTGAAGTAAATTTAACAATAATATAAAAAAATAATCCAATTTGTAATTATATTTATATATAAATGACCAAAATACCTTTGATGTAAACATGTGTAAAAATTCAAGAATTAAGCACTTTTCACAATTTTTCTCAAAACAAATCATAAATCCAAAATTTATCCCTATATTTTAAAATTGATAATTTGGGAGGATTAAAAGAATTTAAATGTATTCAAAATTGTGTGAAATAATAGGTAAATCAATTCCCCCACACTTAAACCATGCTTTCCCTAAGTAAAAAATCTCAACATTAAATTTTAAAGGGAACCAATGTTACCAGTATTCAAATTCCAATGTAATAAAATCAAAAAAAATAAATAAATTTCAAATTAAATTTTCAAAAATACCTATGAAGTGTCATTTTAATTTATCATTTTTAAAATAAACAATCAATTTATATATTTTACTTTTCCCCAACGAATAATGATGAAACGTTTCCCTTTATTCATTCATGATCTGTAATTTATTATTATAAAACATGAAAAATTGTGATCTACCTCACCTTTGAATCCTTCCTCTCATCTCTCATGATAAAAATCATGTAAATTTATGCTCATATCCTGAAAAAAGTTTCCTTATACATAATCTTGTTAAACAAATACTTTTTCTATTAGTAAAGACAAAAGGAACATAAAAACATGAGGAATTGCAATAAAGGTTCAAATTGACTCAAAGGCTTAAGATTGGTAGGATTTGATGCATTAAAAATTAAGGTTTAAGGTGGAGGCTAATTTCTGAAGTACAATGCATGATATCAAAATTAAAAGTGTAATTAATTTAACCTATTCAATGTAGCAACACCTACTTCCCTTAAAACTCAAAGTAAGGTCATTATCAAGTAAGCATAATGAATAATTTGTGCACCATCTTGATTTTTTTTCTTCTATATATATATATTTGAATGTTATTATTAGATCAATCCTCACTTCCATAAACTAACTATATACAATCAAAATATCATCGGTCTGAAAGTGGTGATTTTTTGTTTTCCCAAATCACAACCCATTTTTTAGGTTTTTTGTCATTTTTTGTCATTTTTTTAATTTAAGAGGGGAAAACAGTGAATTAAAATGAATGATTCAAAAAACATTTAAAATTCCCACAATATCATTCCCACACTTTTTCCATACAATTTATAACATCTCTTCCACCATGATTCTCATCACCCCCATGCATTATCTTTAAAATATCATACAGATACCCTACGTAGGGTAGGAATGGACAAAAACGGCCTGAAAATGGCTTACCCATATAGAAGTCATTCATGGCCTCTATATGATAAAATAAGGATTGATGTAAATGTGGTATTTGAGGATAATGTATTTTTAAAAGATGCATCAATTATTTAAAATGTGTTTTTGTACAGCCATAGCTTTGAAAAGTTCAAATGGAAATTCTGGCAGGTGACATGTGTAACATCCCAGGTAAATAAATAATATGAAATTTTCATATTTCATACATTATTTTTGAATTAAATATTAATTTTACTTTAAATTAGAATTTATGTCTGATAGATTACTCATTTCGCAACAACAGGTTTCTTTGAAATCTTATGTTGCACACAATGTTGAGTTATAACAAAAAATAATATATTATTATTATTATTTAAAATGGTAGTTACCTCCTAGCTGTTGTATTAGTGGGAATGAAAATAAATTAATAAAATATGATGATACATGTTTTTTAAAATTACTTTACATTTATCAAATAAATTTTAGAGGCTTAAAATAAGAATGAATCCTATTTTAAGCATGAAATACTCTAATGTTCTTTAAAATATTATTTTACCACCTTTTGATGGAGAACCATTTTTAAATATATTTTTTGAAATTTTATATGTTCTATTTTACAAAATAAAATTATTCTTTATAATCGGGACCTCAATATTTATCTTGGATGAAATTTTTTTATTTTTCTAATAAGGTTTGTTTATTAATGAATAGTGAAAAATACAGTATTTTAATACAAAACTACCTTTTAATATAACATATTTATATGATTATATTAACTTTTTAATTTGTTTTAAAGTCTAATTAGATTATTTTTCTTACCATTTAATCCAATTTTGGTAATTATAAGTAATTTCACATTGAAATTAGATATAAAAAAGTGTCAATATTTTGATAGTTATAATTTCATAAAAATGCTCTTTTTGTTTTGACAAAGGGAATTAATTTTAAATTAATTTTTGCCACTTATTTATTTTAAATTTGGAAAAATGGATTTCATATTTTTAATCATGAGGTTATATTTTTTTAAATATTTAACTTTTATTTTTATACATTATGAATATTTACTTCGTTATATAATTTATTTACCATGGTTAAAGGGAAAATCTGGTAAATAAGGGTCAAAAATAATATTATAATAATATTAAATTACCTTAACATGTGTTATAATCCTATTTTTTGATACATTTTCAACCATGGGAATCCTTGGGTCGATTTTGGGACCCCATGGATACTCTGAAGATGGATAATGACACTTTATATTAATCAATTTAAAGTAAAGGAAAAAATGACATAAACAAATATCTTTGAGTAAAACAATGTTTACATAGGTTTATATACGTTATTTATTCTACTATAAATATTAATTATAAATATAAAAAAAAATTCTTAAATCATGGTATTTTATTTATAATTTTTAGACATCAAATAAATAAAATTATTTATGACACAATGATGATGTAGAGTTTACCCCGTTAATAAATTATTTAAATAAATAAGAGTACAAAAATTAAAACAATATCCAAAACCTATCTAATACATATTGGATGATTTTATTTATAACATGGGTCATATTATATTTTACATTATTGTGTTTTGGACTTTTTGAAACCGAAGATAAGTTTATAAAAAAATAATATATTCAAACATCCCTAAAGAGATCCTCCTCCCACTTATAAAAATCCATCACCTCTAACACGTTACTCACACCTCTCAAGCCCCTTGTCTCATCCATCCTCAGACCAATTAATCTTCTTACATCTATATACTCCTCCTATAAGCCTTACCTTATGTATATGAAACTTCATGTAAACCTTTTGGTTCAAACCAAAGGGAGTTACCCGATATAAAGGTAATGTCTTCTCCTAAGTTCTTTTATTTTATTTTAATTATAAAACCACCTAAACTCTTTTTATTCCTTTATATTATAACAAAACCAGTATCCTAAATATACTAGGTTGTTTTTATTTTAATTATTATAACCACACTTACACACACCGCCATCTAATGGATAAAGAACATACTATTTCTGTGGACGGTGACCTACTGCGTCACGAAATGATGATTGTTGAATTATATCATACCGTATCTCATGGTGGCCATTATGATGGAACTATATTTATATGTGATATATATTATATTTATATTGTATATATGCTTCCTTATTTTCCATTTATATCATACCTTTATGTTTTTCATGATGTGTAAATATGATAATTTTACTTGAGGAAATGCGCACTACTGCCCCCTCAAAGGGATATGACTTGTTCATGCCATACGTGGAACATATAAAGGATGTAGATAATTAAATTATATATGATATTATACTGGAATTATAATATACCTATTTATAATTACTTTGTTCAATCCATTAAATGTGAAATAGAAATTAAAGTTGTGTTCATGTTTACGTACGGTTCACCGTCTCCATGAACGGTTCATTTCATTTCTTATATCCAAATGTTATGTACAGTCATATATATATATATATATATATATTTGATATATATTATATATATGATATATAAATAATCAATATTATTCTGTATTTAATCGAATTTTTACCACATGGACAATTTGTAATTATAACATGTTCATTTTTGGCTCAAGTTCCGAACATCGACAAAATGTCCAACATTTACTCAAACAATTAACTAATTGTTATAGAAAGGTAATAAGTAATTTAAAAGGAATAAAAAACTTTGAAAAGGTTCTTAATCATGTATAAATTAACTTAATTTTATTATTCATTAAGAACAAAAAACAAACGAGTCTTGTCGGACACGAGGTAAGGGGTTTATTATCTCAGTTTTAATTCCACGAGATTTCCTTTGTCCGCCACTTATTTCTTGCATATGGTGTATTGTGTACTGAAATTTGATATATATTATCATGATTCTCTTTATATTCATGTTATTTTGTGAATAATTTTTTGGTTATTAATTTTTTTTCATACGACTTGATTGATTTTTACGTGGTAAGAAGTTTTCATCTCACTATTTATTCCCATGAGATTCATGCTATATTTGACATGATTTCCTTTTGTGTGGTGTATGTACTTACCATGATTGTATTCTTTTTATAATATACTTTAATTTATTTGTATTTACTTCTTCATTTTATGATTCTTCTTTCATGAGGTGTATGTTTCGTAAGCTACCAAATCGCTAAGGGAACCTTTCACCCTCCTGTTTTAGTGAAAGGCATC
Organism: Viscum album; assembly: GCA_963277665.1. NCBI lineage: Eukaryota > Viridiplantae > Streptophyta > Magnoliopsida > Santalales > Viscaceae > Viscum > Viscum album. Next base: position 700,364 of record CAUJRU010000144.1, read on the forward strand.
TTTTATGTTATGTATTCTAAATTTCCACTTTATTATATTGGTACATGTTCTTAAATATTATTATTGACGTAAAATTTATGACCATGTGATGAGAGACCCTTTTTTCTCTCATCATCTCATTTTCTGAATTTTAATGTAAAGTCATTAGGCTGTCAAATTTCTGTAAGATAACTTATTAACCTAAAATCTATTATTTGGGTTGATCTTATCTTTCTTGTTTATGTAATTCTTTGTTTATGTGAGAAATGATTTTTTATATCTTATCAAGTATTTATACTTTATTTATGTTTTCTTATAGTTAATACACATAATCGATCTATTTTATTTACAAAATGATCTTTGTAAGGGACTTCATCTCAATATCCTTTCATTAAGGAATATTTTGATTTATACACGACATTCTTTTATAAAGTGTATAAACCCATTTGACATCTCATTTCATTCAAATTGAATTTTTTTCTATATATCATTTTACTAAACAACAAAAGGAATGTTTTTAACATTTTCAGTGACAAAGACCTCTCTTCTACCGTAATCTTTATATGGATTACTCTATAAGCCATAATGTTTTTAAAAAATATTTAAAAAAAGGAAACCCCATATTTTTTTGGGTATTCTTGTATTGAAAATATTTTTTGAAATGGATTGTTTATTTCAATATCTTGAAATTATTTCTTGTGATTTCAAATTAAATTTTGTTAGTGAAATGTTTATATTCACAATATTTTATGTGTTATGATTTTATAATGGTACCTGGAAATTTGACAGGTGGTTACGTGATAAACCAAATGATGGGTGGTGGGGTGATAAACTAGGATGATTCGTTATGTTATAACCTCCAATGCATTGGGTATGGAAGTCAGCCGTATGGTTATTCCAATTAGTGATATGTGTGGAAGTCGACCATGTCTTCATTCTATTTAAGTATGTTTAGGTCCCAAGTTACCTATATATGTTATGTGTGTTTTCTATGGGTCTTATTGTAATATTTTGGTTACAAAAGGATAAGAACTGATATTTTTTTAGGGAAGAGTATTTACTACTTCATAAGGGTGAAAAGTTTTACTTAGGATGAAGTATTGATGGTTTACTTGTTGTTTTAAAAAACTAACAGTTTTCCTTCTTTGTGTATCCCTTACTGAACATTATTTGCACATCCCTTGTTTTTTTTGAAATTTTTTTCATAGGAAATAAAGCAGAATATAGTCAAGTATGGGATCAAGGAAATTTAATTTTTTCTAAAACATGTTACTAGACATGAATTCTTTTAGAGTTTTTTATTTTATGAAAAAATGGAAAATGAGTAGAAGTGTCTACTTTGTAATTTTTGAGATGTAATGTAATGGTTAGGGCCTAATTATCTAAAACATTATACCTAAAAATATCCTAAATCTGAATTACTCATTTAATTAAAGATTATGTAATGTTATAAGGTTGGGTTCTTATAATTGGAATCAAAGTTCATTTCAGATAACTTTAGAGTTTAGGGTGTTTTTTAAGTATAAGTGACATAACCCTAATGGTTAGGATTTTAGAAAGACTCATAGTTATTTTAGATAAAGTGAATGAGTTTAAGATAACATGAATAAGTATATATTAGTATTTAACCTCCACATAATATATTATATGATGATTTTACTGATATACTCACACTGAAGTTTTTGGTTCTAGTAAATGGCCAGATTTAGCGAGCACCAACGTAAAATTGGATGTGATGAAAACTATAAAATTTTTATAACTGATAAAATGAATGAAATGGGAGATGAAATGAGAAATCTTGTTGTTATTCTCAACCAGCTATCTGGAGTCACGATTGACTGCCTGAACCTTGGTGATTTTTATAAGGCATCTTATATGCAAGTAAAAATTCAGTACGGATGTTTAGGTAATAATCATAAAGGTAAGTATATTAAAAAACCTATATGGTATGGATGTTGAAATAAAAATTCAGATAAATGCTTCAAAGTGATGAGAATATATTTCATATATGGTAATGAAGGTTGTGAAGAAAGAACATTACATGGAAAAAAGGAAGCATCTAGTTGACTCCGGGAAAGAGAAAGAAGTTCTTTTTGAGGGGTCAATTGACTATTTTAAATGTGGTTTTCATAGTCACTACACAAATAGTTGTCATGTGAAGAAGTTTTAGGAAAGGGATCAACATGATAATACAAATATATGTATACCAATTCCTAATTCTATTCCAATTGAAGATGAGGAAACTGAAAATGACCTATGAAAGGTATGGATTATTTCTTTGCTCATGTTTTGAAATTACTGAATTCTTAGGGCATTATGAATGATTTTGTTTTTAGGAAATAATTATAAAAGAATAAGATGGAAAATATGGATAAAGGACCAGGAAGGATGTTTGATGATTAAAATGTCTACATTTTAGGAATTAAAGAGTTATGGATGATGATATGTTTGAATGTATTAATAATGGGATTACTTTGGAATATTTTTCTAGTATGTGTAACCCTAAAGTTTTATATGTGAAAATGTTATTCAAATAAGAATTATGTTTTCTTTTGTAGGTATAGTTTTATTGAAACATTTTGGTTTTATGATCCTTGAATTTGAGGCAATTATAGGTTATTACATTTTGGGATACAAAATAAAAGTTATTAGATAACCATTGTGGTTAAAATTATGTTATGGTTATTTTTGATGGATTTATCTCATTTTTGGTAATGTGATTAAATTATGTAGATTTTGAAAAAGGATAACACGTAGGTCGTGTGACAACCTGTCATGTCATACTTAGTTGTGGGAATCAAACCCACAACCAATGTGTGACTAGGATTTATCCTCTACCATTAGACTACGTGAATGCCCTAGTTATTATGACTAATTATTTTTATTTATATTATTTTATGAATCAGGAATAAATTAATTTTGAGTTAACTATGGAAATTATTAACCTATCATGGATAATATGTGATTAGGTTAATTAATTTTCAGTATGATACTTTAAGAGTAACTGATTTTATTTGGAGATAAATGTTATGATTTGTCTTGGAAGACTATGTGATTAAATCCTTTTGAGATTTGGGTTTCAATCTTAGTTTGGATTAAATTGAAAAATTTTATAGATAGTTGTTTATTGAATGTTCTTTGTTGAACTCTGGGTATTGTTTGAAAAATTTTGGAGATTAAGAGTAGTTTTTCTTTTTATAACAGATTATCTTTTTGGGGATTATGTAATCTGTACTAACCGTTTTGCTATTGGATAATATCTAAGTACATGGGGAATATATAGTTCATATTTTTTGGATTATGTAACTCTCTAAGAAGTTTATTATAGCGATTCTAATGTGAACAAGTTATCTTTAATAATCATCATTTGGATAAAAGATGAGTTTGTGGTAGAAATCTTATAAAGGATGAATGTCTACATGAAAAGTAAGTATGTCTCCTTATGTTCTTATTCAAGATCTTAAATAAATAATTCAACTTTATGAAAAAGAACTTAGAAGAAAAATATTTTTTGTTTACTTTTCTTACTGGGAAATAAAAGGTTGTTTAACCCATTAGAAGTTTGTGATTTTCTTGTGGTTAACTTTCTCCTAATCATGTTTTCTATCACTCTCCATTAGAACTTTATGGTTTGTTTTCTCCTCCATATCCATGTTTTCATAGAATCATAGTATATGTTGTCTCGGGTGACCTTTTCTCCTTTCTTTATTTCTTTTAATGTTATAGTTTTATTGACTCTTTTTTTATGTGGTACTTTTAATAAAGTTTTCAATCCCAATTTTAAAATTGCGAAGATGCAATTCCGAAAAAGGGGGAAGGATGTCACATCCTAAGTAAATAATGAATATAAAATTTTCATAGTTATAATAGTATTTCTGAATTAAATATTAATTTTACTTGAAATGGGATTTTATGTTTGATAGCGTACTCAACTCGCAACAATGGGTTTCTTTGAAATCTTATGTTGCACACAACGTTGAGTTATACCAAAAAATAGTATAATAATAATATATTTTTTAATGGTAGTTAACGCCTAGCCATTGTATTTGTGTAAATGAATATAAATAACTAAAATATTAATATACAAGTTTGTTAAAATGACTTTACATTTATCCAATAAATTTTAGAGGCTTAAAATAACAACAAATCCTATTTTAAGCATGAAATACTCTAATATTCCTTAAATGGTTGTTTTACCGCCTTTTGATGGAGAACGCTTTATAAATATACTTTTTGTCAGTTTTATATATTATATTTGAAAAAATAAAATTCTTATTTATAATCAGGACATAAAAATTTGCCTTGGATGAAATTTTTGTATTTTTATTATACAGTAATTGTTTAAAATGAATAGTGAAAAATACTGTATTTTAATTCAAACCCGCCTTTTAATATAATTTAATTATATGGATATATTGTCTTTTAAATTGGTTTTAAGGTGTAATTATTTTCTGTTTTTACCATTTGATCCAATTTTTTTCATTGGATGTAATATTATTTTGAAATTGGACATAAACAAGTGTCAATCTTTTGATTGTTATTATTTCATAAAAACACTCTTTTTATTTTGACAGTAAGATTTAATTTTAAATTAATTTATGCCACTTATATGTTTTGAATTTAGAAAAAAAATTATTTCATATTTGGAATAAAGAGTTCCAAATTTTATAAATAGTTAACTTTTATTTTTATACAGTATTAATATTTACTTCAGTAAATATTTTATTTACCATGGTTAAAGGGTAAATCTGGTAAATAAGAGTAAAAAATAATATTATTATAATATTAAATTTCCCTAAAATGTGACCTAATCATATTTTTTGATACATTTATGACCATGGGATTCTTTTATTATATTATGGGACCACATGAATCCACTTGAGAATGATAATGACACTTTATATTAATTAATTTAAGGTAAATGAAAAAAATGACATAAATAAATATCTTTTAGTAAACCAATTTTTACATAGGGTTATATACGTTATCTCTTAAACAATAAATATTACATAGAAATATAAAAATATTTCCCACATCATGTTATTTTATTTATAATTTTTAGACATCAAAAAATTAAATTATTTATGACACAATGATGATGCAGTGTTTACCTCATTAGAGAATGATTTAAATAAATAAGATTATAAAAATTAAAACAATATTAAAAACCTATCCAATTATTATTGGATGATTTTATTTCAAACATGAGTCATATTATATTCATATTTAATTATTTTTGTAACTTTTTAATCCGAATATAAGTTTATTATAAAATAATATTTTCAAACTTCCCTAAAGAGCCCATCCTCCCCCTTATAATAAATCCATCTCCTCTAACCCATTACTCACACCTCTCAAGCCCCTTGGATCGTCAAAAATCTACCCAATTAATCTCCATATATCCCTATTCTCCTCCTATAAGCCTTACCTTAGGAATAAGGAACTTCAAGTAAACCTTTTGGTTCAAACCAAATAGAGTTTCTAGATTTAAAGGTAATGTCTTCTCTTATGTTCTTTTCTTTTATTTTACTTATCCAACCTAATAAACACTATTTTTTTTATTTTATAAAAAAACAAGTATCCTAAATATACAAGGTTGTTTTTATGATAATTATTCTAACTACACTTACACACACCTCCATCTAATGGGTAAATAACACATTGTTTCTGTGGACGGTGAACAACCACCTCATGAAATGATGATTGTTCAATTATCTCCTACCGCATCTCATGGAAGCCATTATAATGAAACTATATTTATATGTGATATATATTATATTTATATTGCTTCTATGCTTATTTATGTTTCATTTATATCATACCTTTATAGTTTCCATGATTGGTAAATGCGATAATTTCATTTGAGGAAGTGCGGAGTACTGCCCCCCAAAGTGATATAACTCGTTAATTCCATATGTGGAACGTATAAAGGATAGAGATAATTAAATAATATATGATATTATACTTTAATTATAATATACCTTTTTATCATGATGTTTTAATTCAATTAAATATGAAATATAAATGAAAGTAGGGTTTATGGTACGTACGGCTTACCGTCTCCATGAACGCTGCATTTCATTTCTTATCTCCAAATGTTATGTAATATTTTAAATATATATATATATATATATACTGGATATATATGATATATATTATATCTAAATAATTAATATTATTCTCTATATAATTGAATTTTTACCACATGGACAATTTGTAATTATAATAAGTTCATTTTTGATTCATGTTCCGAACATCAACAAAATGTCTAATATGAACTCAAATAACTAAATCATTGTTATAGAAAGTTAATAAGTGATATAAAAGTAATAATAAACATGAAAATTTTATTAATCAAGTATAAATTAACATAAGTTTATTATTCTGGAAGAACAAAGAACAGACGAGTCAAGTCGGACACGAGGTAAAGGGTTTCTTATCTCACTTTTAATTCAATGAGATTTCCTTTGTTCACCAATTATTTCTCAAATGTTGTGTATTGTGTACTTAAATTTGATATATATTATCATGATTATCATTATATTCATGTTATTATGTGAAATATTTTGTGGCTATTAATTTTTTTTCAAACGAGTCTATTGATTTCTATGTGGTAAGGAGTTTTCATCTCACTTTTTATTCCCGTGAGATTCATGATATATTTGACACTATTTTCTTTTGTGTGGTGTGTGTACTGAACATTATTGTATTATTTGTGTAATATACTTTAATTTATGGGTATTTACTTCTTCAATGTATGATTATTCTTTCATGAGGTGTATGTTTCGTAATTTACCAAATTGGTAAGGGACCCTTTCACCCTCCTCTTTTAGTGAAAGGCATATTTTATGTTATGTCTTTTAAATTTCCTCTTTTATATTTTGGGATATTCTCTTAAATATCCTTATTATTGTAAATTTTATGACCATGTTATGAGATACCATTTTATCTCTCATCAAATCATTTTCTTAATTTTAAAGTGACACCGTTAGGCTCTCGAATTTCTGTAAGGGAACTTCATGACCCAATTTCCATTGTTTGGGTTGATCTTATCTTTGTTGTTTATGTTGTTATTTTATAATGTTATAAATAAATTTTTATATATTATAATGTATTTATAATTGATTTATGTGTTATTATAGTGAATACACATAATCGATCTATTTTATTTACAAAATGATCTTTGTAAGGGACTTCGTCTCAATCTCCTTTTATTGAGGCATATTTTTAATTATACACAAATTTATTTTATAGTGTATAAACCCATTTGAATTTCAATTTAATTAAAATAGAATATTTTTTTCTACGTATCATTTTACTAAATGACAAAATGAATGTTTTTAACATTTACAGCGATAATAACCTCTCTGCCACCGTAATCGTTATTTGGATTCCTCTATAAGCCTTAATGTTTTTTTAAATAAAAATGGGAAACCCTCTATTATTTTTTTGGGTGTTCTGGTATTGAAAATGGTTTTTTAAATGGATTTATTATTTCATTATCTTGACATTATTTCTTGCGATTTCAAAATAAATGTTATTAATGAAATGTTTATATTTGAAATATTTTATGTGTTATGATTTTATAATGGTAATTGGACATTTGAAGGGTGGTTATGTGATAAACCAAATGATGGGTGGTTCCGTGATAAATCAGGATGGGTGTTTACATTATAACCTCCACACCATTGGGTATGTAATTCGTCTGTATGGCTATTACATTTAGTTATATGTGTGGAAGTCGATCGTATGGGTATTTCATTTAAGTATGTTTATGTCCCAAGATACCTATTTATGTTATGTGTGTTTTATATGGGTTTTATTGTAATATTTTGGTTAAAAAAGGGTAAGCAATGATATTTTTTCCAAGGAAGAGTATTTACTACTTCATAAAGGTGAAAGGTATTACTTATGATGACGTATTCATGGGTTACTTGTTATTTTAAAAAACTAACAGTTTTCCTTCTTTTTGTATCCCTTACTAAGCTTTATTTTCTCATCCCAAGTTTTTTTGAAATGTTTTTCACAGAACATAAAGTATAATAGGGTCATGTATGTGATCAAGGAGATGTTATGTTGTCTAAAACATGGGACTAGACATGATTTTTTAGAGTTTTTTATTTTATGAAAAAATAGAAACTGGTTATGAGTGTCTAATTTGTAATTTTTGAGATGTAATGTGATAGTTATGGCCTAATTCTCTAAAAATATAAACCTAAAAATATCCTTAATGTGAATTATTAATTTAATTCAGGATTATGTAATGTTATAAGGTCGGGTCCTTATGACATGTCCCATGACCACACAAGGAATATGCTCAAGAATAAATAGGAAGTGCATAGTCTAGTAATCCTCTCAGGAATGAGGAAAATGATATTGTACAATCACTAAAGGAATTATTTATAATAATAAATAAATTAACATAATTTTTAGAAATTCAACCCATGAAAAATGGTAGGTAAATTTCATTTACATAAATCAACTAATTTAATATCCAGTCTTTAATTTAAACATTCAATTTTATATGTTACTCATTCAATATCATTAACATTGAAATCTAAATCATGGAATAATAGAATTCCTAAGAAACTCATGCCTCCTATATAAGTCATGTAAATCAATAATTTAAGTGTGGGCATGCAATTCATATCATTAAAACTCCAAATATATTTTGGACAAAAAATGTAAGGAGTTAAATGTTTAGACAATAAAAATGAACTCCCTTTCCCATGAGGCTTAGTACTTGTCTTCCACTATTTAAGGCATATGATTCCCATTTTTGAACCTTAAAAAGAGAATTACTCACTTAAGAAAAAGGATCATTTCATTAATGCTCAAAAAGATAAAGAGGACTATGTTTTATGCTAAACTACTTCTTAAAAAAGGAAACTTGAATCTACAAACCATGTAAAGATAAATATTGTTATGATCCCCCAAGTGGGACCAAAATTTTTATTGCCTCTAGTGGTCAGTACAAGTTGTTATCCATAATCTAATGGTGAGTGGATCTTCTTTGACATGAACCACCACATGTTATTCTTCCCAGCTTGCAGTTATTTGTTCTTGTTGAGGATGACTCAATGGATAGAGTACACCATATTCTCCCCATCACAATGTGGTACATCTTTCATGGTGGGGGTAGGATGAAGTATGGAATATGATCTTCGTTTTTTGCTACTTGTGGAACCATATTATCTTCTAGTGATGACTTCATGGTTTCTTTATCCTCTTGTATGATTTCCTTAGGCTCATCAACTTGGATCACTTCATGATGGTCCTCCTCCGTTAACTTTTCAATGTCTTCAGGGAGTTCCATGTGTTCCTAAATATGTTCATATTTTTTCTCATCATCCTCCAAGGTATAATAAAATTCATCAAATCCTAAAAATTAATAATAGTTGGAAGTTATACTCAAATCAGATTCAATAAAATTAAAAGAGTGGGTGTTCATGAATGTGTAATCTCACTAAGGTGGTTCTTCTTAAATCTTTTCTTCAGTGGAGAGTGCCTCTTGGAGTTTATTATCACTGGATGGAGTTAGGTAGTCAGGCTCCTTCACCTCGAGTTTGTCTTCAACTTCATGGATATCATCAGTGAAATCTAGGAAGACCAATGGCACTACCTTCTTGGCCTTGAATCTTTGAATGTCAATTTGGATTTCATCGGCCATGGCCATCAAATCATCAAGTGAGATCCATGTTTATATTCCTCTTTCCGTTTGTTTTAACCTTAAAATTATAGCATCATCCCTTTACTTGAGGGACTCCTCGGTGTCGTTTATTTCTTGTCCTTACTCCTGTGAGTAATCATTCCTTGAATTGAAATGATGTTCATTTGAAAATATCGTGGCAAAAGATATTTTTTGTATGATTTTCAATAAAGTACAAAATAACTTTTTTTTGAAAAATGTGAATTTTTAAAAAGCGATCAAAATAACTTCTTATCTCCATAGAAATGGTGCCTGTTTTGATGCACATCTGTCATAGGGTGTGGTAAAAAACTTATTTTCCTAATGTAGCATAGTGGCTGACTAGGGTCATCTCACATGAGGAGCATTGTAGTCGGTTCAATCACTTATTCTTGTTCAAATATTCGAATTCTTTTTTTATTTTTTTTATGAAAATGATGACTTTAAAGGTTTTGAAAAATAGTGAAATTAAAAAAATGAAATGGAATCTTTAAATTTAAATGCAGATTCAAATGCTGACATAATGAAAATAAGGAAGAAATAACTTGGTCCTAGTGTTAGATAACATTGGTTCATTAATTGTTTATTTAATATTTAAATAAAATTCAAAAATTAATTTTATGAATACTCATTAATGAATTACATTCCTTTGATGTAAAGAGTGTCTGATTTTACAGTGTCTCAGACACACAAAACCACACCACCTCTAATAGTCAACTAGGATAACACCTCAAATGGAATGTTATCCCAAAAAGACATGGCTCCACTATATTTCATTCCATCCCATATGGAATCCCAAAATCCACCATATGAAGGTTTTTCTATAGAGAAGGGGTGGAAAATGAATTAATCAGGGAAAAATGGATTTATAAATAGTGTCATTGTGGATGAATGCTACACTCATGAAATATTACCATCTCCACCACAAACATAATAAAAAAATTAAATTTGCAGTGAAATAATAAAGAACACCGTGAAACCTCCCATAGGATCAAGCCTTAGGATAGTCACATGACATTTCAAAGTTATTAGAGATCATGATGGAGGGAGGGAAGAGAGAGATTGAGATAATTATAGTTTAAAGACAAAGAAAGATAAAAGAAAAAATGGGAAACACTTTAATAAAAAGGATAAATGTGTTCTATGTAAAAGAAAACTAAGATAAAATGAAAATATAGAACTAAAATTCTTAAATAGCCATTTTCCTCCTCTCCTTGGTGCCCCATATGGTGTTGGGATAGGAAGGAATGATTTGAGAGGTAAGAGAACCTCTCCTTTTATTTACAGAATTTAGCATGCAAAACTATATTGCGTTTTTGACCCATTAAATTGAATATTCATGTGTGGTCCCCTTCATAAATGTTGTTCCCCCATTTTCATTATCTTATTATATCAAAGTTTTATCTCTTTAGTCCACCAGGTGTAGAGGTTATGAATTATTAATTTATTGTTAATTTTTCTAGATGAAGGTTCTAGGAAGCATCCTTCAAAATTATAAAATCAAATGGAAACCTTAATGATTAAAAACTCCATTAAATTAATTTTAGAGACACTGATATGTTTCCTCATTCTATTACAAGTGGAATAAACTCAATTGGACATGTGTAGGCTGAGATGGAATTTTTTACGGTGGTGTGGTCCACACTGTGCACCTGGAAAATTCCCCAACCTCATTGAACTTTTCAAGCCTCTAGATGCTCGAATAAACTCCCAGTCTAGAAGTCAAACCTGAATAAAACTAAATAATGATTTCAAAAAAAGAATCAATATATTTTTAATTATATTTCTAAATAAATTTACATAATACTATTGACATAAAAATCTGTAAAAAATATCTATAATTATGAACTTCTCGCAATTTTTGTCAAACAACTTCATAAACCCAAAATTGATCTATATATGCTGAAATTAATAATTTTTTAGGATTAAATAAATTGAAATGCATAAATTTTTTTTAAAACATTACCTCTATCAATTTTTCCACACTTAAACTATAATTTTCTTTCAGAATCAAATCTCATCATTGAATTCGAAATGGCACCAATGTTACTAATATTCAAATTCCAAAGTAATAAAATTAGATAATTTTCAATGCCAAATCAAAATTTCAAAAATCCATATGATGTTTCAGTTTAAATTAACATTTTTCAAATAAAAAATCAGTTCATATATTTTAATTTTCCCCTTTGAATAATGATGAAACTTTTCCTTTCATTTATTCAATATCCTTAATTCATTATTATTAAACATTCCAAATCGTGATTTACCTCACCTTTGAATCTTTTCTTTAATTTATCATGATAAAAATCAAGTATAGTTATTCTCATATAATTAGAGTATTCTCTTTATACATAATCTTGTAAAATAACTACATTCTCCACATTGTAAAGACACAAGGCACATAAAATCATAAGGACTTGCAATAAAGGTTCAAATTGACTCTGAGGCATAAGGATGGGATGATTTGATGCATTAAAAATTAAGGATCGAAGAGGAGGTTAATATATTAAGTAAAATAAATTATATAAAATTTATATGTGTAAGGATTTTCACCTCTTCAATGTAGCGACATCTACTTCCACCAAAACTCAAGGAAAGGTCATGATCAAGTAAGCATAATGAATGATTTGTGTACCCTATTTATTTTTTCTTTTATATATATATATTTTTTATTTTTTTCAAATGTTATGATTACATCAAACCTAATATCAATAATCTCACCATATAAAATCAAAATATCATCAGTCTGGAAAATGGTGATTTTTGGATTTCCCAAATCACAACCCCATTTTTCTATTTTATGGTTTTTTTGACATTTCATTATTTCTTCTAATTCCAGAGGGGAAAAATTAAGTAAAATTAATGAATCCACAACCTTTTAAAATTACCACAATATCACCCCCACAACCATTTTCCTTACAATTTATAACATCTCTTCCACCATAATTCACATCAACCCCACACACCATCTTTAAAATATCATGAAAATACCAAGATTAGGGTAGGAATGGATAGAAATGGATCAAAACATGGATCATCCCTATAAAGGTCATTCATGATCTCTATGGGATAAAATAAGGATTGATGTAAAGGTGTTCTTTAAGGATATGTGATTTTCAAAAGATGCCTCAATCATTTTAAATGTGTTTTTTTTATATTCATAGCTTTGAAAAGTTCAAATGAAAGTTATAACAGGTGACAAGTCTGAATATCATTCAAAAATTTCCTCAAGAATAAATAATAAGTTCTTGGTCTATAAATCCTCTCAGTAATGAGAGATATGATATTGTAAAACCACTCAGGGAATGATATATAAAAAAAATTAATTCAAATGAATTTAAGAAATTCAAATCATGAAAAATAGTAGGGAAATTTCATTTAAATAAATCAATTAATTCCCTTAAATAATGAGTCATCATTTCAATATCCAAGCCTCGCTATAAACATTAAATTTTTTATTTTACTAATTCAATATCATTAAAATTGAAATCTAAAACCTGGAATCATAGGATTTGTATGAAACTCATGTATCATAAATATTTCAAGTAAAATAATAATTCAAGTGTGGACATGAAATTCTTATCATTAAATATCAAAACTTATTTGGCCCAAAAAATGTATGGAGTTTAAAATTTTAAAAAATAAAAACAAACTACCTTTACCATGAGGCTTATTACTTCTCTTCCACTATTTAAGGATTCTGTTTCCCATTTATGAACCTAAAAATAAGAATTTCTCACTTAAGAACAAGGAACATCTAATTAAGGATAAAAAAAGATAAGGATGACTGGGATTCATTCTAAACTACTTATTAATTAATGATATTGAAATCTAAAAAGCATGTATAGATAAATCTTGGTATGATACCTCAAGTTGGACCTAAACTTTTATTGCCACCAGTGGGATGTTCTAGTTGTTATTCATAATCTGATAGTGAGTGGGTCTTATTTGACATGAACCACCACATGTAATTATTTCAAGATTTAATTTCTTTATTCTTGTTGACAACTCCATCGATAGAGTACACTATATTTTCCCCCTTCGCAATGTGGTAAAGAATTCATGGTAGGGGTAGGTTGAAGTATGTAACCTCCTCTTCAATTGCTGCTACTTGTGCAACCATCTTATCTTCCAGTAGTAGCTTTATAGGGGTCTTAAACCTCTTTTATAATTTCCTCAGGCTCAGCTAAATGGATATATTCATGATTAGGATCCTCTATTAGATGTTCAATGTCTTCAGGTAGATCCACATATTCCTCAATAGGTGAATATTTTTCCACATCATCCTCCAAGGAATAATAAGAGTCACGAAATCCTAAAAATTCAAAACATTTGGGAGTTATACTAAAATCATAATCAATAAAATTAAAAGAGTTTGAGTTCAAGAATGTATCATATACCTAAGGTGGTTATGCATGAATATTTTCTTCATTGTAGAGTGCCTCTTGGAGTTGATTATCACTTGACGGAGGAAGTTAGTTGGTCCCTTTCACCATGAGTTCTTCTTAAAATTCATGGATATCTTCAGTGAAATCGGGGAAGACCGGTGGCACTTTATTCTTGGACTTGAATCATTGAATTTTAATTTGGAGATCATAGGTTATGGACATAAAATATTCATGTGAGATACATGTTATTACTCATCTTTCCTTTTGTTTGAACCCTATCATTATAGCATCAACCCTTATTTGGAGGGCCTCCTCAGTGTAGTATATTTTTTTTTCTTTTCTCATGTGGCTAATCAATACTTGAATTGAATATTTGTCCATTTGAAAAAATCATGGGAAAAGATTTATTTTATATGATTATCAATAAAATTAAAAGGAAAAAAAATTAAAAAAATGTGAATTTAGAAAAAGATAACGAAATAACTGCTTACCTCTAGAGAAACGACACTAGTTTTAACACATGTCTATCATAGTTCATGGAAAAAGAAACTTTATTTTCCTAATGCATCACAGTGGTTGGCCAGGGTCGTCTCACTTGAGGAGCGTTGCAGTCGGTTCAATCACTTATTCTATTTCAAATATTCTAATTCTTTTTGTATTTTTATATTATTTATAAAAATATAGTTTTATGTGTTTTGAAAAATAGTGAAATTAAAATAATGAAATTAAAACATTAAAAGTAAATGAAAATACAGATACTGGAAGAATGAAATTATAGAAGAAAGAACTTGTTCCTAGGGTTGGATAACATGAGTTCATTCATTATTTATTTATTGTTCAAATTCAGTTTGAAAATTCATTTTATGAAACCTAAATAATTATTTACTTTCTTTTGATGTAAAGAGTGTGTGATATTAGCTTACCTCTAACATACCAAACCACACATCATCCAATAGTCAATTTAGGTAACACCTTAATTGAGAATCTTATCCCACAAATACTCATCTCCACCGTATTAAATTTCATCTTTTGTAGAAACCCCAACTCTAACATATAAACGGTTTTCCTAAGACAAGGGAGAGAAAATGAATTATTAAATGAAAATAAATGGATTTGGAAATAATGTTGTGGTGGATGAACATCGCACCTATCCAATATTCTCTCCTCAACCAAAAATATATTTAAAACATTTTGAATTTGAATTTAAATAATGAATTACACCATGAAATCTCTCCCAGGGCCAAGCCTGAGGTTAGTCTCTTTCCATTGAAAAGTGATTAGAGATCATGATTAGGGGAGGGAAGATAGACTATTAGATAATTATAATTTGAAGACAAAGAAAGATGGAAGAATAAATGGGAAACACTTTAATAAAAAATATGAATGTGTTACATGTAAAAAAACTAAAATAAAACCAAAATAAAGAAATAAAATTCTTCAATGGCCCTTTTCCTCCTCTCCTTGGTTCCCATGATGGTCTGGAGATGGGAAATAATTATTTTGAAGGTAGGAGCTCCTCTCATTTTATAAGAAGAATCTATCCATGGAATGTTGTCACATTTTTAACCATTAAATTAACAATTCATGTGTGTCTCTCTTCATGAAATTTGTTTCACATGTTTTTTCATGTATTCTCTCAAATTTTCATCACATTTAGCAACCATATGTAGAAGATATTAATTATTAATTCATTTTTAGTTTTTATGGATGATGTTTCCAAGAAGCTTCCTTTAAAATTATAACATCCAATGTAAAAATTAATGACATCAAAACTATATGAAATTAATTTTAGAGATGAACTAATGTTTCGTCATTCTATTGAAGGTGGAATCACCTCAATTGGAGGTGTGTAGGCCAAGATCGGATTCAATTATGGTGGTGGTTTACAATTTGTGCACTCAGAAAATTTCCCTACTTCATTGATTTTTTTGGGCCTCTAGATGGTTGAATCATCCACTGGCCCAGAATACACGGGTAAATGAAATTAAATAAGGATTTCCAAAAAAGAATAATCAATCCGTTTAGAAATCTATTTTTAAATAAATGAACAAAATAACCTTGATGTAAAAAAATTTAAAATATCAAAAATCATTCACATTTCAAAAAATGTCTCAAAACATGTCCTAAATCCAAAATTGATACATATAATCTCATATTTATAATTTGGGAGGATTAAAATAGTTAAAATTCATACAAAAAATGTTGAAATTATTAGCTCTGTCAATAAACCTAGATGTTAAATTAGTATTTATTGATATGATTAACTAACATAGGAAAATATGTGGTTTACACAAATAGTAAACTATGTAAATGGTTACAAATTAATTATAAATTAATATAATAACCAATTGAATATAAAAAAATATTTTTATAGAAAATAATTTTTATGCACACAAAGTTGTTTTATCTATATAAATTAAATTAATTATAATTAGTGATTGATATTAGTGTAATATATATATATATATATATATATTATTCAATAAAATATTTTTTATATTCATCCAAAATAGTTGATAGGAATTAGATAAGAACAAACCCATTTTTACACATAAAAACCTATATTTTTATTAAGGCACTTTTATCGCCTTTTAATGGAGAACCTATTTCAAATACAATTTTGGGAACTTTTATAGATATTATATGTAAAAAATAAACATTATATTTTAAATATAAACAATGTAATTTGGTTGGGGTTAATTTTTTATTTTTCAGTTAAGTATCATTTTTAAATGAATAGTGATAAATACTAAATTTTAATTCAAAACTATTTTTTCATATAAATTATTTATAAGGTTAAATTATATTTTAAATTTATTTAAAGGTTTACTTATTTCTTTTTTTATTTATTAACCCAATATAGATCATTGTAATCAATTTCACATTGAAATTGTATATAAAAACCTAGAAAACTCTTTAATGTTTTTACTTTAAAAACCTGCATTATCATCCCGTCTACGAGATTAAATTTAAATTAATTTCTACCACTTATGTGATTATAATTTCAAAAAATTGATTCCATATTTGGAATCAGGATAATTTATCAATTATTATAAGTTCAAAATAGTTTTTGACAAAATAATGATTATGGTAAGTGATTAAAATTAATTACAACAATTAAAAGAAAAGTTATCTTAACAAGGGAATATACCTTATACTTAATGTTCAAAATGACCCATAAACTTGTCTAAAATCTCTTTTATGACCATATTTAAACCCTATACTCTATTTTATTGAATTTCTATATTGTTGGATCCACTTTAAATGGGAAATTAGTTTTGGAATTCCCTTTTTCAAAATTTACAAGAGTGACACTCCCCCTCCACTATAAAATGGCACTCAAGCCTCCCACTTCCTCACACCTCTCAAGAAAATTTTTATTGAAAAATATTATCCCAAATATCTCCTCAATATCTATCCCTGAAACCTATAATCCAATCCTTGGTCATAAATCCATCCATGGAAACCCATTGTTGAAAATCAAAAGGAGTTACCTGATTAAGAGCTAACATCGTTCCTCATCTTATTTAGTTTTATTTGTTTCTCCGCTATTTAAATTATTGTTATACCATGATTATATAAAAAAATAATATAATAAATATACTAAGATGTTTTTAATCTAATGGTTTGATATTCACTTAAACACACATTCATCTAATGTGTAAGGAACTTACCATTTATGTGTATAGTGAACTGCCACCTCACCAAACGATGTCGTTCATTTTTTCCTTTACCACCTATTATGGTTGAGAATTATGATGGAAACAATGTTTATATTATATATATATATATTATTTATAATTAATTTATTATTATGTAATTTTTATATTACACATAACCTTATGCTTTACATTTTGTGTAAATACGATAGCATCTCTTGTGGAAGTGTGGACTACCACCCCCTCATAGCGATGTGATTCATTCACACTATACATGGAACATATAAAGGTTTATTTTATTAAACCTATGCGACATATATGAAATATATATTATATTGGAATTATAATACACATATATATATTTATATTTTATTTCTTTTAATTGGAAAAAAAATTAAAGTACCGTTCATGCGTACATACAGCCTACCATCTCCATCAACGGTGCATTTCATTTATTATCTACAAATATTATAAACTATTATAAATAAATATATACTGAATATATATAATTGAATCATGTTTAAAATATTTTATATGATTAAATAATGATCTCTGTAAGCATAACAACAAGTAACAAGTCAAAAGATATTCAAAAGACTAGGCAATTAACACCCAAAATAGTAAAAAAATGAAATATTATTAACAAATGGGTAATAAGATATATTAATAAGTTAATATGTGATATTATATATATAAATATATTTATTTTATAAGTTATTAACATGTTTCAAACAAGTAAATATAATTTTAAAAAACACAAAAAAAAAATGAAGGATAAGGTAATGGATTTTGATCTCACTTTTTACATGCATGAGATAAATATCATATTCACCACATAATTATTTTATGTGGTGTATATACTGAAAAAAAATTATATTATATTCTGAATTGAATTATCTTCATGTTATTTTAATTTTCAATTTTAATTGTTTCCTCTAAGGTTATTTTAGGAAACATTTACCAATTAGAAAATAAATTTCATAACCCAACTCTTTTTCATTTGGTAATATTACTTACTCGTTGTCATTGATATTATATGATTATGTGTACAATGAATTTATATATATATTGAAATATTTAAACTTATTTGTTTGTATTTAAGGTTGATATACATAATCTACTCATTAATTTACTATCACATCAACGTTGTCATCTTTTCATGGGTTTACTTCATAATCTCATTTTGTTTGGGATTTTTTATAATTGAATTTACATCAGAGAAAATTATTTGATCATTTTTTTATAAATAATATAATTTTATTCACCTATGGTTATTTGTTTACCTTTTCCAAGTAATAGTACCATTTTTTACCCTTTGGTACTCGTATTGTTTTAGAAAATGTTTTTAAGAAAATCCAGCTTTATTTCTATATTTAGTCGATGAAGTGTTTTTCTACTAAAAACCCTATTTTCTAACAATGATTCCAAAAATGTTTTTACCCTTTAAAAAATTATTTATTAAAGAAATTTTTACCCTTTTTTATTTCATAAAAAATTCAAAGTAATCTTCTTAATACTATCTGAACAAGTCACTTTTCTAACCTTTTATCATGAAAAAGGAAAGTTCTTTTTACCTTGTACAACATGTACTGATTTACTTCCAGAATTTCATTGAACATGGAAATTTTATAACATTTTTACCATGAAAATGTAATGTTATTTTTACCTTTTATGAAATTTAAGGATTTATTGTTGTCATTTCATTGAAGCTTCTTTTGCATGTTTAAAATGATACTTTTTAAAGAATATGTTTTTCAAAAGTTATTTTCAAAGTAAAAACCTTTAAAAAATTTAAAAATATATTTTTCTAAGTAATTTTTCCATAATATCTCTTTATAGTATTTATATTCATAAATAACAAAACCCGTTTATTTTTTCACCACTTAGGATATGTTTTATTGATATCATTATTATTCTTCTTATGGATGGTTTATGATTTATTTGACTAAAGATATTATTGAAATTCACTAACTTGATTCCTTTTACTACCTTTGAAATATTCATTTTTCTATTATCATTTGAAATTTAATTTCCCATAATTTCACTTTTCATTTTTTAGGGATGTGTTTATTGCCTAAACTATATAGCATTTTTACATACGGTGTTTACTTTGAAATGTTATATAAAGAGTCTACTTATTCTCGTGATATTCTAACTTTAATTTAATTCATGTGGAATTATGATTCAAGTGTTTCAAAGTGGTGTGGTACAAGTTTTAATGTGTAAATAGTATTTTTATCAAGAATATTGTAATTATATTTCAATGGTATATCCATTCACCAACATAGAAAAACATTATTATTATTTATCCTCAACTAAGGAAATATTGATAAATCTCTATCTTTTACTCTATATGTATATTTGAAAAGAAACATTGTTAAATCCATTATTTGATATGTAATTAATTCTTTGGAAAGGTATAAAATGGGTGGGACCTAGTTATATATATCCCTTTGATGCATTGGTTGTCTAATGAGATGAGTTAGTTGGCTGGCCTTAGAATGTTTTTTACCCAATATGCTTATCTTCCAAGTGAAATGTGTTGATAGTAAAGGTCTCATATACCTAGGTAACATGGAATACAATATTTAATCATTTCCTTAATTTATATTAATTTATTAATTTTCCATGAGATTTTGTGTCGATATATCTAAGGTGATTTTAATTCTTAGTTAATTGACAAATATCATGTGATTTCAGTTTTTTACATTTCAATATTAATTATACCTTATCTATTATTTTAATGGAATGTGTTTTCAGTTATTACCTTTCCATATTTTTACCCACTTAGTTTATTGATTATATGTCAAGTATGTTTAGTTATTTACATTTCAATATTATTTACGCACCTCCTTCACATTTTATTGATTACATAGAATATGTATGGGGTTATTACCTTGCCATATTGATTATGCTCATTTATCCATTATTGCATCCACTATGATTAACCCTTAATAAGAATTTGAGATCACCATTATTTTACTTTCTTTAAATTGGAATCTAAAATGAATAATAAAAAATATATATGAAAGCATATGCAAGATGGAATAAAGTTATTATATACGTAAGGAAAAAATAATGTTGTTATTGGTGTATTTATTTATAATACATGAACCATGTATGTATCTAGTTTACTAGGGATATTAAACTCTTAGATCCTTAAATAATTTATTCCATGTGATTATGACAATGTAATGGTAGTAGACACTAGTGTTGGGCCTTATGGGGTTGGGTCGCTACATTTTCAATTCAGTAATGTTAAATCATTTTCAAATTCCACATCAAAGTATAATAATCACTTTTTATATAATTTCAATCAAAATTCAGAAAAAATATAATGCCTCTAGGTGTCTATAAATGAATAATTTAATTTAAAAAACTATATTTTTTTTAAAAAAATCAGGTTTACAGTAAAATATCAAAAATAATTTCATTATGTCATAAAAATGAATATGCAATAGATCTAATTAGAAAAAAAAGTTATCAAAATATTAGCAGTAACAATGAGAATTTAGAAGAAATTAAAACATACAACAAAATTTTAAAATCAAATTCAAATAGTTATTTCACCCATGTAGTGAGTTTTTTTCACACACTAATAGGATAAATAATACCATAAATAAAACCAGAACTCCCTTGGTATAGAATCTCTTATCTTTTTTTGTTCAACCAAGAAAATTTCCCTTTTTAACCCTTAATATAACCCAATTATTATCTATATTCATGACCTAGATAATGAAAATAATATAATAAAATTCCATGAATTTAAAGATGAAGAATACAAATAACTAAAGTTTGGGTGAAGGTATTGGTATTTCATGATTTCTCCATCTTTCATCTCCTCTTAATCATTAAAAATTCATTAATTTCCTATCAAAAATATTTATGAAACTATACTTTTAAATAAAATCCATATAGTGTTCATCTTTTCTTTAATCCCATAGAAAAACATTAGAATAAAAGTTGGAAAAATTTACAAATAGTGAAAGAAATTACAAGGCACAACAACAAATGAAAAGGGCGATTTTTTATAATCACACATTTCAAAAGAATATATAGATAAAATTATCATTTTATTATTATTAAAATATCATGAAAAAAAGTAAACATATAATAATGATTATGGGTAGACTTCCATGTAGCACTAAACCTTAATTCATCAGTTAAACTCAATGAAAGTCCAGCTTTCATGCAAAGAGATTACATCCAATTCTTTTGTATACCCCTCAAAGTAGTGTTTAATCCTCTAAAAATTAACCAGAAATCATGGGTTTTCCTCTCCAATAAATTCTATGGCCTCATTACATGCACTCTCAAAATAGTGAAATTTTCATACCATTGTTCTTATGTTTTCCAAGAAAAAACATAATCATAGAGTTATAAATTATAACCCATTATCCAAAATTAAATTTTTTATTTTGAATTATATAGTCATTAAATACTTTTAATATTACCATGTAAATTTAAATATTATCATAATCCTCTCTTTGAATTTATTCTAGTTTAATCAACACCAATATTGTTCTTTCACCAGAAGATTAAAAAATAAAATCAAGGGATTTCACTTCCCAAAATGACTTATCATGCAACTTGATGGGTTGATAATTATTTTACAAAAAATAATTATATAAGGATACATTCATACTGGTGTCTTATAATAAATCATATAATCCCACAAAACCATATCCAACTTAACAAAAAAATATTTTTTAAAGATAGACACAATTTTCTATATAATTTGTTTAAGATATTTATTATATTTCATAGAATGTCCACTAGAATTTGGGTGATAGGATATTCATGTTCAATGAGCATATTCATGTTTTTCTTTTTTCTTTTTTTTAAATGAGGACACATCAAAAGGATAATCCACTTAAAATGACATTAATTTTTTTTGCATCAGTATAAAGCTGGGAAATATACATTTATTTCTTTGAAATGGGGTTAATAACTCGTCATGAAGGGTGATAGATCATTTTAATTCTTCATAGGTTACCCATTTATTTTCATGTCCATAATCAAGAAATTTGGATTCCTAGTAAGAATTTGTGATGAAAAAATTACAAGAGTAAACCTTATCCATGATTTTGGCCCATTTAGAAGCTAATATTAAAGATAGATGAGTGTTTCCCATTCTAACAGATTCAACAATAGTGGAATAGTCACACTAAAAGCATAATTTGGTCAAGATCTATTCAATTTCACAATATAATTATTCAATAAGCACAAGAATTTTAGTATCCAAAGAAGAGGCAATACCACATTAACCATAAATACATCCAAGTACATCTCCATTATGAATTAAAAAAACCACCCCATAGCCCACAATACCAGGATTACCTCAAGAAACACCATATAAATTGTACTTAATCTACCCTATAAAAGAAGAGTTGAAAATGATCTCAAGAGTGCTAGAAGGAGTATGAACGTTACCTGCAATTTTCATCCACCTTAGGACTGAATATTCATGTACAAAATTGTCACAATTCCCCTGGATAGTATTGTCATTCTGAACTTCTATAATAATTTTAAATATTGATAAATCATTGTGGAAGTTTTCATATTAATGTCATGATTTATTTCTACAATTCTAGATGATATGGACAATATTTACACATTAAACCTTGAAAAGATTAAAAAGTTCTTGAGAGAAAGAGAATTGAAAGAAATTTGGGAGTTGAATTACAAACATGTCAGTCCTCAGAATTTTAATACCAATATGTCATAGAAATCATTCCATAAATTCATGGTGTTGTGACATCTGAGGAAGAGGTGATCCATGTCCTCCATGTGCAGGTTTCAAATCACAAATCTTGAGAAAGGAGAGATTCCAACCACTTTAATATTGGAATCCATAAGAATTTTGTGGAAGGAGATCCACCATAATAGTTGAAATCTAGATAACAAAACACACTTTTTACACATAAAGATAATCCAATTATGTGTTCCCATCATTTCTTTTCAATAGAAAAGTTCATAATTGATTATTCCATCCACAATTATCTCCTAGATTAAAAAATCATCTTTATCTATGAAATCATAATTTTTAAAAATATCTCTAATCATAATGCGGATTGATTAGAGATAGACTAATTGATCTTTAATGGTAGTTCTAGATCTTACTATGTGATCAGAGGAACCAAGAATGTCAAATAGTGGAAATCTATCCTAGTCTTCATATAATAATATAAGTGATTAATTTTATTTTTCAATCCATTTTGAATGAATAGAAACTTTGTTGAAGATGATTTTTAAGGCATGCCAAATTAAGGAGCTAATATATATAGAATTCTCATATTTTAGTTTATCAAAGAATATTCTTCTAATAAAGTCCATAGAACGTGATTTATCATTCAAAATCATACAAATTAAATAATCTTGAAGAGAGTAATTGAAGAGGTAAAGGTTTTTGATTCCAAGACTTCCAAGGGTAAATGTATTAAAACATTGATTCCCTGGCACGGTTATGATTTTTCTTTCAAGCATACTTCTAAACCAAATATAATATTTAATGGAAGTTTTGAGGCTTTTGGGAAATAAATTAGTTATTTATACATTATGAATGAGTAAAAAAAATTAAAATAATAATGTGATTCAAAACAAAAATTATTCCAACCTTATAAAGAGACTTACCTTTGTATGAACTCAATTTATATTGAATTTGTATTAGAATATGAATGAAATAACCCATCCAAGGTCTTCCCCAAAACATGGGATTTCCAAAACTTTTTAAATGATGTGTACATTATATGATTCCTAGTTCATTCATGATTTTGTTCTGGAATAATCAATGTTTTTCCGAAGTAATTGAATGATTTATTCTAACAAATCACCTATCTTGAGACTTTTCATAATTAATGAGAGCCTCCTTTATATTATTTATGTTATTTTTGTACCCATGAGTAAAAAGGATGATATCATTAGCATGTAATAAGTGTGATGGAGAATTAAAACAATTTTATGATCTAATAGTCTTTAAAAAACCACTATCAACTATCTTGGGAAGAAGCTTGCTAAGGTAGTCCTCATCAATAGAAAAAAATGTGTTAAATGGGGTCTCCTTTCCTAAATCATATAAAGAAAGAGAAATATCATTTCAAAGATATGTTAATAAGAATATAGAAATGATTAAATCTATGAAGTTATAACATCCAAAAAATGATTTTTGAGTTAAATCTAAATTCAAAAAAACCTTTCAATGATTCCTTAATCCATTGTTTCAAATGATTTTTTCACATCAATAATGTTTCCTACCATAGTTTCTTTCTTGAAAATTCAAAGGAATTAATGATAAATTATTGAATTGATATCCCTTTGTAAAAGCCAAATTAATTGAAGGAGACGATTTTAACTAAAATATTGGAAAGCATATTTTCCAGTATTTTCCCTTTTATTTTATGAAGGGTGTTATCAAGGGAAACTGGCCTAAATTTACTTATGTTGCATGAATTACACACCTTCGATATTAGATAAAGGTACTGAGCATTACTATCACTCATTAGAGATCCACCCTTGAAACAATTATTTATAATATTGAAAATATTTTGTTTAATAATTTCTGAATAATCATGGAAGAATTGGTTAGTAAACCCATCTGGTCTATGGGATCTCTTAGAATTTAACTCAGAAATTTCCTCCTTTATTTAAAACTCTAATGGGATTGAGGTAAGCATGGTTTTGTCTTTATAAATTACCAATTTGTGGACAATACCTTCAAACAATTTTACTCAATAGGAGATCCATTAAAAAATTTGTAATTGTAGACAGCATGGTTGAAAAGATCTGGTTTATTTTCTAAGAACTACTCATAATTTATCAGAAGAGGGAGAGGCATGTTCACCCATGTAATTTTATGATTAGAGTTAAATAATTTAGTTTTCCCCCCATAATTGATCAATCTGGTTTCAAATTATTTCTTCTTAATATTCACTTTGATCTTGAGAAGCTCATTAATCTTGGAATACATCGTGGCTTCCCACAAAAGACCCTTAGGGAATCATTCCTACTCATAGACTCTTAAATAATATAAAGGTAATTTTTAAGGGACTCAGTCTCTTTTTACAAAGAGATAATAGAGTTCCTACTCCATTCCATAATTTTAGTCAAGATAAATTTCATCTTAAGAACACCTGCTAGAGTATTACCATTAAACTTCCTTGAATTCTTTATCTCATGACCAATATTACCACATTTAGGATTTATAATACAAGGATTATTAAATCGAAAGGTGAGTGTATGCATCATATTTTTAGTAAGGTTATTTAGAACGGTTGGTTGAAGATCATATTTGACGTTAAAAAAAGATACACATGAAATGGATCTCTAAGTATTAAAGGAGGATTCATTAGAAAAAGATATATTGATTATACTTTAAACCATTCTATTCAAGTATTTCTGGTACCATATTACTTCAGATCCCATTAGATTTATCTCAGTGGGGTTTTTATTTTCAATCTAGGATCTGAATTCCTTGGTTGAAATAATGTTGGAGATAGGTCCAAGCTTATTATCGGGATGAAGGATAGAATTAAAATCTCCAATAAAGATCGAAGGATCGTTGATATTGTTTGAAAGGGAGGCAATTTATATCCACAAAGCCCATCTATCCAAGTATTTATTACAATCATAAATCATTGGTGAGGCGTTCCATCCAAAACAAATCAGCATGTAATACTCTGTTAATTACTTTTGACAGTAGAGGGACTTTTAATGGAAGCATTCACCATTAGACAAAGCCTGTTGATATTCATGGAAGACTAATGCATCCCAATAATGTGATTTTTTATGTTCTCAAGAGATGAAAATTTATAATAAAATGTTGTTTTTGGTTATAATAGTCTAATAAATTCGATTTTATGTTTATGTATAATAAGCCTCATGAAATTTAATGTGTTAGGGTTTTCTAATCCCAGGTAGTTCTAGAAAAGTGTCTTAATTCTTTTCAGGCCTCGGGGTGCAGTCACCCTTTTCATTTAAACCCAACTTATTAATCCTATCTGATCCTCTAAGACATGAACATAAAAAAATCAACCTCTAAAATCCCCTTTTATGGTAACTCATGTTTAATACCCTTATTTCCTATCCATTTAAATTTATCATACCCAACTATAAAGATTTGAGAATCTTTGAATAGAGTAGGTCATCAAAAAACATCAAACTAAACTTTATGAGTTGTCTTATCACCCCCATGATTCCCACCCCATGGAGAAGAGTGATAACTCCCAAGAATTGGTAGTATGTCTTTCTCAGGAACACATCTCTTAATTATTCCATCTTCACACCCTCTAAATAGTAATTTATTATCCCAAAAATATTACTTTAGCATAAATATAAATTTATTTTGATTCTCTGAAATTTCCTTGGGAAGAATTCCTACATCATGTAAATTGGAATTGCTTTCAAACCAAGAAGATTAGATTACTAAAGAAACAAGAATTTCTTGATGAGGAAAATAAGTATTAATCTATTTTTTTCATTGATTTTTGTATTGGGTAACCCAGATAAGTGTTTGGAAATGATATTTTCAGCACCTATCTTATCCTTGACTTCTAAATCAAATTCTTGTAACTAAAGGGTCCATCTTATATGTCTCGATTTGGTTTCCTTATTAGAAAGTGGATAATTTAGAGATGAATGGTTAGTTAATATGATAACTTCGGAACCTACAAATTATTTCCTAAACCTTTTTAAATTATACATAAAACCTAATAGAGAATTATCTATATTAGTTTAGTTATTTTGGTTATTATTTGAAAGCCTACTAGCAAAGTAAATCACATGAAACTTCCACTCATTCCTTTTCACAAATACTACCCCCACTGCCACATCACTAGCATCACAAATCACTTCAAATGGTAGTTTACAATCCAGGGTAGTGATAATTATTGAATATGTGAGAATTTTTTCAAGAAGGTTAAAAGAATCTAACCACTTTTCATAAAATACAAAAGGAGTAGCATGA
The DNA here is from genome assembly GCA_963277665.1 of Viscum album. Lineage (NCBI taxonomy): Eukaryota > Viridiplantae > Streptophyta > Magnoliopsida > Santalales > Viscaceae > Viscum > Viscum album. Next base: position 728,039 of record CAUJRU010000144.1, read on the forward strand.
AATAAATGTAAGAAGAAGAAAAATATTTGATGAATCTCTAATAAAAACTAGAATTACATATAAATATTTTAATTCCTTTGAAATTTTATATAGTTTGTATCTTTTGAATCACATAAATATTAGAATCATCTACATATATCCCTATCTTAGACACTTTTTTACCTAACCAAATACACATAGTAACCATAAAATGACACATCTCTTAGTTAAAAATGGTTTGTCTCTTGACATCATTCTAAAAAAACTATATTTTTAAGATTGATTTAAAAAATACTCCCAAATATTGAAAAATAATAATGAATACTTGAATTATAAATTCAATAATATCATAGAAAATTTTCACCATACACCTTTGAAATGTGGCTGGATCACCGCACAAGCCAAAGGGAATTTTCTGGTAGTCAAATGCTCCAAATATACAAGTGAGGGCAGTATAATTCTTCACTTATGGGGGTATGGGAATCTACTTATAACCATAACAGTCATCAAGATAATAGACAAAATTCTATCTAACCTATTACAAATTTGGTCCAGAAATGGCCTTGGGAATTTATATTTCTTAGTAGCAGAGTTAATTTTTCTATAATAAATGAATACTCTCCACTTTTTTATCCTATTTTATATTTTTTCCATTTTTATCATTATAACTACATTCACATCAATCCTTTTAGGTGCCACATAGATCGGACTAAACCATGCACTATCTGAAATGGGAAATCTAATTCTATAATCTATAAATCTTGTCACCTCTTCCATAACCACATATTTTATGGTATTGTTTAGTATCTTCTACCCCTCATCTCTAGGTATATGGTCCATCTCCATGTCTATTTTATGCATACATTATGATGGCTATATACCCTTCATGTAACCAATATACCAACCAATGAAATATTGAAACATTCTCAAAAAAATAAAAAAAAATATGCCTCTTGACTTCCATCTAAAATGGATGATGTGGTAATAGGTAATAAAGAGAACTTGCCTAGAAACGAGTATTTTAGATGAGAATGAAAGGTTTTGAAATTCAATATGGGGCCTTTTGACTTGAGGGAAGACACTTAGGCCTAGATATTCCTAGGTACTCAAGATTCCACTTAAATAAGGATCTATAGAAATCCTCTTATTAATCACTATTATCCCTAGAAACCTACTCCTAATTTTGAGATTTAATGGATGGGTTCATGATATTTTCTGAATAAGAATCATCACATATCTCTAATAATTCTCCCAAATATTCATAATAAGGTTCTTCACATAGACTAAATCTAATTCCCATGTAAGATTATACAATAATGTGATTTATATTTATTTAATATATTATTCTCAAAAATAAATCCAGTTACTCATCAATAGGGTCCTTAATTTCTAAACACTCATCTATTGAATAGAATTTACTTTCTGGGGGTTCTTAATTTCTTTTAAACACATTGGATTCCTATTTTTTCTCTTATAAGTTGAAAATAAATTTACCCTTGGACACATCTTTGAAAACTCATCATATGTATAGGATGGTCCTACCAAGGATGATAGGAACATTCTTATCACAATCCATGTCTAAAATAAGAAAATAAATAGATAGGTCCAAATTCCCTATTCCAACAATCAAGTCATAAACCCTCCCAATTGGGTGAGTAATGTATTAGAATGCTAACTATAAGAAAACTGTAGTGGGTCCAGGTGCTTTTAATTTCAAATGTTGAAAAAATGATAATAAAATCACACTTGGGACACATCATCATCAAAATTAAAATTTTTTATTGGGGAAAATAAGGTCCACATAGAAAGTAAAAACAACATGAAAGAGACAAGGAAATATTAGCTCTAGACAGGCCAAAAACAGTGTAAAGGCTAGGGTAATCTATAACCATGAGATTAACCCCATCTACTGATAGATAATTCATGCTAGGGAAACATTGGATGCTTTCACCTTGTTGTGCCTTTTAAGTAAGGTAATCTGCCACTTTGTTGACCTCTCTCAAGATGTGTAGAACCATAATCTAGTTTCTAATAAGAACCCTCTAAATTATAATTATTTATCAAAAGTTTAGGTGGTATAATACTATGCAGGACAACACTTTACTACTAGATGAGATTATATTTAGAAACTGCGTCCTCTATATTTCTGTTTAAACAAATTTTCTTTAATGATTTAAAATAATACAGGGATTAAATTAAATCCTTAATAAAATTAATATTGACTTTTAGTTTCATAAATAGAATAAGGAATTTAGGTAGTTTATTATCCAGATTTTTCTTCTTAATTATTTTTAAGAAGGTTATTATTGGAGTTAAATTATTTATTTTGTTTTCCATACCATCAATTTCATCTTTAATATTCTTTTTTCATTTATTGTATTTTTTTTTAATGTCTGTTTAATTTATATTTATATTTGCAATAACAATTTTAATGGTGATTTTAGTTTTTATTTATAGGGTTCTATTTTATAATATTCCAGTATTGTTTTATTCTGTTTCATCTAGATTTTCATTTTGAACATGTTTAGAATCTATTTTGGCTTCCTAGTGAGTTTCAAGACCACTTCTAGTTATAAAAACCATTATACTCTCCTAGGTATTCACTTCAGTAGTGATACATAGTTTACCTTTTTCTCTTGTGTTTATACAAATATCTATTCATCCCATTAGAAACTCTATATTATACATGCTAGCATCTGACTAATCCGTATCTAAATCATTTTGTGATTTTTTTACCAAATTTATCATTATATATTTCTTCCTGAGAATCAATTAGTCTTAATATTCGATCCATTTGGGAACACACTTATCCCTAAAAATTCCAATTTGTATTAGAAGATTCATCCCTTTTTTGGTTTTAATATTGTTTCCTAGGATGTTGTTAAATGATAGGGGGAGTAGAAATTCTAAACACCATTTAATATTTCCATGTTATATTTGGATGGTTTCTATACCGCGGATCATGAGTGTTGATGAAAGGATCATCCCTAGGCAATATACTAGGTCCATAACCAATAAATTAACATTTTTAGGTGGGTAGAAAGGCATAACGATGTTGAGGAAACATGATTTTTAATGTCTGAATGCACCATAGTGGTGTAATTTCTCCCTAATTGATATTTGATGATTCTCATTATAAAATCCAGAAACTTGAACTTAAATTATTTAAACATAATTATTTTATTTTGAAACAAATTTTTTATTATTGATCATTTATGTTGAAAATTTCTTGGTAGAGTATTAAAAAATTTCTTTAATTCTTCAATGATTTTTTCAATAAAATATCATCCTAAGGACTGATCTTCTAGAGTCTTGTTGTATGGGGGTATATCATAAATTTGGTCCGTAAGAAAAAATAGAGTAATATAATTATTTATAAATTACCAAAGTAAACCCCTAAATCTATATCGATATTCATTGAATAGCTTTCTATCATCTTGTATAAAACCAGTGACTTTCTTCCTAGTTTCAGTAGTCATTATTCACAAATAAAATTTCATAAAAAAATAAAAAAATACTAGATCCCATGCACCAAAGATTTTTTCATCTATTTTTTGTAACCAATTTGTATAATTACCCTTATGTAAAAATGGGAATATTATCGATTTAAATTTCTCCTCACTCATCACTCTAAGTGGTAGTTATTTCACCATAATATAGAAGTCCTTAATAAATTCTATAGTGCCTCTATAAAGTAATCATTGTATGATAAAAATATAGACATGTGGGACTATTTACACTCATAATTTCAAGACCTAAAAGTTTTCCTAATGAAATTTGGGTTACTATACACCATAAAAACTTCAAACTTTGTAATTCTGACTGTCTCTATAAGTTAATTCCTAGGTAGAGGTGGATGGGAATTTTCATTCTAGTAATTATTCATAGTCTCCATATTGGCTTCCATTTTAATTTTAGTTTTCTATTAAAGGGAACTTAAATTCATCTAAATTTCTATTATAGGAGGAACTAGGTTCATAGAGGTAAACCAAGTTTTAATAAACTAACATTTTTAAATTTTACACCTAAAAATTTCCCAAGTAGTTGTAGACCAAATTTTTTGAGCTTTTAGAATATTTTTCATTTTTTTCGAACATATTTGATTCCAATTTTCTATTTAAGGATTTACTTGATAATATTTTTATATCTATAGTAGTCTCACATTACTTCCTAAGAAAGAATGTCAAATTTTGACTTGATATTATTTTGAATCATCAAATTAATTAATTATTTCACTATTAAGAAGTTAATAAATAGTGAATTATGGTTGATTCATAGAGAAGGGATGAAAAGCGTGTGAGTTATCATGTAAACAAGAAAAAAATTAATGAAATAGTAAATGATAGTAGTAAAAGTGGAGGTGAAATAATATGAAAGCATAAAACAGGTGAAACCAGTAGTAAAATTAAGAATGGTATAATAGGTTAATAAAGAAGTTAGTTCACAAATAAGAAACAAGTAAAAAAATTATGAGATTTTGGAATTCAGTTGTTTAGTCTAAAATATTTTTCCATATTCATACATAGATAAAATTACACTATAACAAAAATGAATGATACTAGATAATTCTTATTATTGTTCAAATGGTGAGTGAATGAATCCCATAATTTCTTAATTTCATCAACCAATCATTCACATAAATGATGACATTAGTTATCATGAACTCCAAATTATCCTTTCAACGTAGTGTTTTACTTTCATCGTGTAAATATATTATCATGTATATTTATTAAATTATTCTTAAATTTAAAAATTTGATCAAGATAAATAGTAATTTATTCTAAATTTTTTGGAAAATATTATTGTTAAAATAATGAATAAGAGAGTAATGTACAACAAGAAATTATAAGGAATGATGTAAAAGTGATAACCACTGCAATAATATTCCAAATTTTTTTCACTAAATACAATTTTCATCAAATCAATATATATCAATGAGGTTATAAAACATAATGTAATTGAAAACAAGAATATATTAATAGAAAATATATCTTCTCTGTTGACGTAACCAATATTCAATCTAAAGATTCTTTACACTTTTGTGGTGTTATATTTTGTTTACTTCTTCCATCTCCCAGAAAATGTTTCTCTCCTAAATGCCTCACCGATTCCACTTTTCTAGAATATAGCCCATAATTTTAGCTAATTGAATCCTAGATCATCCTCAATGATTTTTCCCAAGAGGTAATAGTATGTTGACTTTCATCTATTCATTTATAGACAAATACAAAAAAATAATTTTTCTCATTCTAAATAATTAATTCTTATATGTGATTTCAACTTAGTATAAATCTAGACATTCTAATTTTCTCTATATATCTTTCTTAGAAAAACATGAACATATCAGCAATGACCATATCCCCTATCATTTACCTCTATTTTCTTTCACTATCTATAATGGGATAAACTCCTCCAAAATTAATAAAAAATTAATATTCAATATAATTTTTGATAGGAAGAAATTATAATCACATGAACCATTATACATATTTCCAATCATGCAACAACATTCAAACCCCTGAACTAATTAAATTACCTAATAGAACTTGAATTTTTCATGAATTATTATCTTTCCACCTTGCATGCTCACCTAGGTATAGAAACTTCGATCAAATAATCTCTTGATTTTAATCATCATCTAATTCATGAATTTGTAACCTCAATTAAAAAATTATTATGCATGATTATCTCATCGACTCCCCTTTCATTCACACAAACAATAAGCCAATTTTTTTGTATGAGAAATTATTTGATATCATAACCACAATGATTTTCAGAGTCAATGAAACTTATGTATTCCTACAAAAAAATAGAATCCAGTGGGCAAAAGTTTTATCTCAAACTTTACTAACTCAGAAGTGAAGTTGGTTCTTCAAGCTTCAATGGCTCAAATTCAATTTATCATTCCACTTAAACTCATGATTAGACCCTTAGTTTTCTAACTTCGACCATCATCAATAATACCATCCATACCCATATTCATTAAGAACTATCATAACGATTAAATAAATATTAAAATATAAATTTAAAGGGTATTTAACTTCATATAAATTCTATGATCTTACAAATTTCATACTTCTAATGACACGCCCAATGCAAGATACCTCTCTATAACTTCACTGCTGTATTTTTTCTTGCATCCAAATTGGAGATCAAATAGTATAAAATGATAATAGTCTCAATCTATAGGACCATTAAATGTTTTCGTAGAAAATAACTACCAATGATACTTGACACATGTGGTGTTACAATTGGTTGGTAAACCCTCATGATCACATGTACTCTAGATCACCATGTGTGAACTTCATGAGAAGAAATATCAGTGCCTATGAGCCCCCAGAATTAGATAGTTAGACATTGTCTGTGTATAGTTAGAATAATGTATCTAGACCATAGTGCATTTATTAAATATTAATGTCATAATATCTCTAGTTTCACATTATATCCTTGTAACTACTATAACCTTTTGATATAAAAATTAATATGTATACATTACCATTTAAATAGAGGCACAGAAATATCAACACTATTATGGTAAGTTTGCATCATGAAGAACTCACTATATACATTATATGGTAATTAGAAATTAATATTTACATTGGTTCTAGTGCACCCATTATTAAAAAATAATGAATGATTTGAAAACTTTATTACTCAATGTATGGGTATAACTTACTTCTTTGAAATCTAACTCAAAAATGAGTAGTTATTTTAAATTTTCATGGAGAATGTTTGGGATGATCTTGTCCTATCACTGGTCTCATGGAATTAATCGAGTGTATTATGATGGTTCATAGATATGGCATAATTTCTATTGGATACTATGTATAATACCAAGTAAATTTCTAGTATACCACCTATCTTCTTTTTTTAAATATCTTCAAGGAAAAATAATAAATATTTGATGGAGACTATATCCCCTAAACCGATATAATATCAGGTAGTACTATAAAACTAGCCTTGTAAATTAAAAGCTTTTTATGAGAATGTTTTGAGGGAAATATGAGAAGGATATAAAATTAGACCCTTCAATGATCAAATGAATAGGTTATACTATTATATCATTGAAGAAGTTCTAAGATTCTTGATACATGAAATAGAAAGGACTTTCTTATGACTATGGAAATTATGAATGCATGATAATTTTAGTTAAAGAACCACCCCATATATTTCACCTACCACATTGTCCTGGTATACGACTTATAGAACTATATGGTCTTTAAGGAATAACTCCCAAAGATGGTAGATCACGACATGGTGGAATTGGATGATCCTTAATTGCATGTCACATGCATTTATTCAACAGTAGATGATAAAGAAGCTATTAAGGATTGGTAGTGGTTCTTGATTTAAAATTCATGGAAGATTGATGATGTGATGTCATTAAATTGAACTTATTGATCCCATGTAATAATACATGTGAGACGAGATCAACTAGAACCCTCTATATCCAATACATCCTTTTAAGAAACACCATTAACTTTACCTCCATCTGGAACTCAAAGAATTTGGTATCGATTTCACAATTAAAAAATGGAGCCTATTCCAATTCCAAATACAACATAAACTATCATGTATTTAATTCCAAAAAATTGGGAGAAATTTTAAATTTCTATTAGGCACTAGAGGAATCCTCTAATGAGGATCATTGGTTTTAAATTTTCAAAGTCATTATACTAGTAGAATACTTTCTTAAAAACCAAAGATGAATAATCCCCACCATATACTCTTGGATACTCTCACCAATGCTCCAAATATAAGGTAATACATTCTTTGAGAACAAATAGTTCCTAGGGAACTAGACTTTATAATGTTTTATGTGATGTTGAGAGAAGAATTTATACATTCAGCTGACCACTGAAGGAACATTCACCCATTGTAGCATTCACTAGTGAAACGCCACCCCCAATTTGGCCAGTTAACTGACTATCTAAGCCAAAACCATCCAACCATCAATGAAAGTATATAGTTACTAGCCAAGATCCTAAATTATATCTAGCTAGGTCCTCCACATAAGCTGTTATGGAATAAACCCTTCGGGTAGAATTATTACCTTAGCATGGAAGTATAACATGCTCAATCACCTCACTAGGTAAATATCTTTCCTTTCCCTCGGGTGTGAGTCCTTATTTAGAAGTAGTAATTTTTACCAATCCTATGTTTTGGAACATATTTTGAGGTTAGAGGATGAGGTTTTGGGTTATCTCAGGAAAGGGAAATCAAATATGGGATAAATAGTGGCAATAAGAGACCACTGGTTATCCAGTTTTATCTAGAAGATGGAATGAAATTCTATAGACACCATTGGCTAGCCATTGGACATGGATGAGGTGAAATACCTATACTAGGACTACTATCTCAATTGTGAGGGTCACTATCTAGATGATAACGATGAGTTTTAGGTGATAAAGTAAAGTAATATTAGACTTTTAATCACTCAAACCCATGTTTTATTACCTCTCATCACCCCCAAAACCTTATTTTACCATAAATGAATCCAGAGGCTCTAGGGATGGCTTGGACACTCTCTATCACCTTTATTAGGAATTTGGAACCTAGATCAATCTATTTTCATAAAATTAGTGTGGTTATTCATATCTAATATATTCATTCTTCATATATTTCATTTGAATATGATCTATTATATATTTATCTTATATATTAATTTTTTGATAATTCATATCTAGTTCCTCATAAAATTATTTTGTGTTTCATTCCCAGAGGTCAAATCATTTTTTCGAGTGTAGATCTCAAGATATGTGATATTATATATTTTATTTCAACATAATTCTTATGTAAAATCAATTATAATATGTAGGAATCAATGTCTAGTGCATTCTATCATATCATTATGTGTTCCCATTCCTTATATTAATGGAATCCTATTATTTCATTGTGTTAACCCAACTGTGATTTTTGTGGTTTTCTCTTAATTATTTTTTTTATGAACCATTCATGTTCTTGGGTTTCATACGTGATTTTTAAATGATCATTGGAATGATTATTGATTTTATTGATATACGTGAATAAATTTTTTTTGATAAAATATGGTTGTCCCTTTGTTTTGGTAAAAGAAATACATTTTCAAAGAACAGTGAAATTGGTTATGTAATGGTTTTTTCAAAACACTATTTTGATAGAAACTGGTGGTTTAAAAATAAATTTATGAAATAGGATAATATCTTCAAAACATTTTGACATGAATAGTATATGGGAACCTAGGGTAACTTTGAGGGACTTTTACTATTTCACCATATACTTTATTTTTTTATGGTTTCATCCCTAATTTGTTATTTTATTCCATGTTCTCTCCTATTCTATAGATTTATTTAGTATACTATTACTTAACAATATTACTGAGGTACAATAGACCCAACTTTCATGATCATATGTTATCCTAGGTGTGATCTTCATTGGGATTTTTTAAATTTTTATTTTATTTTTTTATAGAATTTATATTAAAAAATCATTAGTATTTGGAAAATGGTTTATTTGGAAATTTTATTTAATCTATATTGTTTGGAATTTTCTTTATAACTATCAAAAGTGAAAAAAAAAATTATAGTATTATTTTGTATATGTGAAAATTATTTTATAATTACATATTTTTATATATTTATCAGGTTGAGATTATTTGACATATAGTTTCCATGGAACTCTTAGGAGGGATCTTGTTGGTCTTGTTTCTCTAACAAACTACACACTCTCCTAGTGGTGTGTAGAATTTTTTTTGATGATTTAAGAAAGGGAAAGATCCATATTTAGGTAGCGAGGCTTCATCTCAGATGGGAATGAGTAGAAGGTGGTGATATGGTGAGATATTTTCCTTCTAGTAAACATAGTAGTTTCTAATAGTTTGGTTTCATTGGGTTTTGTTTTTGGACTTGTACCTTGGTTTTGGATTGTTTCTTGAGTTGTATCTCTACAGTTGTTGGTTTACAATTATGGAATATTTTATTTATTGTTATATTTATATTCATGTATTCCATGTTTCTTAATTCAAGTTTGAAAAATTATACCATCTAGTTATTATTGGATGTCTCGGTGATAGTTTCAATCCCTTGGTAATTAGTAACACCCTTCATGTAATTCCATGATTCAATTCATAGTATATTTGGTGGGGTTTCTAGGATGGGTCATGATAATTTGGTTTCAATGTTCTAGGTTGTTCTTAGAGTATTCCATTATTGGAATGTTGGTATGTTTAAGATTGGATTTTCAATACATAATGGGTATTATGTGAGTGAGTTTTTATCCATATATCATCATAATCAACCGTAATCCACCATAGGTTGTTGGGTTTTATGTCTCTTTTGTTGGTTTTTGATCTAGATATAATTTTATAAATATATTATTTTTGTGTAAACTAATATTTCATGATTATCTAATTATTTACTTCTATTTTGGTTGTATATAATCATTCCTATAAGACATATTTCCAGGATTCCTTGAGAGGTTTTAGTGGGAAATAAACCTCAAGGGAATCCTCTTATTGATCAAAATATAATCTAAGACTTCATGTGGGAAGTTCATGTAATTTATTAGAATGTGTTTCATACTCATTACCAAGATTATGATGTGAAAAAGGAGATAGAGGGTATAAGGAAATAGTACAGGAGTCCCAATTCTATAAGCCCCCATATTTGAAGTGTACTAAAGAAAGATTGGAGGTGGAGGATTGGATAGAAAAAATTGATCAAGTCATTAACATACTGGATAAAACTAAATGTATCAAGTTGAAGTTCTCGACATTTAATCTTAAGGGTCATAGAAATAGGTGGGGGTAATATATGGTCTAGGAGAAACAACATGTGGGATTGGAGTGTAAAGTCTTCATGAACATTTTATTTCATTAGTTCTTCATAAAATCCTTACTGATGGAAAATTATATGTTGTTCATTTCCTTTTAGTAAGAAGATCATTCAATGATTGGGTAGACAAATCGTTTTGCTAAGTTTAATTGTTTTTCACTTTAGGTGGAGATGAATAATAATATGAAAGATTATTAATACCTACCATACGTTCAACCAACTAATTTTTCATAGGTGTATATGTTGAAACTCACAAACTATAATAATATTGTTGATAGGGATATGATTGAAAATATTGATATGGAAAGAAATTCATGCTTATTTGGGATTTAATTTCCAGCCCAATTAAATTAAAATAGAACACATGGGAATAAGATGAAGTGTTGATATAATCATTGAGGTTGTGGATATTTTCCTTAGGGGGGTCCCTTTAAACTCCATCAGTAGCAGCTAGTAGTGTACCCTTAACCTTCTACCAGTGTGGAAAGTTAGGGCACACCTGATGATATTTCTTCATACCTTCTAAAACCTGGAGTGCATGAGGTCATTGAGTAAATATATAGTTATTATTCTAGGATAACTCTTTACCTAGATATAGTCAAGTATAATCTAATCCAAAGTGAATTTTGGTTTAGTCAAAATCTATAAAGTCTATGGGGATCTAGTGATATGCCTATGGAGTGAAGTAATTTCATGCAATGGGGGAGATTCTGGTGGAAGTTTAAATCAGTCTAGATATAGTGATAGGTTCCATTTTTTATATTATATATAAAAAACAATATTTTATAGTAGTTCCTCAAACTATTTTATATCAACCCATTTTTTGGGATGTGTTGAAACTTATAACAGATTTCATGTCCTATGTTATAGTTCTGAAAATTCCTCTTGGAAAGAGTAAATAGTGGGGGCATTTATTTTTGTGCTATCTTTCAATTGGTGAAATATAGTTAGTATAGGATTTTTTTACTTCTCAATATCTATATTTTTTATGTTATCATCAAGATGTATTATCTTGTTTCTCAATAAGCTAGGATTGAAAATTATTATCAGTTTGGTTCATTCTTTATTATGGAAGGGAGCTCTAGGGTGTTTCAGGGGGAGTGGGATCTGAGGTGTAGTCTTATATTACCATCTCATTTAGATCCTATGAATATGTTTTATATCAATTTTTTTAACCCCATGAGGTATCTTTCCATGTTTATATTCCCTTAGATGATTGTAATTTTCTTATGCTTTTTTCCAGATAAAATATCCAGTCTTCCTCGAGAAAGGGACGTAGAGTTTTTCTATGATTTTGTGCCAAGTATGTATCCAATTTATATACCCTCTTATTGTATGAAACCTACTGAATTGAAAGATATTATGATGAAGTCATATATCTTATTAGAGAATTTATTTCTTCATCCTAGTGTTTCTCCATGGGAAGCCCTTGTATACCTTACTAAGAAGTATTATGGTTCTTTTCATCTCTACATAGATTATCAAAATCATTATCGAGTGAAAATAAAGAATAAGTATCATTTAACCCATGTTGACGACCTATTTTATCAGTAAAGTGAGGGAGTGGTTTTTGAAAAATGAACATTGTTGGAGTTATCATCAGCTTAGAGTTATAAAATCATATATCTTGAATGCCACTTTGTGGAGCATGTATGGCCACAATGAATATCACATGATTTTTTCGTTCTAAATAATTTTCTTATAGTGTTTATTAATTTGATAAACTAGATATTATTTCAGGACCCCCATACATTTTTTATCTTCATAGATGATATGCTGGTCTATTCAATAAATGATCAAGAGCATAAGAACCATTTGAATTTAGTTTTGGGAAGCAAGAGGATTCCCTGACTATATGAATAGTTATCAAAATGAAATTCATTTATCTGACCTTTAAGATGATTCTAAAAAGTTAAGGATGTCTTTTCATTGGAAAAACTATGTAACATATTTGAAATATGGAGATTCCTAGTCCTGGATGGGTATTATCAGTTGTTTTATAATTATTTTTTAAATCTAGAGCCAGAGTTGACTTCTATTAATAAGAGGTGAAATTTTCATTGGATTCTATGTGTCAAGCCTCTTTTTATGATTTGAAATAGCTTCTTAAATCAGCTCATTTCTAGATCTTGGTGGAAAGTAGTGAATTATATCTGGTTTTTTGTAACACTTATGATTTTTATTAGTGAATAATGCTTATGTAGGACGATCATTTTCTGGTATAAGTTTCTCATCAACTTCAACCACATGAGATAAACTCTCCGACACATGAATTGATGATTTAATCTATTATGCATGTTATCAAGTATTAGCAACACTATATTTTAAAGTAATGGTTCACATTCTATTCTAGTTTTAAGATCATCAGTTATATCTTTACTCAAAAGAAAATGAACCTCGGGTAGAGAATATGGTTGGAGTACCTCAAGACATTTGTCATTGACATCTTCTACAACCCTAGGAAGGGGAATTTTGTTCCTTATTCTCTCAATAGAAAATTTCCTTTTTAGACCATCTTGGAAGTGGATGAGTAGAATCTTGTTGGTTTTCTTCTCTATTTCAACTTGATACTAAGGAGGATTATTGGGGTGTGGTTCTCAACAATGTTCATTTGTCATCATATCTCTGTGATACAATTATATAGTAATAATAACAAGATACGAAGTTCATGGGAATCAAGGAATAATTATATGATGGTGAGACTGATCCTAGATGTTCACTCATTTATGATGGAATTCTTCTCTTCAATAGATTATTTTTTATCCCATAATCTGTCATAATTATAGTGATTTTGATTTTCATTATTATTTATGTGTCATTTATCCTAACACTACGCAGAGGTATTATAAAAAGGGGTTCATATTTTTGTGGATGGGTATGAATAATAACATTTTGGATTATATGTCTCGATGTCGCACCTACTAGTAGATTACGGAAAGGAACCTAAAGCATTATGGTCTTCATTATAGTATTCTAGTTCATGTATGTAAATGTTATGAGGTACCCATGGAATTGTATTTAGAATAACATATACTCCCCATGGAAAGAATGTTACCTGGGAGTTGATTGATTAGTTGACCAAATATGATCATTTCATTCTGATTCAATACTCCATCAAGGTCGAAGATCTAGGAAAGATATCTGTGCAAGAAATTTTGAAGTTATAAGGGGTTCTCTCTACCATATTCTTTGATAGGTATCCTAGGTTTACTTATCAATTTTGGAAAGATATCCAAGAGGCGATGGTGACTCATATCAGGTTGAGATTAGCTTTTAATCCACAGAAATAATTATTATAAGTAGCATGGTATTTAGATTCAAGAGGATATGATATGTTCCAATTTCATGGATTTCATAGGATTGTGGGATTTCTAACAAGATAGTAATGTTTACATATAATAACAGTTATCATTTATCTATTATAATGGCTTTTTTTTAGGCTTTGTATAGTCACCCATTTTGGAAAAATATTTATTGTTTAGAGTTGGGTTAGGCCTCTCTTATGGGGAAAATTATCATTCATGATATATGAAAAATATTGGTTGCATATTAGAGTTGGAAGAAATCTTATATGGATATTTGACATGCTCCTTTGGAGTTTGATATTGGTGACCAGGTCTTCATGAATGTCTACCCTCATTTGGGTGACCATTGTCTAGGGAATCATAGAAACTTTCTTACGAGATATTTTGAGACTTTTTGATGACTGCTTGGATTATAAAAGAGGTTTATCAATTAGATCCACCATCCCAGATAATAAATTTTCATGATTTTTTTGACATATCTTAGTTCAATAAGTATCATCCCAATCCATCCCATTTTCTAAATATGGAGAAAGTTGAATGTGATCCAAAAAAGTAGGTGAAAAATAGCTAGTGAAGATAATTTACTCATATAGAAAATTTATTCATGGTAATTGTATTTAGTTTTTCAAAGTTTTATAATGATACAGATAATATTTTCTTGACACTTGGTATCATTAATGGTCATTGAGGGGTAGTGGATTTATCTCTTTTAAGATAATCCTTTTTTCCAATGAATTTCTTGTGAAATATTTTTCTATGGTAGATAGAAATATAACTTCCTTACATTACCTCATGAATGATCCCTTTTTGGGATTATTTTTTACCATTCCTTTGTATTAGATCATGTTTCGGGGTTACAGGATGTGGTGTTGGGTGTTCTTATGAGAGGGAAAACAAAGCTAGACTAATTAGTTTCTATAAGAGGCCACCAATTATTTGGGCTAGCTGGAAGAGGTTATGTAATTATATAGTCCCCACCGACTAGCTGGTGGACTTGGCATTAGTGTAGTACCTTTATCAAGCCCATCGGCTCACTGCTAACAGTCACTAGCTAGAAGATGAAGAGGTTCATGTTACTATATAAGGGACAATATAACTTTTAATAACCCATTACCACATTTTATCATCTCTTATCATCCCACTCAAACCAAATTCACCTTTAACAAATCTTGAGGCTTTTTAGGGATGGTTTGGTCTCTCTCTGTCACCTTTATTTGTAATTTTGATCCCAGTATGATTGTTTTTCATCATATTGGTTAATATAATACAATATATTTCATTAAATATCCATCTCTTGGATTATAAGTGGATCTATGTCTTTTTATCAGATCTATTGATCGTGTATTAAGTCCCCCCATCTTCCCCATAAATCCCATATCTGTTTGGCTCTTGAAGGCCGAATTTTGTTTAGTTTGGTATGGAAATTGAGGTATGTGATATCCTATAATTTATTAAATCTATTTGCGTATAGAAACATAATTACAAGATGTGTTAAGAGATTTATAGGGACTATTCCCACTATCTTTTTTGTTATATTTCCTTTTAGTGTGTGGATCTTATCATTGTGGTCATGTGAACCAAAGTGTGAGGTAGGTGATTCTATCTCACGTCATTTATTTTTTGAATTGTGCATGCCATTTGGTTTCTAAATTGTTTTATAAACAATGATGACCTTGATCCTTGATTTTCATGATATGTGCGTGTAACTGGTTTGTGCTAAAAGATTGTTTGTAGCCTCATTTTGGTAAAATAAAGTTGCTTTCAACACACCATGGAATGGGTTATAGAATAGAATTTCAAATAATGATTTTGATTGACATGGATTTGACATAATTTTTTTATGAATTATGATAACCCATATAAATTGTATATATACACACACAAAATTAGATCCATAGGTACTAAATAAGAGTGTTTAGTATTATTTTCTTGTCATTGTTATCAATTGGAGGTTCACTCATGGTGTGTTTCTATATTCCCTAGTACATGTTTTTTCTAGGGAATAGATTCCCTGACACCATATGGGTTTCATCCATGGGGTGTTCCTATATTCCCTAGGCTCCATTTTTACAGGGTATTATTTAGTGAGCTATTTATTGAGATCATTATTTATTATCAATATACCTAGTTATCATGGACCAATGTTATCATAGGGGTGATCTACCTTGTGAGCTGATCTGTTTGGGTTTTATTTTTTCTTGTAGTTGATATCAATAATGATGCATTATTTGATAAAAGGATCATTTTGAAATATGATTTTATTAGTGATATATTGATTTTATTTTAGAACATTGAAAAGGGGAAATAATTTTACCATGATTTTTTATAAATGTGAAAACTATTTTATCATGAAATTTTATCAATATTTAGAATGTTGGGATTATTTGAAATATAATTTCATTGGAATATTGGTTGGGATTATACTTGATTTAATTCACTCACACCCTACACACCCCCTTAAGTGTATGTAAAACTTATTTTATTAAACCAGAAAAGTGAAGGCACCACATTGAGGTAAAAAGGTTTCATATCTTCTAGGCATGTCTAGCTTGTGGTAATAGAGTGGGATATCTCCCCCATATCACATAAATTTTCTATTGGTATTTGGGTTGACTTGGGATTTGTTCTTGAGAATGTACGTTTATTTTGGATTGTTACCTTTGTTTTATTTCTACCACTATTGGTTTATTTTTTATGGAATATATATTTTCTAATTATATTTATCTTATTGCATTTGTATTTCTTATTTTAGGTGGGGAAATTTTTCCCTTATATTATTGTTCTATTTCTAGGTCCTATAAACCAGCCTGCGCAAATTGGGAATTCCTTTTGGGTCTTAATGTGGTCTGTTTCAGAGCCTGGTTAATGGGTTTTCTGGACTAGGTTACGGAAATTACAATCACATTTCAGTTCTCAATCCTTGATACACTTCTTTTATAATTTTACCTTTTTGAGGCCAATATTGGGGCCCTAAATATCCGTAAAGAGTTTGAAATTAATGATTACTCAACAAAGTCATATCATAAAAAATAATGAGAATTATAGACTATAACCTCATTCCTTAAAGAGGATGGGACTAGTCATTCAAGGGCACATAGACCCCCACTACTTCTGAATAATGATCAATAGTTTTGATTACAACAATGAATTGTGGATAACGAATCTGTTATCAATATTATATTGACCCATACTCTCCATAAATAGAGTTATAAAGAGGTTAATTTATCCTAGTCCAACCTGATGATTTAATTATATTAAATAAATGAGATTATTTTGATTAGAGATATATAGTTAAATATATAGTTTAGATTATTTCTATCTAATACTAGTTTCATTATGGTAATATAAGAAACTACTTTTAACATCTAATTTGGGGGGCCTTGGATACTCTTTAATTTATCCATCCCTTAATCATATCATAAGTGCCTAAAATACTGCATCAGTGTTAGATTAGGGTTACTCCATGGTGATGTTACACCCTTTCACTCATGTGAAACATATAATATTTATTTTATGTCATATAAAATGAGTGAAAACTATTACTAGGTCAAATAAATCATCTTCATCAGTGGTCTTAATCAGTTATTAACCTCCCCGAAAAATCCTTGGGCTGACTTGATGACTAGTTTTTTACGAACTATCCACCATCTGGAAGAAACAACTCTGTACCATATACACCACTCTATCATCAAAGAAATGAAGGAGTTCTCCTAGATCACCCACTTCTCATATGAGTGGAAAGTTCATCCAAATAATGATTAATCCTATCCCAATGTATGCCAAAGATTTTTCCTTGTGCCTATTAATAAGCTTCTCTCCCAAATATATTATTGATCACGGTTGATTAACTAGTGGTAATTTTAGAGAAATTGTATCACTATTTTGTTAAGGTTTTAAAAGCAAATATAGTATGGGATTGGTATATAGGTTTCATAAACCATTTTCACTACAATAACATAAGGTTAGATATCTAGTGTTGGGAATTATTCCCCTACATTAAAAGGTCATAAAACCTCAAAACCACCTATTCTAAAGGATTTAAAATCCCCCGCAATACCACACCCTTCTGATAAGAAATAGATAAATGATTCCCTGTCTTATTTTGATATGGGAATCCCCACAACCATCAAAAATATGATATAGATAAACCTATGTACCGAGGAAGACTTGGGGTCAATATTGATTACGCTTATTTGGAATTTCAATGAACATGAGTGGTATATTATATTCTTGAATCTATTATCAGATATATTTTTGTATAATTCCTGGAATATTCTAGTAAAATACCAACATGTCATTTTCCATGCCCTATATTTTCCCATCAACCATGAAATATATAATTATCATATCCAGATAATTCATCCCACCCATAGTGAAATGCTAAATAATGAAGTTCAAAATATGCTCAAATCACAATTATTAGAGAGCTAGTGTACCACAACTATCTATCCAATATTGTACAAATAAATATGAATAATATATTAATTAGGGACTTTATTGAATTTTGAGACATCAACTACCCATGTATGAAGGAAAAAATTACATATTTTGGTCAAAAAGATTCTAATCACATTAATTTTCATCTTTCGTTGCCTCTCATTTGTGGATGGATACGTGGGATACAATAAAATCCTAATGGACTTCAAATATGAAGAGTATGCTATAATTAGGTCACCCAAAGAACAAATTTTTAATAGGTGATTCAATTTTCCTTGAAAAACACAAGAAAACCCTATTGATAGAATATTAATCACATGATTATTAACTTTCAATGAAATATTATTGATTTTTTGTAGATGATTTGGGGGTAAAATCATTCTAATTTCGTGTTCTTCGTGGGGACCATGAGAAAATTATCACCATGGTTGGTGCTAAAAATTTGAACATGAACCCCTTGAAGTGTGAAATTTGGGTAACCTATATGAAATTTCATGGATTATTAATTGATACAATGGTATTAAGATTGCCTCTAAAAAAATTCAGGTCATCATCAAAATTCCCCCTTCATGTTTTTTTTGAGGGTTAAGAGGTTTTAAGGGGAATTGGGCCAATATAATAATTTTTTCAAATCTATTAGGTAAATTAATGTTTTTATAAATGTTGACAAAGAAGGGAAATATCTATAAGTGGGATAATGGATACCAAATAACATTTGATTAAATTTTAAAGAACTTACTTCATCCACTAGTTCTGATTCTATTTATAAAAGGGAAGCCCTTGATTCTCTATGTCATAGTTTGGGATAAATATCTAAGCACTATTCAGATCTCAAGAACATTAAGGGAAATGAGATTAGTTTGTATTACCGCATTTTTAAGATGACTTATACTAATTTCATATACTCTCATATCATTAACAATTGTTTTGCCTTGATCTTTGTTCTCTAAAACCTGTTTCATTATCTATAGAATCCTTAGGTCCATTTGATATCCATTGTCAACCCATTAAATTATGTCCTTTATTTTCAAATTATTAATAGATGATTAGAATTATTTTATTTATTCCCAAGGAATTAAAAGTCATGTTCATTCATTGTAAGGATAACGAGGAGAAATCATTGTTGAATTTCATTTTATCACACCCAACCCCTGAAGAGTTTAATATAGATTTTTATTATCCCAATAAATACATTATATCCATAAATTAATCGGCATCATACTTTAAATGAAATTTCATGGGGTCTCTTAGATCCCAACTAGGTAGAGGATGGACAAACAAAATCTCAAAAGGATTATCCATAGATTGGTTCGTATCTAACCCTTAAAGACACACAAGTTGTACTAATTCATTATTTTTATGGGGTTTGACCATTAATGATTCTAAATAATAATCCTTCATTAACAACCTTGTATTTTACCGTGTGATTCAAATTCCAAGGATTTATGTGAAGGGTGACTCTAAGATATTTATAATCCAAATAAATGGTGACTACACAATAAAGAAATAAGAGCGTGTCCCATTGCTCGAGAATAACTTTTAGTAGATGGATGATGTTCCATTCCAAATAAAGGTGTCTCATGTATAATGGTGTCTGGATTATTTGTTATATGCTCTAGAGAAATATCTAGTGGCCATTATTGTCTCAGATTAGGATGACATAGTCATTTGTGTAGCACATCATAGATTGATCGCCCCTACTTTTCCTAATTGTAAAGACTGATTAGTGAAGCAACTCGTCGCTGGATCTTCATATGTGTGGAACATAAATTCCCATACTATGGAAGAAGAACATGATTATATGATACCATTTAATAAGTGTATCCAACACAGAATTCTACCATCATGTCGATCTAAGTAAGAGAAAATCCATAGGCGAGCAGTTAACTTTTCCCTTTATAATGCCCTAAAATGGGGAATGTCCCATTCAATCATAGATTTGATATAATCCATATTATATTAATCAATGTAAAATTAATCGCTCAGTATTTTAAATAGTTTCATGTTAGGGAATGTGGATATCATTAAATTGTATTGAATCCCTCCCACTATATCTAGATGCTGGGATGATTCTAGACCACCATTATTCATGATTTCCAAGAGTTTACATAGATTTTTCATGAAATATAGGTCCATTATAACTTTAGGTATTAAATTTTAGAGCAACTCTATTTTTTCAATTGTTTTTGGACTTTTTCTATATAGGAAATCAATGTTATGCGTTCTTTCCCATTTGAAATAGCACAAAAGCACAAGTTCATTCTTACTACTACCAATATCATTTTAAAATTTATTGATGGAATCCCCCAGAAGGAGGTACACAATGGGTATATACTTTAGTTCATGATGTATTGGATCATTCATCAGTTTGGATTCAATCACACTATTCCCATGGAAAATTGTACCATGTTTTCAGACTTTGATTTGAAAAATGTGTAAGAAAAGCACCATAACTAATACCACAATATTTCACAATATCATACAATGTTGAATGGATAGATCACACCATTTAATAAATTCATCATTGAAATTTTATAGAATATTGTTTATCATAATAATAATAGATTCACTCTCAATCTCTCTAATTCATTGTGGGTATACTAAATCATGACTCGGTCTTCTACCTAGGTGTCTCGTTATTCATGATTGTATAGAACAGAGGTAGTTTTTCCCAGTAAGGATTAGTTACCATATCTCCAAATGAAAATTTACTACTAGTTGGTATATCATGAGTACTAAAGAGTCCAGTTATCTATGTTAAAATACCTTTCTGAAAAAAATAAAGGAATTCAAAATATTGATGTTTATCAGAGTCAAGTCACTAGATCGTTTAGTAAAAATGTTCTATTTCTCTCTTTACTCTAGGGTGACTTTGTGCTGGCATTGAAAAAACTAATGATACAAGGAGGAAATTAATTGTAGATGGATCCTATATTGTAAGACCCATTCTACATTTATAAGTTCTTCTCTAATTTTGTATATTCAGTCATCACTGTAGATGAGGAGTACATCACACCCCCACCAACCCTAAGTTTTTGAAACATTACCAAGTGTTGGATGAACTAGTCCCATAATTCATAACATTGTGACATTAAACATTATTCCATAAATTTCAATACATAATGTTATACTCAATTCCATTATCCTAACTAAGCAATTTTATACTGCATAAAACATTTCCATCTCATTTGAGGTTAAACTGTATATAAATTTCCTTGACTCATGATTATAAACAGTATTGATCCATTCCAATCATAAGAATATAAAAAATGTGACTAATTTTTTCCTACTAAATTACCTTAAATTTTATGGTTGATTACTTTTTATATTATTCTTAATCTATAAAAATATGAAGATTCTTTTCCCAAGGCATCCCCCTTATATTCTAGTATTGGTCCTCTACCACACCACACCTAAGAACTGTGTGTCACTTGATTCATATTTTATAAGAAAATTATTGACACCCAAATTTTTTTCTTGGCCTTATATATCTCCCTGAATATCACTATTTATCAAGGTTTAAGAAAAATATTCAACTTATATTGAGCCCCATTTTAACTCCCTGCACTCAGGATATTCCTCATTCAACCATATCATATATAATTCCCATGTAGGTGAATGGGAACCAACCCACAAAAATATATATGGATTTATTACTGTTTAATTGGATCAATAGTGATATCTAAATCTTATATGTTATAAATAGACATAGAATCTATTTCTATGCCCCATTGTGCTTCTGATGATGATATTTTTTACCTATTCAGGCTAAATTTTAGACCTATATTTTTCCCAAGGGAAACATTAATTTTACTCCCCTACACTCTTATACATGATTATAATATGTATATAGGGTTCCTTACTAGAAATATATGTTCATTTATTCCCATTTCATATGATACACAGTGACACATAAATCTTCAATCCTAGGTGAAACAATAAATTTTACATTGAACCCCATATCACTATTGTGATTAGTTCCTTTTCATTAGGTAATTATCTCCCACATAAGATTGAGATAATGTTATTCTATAAGGAGACAGTTTAGGTCGTATTGTTATTAAATAGAAGCCACCTACATGGTCAGATTTATGACTATAAACATTAGATACATTTAGTCCAACATCATGACAACAAAATTCATGCATCTTTCCATGAGGTTTCCTATATTAACATTATCCCCTATATTCATGTTTGTTTTTACATGAAAATTTTTCAGTAAAGAGTTCCACATTATTTTTTCATAATTGTATGACCTTAAATCCCAGAAACATATTGTCTAAGTTATATGACCAAAAACAAGAAACTAACTTAGTGTCTATGTTTTATGACCATAAACATATGTATAATTTAATCTAATATATATGTCCCTAAACCATAGACATCATAAAGTCATAACATTATTACTATAAACTAGTATCCCCATTTTGGTATGGGATATATGACCTTAAACTATATAGCCTTAAGAATCATATTATTCACCTCATTGGGGTATGGTTCAACCTTGTTCGCATGTCTCTCATGGGCTTGGATATTTTTTTGAGATAAAATTCACACTAGATTGCATGCCCTATATCTGGATTGGTACACCCCATGGAGATTCCCAATTCAAGATAGCATAGACCTAGTGTTCTTTAACTACTCTTGAGAATCTACCTCTTTTTCAAGAAACACACATTCACACCATTGAATTCCAATATTCCCATAAACCCTTAAATTACAAATTGTCTCCACCTAGTTTTCGTTGAAGGCATATTTTCCCCAGTCTCAGCCAACTAATTCCCTTCCAGGTAAAATGTCCAAGAGTAAGAACTCTAGGTGATAATGTGATAGAACCCACCATTTGAAAATTGCATCTGTGGTTATCCTCAACTTTTCCCTCGTTTTTGATAGTCTGATAGTGGAACCCTACTTTCAAATACTTCTTCAAAAGTTATCCTCAACTTATATTTCACTTCCACCTCAATTCAAACTCATAGAGTCATAATTTACATTTATCAGACTTCTTTTTTATCATGTTTATTTCTAATAGCCTTGGAACTTCTATAACACTTAAAAAATTCAGTTTAATATAATATTAATCTTGATATCTTTTTTAACACGCAACATTGAGCTTTAATGAATTATAAATATATTATTATTTTAATTTGAACTCTACAACCTAGCTCCTAAATTAGTGGTACAGATAGAAAAAAATATTATGAAAAATGTGAATAAAAAATTTATATAACTAAAATTTATTTATTAATTTAAAATAATATGTAAAGAATCTTTAGCGAAGTCATTTTATGCCTCAAAGTTATATTTTCTTCAATAATGGTTTTTAATGAACTTTGTGTGCGGACATTATCGTTAATTTATACCATTTTTAGGAATTTTATTTTAGAGAAAGAATATAATTTTTTATATAATCATTTCAATATTTTCTTAGTGTGAATTTTTAATATTTTTTTACAAAATGATTATTCTTTAGTGAATAGTAAAAAATACATATCTTTAGAAAATTTTTATTTCATTTCTTTAAATCAAGTAAATTAAAAGTACCATTATATTTTAGAATTTTTTTGAGAAAAATAATATAAAATTTATTTAAAAAATATTTAAAAAATTCTATAATAATCATAATTTAATTTTAGTTTGCAATAAGATCATTTTTAATCTTAAAACCACATTTCTCATAAAATTATTTTTCATTGTGCCTTATGAATTTATATTAATATTGATTTCTATAAATTATATGAAATGAATACTAAAAATTGGATTCCATATTTTAAATTATATGGTTCAAATTTGATAAATAGGGCCCATTTATTTTTGTTTATTTTAAATAGTAACCATGGTAAATATTTTTCACCATGGTAATAGGTAAATTGGATAATTAATGTTAAAAACAATGTGATAAGGATTTATAAAACTATCCAGCATGTTAATTTATTTCATTTTGTGGTATTAATTAGATCATATCAATCCTAACTTATAATATATGGAATTTTTTTGTCTATTTTCCTTTGATAATGACATTTCTATTATTTTAAATTAATAGAATTACAATATATCATTTTATTTATTTTAATATCTCTAAAATATTTTCACTGGGATAATGAAACATTAATATGATATAAATTATTATTTAGGATATTAAGGAATTTTTTATTATATTAATTTAGTTTTAATATTAATTGATGATATAATTACATTAAACGCTTATGCAATGTTGGTACTGTACTTGTGAAAGGAGTGAAAAATCAAGGTAAACTATTATTAAAATAATAAAATTAATATGGTTTTGATTAATTATGGGGTGAAATTAATTTAATAGTTAATTATAAAGTATAATTAATTTTTGATGTATTTATATTCTAATTTACTTATTTTCTTGATATCTTTTAACTCAAATTAAATGATGTCCAAAAACAATAATGATATTTTATGATAAACAATTTTAATTAAATTATTCAATAATAAAAATAAATATTTAAAGATGAGAACTGGGATGTGAAATGTTCTAAAGTATCATACATGGACCATTTTTAGTCCAATTTTCAAATTAAAAGTAAATATTTTACCCATAATTGCTATAAAATGTGTTGGCACGGTTAAGGTTTAAATGGGTCAACAATGGGGTTAAAACCAAAAATAATGTTTTAAAATGTAACTTATACATGTCTATATTTTATTGGTTGAAGTTATTTAGACCCTATAATTTCAGACCTTTGAAATTATGGTAATTTTTTAACTTGAAGTATTTATGATATATATTATATTTAATTCTTTTAAGTAATTCCATATGTTTTATTTCCATACCTTATAGAAGTAATCCACCAATCCTATCATCCTCACGCTTCATGAGAATTCTGGATATACTAATGACTTCCCATATCCCTTATTAATATCCCTAACCATGATATAGAGGAATATTATTCTAAAAATACCTAACATACAAGGCTTAATGTGTAATCTAATGGATGTTGTCCAAAGAAGAGGTATATCTCTTGATTGGGTATTCTCAAATAATTTATAATTATAACTACTTCAATTTTTGATAACCATTTTCATAATCACACCCACTGGGGTCCAACCTGTGATTATTCCATGCATGCTTCCAATAGGCAAGAGTTTGGTGATCAGTGTCAAATAGTCATATCCCATAAATTTAAGGCATTAGCATAAATTACTTGTACACACAAACACACATCTACAAGCATGCACAATGCTAAAATGTAAAACAACCAATGATGCATGAATGCATATAAGATCCCAAAAAAAGAGTAGAATAGTAAATTACTGAAAGCAAATAGGGTTCTAAATAAAATCCAAACCAAAAATTGTAAAGATTCCAAACTACTCCAAGGGTGAGTATAGTCAAATGAAATCTCCCAAAAAACAACTCAATCTTAAAAGATCTAGTTATAATCCACCCACTCCCTATCCTCCCAATACCCCATCAAAATGGTCATCATTTACATAATAAATCACACCTGTAGTAAACTATCATGTAGGGGTGAGTATAAAAATACCCAATAAGACACCCTGAAAACACTAAATAGAAATCACCAAGTATATTAGACACAATATAGGATATCCCAATTAATTTATAACAAAAACACTTAGATATACATAGCAAAGACACCACACTACTAGGAGGTCATAATAAACTATTATCCATGGTATTTTATTCTATTAAATTCCTGTTCCTAGAAAATCCTCTCCATGATCTATGCTTTCATTGGATACACTCTCTAAATAGGTCTAGATCATTGGGACATTTTTGAGAAAGATCTTTGGTCTAATAAGACTCTAATACTCCGATCGAGAGTGACACCTAGAACCACTGGGGGACACCACAAACCTAATTTGGATCAACACTCTATGTATGGGATTGTATTCTGATGATACCAAAAACCCTTAAATTGTGGCCTACAAGATGCAGTATCAACACCCAAATTAGGGAGGTTATGTTGATTCCACAAACCACCCCTAGAAAAAATATAATTGAGAATCATACTACAGTCTCATTGAAGAACACCGCGAATCTATCCAAGTCTCAGCCTCAAGAGGGGATCAAAATCCTACGATGTGGATGTCATTTTTCAGTACACCCTCAAGGTAATAGAACATGGGAACATACTCAACCTATATGGGTCCAAACTAAAGAAAATGAAGTGCTACAAACATAGTTGATGGGGTTAAACTACGTGTTCAGGGGTATGTGCCATTTCTAGTTATCCACATGTCTACTCATGTGGTAAAGCCTTATATGGCAAGTAAATATCAAGATAAACATCATGTAGGAGTAAAAAATGTGTAGAGATCACTCAGTACCAACCTATGTGGCACTGTTCGTGTATGTGTACTTTGTTCTACCAGTGTACTAACCCTTGTAAAGGTGTTCTTGTCCATGTACACCTAGACACGTACATGTACACCTGTTCATGTCCATGTACACCTTTTCATGTCCATGTCTAAGTACATTGTGTGCCTATGTCCATGTACATTGGAATGTGCTCATGTAATTTCTAAATTAAATATCAACCCATGATAGAGGGGTCACATATTGTGTGACCATGTCACAAGGTGTGTGATACTTTACTCTAGCCAAAACTCTAACAGCCATTTAGGGGGGGCCCACATGGCATATTATCCAAAATTACAAACCATGTTTCTTAGTATTTTCAAGATACATAGAGTTATCTTTTGATCCATCATACACTTCACTAGATCCATATCCCTTTCTGGAACCTATAGATTAGGGTTCGGTCATTACATCATAACATCGATCGATGGAAAACTAAACTTGAATCCACTCAAAAATCATCATGTCAAGCCTCAATCCACATGTGTAAAAAATCCGGAATAACAATACCCAAAAATCTATTCTGATTCACTTCTGATTGTCTATCTCCATATTTTCACCTCAATTACTCCTCCAATCACAAACAACACATGCGGTATTGATCTGTTATGCCAAAGAAAATTTGTGAAATGACAAAATACCGGATATTATTCAAACCATAGGACAAAAGCTAATACCCATGATGAATGTGTGGAGAATGGGGGAAGAAATAAATAAAACAAAAGATGTGACTAATGAACATCGGACTTTGTTCATTCATCCTCGATTCATTTTCATAGAAGAATACGAATGTAAAAGAATTAAATCATAATAACCAATTATAAAATTCCACTAATTTAAATATATTAAAAATTCATGTATAAATTATGTTTTTAGAATTGATTTATGGTCATCTAGGGTTAAAAAACTTGATGAAAATAAAAAAACATCCTACCTGAAGTTTTGATTGATCACTAGTGAAAAACGGTTGTTTTTTCTTCATTTATGAGATGAATAAACTATTCTGGAATAATGATCCTTGATATGATACCTATCTATCATCATTATCTA
This sequence comes from Viscum album, assembly GCA_963277665.1. NCBI lineage: Eukaryota > Viridiplantae > Streptophyta > Magnoliopsida > Santalales > Viscaceae > Viscum > Viscum album. The sequence goes on from CAUJRU010000144.1 coordinate 755,974, forward strand.
AGAAAACTCTACAAAAAATACCTAACTCTTTAAGGTTTAAGCAGCTAACCCTGAGGAAATTGTATAACCATATATTAATAAGATAAAAAATTCATTGTGTCAAAATAAAAAAAACAAATAAATTTATTAATTTGTTTTTTTATTTAAAAACATGATTATTTTTTAAAAAATGGCTCATTTCAAAAAATATTTTGTCACAGATATGGTAAAATCCATTTTCTAAACTGAATGGTTCCATCTCTTAATATGGTACCTCATTTGGGAGTTGTTTGAATTTTTTAAGAAAACTATACATGTGTGCTTATTAATATATTTATTAAATTTTAAAAAATTATTTCGGCCACACAGGGCCTCCGAATTACACCTTGTATCATTACAAAAAATAATAAGATTGGTGGTAGTTCTTTATAAGGGGTTATACACAACCCCCTTTAAGTTAATTTTATATGGGGTTATTAACAAACCCTTATAACCATAAAATTTATAGGGGGTTCACAACCCCCTCTAATTTTTTTAGGATTTTTTTTAATATTTGGTTGGATTTTAGAGGAGGTAATGCCAAAACTGCTAAAAATTTAATCATTAGTGGTATTATATATTAGGTTGGATTTTAGAGACATTATATATAAATAATTATTATTTTGGATATTATACGCTATATATATAATGGAATTTTTATGTAAATAGAGGTGGTTTACAACCCCATATAATCTTTGGTATTAGAGGGGGGTTTTAAACCCTTCTAATTTAATAAATTTGCTGGGGGGTTGAACCCCTCTAATATATGACATTAGAGGGGGTTTTGAACCCCTTCTGATATTAGAAATTAGAGGCGGTCTTACACCCCCTCTAATATATAACATTTGAGGGGGATTTGAACACCTTCTAATTTATGACAATAGAGGGGGTTTTGGACCCCTTATAATTTATGACATTAGAATTGGTGTTGAACCCCTTCTAATATATTATATTAGAGTGGTTTTGAACCCCTTATAATTTATGAAACTAGAGGTGGTTTTGAACCCCCTTATAATTTATAATATTAGAAGGAGTTTTGAACCCCTTATAATTTAACATATTAGAGGGGTTTGTGAACCCCCTTTAATTTATGATATTAGATATGGTTTTCAAATCACTCTAATTTTATAAATTAGAGGGGGTTCATAAACCTCTACTAATCCCATCGATTAGTGGGGTTTTAAACCCCATCTAAATTTGTATCTATTTTTTAAAATAAATATCATACAAATTAAAATTCTATAATTTATATATGTGTGTGTGCGCGCTTTTGTGTGTGTGTGTGTGTGTATTACATAAACACATTATATAAATGTGTTGAAATTCCTTAAACACACACACACACACACATTTATATTTAAATACATTATATAAATACATTAAATAAATACTTATACGTCTAAATAAAAATACATGCAAATATAAATATTGATATAAATATTGTAAATGTAATTATAAATATATTTTTTCTAATATAACATTTTTTTTAAATACTATACGGCTATATTATTATTTATATTATACATATATTATATTAAATATATTTTATTGTTTATTTATGTATATGTACATTTATTCTATATTATATGTAAAATTATATGTAATATAGAAAAAATTATATATATATATATATATATATTATTTATATTATCTATATTATATTATAAAATATTTTATAATATATATTATGTTATAAAATATTTATATTATATATAAATATATATATATATTAATTATATAATTATTTTATATACATTACAATATACCATATTACTTATAAATTAATTTATTGAATATATATATCATTTCATTATATGATATATCTCTAGTTATGTGAATGAATTTTATTTCATGTGTGTATATATATATGTGTGTTTTTGTGAACATGATATAATAAAAATGTATATAATTTCATACATTAATATATAATATAAATGTGTGTAATATAATATATGTATAATATAAATCATAAAACATATAAATGTATAGTATTTATAAAACCAACATATATTTTTTATTGTTAAAAAAATAGGTGTAATAATAACAATAATAATTAATAATTAATAATATTATTGTTACACAGAGAGACATAATATAAGTATATAAAAATAATTATATATATATTGGAATTATATTATATCTATAAAGATTATCTAAATAAATAAATATACATACTAATTCACACACACAAATATAAATTTATTTATACATATATGTATAAATATTTCTTTGTATAAGTGAATATAACTAATTATATATATTATATATAAAAAAATATAATATATTATATATATATTATACAATAATAAAATATATATATATATTATACAATAATAAAATATATATTATACTGTTTAAACTAATATAGGAATATATATATATTCTCAAATTATTCTATATCTAAATAAATATAATTTATCTTGTATATAAACCATAAGTCAATTCAGTTTAGTGGTTAAGGTGTTCCAATAAATGTGGTAGGTTTGGTCTTTGGTTCTCAGCAAGCGCTGGATTTTTTTAAATCCCATCCCCCATTGGTGATAGGTGTGTCCTCCCAGGGGGCCCGCGGATAAGTATCTGTCCTGGGGAGTCCATTACTGGGTGAACACTTTTGGGGACTGCGGGTTGGGGCATTGATGTCAGGAGGAATCCACAAATCATTTTGGGTTGTCTATGGGTTGTTCATAGGTGGGTTTTCATAGGGGGCATCCATGGGTGTCTACTTCTATCTTGGGGGTGTTCGGGTGTCATGAGGGGCATCTATGGGTTTCTACTGGTGTCATGGGGTTGTCATGGGGGCGCATCTATGTGTGTCTACTAGTGTCATGGGGTTGTCATGGGGGCACTTATGTGGGTGTCTACTGGTGTTGGGGTGTCAAGGGGCATATTTGGGTGTCAGGGGTGTCAATGGGAGGGTTGCAGGGGTGTCAGGGGGCATCTGTGGGTGTCATTGGGGTAAATTTTATATAAAAATACATGTCCACATTTAGTGGTTATTATGAACCCACTTATGAAATTGGAAATCAAGACTTTGTTATATGAAGTTATAACTAACCAAAATTAAAACTTCAATTTATAGGTGGTTAAAAACACCTATAATCGAGTGTTTCCAGTGAATCTAGGGTGAAATTAGATGGGGATATAACCCCATTTAATCTAAATGCCACTAAATTAAATCTCATTTTACTAGTGATTACTAGAAACTTCGTCTAATGAGAGTAGGAAGGAACATTTTTGGTGGTTATGGGTAACCATCACTAATGTGTTTATTAGGCATTATAACACCTTCTAAATTAAAAAAAACCGCGTCTAATCACCTGGTTTATTTGTAGTGTCTCAGTTAATAATCTATAAAATAATCCATAAAATATACAGAAATAATTAATAGAAGATATAATTCATTAAATTCTCCCCACAATATGTCTTTTCATCTCTAAAAGAGAAAATCATACTAAAAAGATGACGGTCCTAGGCTCCCATCTTGGTTTCCTACTCAAAAGTTCTCTCCTAAAGAGTCTCATTTTACCATCGGACACACATAAGGGAAATCAAAATCCCATGAAGGATTCTCTCTTACTAACCCTCATTCTCGACCAGTTAATATACAAAGGTAGCTCCATCCTTAATTTTTATATCTCCTTGGTAAATAATTTGTGATGGTTCATGCACATATCTACTTAATTGAAACACATGTAAAATTTCATTTACCTAGTCTAACTATGGTGGGGGAGATAAGAGGCACACCACCTCACCAACTCTGTGTAGTATATCGAAGGGACCGATTATTCTCATAGATAAATTATTTCCAAAACCAAGACTTCACAATCCAAATCGAGGATACACACTTAGAAACGCATTGTCTCCCTCCTCAAACTCCATGGGTCTTTGCCTTCAGTCAGCCTACAACTTCTAATGAATCTGTCCAGTCTTCATCTGCTCCAGAAAGATTTGTACCTTCTCTATAGTAGATTTCCCCAACTCTGATCTCATGAGTTCTTACACTGCAAGATTAGTCCAATAATGTGGTGACCTGCTGAGTCTCCCGTACAAAACATTGAATGGTTCCATTCCAATGGTGAAATGATATCTATTGGGGTATTAAAACTCAACCAAAGGTATGTGATCCTCAAATCTATGGAAAAAGACCAACATGAAATCCTGTAATATGTTCTCCAAGACCTAAATGGTCTACTCTATCGGACCATCAGTCAGGGGGTGAAACTGTGTGCTAAATTATAACTAAGTCTCAAAGGCATCATGTAATCCACTCCATAACCATGATGTAAAGTAATAATCATGGTTAGATATGCTCATTGAGGTAACTCCATGGAGTTAGACTATCTATTGTGCATATAGGCTCCACAATCTCTCTATTAAACTCTCCTATCAACTTTCAGGTATGTGGGCCAAGTTGGTGAGTTGGTCTATGATCACCAAGATGGAATCATGTCCTCTAGATTTATTTTGTAATACCATCATTAATTCAATTCATATCCAATATTACATTCACTCTAGAACCTCAAGGGGTTGGGCTAAACCCTCTGGATCTTAGTTCTCATCCATCACTTGTTGTCACATCTGGCATTGAGATAAAAACTCTACAAATCCCTTCTTCATCACTGGCCACCAAAACTGATGTAGAATTCCTTAAAATGTCTTTTTCATGCCTTTATTTTCCACCAAAGGGGGTGTATGAGACTCCCACATAACCTCATCTTGCAACATTAAAAGTACCATTGTCTTTCCTTTGAGAAGGATATCATTCTCCCGACCTTTTGAATATCCATCAAGAGCATGTCCAGTGGATCTCTAAGTGTGTAAGGTCTCTAGTTTTTATCTTCATAAAAGGAATCCCTAACACGCTATAAATGTGATGGGATGACAACCATCTAATATAGATATGAAGTAACATCCTTATACACTAAGGAAAACTTCAATAAAGAAAACTATTATGATGCCCCAACCAATAACTGACTACAATATATCCTTCTGAGGGTATCTTTTAGAATGTTCCCCTTACCAAGAGTATAGAAAATATCAAAATCTTCATCCTAGAGAAACTCTATTCATTAACTCTGTCTCAAGTTAAGATCCTTCTATGAGAAGATAAACTTGATACTTTTGTATTCATATTAAATGATAAACCAATCACCCATCAGGTAGTCTATCTGCATCTTTAGTGCAATGACTACCACTGCTAACTCAAGATCAGGGGTCATTTATTTGTACTCATATAGTCTCAACTGATAAGAATCATACTTAATAACCTCCTTCATTTTCATCAAAACATAACCATGTTTAGTCCCTGATGAATCCCAACACACTATGTACTCGACACCCTCATATGGAAATCTCAATATTGGAGCACTCATCAACCTCTAACTTAGTTCCTGAAAACACTATTGTCACCTTTCCATCCACATGAATGTATACCATTTTTGGTTCAAAGATTCCAATGGTGATTCCACAATTGAGAAATCATGTACAACCCTTTAATAGTACCCATCAGACCCATGGAAACTTCACACCTCGGTAACACTCATGGGTAGATCCCAAGTAAGCATAACCCTAACCTTTGTCGGGTCTACTGTTAATCCATCATATGAGATGATTTCTTTGAGAAAGTGTACCTATTGAATCCTAAAATAACACTTTGAGAGATTCGAATTATTTTTGTGATCTCAGATTGTGTCTACAAACATCCTCAACTGTCTCGTGTGCTCCTCCTCATATGTTGAATACATTAGGATTTCATCGATTAAGAACACCATGAACCAATTTAAGAAAAGTTGAAAGATCTGGTTCATGAGTCCCATGAACACTACTGGGGAATTATTCAGGACAAATGGCACCAACAAGTACTCTTAGTGAACTTAGAGACATCTTAATATGGTCTTCTGTATATCCTCACCTCATACTTGCAGCTAGTGAAATCCTTATCTGAGGTCAATCTTCTAGAAACATGAAAACCATGTCAACTGATTAAATAGGTTATTGATCTGTGTTAGTGAATAATTATTCTTCACGATCACCTAATTCAAGTGTAAATAATACATGCATATCCTCAAGATCTCATCCTCCTTCTCAGTGAACAACATTGGTGGTGGCCAGGGGGAAAACACTAAATCTCACAAATTCATTCTCCTAAAAGTACTCCAACTAAACCCTCACCTGTCAATGATCTATGGGATCCATCTGTTATGCTGGTGGGGATATCAGTGTCATCTTAGGATGTAATTAAATGCATAATTCCAGCTATCGGTGGGGAGGAAAACCTAGTACATCCTTAGGGAACACGAACTCATACTCTTTCACCATGATAAGAAACTAATAGCACAAAGCATCAACAACTCCAAGAGTAATTCTAAACAACTTGTGAGTAATATTATACACTCTCCTATTCCTGAGATCGTCCTAATCTTATATGTTTTCCTTCTCACCAAAAATGGAAAACCTCATTCTATCATTGCGGACACACCTTAACCTATGCTTAAAATAGTCAATCTGGGCATGAACTGTGGATACCTAGTCCAAACCATAGATGATTCCTTAAGGACTCATTTATATTACAAAGAGATCCCATAAAAAACTCTCACTTCCATGAGTCAGGTCACACTATTGGTACAGGTGTGCAATCACAGATCCACCACCTGTTTTAGCCTCCAACCGCAAGGGTTGAGCTCATGGATCAACATGAATCTCTATGTCTCAAAACAAATAAGTTTAAATGAAGAAATGAATCATACCTATCTCTATAAATAATATATATAAAGTATAAAATACATAGATATTACCAAATATTATACCTAGATCATCGAGGTCATAGGCCTTCATATCCTACATCTGGCCTTGTCCCTACCCACTAGCTCCCTAAGCTTGGCATGGACCACCTGGGGGTGGTGGTGGTAATAGGTCAAACATCCAACCACATATTTCTTCCCTTTCAGACCCTCTAAAACAGCCTCTACCCTAAATACCACCCCTATCCTATCATTTTCTATGTCTCAGAGGTCCTATGACTGTATCATGATCATTTATACGACGGTTTATAAAATTATAAGCAAGATGTACCCTATTATTGCAAGAGAAACACGGCCTCTCCTCAAGTTAATCTGAGACACCTTCATATCCCTACACCCCTGACCCTAAGACCTTGGCTATCCTTCTAAAGGATTTAACATTCAAGGATCCCTATGACTCTCTTTGGCTTCCAGCTTCCCAAGTCTTAGCTACATGGTTCCCAAATGTAGAACCCACTGTTGGTGTAATCTCTTCCATAAATCTCTCCACTACCAAGTCTCATTCAATAACCCCAGCATAAGTGGGAATGAAAATGGATACCACTGAACCCCTAAGGTCTTGTCATAAGCCCTTCTCAAAGGCCAGATCACTAAAGATCTAATCATGCACCATAGAAAAGGAGTAACATGAGAGATAAGTAAACCACATTGAGTACTCCTATATGGTCATACTGCTCTATTTTATATGTATAATATCATGTATGCTTACTAATTTCAATGTGGCTAGATAGAACTTATCTCTAAAGAGATTCCAAAATTCTAACCAAGAAGTGGTTGTTTCATTGTATGAATGAGTCACCAAACTCCATTGTAGCCCAGAATAACCATGAAGAAGACTCTCTTCAAGGAACTCCATCTGATTTGTAGGTGACCTAACTAGGTGGAAACATGATTGAATGCCTCTAGCCAGTCCCCAAACACTTGGGGGTTTTTCTCACCTAGATACATGGGTGTTCTATGCATATTAAACTCATCAAACAGACTCAACCAGTGTGAAACCTTATATAATACTTCCAACACTATTTGTTTCACAATGGGTGGTGGTATAGATGATAAAGAACCCAGAGGTACTATCTCTAATACAAAAACATGTATTGATGCCTTGTCACTATGTGGATCATCCATGTGATCACATAGTGGATTCTTGGAAAGCTATTTGGATGTAGACATCCTAAAATAAAACTAGATGTTCCAAAGTCAAAAAAGTATATTTGGGGAGCTGAATCAAGAAGTACATGAAAAACAAAACCATTTGTATATGATGCATGTACCAAAAAAATCAGTATAAACAATGTCTATATGTATGGGGTCGAAAGGGAGGTGATCATATTTGTGTTTTATGGATACATCGAATGCCACACCCAAATTGGAGTCTCTAGCCTAACATACAAACTCGAAACACTAATCATGGTTTCCCAAAATAAATCTCACTATCTTGTGTATTAAGGTAGAACCAACTCCTATGATACCACTTTTTCACGAACCATCCCCCCAGGGTCTGACCAGTGACTACTCAAAGCCTACTCTAATAGGCCAAGGGTTAGTGACTAGCACCAAGTAGGAATATCCCACAAATGATAGGCAGTATCCTAATGTGAATGTACACAAATACACATCTCCAAGCCCACATAATGCTGAAATGTAATACAACTGAAAATAGTGCATTCATATATTTATGATCCCACAATAGAGTATGAAAATAAAGTAATAAAATTGAAAAAATGGTACAAATACAAGCCCAGCCAAAAATGTGTAAAGAGTCCAACTGTCTCCAATGGAGAGGACTAAATTCAAATGAAAGCACCAGGTAAACAAATTGGTCTGAAATGCTCCATCTATGCTTCACCTGTATAATTTCCTCCCAGTAAATCGTCAAAAGGGTTGTCATCTGTGTAAGATAAGAAATGTATAGGAAAATCCCGTGAATGGGTGAGTAGAACAATACCTAGTAGGACACCCAAAAAACACAAAACACAAAGCACTGTGTATAGTCAGTTCCATAAAAGATATTACAATAAATGTATAATAGAAACAAAAATATATACTTAGTAATGACACCATTCCACCAGGCAGTCATAACCAACTTCCAAACATAGGATTCTACTTGAAGAAATGTTCATTCAAGGATAATCTACTCCATGATCCAGGATATTATATGAGACACTCAACAATGATGTCTAGGTCATTGCACCCCACCTAAGAAATATTACACGTCCAAGAAGACCTGGATACTCAGATAGGGGGTGACACTTAGAATAGCAGGGGGACACCACAAACCTGATCTGGATCAACCTGATACATTTGGAATCAAATGATAATGATGCCAAAAATCATATCGGTAAAACCATTTAGATGGAGGATAAGCACCCTTCTTAGGGAGGTCACACAAATTCCATAAACCCCACCTATGTAACAAAAATGATATAGTATATCACTATAGTATCATAGAGGAATAGCATAACTCCATCTAAGAATCAGCCTCTATAGGGGATCACAATATTGTGATATGGATATAATTACACATTATAACCTTGAAGAAATAGACCAAGGGAACAAATTAAACCTATAATTTTCCAAAATAAAGAAACATAGAGCTACAAACATTCTTAATGGGGGTACACAGCATGTACTAGGGGTACACGACATGTCCAGCTATCCCCAAGTCTACTCATGTGGTGAAGCCTCACATGTCATGTAAATATCATGATGCTCGATGTGAAGAAGGATTATATGGAATGTATATATCACCTACTACTTTCTTGTATGCCACTGGTCATGTTCGTGTACTTTGGACCACTCATGAACCATCCTGTGTATAGGTGGCCATGTCCATATACACCTAGAAGTGTCCATTTCTGAGTACACAGTGTACCTCTATCTGTGTAATTTTTTGTGTTTCCATATAATTTTCAAAGTCCATGTTCATCCATCGAAGAGGGTACACATGGTGTGTCACCGAGATACACTGCATGTGATACTTAACTCTAGTCAAATCCCTAGACATTGATGATCGGGCCCCACACAGTGTGCAATCCCCAATTATACAACGTGTTTCTTGGAATTTTCCATATCCATTAGGATGTATTTCAAATCATCATTTGCTTCACTAGAGTCATCTACCATGGTAAAACATATATATTAGGTTTCAATTGGTCCTTTCCAACATCAGTCGATGGAAAACTGGACTTGAATCCACTCTAAAATCACCTCATCATGCCACCATCATTGTGCGTGAAAAAATTGGGAATAATAGAACCCAAAACCATTCTTATAAAGAACCATGCATTAAATAAATGTTAAATACTTAAAAATTGATCTATATTTATTAAAACATATAACAAAACCCTGACAGGACCGTATAGTTATAGTGTCTTTAGAAACTAGAAAACATAAACAACTAGTTCATAAAGCATCTACGTTGTCTCCTGTTTATTTGTTCATATCATGACTATTTTTTGGCATATCATATTTAATACCCTTATTCCTAACCTGGGGAAACGAATCATACAAAAGGGTGAGATAAAATTCAAAGTAAGGGTAAAAAATGAAATGTCAATCATATCATATTCTTAAGATCATAACATTTGAAAATCTTATCCTGCATAAGTGGTCATAATATCATGTCATGGGATAAATCATAGAACTACAATATAATCAAAAAAACAAAACATAATACATAAAACTTTTCAGCATACACACATAATCATATAAAATCATTTCATATTAGTCAAGGCTCATCACCAAGAACATCATAGTGGACAAAGTCCAAAACTGAACCAGTTTCACTCCTCTTTCCAGCCCTATAATACTGAACTAGATTTAATTTTCTTTCCATCCATGTTTATCTCATGATATATAAATATTTACCAAATGTATTTTTGGGATATATAGGGATAAAAACATAACCCTATATCATCTTAGATGGAAAATAATGTTGATAAAACACTAGAACTTAGTTCTTGAGGAAAATATCCTTTCTTCTTCAAAAAAATTCTATGTTCTCAACATGTCATGAAATTTTAAAATAAAATAAGTTAATTGAAAATAAACTTGAAAACATGTAAATTAAGCTTCATGGGAATAATTTTCTATGAAATCATAAAAATCCGTTCATGTCGTATAAGTTAAAAAAACATTCTTCTTGTTCTTTGGCTGGAAAAGTCAAAAAAAAGTATCTCGTACTAAAAACGACAAAATATTCCTTTCATATATTTTACTAAAAATTCACCAATAGGTAAAATTGTATTTAAAAAATTGTAAGAGGATATAAATAATATTACATATTCAGGAAACAAGGATGTGGATGATAAATATGCCCCAGTAAATACTGAAGTATAAACAATCTCGGATAAAAATGAGATTGCGAGATTTTCTCTTACCTTAGGTCTGATATGCTTTGAACGTATCCGAACCTCTTTTATAATTATTTAAATCATATCATTGAATTATTGTAGAATCATATTCATTTTTATGATATCATATATGGTCATATTGTTATCTGTTTATTAGTAACATTTCATTGTTACTCGTTATTCCGGTGTTAACTACTTTATGTTCTTTTGCAAGTTTTGTCAAATAAATTATTATTCATTTTTTCAGGTTATAGATATATAATTTAAATAATGGTATTAGTATAATATATACCATATTTATTCATTCAATTCATTTATATAATCATTCTTCAATGAAGATCATGTAGAATGAATCACATCACATCGTGGAGATCGTAGGTCGTACGTACACATGAGCGTTGATATCATTCTCATGATTGTGGAATAGTATTGAAGTGCATGGTGTATAATATTTCAGAATCTGTATCACTTTAACATAATCATATATAGTTATATCATCTATCATTATACCCATCCAAGTATGTTGGTGATAAAAAAAATATTACACCACGGCGTGGAGACGGTAGGTTGTACATATGCCCGCGTGGTGATTTCATTATTTATAGGATGGATAGAAGATGGAATACGGTTTTTTCATATTAATAATAACATATAAGTATCCAAGTGATACATGAGATATTACTTAATAATGAAACATCTCATATAGAAGTAGTAGAAGAAGAAATAATTTTGAAAGAATGGGTAAAGGATGTTACCTCCTCTTCGACGCGCCTCTTCTAAACCTCCTGTTAGGGCACAAAAGATGGTCTTTGAAGAAGACTAAGACCACCAGTATTTTCTAGGGAAGTTTATTAGAGAAATGGGAATGGTTTGGCTGAGTTTTAAAGCTCAAAATAGAGTGAAGAGAAGAGGGAGGAGGTGGCCTTTTATAAGAGAGGAGAGGGGAACTTTTGGAAACCTCAAAAATATTAATTTATAATAAAATCAAACCCCACTTAAAAAGCTCCAAAACGACTCAAAAATGAATATGAGATGATATAGGGTTATAATATAATTGAAAAATAAAATTTAGACTTGTTTTGATTCTATTTAAATATTATAATTTTGATTTATCTTTATTTAATCTATTTAATTTTATTTGTGGTAATAATATTCTAAATTTTAAATTGTTATAAATACTTACTTATGTGTTGTGAATATTCCATAATTAGATATATTATTACATTTTCGACCATATAATTTTCAAATTGTAGTTTTTAAATATATTTCTGATTTTTAATCAATTTAATAATATCTTATTTTTATAAAATATCAATAGTGTCAATTTTGAAACTATTCATTTATTTGAATTTAAATAAAATCCACATGGGAGATATATTCGAACCAAAATATTTAATATATTCCTCACAAGTCATATTCGTCTAGAAAATTCTTGGATCATATTAATTAGTTAATATAACATTTCTTTATATTTTTAAACCATTTATTTGATATTTCTCTTAATAAACTAATTACTACATTATTTTTGTTAAATTATTTAATATACTTATATTTAGAATAAAAAAAAATTAAAAAACTATGATTAATAAAAATCTAATAGATTTAATAGTAATACTTCTACTTGAATTTATCTTCTACATAACAAAACTTTTAAAATGTTATATTTATTAAATTATGAAGGTGACAACTTTGACATGATTCAAAATAAAATAATATAAGTGTCATAATTTCTTTTATAAGGATCCAAATGGTCTATAAGTCTACCATTAGACGATTATAGTTTAATTATACAAGAAAAATAAGTTTTCCTTAAGGATTTGGGCCTTTTATGGGTATTATTATTTTAATAAAAACTATATTATTGATTTTTCACAAAATAAATAATTTCTGCATCATTAATGTGTAAGTTATTAAGGTAATTATATATTTCTTAAAAATTAAAAATAAATTACCATGATAAAAAAACATTTAATATTTCTAATTAGTATTTATCATCGAATTTATATTCTATATAACCTTATAGTAAAAATAATTTAATTATTATAGTTTGAGTGAGACATATTTCACTTTCCATTAAATAAAATAAATTAAAGGTCTTAATCTCAGGCAAGTGGGTTCCAATAGATACCATTTATACCCAAGTATATTTTAGGACAAAATATAATCATCCAATTATATTAATAAAAGTCTTTGGGTAATTTTATAATATTATCTTTTCCCTTAATTATCTAATTTACCTTTAACTATGGTAAATAAAATTTACCGTAGTTACTATTCACAATTCCAAAAAATAAAAAGTAGCCTATTAACATAATTTAGACCTACTGATTATAAATATTGAATCCATTTTTTCAAATTCAAGACACATAAGTTGTAGAAATTTAATTTAAAATTAATCTCATTGTAGAACAGAAACGGATTTTTGTTAAAATTATTACAAAAGATTGAAATGATTTTTCCTATGAATTCAAAGTAAAATAATGATAATGACATACATTATATAAAATGATAAAAATTTATTCTGTTTATACTTTAACACCATTCAATATTATAATTTATACATATAAATTATCTCAATGAAAAAAAGTTGTTTTTAATTAAAATTTACTGTATTTTTACTATTCATAAAATCTTGAAGTATATGAGAAAAATATCGTAATTTTGACCAAGGTAAATTTTTATATTCTGATTCCATAGAAATGTTTTACATTGTAATATTAAAATCAGTAATTTTTCTTAATATTAAATTAAAAAAATTCATTAAAAGGTGGAAAAACATTCTTTTAATATATATTAGATGAATATCAAAAAATATTATTTTAATAAAATACATATCTCATTAATTTCATTCACTCAAATAACTAATATGGACTATAATTGGTTTATATTTATCATAGATTTTTAAAATTTAGTTATATTTATTCTCGCTAACATAACGGCTAGGTTATAATGGTAAGTTTATATTATGGGTATCTCACAGTTTGATTAAACTTGTGATTACGTACAAAACAAGAAACTGAAGAATAAAAATTATATAAATATTTCATAAAACACATGGTTGTTACATTCTATCCCCCTTAAACTGAATTTTTCCCTCAAAATTATTCACTTGGAAATAAATAGATGAGGATACCAATCCATCATCATATCCTCAAGTTCCCATGTAGCATCTTCTAATTGGTGGTTCCTCAATAAAACATCAACCAATTGAGTGGTCGTGTTTCATAGAACTTTTTCACTATGATCTAGAATATCTATCAGTTGTTCTTTATAAGAAATATCTTGCTCTAGTGGTTTGACTTCTGAGCTTAGTACATGTGAAGGATCATGAATGTACTTTCTCAGGAGTGATACATGGAACACATCACGAACTTGAGTGAGATTCGGTGGAAGCGCCAATCAGTAAGCTGCATTTCCAACACGATCTAGAATTTCAAAAGGACCGATATACATAGGGCACAACTTTCCCTTCGTTCCAAATCTCATTACTCTCTTCTAGGGAGATATTCATAAGAACACCTTAACTCCCACTTCAATCTCTAGGTCTTTTCTTCGGTTGTTAGAATAAATTTTTTGTCAACTCTGAGATGCTCTTATATGTTGTTGAATAGATTTGACTTTTTTTGCCACTTCATCAGAAAGATTAGGTCCTAATACCTTTCATTCCCCAACTTTATCCTAGCAAGTTGGAGTTCTGCACTTTTTTCCATAGAGGGATTCATAAGGATCCATCTGAATACTGGAGTAAAAGATATTGTTGTAATAAAATTCCACCAATGGTAGGTTTTGATCCCAAAAACATTTTAAATCCATAGAGAAAGCTCTCAACATGTCTTCTAGAGTTTTAATTGTCCATTCAGATTGACCGTCTGTCTGAGGATGATAAGCAGTGCTGAAACTAAACTCTTTATCTAGAGGATGATGGAGACTTCACCCGAACATCGAGGTAAACCTCGGATCCCGATCAGATATAATTGAATGTCGTACTCCATGCAATCTTACCACTTCTTTTACATATATCTTGGAAAGCTGATCAAGAGTGAAATCCTCTCTAACAGAAATGAAGTGTGCTGACTTAATAAGATGATCGACTATAACCCCGATAGCATTATTGTCTTTTGATTTTTGGGGAAGTCTGGTTACAAAGTCCATAGTGATTTTTTCCCATTTCCATTATGGTATGGGTAATTGTTGCAACAACCCTTATACTTCTATCTTTCAGCCTCAACATGCTGACAAACCAAGAATCGAGAGACATATTAAACAACATATCTTTTCATTCCATCCAACTAGAAGTACACTTTCAGGTCCCTATACATCTTCGTGCTTCCAGGGTGAATAGAGAATGAAGAACTATGATCCTCATCCAATATTTCCTTATTTAATTCTTGTATGGGAGGAACACAAACTAGATTCTAGAACCTTATTATTTCATCACAATCAATGTGTAATTCAAGAACATTTATCACCTTATTTTGTAACTCGAAATCTTATTTTTGTGCCTCTTTAATATTCACATGTATAGATAGTTGAACATTCATTTGAGAAAGATAAGATTTTTCCCCTTCCATTATAATTTCAAGATACATCTTTTGAAAATCCATAAATATAGGATATTTTTTAATCCTTATCATGGATAAGATGGCATGGTCTTTTCGGCTTAATGCATCTGCCGCCTTGTTTTCTTTCCCATGGTGGTAATGTATGGAGTAGTCATAATCTTTAATCAACTACAACCATCTTCTTGGGAGCATATTCATCTCCTTTTGTGTGAAAATATTCTTTAAACATTTATGATCAGTATAAATATCACACCTTTTACCATAAAGATAATTCCTCTATATTTTTAATGAAAATATTCTTGTGGATAACTCCAAATCATGATTTGGGTAATTTTGATCATGGATTTTCAACTGTCGTGAGTCATAAGCTATCACTGTATCATTTATCATGAGAACACACCCTAATCCCATCTTGGATGCATCACTATAGATCACAAACCTTTCTCCACTACAAGGTAGTGTGAGCACAGATGCACTAGAAAACCTTCTTTTTAACTCCTTGAAATTATATTCAGACTCTTTCATCCAAATGAACTTAACTCTTTTCCAGGTAAACCTAGTGAGTGGATTAGATAATCATGAAAAATCTTTCATAAAACATCAATAATATCCTTCTAAACCAAGAAAACTTTGGATCTTAGTTACTGTTGTCGGTCTCGACCATATTTGTATAACCACTATTTTTTATGGATCCACAAATATCCCCTCTCTTAAGATGATATGACCCAATAATGAAACTTTTTAAAGCCAAAATCCAAACCTGGGAAATTTGGCATAAAGTTTCTCCTTTCTCAGGGTCATTAAAACAATTATTAAGTGATCTTCATGTTCTTCCCTTCTCTTTGAATAGTGAAGAATATTTCCTATAAAGACTACCAGAAACTGATCAAGATAGTCTCTAAAGACTCTATTAATTATATCCATGAAGATATAAGGGTAATTAGTAAGACCAAATGACATAACAATAAATTCATAGGGTCTATACCTTGTATGGAAAGATGTATTTGGAATATTCTCATTTTTGACCCTTAATTGATGATACCCTGAACAAAGATCAATCTTGGAAAAGTATTGAGCTTTGCGTAGTTGGTCAAATAATTCATCAATGCATGGGAGACGATATTTGTTCTGGATAGTGAGATTGTTATGTTCTCGATAATTAATGATGATTCCCATTGATCCATCTTTCTTCTTAACAAATATAACAGGTGCTCCCCTAGGTGATGCACTAGAGCATATGAATCCCTTATCAATATTCTCTTGGATTTTCTTATACAAATCATGCAACTCAATTGGGTCCATTCTATAAGGTGTCTTTGAAATGGTCATAGCAACTGGTATAGGTTCTATTGAAAACTCAACTTCACGATTTGGTGGAAGACCTGGAAATTCCTTTAGAAAGACATCATAAAACTCTTGTGCAATGGTCATATTCTTAATCGAGAGTTTCTCTCCATCAATTTGAGGTAAATAACATTCATTTATTGGAATCAAGACCCATAACATGGAAGAAATATCCACTGGAAGGTTATATTCATCCTTTCATTGATAGATGATCATAGATTGATCTAGAATATGAAATATAACATCCCTTCTTTGGAAATTGATATGGGATACATATAAGGAAACCCAATCCATGCCAGGAATAACATAAAATTCCATTATAGGAAGGATCACATTATTTTCAGGAAACACTTTCCCAAAAAATTCAATTAGAGAATAATTATAAACTTTTGATGCAACCGTTGTGCCATTAGGAGTTTTCACAGCTAACTCAACATCTAATTGTTGAGGTAGTATGTTGATACCATTAGAAAATTTTTCGGATATAAAAGAGTGGGTGGATCCAGAATAAAATAAAACATTTTCTACTTTAGAGTGGATGTTGTGTTGACCTTTCACCACTTCGTTATCGTACTCCACATAACTGATAGAAATTTCATGTGAAATTACTTTGTCTTTTACCTTGAGAGTTTGTTGAAATCGATCATCATCAACAAGCCCTAGATTATGGAATTTATTGGCATAATTCCCCATTTCCTTGAACTTGTATCATTGAAGTGTAGGAGGTGAATTCTGTGTAGCCTTCTGTCTGTTCGCATCATTAGACATCTTTTTCCCATTACTACGGAATTCAACTGCCTGATGACATTCTATTTCACATTTAAAACATTTACTTGTCCCTTTAAGACAATTTCATCCATGTTTCTTTCCACACTTTGAGCATAAGAGAAAACTCATCTTCTTTTCAGTGTGGTCTTTATATTTTCCTTTGAATTCCATTTTCCTCTTATTATCAAACCCATATGATAGATGGGTTACTCCAATCTCCATCTCAACCTTGAGAGAACATAGAAAAATTTCCTCGTATCCATTGAAGTCCCTTGTGGCTAATTCCCTTCAAATACATGGTTTTAAGCCAATAAAGAATCAAACTATCTTAATTTTAGGTCGGATAATAATTCTGGAAGCATACCTTGAAAGTCTTGTAAAATTTTCTTCATAGGTACCAAAATACTAAACATTATTTTCCTTTAGTTCAAGAAACTCTTTCTCTATATTTGTTCGAAGAATATGAGGGAATTACTTATTGAAAAATAAGTTCTTGACCTCGTCCCATTCCATGGACTCAATTTAATCTCTTTGCCTCGTATTATTGATAAGATTCCACCATTGATCATATTCACCTTCCAAAAGATATACTACTAAGATGACTTTGTCTTGTTTAGAACATTGTAGAACTAAAAATATCATTTCAGTGGTTCTGATCTATTTTTCAGCCACTAATAGATTAGAATACCTGCTGAACGAAGGTGGGTGCGGCCTCATAAAGAATTAAACATAATATTTCTCCTTCCATTTCTTGTTTTGATGTCCTCCATGATTCATATCCTGAGAAATTTGTGTGACCATGGCTATAATATTTTGTATTCCAACACCCATAATGTTTGGTTGCTCAAGGGGACAATCATTTCATTGCATGTTGCATTCAGCATTAACACGGTTCATTCGAGTTCCATCCATTGACTAAAACCAAGAATCATAGTGTGAGAAACACTAATTATAACAGGAAAACCACATAATCAGGAATAAAATTTCATACTTTAGGCCTTATCATAAGTTATTCATGACCATTTCTAAAACACTAGTATTGTGTCTTATTCTTAGGCATAACCTTAGAGTTCTTACTAAGGCATTCACATCCTAGTTTCCAAAGGTTAACTATAACCTCCCTATGATACCAACTATAATGACCCATACAATACATACATTGTCAATACTTCAAAGTTAAAGTATAATTATTACAACATATAACAAAACTATGATAGTACTGTATAGTTACAGTGTCTTCAGAAACTGGGAAACATAAACAACTGGTTCATAAAGCATCTACGCTGTCTCCCATTTATTTGGTCATATCTAGAATCCTTTTTGGCATATCATATTTAATACCCTTTTTCCTGACCTGGGGAAAAGAAACATACAAAAGGGTGAGCTTAAATGCTCAGTAAGGGTAAAAAAATTAAACGTCAATCATATCATATTCTTAAGATCATAACGTTTGAAAATATTATCCTGTATAAGAGGTCATAATATCATTTCATGGGATAAATCATAGAACTAAAATGTAATCCCAAAAAATAGAACATAAGTCATGAAACTTTGTGGAATACACACAGAAGTATAGAAAATCATTTCACATTAGTCAAGGCTCATTTCTAAGACCATTATAGCGGACAAAGTCCATTACTGAACTGAGTTCACTCCTCATTCCAGCTCTGTAATACTGAACCGGGTTTACATTTCGTTCTAGCCATGTCTATCTCATGAGATATAAATCTTTACCCAATGCATTGGATGGAGATATAGGTCCCATCCATCTCATAATGAAACCATTCTTATGTGTTCCAAAAAATCATAAATCATACATCATATCATAACCCATGTAATAGAATGGGATTCTAAAACATCGTGCCATCATAACATAATATATATTAGATAAAAGGGCTTCATGAAAATAATTCCATCTTAACACAATAAAATAAATATAATAATAGGGATATAAACATAACCTTATATCATCTTATATAGAAAATAATTTTGATAAAACACTTGAGAACTTAGTTCTTGAAGAAAATATCCTTTTTCTTCAAAAACATTACCTGTTCTCAGCATGCCTTGAAATTTTAAAATAAAATAAGTTAATTGAAAATAAAATTGAAAAATTGTAAAGGAATCTTCATGGAAATAATTTTCTATGAAATCATAAAAATCCATTCAAGTCGTGTAAGTTAAAAACATTATTCTCGTTCTTTGGTAGGAAAAGTCAAGAAAGTATATTGTACTGAAAACAACATAAGATTCCTTTCATATCTTTTACTAAAAATTGACAAATAGGTAAAATTGGATTCAAAAATTTGTATTAGGATATAAATAATATTAAATATTGATGAAACATGGATTTTAATGATAAATATTTCCCAGTAAATACTAAAGTATAAATGATCTCTGATAAAAATGAGATTATGATATTTTCCCTTACCATAGGTCTGAAATGCTTTGTACGTATCTGAACCTCTTGTATAATGATTTAAATAATGTCATTGACTTATTACATAATCATATTCATTGTTATGATATCATATTGGTCATATTATTATTTGTTTATTAGTAACATTTCATTGTAACTGGTTATTCGGGTGTTAACTTCTTTATGTTCTTATGCATGTTTTGTCGAATAAATTCTTATTCCTATTTTTAAGTTATAGATATATCATTTATATAATTATATTAGTATAATATATATCATATTTATTCATTCAATTAATTTATATAATCATTCTTCAATGAAGATCATGTTGAACGAATCATATCACGTCGTGGAGATGGTAGGCCTTACGTACGCACGAGCGGTGATATCATTCTCATGATTGTGGAACTGTATTGAAGTGTATGGTGTATAATATTTCAGAATTAGTATCACTTTACAATAATCATATATATTTATTTAATCAATCATTATACCCATCCATGTATGTTGGTGATTAAAAAATATTACACCACGGCGTGGAGACGGTAGTTCGTACGTACGCATACGTGGTGATTTCATTATTCATAGGATGGATAGTAGATGGAATATGGTTGTTTAATATTCATAATAACATATCATTATACAATTTATACTATATTTATTAGTTAATAATGAAACAACTCATATATAGTAAGTATAAGAAGAAATAATTTTGAAATAATGGGTAAAGGATATTACCTCTTCTTCGACGCGCCTCTTCTAAACCTCCTCTTAGGGAACTAAATATGGTCTTTGAGGAAGACTAAGACCTCCAGTATGTTTCTAGGGAAGTCTATAAGAGAAATGGGTAGGGTTTGGCCGAGTTGAAAGCTAAATATGGAGTGAAGAGTAGAGGGAGTAGGTTTCCTTTTATAAGAGAGGATAGGGGCACTTTTGGAAATCTCAAAAATATTAATTTATAATAAAATAAAAACCCACATAAAAACATTCAAAATGACTCAACATAGAAGATGATATGAGATAGGGTTGTAATATCATCAACCAATAACATTTAGACCTGTTTTTATTCTATTTTAAACCTTATCATTTTGATTTATCCTTATTTAATCCATTTAATTTTATTTGTGGTAATATTATTCTAAATTTTAAATTGTCATAAATACTTACTTATGTGTTGTGAATTTCCCATAATTAGATAGATTTTTATATTTTAGACCATATAAGTTTCAAATTGTAATTTTTAAATATATTTGTGATTTTTAAACAATTTAATAACATGTTTTTTATAAAATATCAATAGTGTCAATTTTGACACTATTCATTTATTTGAATTTAAATAAAATCCTAACATGAGATATATTCAAAAAAATATTTAATATATTTCTCACAGGTCATATTCATATATATATTTTGTGTATAACATTAATAAGTTAATATAACATTTTTTTATATTTTTAAAACCATTTATTTGGTATTTCTCTTAATAAAATAATTACTACATCAATTTTGTATAATTATTTAATATACATATATGTTGCGTAAAAATGAAAAATAAAATACTATAATGAATATAAATCTAATATATTTAATAAAAATACTTTTACTCAAATTTATCTTCTAAAAACCCAACTTTTGAAATGTTATATTTATTAAATTATGAAGGTGACAACTTTGACGTCATTTAAAATAAAATAATATAAGTGTTTTAATCGCTTTTATAAGGATCTAAATGGTCCATGAGTCTACCATTATACTTTTATGGTTTCTATATACTCTACCAATAAGTTTTGGTTATGTTTTTGAGCCTTTTATGGGTATTATTATTTTAATAAAAACTATATTATAGTTTTTGTACAAAATAAATAATTTCTGTATCATTAATGTATAAGCTATTAAGGTAAATATATATTTCTTAAAAATTACAAATAAAATAACATGATAAATAAGAACATTTAATATTTAAAATTATTATTTATAATCTAATTTATATTTTGTATAAAATTATAGTAAAAATAATTTAATTATTAATGTTTGAGTGAGACATATTTCACCTTCCTTTAAATAAAATAAATTAAAGGTCCTAATCTCATGCAAGTGGGCTCCAATAGATACCATTTCGACCCAATTATATTTTTGGACAAAATATAATCATTCAATTATTTTAAGATAAGTTTTAGGATAATTTTATAATATTATGTTTACCCTTAATTATCTGTTTTACCTTTAACTATGGTAAATAAAATTTATCATAGTTACTATTCACAATGCCAAAAAATAAAAATTAGCATATTAACATAATTTGAACCTACTTATTACAAATATGGAATCAATTTTTCAAAATTCAAGACACATAAGTTACAAAAATTTAATTTAAAATTAATCCCATTGTCGAACAAAACGGGTTTTTGTTTAAAATTATCCTAAAGATTAAAATGATTTTACCTATGAATTCAAAGTAAAATTAATGGAAATTATATAAATTATATTAAATGGTAAAAATATATTCTATTTATACTTTAAACTATTAAATATGATAATTTAACCATATAAATTACCTCAATGAAAAAGTTGTTTTTAATTAAAATTTAGCGTGTTTTACAATTCATCAAATCATTATTTTTATACGAAAAATATCATAATTTTAACCAAAGTCAATTTTTGTATTCCCCTTCCAAAGAAAGTTTTAAATTGAAATATTAAATTCATTAATGTGTCTAAATCTTAAATTAAAAATGGTTTTCAATTAAAAGGTTGAATAACATTCTTTTAATATCTATTTCATGAATAACAAATATATTATTTCAATAACATACACATCTCATTAATTTAATTCACTCAGGTAACTAATATGGCCTATAATTGATTTACATTTATCATAGATTTTTAAAAGTTAGTTATATTTATTCCTGCTAACATAACATCTATGTTATAACGGAAACATTATATTAAGGGCATCTCACAGTTTGTTTAAACTCTCGATTGCGTGCAAAACAAGCTACTGAAGAATTAAAATTATTTAAATATTTTAGAGAACACATGGGTGATAAAATTATGATCCACATCCAATCATACTTTATTGTTGTAGAACCTTGATTGCACCAACTTTCATAAACCACACCTGCAGTATTGATATGTTCTGCCGATTAACGGTCATGCAATGACCAAATACCAAGTATTTTTTGAGTCATGGGACTAAAGAAAATGCCTGCAATGAATGTGCCATGAACAGGGAATGAAATCCATAAACAACATGATGTGAGGAAAAAATTGAGACCTATATTCATTTATTATCAATTTTTTGTCCTATAAAAAGATGAATTAATAGTAATTAAATCACAATGAAAAATTATAAATTTATCTCAATTTAAATCAATCAATGATTCATGTATCAATTGTATTCGTGGAATTGTTCCACATTTATTTGGGATTAATAGAATAGGTGGAAATCAAAAATAAAAATCCCACCTAGAGTTTGGATTTATCATTGATGAAGAATGGTTTTCTTGTCATCATTGATGTGCCTCATTAACTCCATTTTCACAATGATTTGTGGCCTCGTCTCGATATGTCATCGTTCTCTGATTCAACCCTCCAACCGTTGTCCGAATCTCTAGGTTTTTATTGTTCAACCCTAATGAATTACTATAATTTTATTTTTATAGGAGAAAATATTCCCGGCATAAAAAAAAATAAATATATTAATTTATTTTATTTATTTACGTACTGGTTGAATTTTTCAGAAATGGCTTGTATCAACAAAAATTCTATTGTGGCTAGGGTAAAACTTATGTTCTGAACTCAATGGTGCACTAATATTTATAATCTAGGCCCCCATTTGGGATTTATTTAAAATTTTAATGAAAACTACTCAATCATTCTATTTAATATATTTAATTTATTTCAAATAATTATTTTTGGGCACATTGGGCAATAGAATTGCATGAAGTCTCAACGCCTAGTCTCGAAAATAATCCATATAAAATCCAAAAATAATACATGGAAAATAAAAGCTATTAGAACCATGATGATATAATGAAATCAATATATCCCATATATTGAGATGTTATTATATCAATGGTGCAACCTTTACTCATATTTTTCCCATCTCATGGGAAATTAAATCTTTACTCATGTGTACGTTTGGACTACCACCTCACAAAGCGATATATTTCATTTTTCATCACCACCATTCATTCATGGTTATTATGATAAACATATTAAATATATATATATATATATATTATATTTATGAAATAAATATTATTATTTAAATATATTCTATCATTTAACTTATTAACCTTCCAACAATTAAAAATTATAATATCGCTCATGTGTAAGTGAGGACTACCACCTCCATGAATTGATGTGATTAATTTTACATGTTCATATTTAATTAATGATTATAAATATGTATAAAATAAATATATATAATATTTATATAATTATTAAAATTTTGGAGATTATGGAACCATGATCCAAATGCAAGGACTGCAACAACCAAACAAAATTATATGAAAAACAAAACAATTAAAACTCAGAAATAGTGATTTTAATAAGGAATTCTTAATAAACAGGTGTTTAAATGTCATAATCAGGTCATATATGATATTATAAGTATTTATATGGTACTATTATATATTTTTAATAAATTTAAACTTATTATACAATATTTTAAAAGCACTAATGAAGCAATTCAGACCCAATATAAGAAGTTTAATAACTCAATTTCATTCTATTGGGTTATATTACTTCTTCATTGTCTATGTTATGACAATACTATGGGTGAAATGATATAAAATTATTTTATTTTTTACTTTTTTATGTGGATTTACATTTTCCACACAAAATCTCTTTATTGATTAATTCTCACATAAATGTTGTGATATTTTTAATTATTTCTCGTCACAGTTTCATTTTTAAGAGATAAATTTCATATTAACCCAATGTTTATTTTATATAGACTATATACTAACCATTTTATATTTTATATCCCAAATGTATTTATATTCAGGGTATTCATGGTTTCATTTGAATTCATTTCTTTCATGGGGTTATGATTCAAAAAATACCAAAGAGGTAAGTGTTAATTTCCCAATATCATCCTTATTCAATATTGTTAAAAATTAAGTTTTTATTGGTGGAATTATATTATCATGTTTTTTAAAAACTCATATATTTTCTTATCATATATTTATTTCTATAAATTACATGTTTTCCTTTCATTTTACTCTCTCTAAGTACTCAAAAGTTTGAAAAATTGTTTTTAGGAAAATGAACTTTTTTTCTATTCAATTGTGAATATTTGTCTTCCATGTTCAAATTTTCTATTAAATTATTCAAAGGATAATTTTAATATTCACCAATGATATATTTATCTTAGCTTTACACAGGTTTCAATTTATATATAAATATTTAACAGGAATATTGGATACATTTTCCGAACAAGGCACTTTTTGATGATGGTGTGAATGAAATATTTTATTTAATTCTTACCACAAAAATGGATTTCCCTAACGTCATGAATATTCCTTTTCCTTTAATATTTCTATAAACTTTTACATGAATCATTTCAAATAATATTTTTTCCCTAATATTTTATAAATTTTTGTATTATATATAATTGATTTCAAAATGAAAAAAAAATTTCCATAAGAAATGTTATGGTGAACTTTTAAATATTTTTTATTCTATTGAAAAATCCATTGATGAATTTTATGATTTATTTAGGGTGTAAACTAATGATATCATCATCCATATTTTCTTTAGTTGGGTTATGATCATTTTTACTGGGGAAATCATTAACATTTTATATTCTAGTTCCTCCCATGTGAATATTAATTTTTTATTAAGGAATGTTGATTAAATTTTAATTTCTATTCATATGATGAATACATTAGACTTATTAACTTACTAGTAGGGAATGGAATTACATAATACCTTGATGAATTTATATATCTCATGAAGAAAATTATGTTTGTTATTTGTAATATTTCTTACTCATTTATTTATGAGGTCTTTTCATGAGGCCTCGATAATAATTTTAAGATGTTCAAAATTATGCTTTCAATCATTATGAAATAATTTATTAATTTACATGTGATTATTAAAATAGTTATGTCATCCGTGGATAATTTTCAACATCATGTGATTATTTATTTTGAATTAATTTATCATTAATTATTCCTATCATATTATTTATTCCATATTAATTCTATTTTTGACTTCTGCAATATGAATTCCATTACTAAACATCTAATCTCTCCAATTTATTTTTTTACTTTCCATAGGATTCTTCAAAGTGTACTAAGTATGGTATAATAGGATATTCTAGTGAAAGTAATAATTTTATCAAAGAGAATAATATGTTGTGATTTATTATTATAGATGTAATGTGAGATTCAATCATGTATCTAATTGTTCAAGATTTAAAATATGTTGATCCCTCTGGAAGTGATAAATTGTATCTGGGGCCAATGTAATAAAGTAACCACTAGCTCTGGCTACTAGGGTTGGATTTATTATGGTTGTTATCAGATAAATATTACTATAATCCTTGAGAACTAGATTTATGAAAATATATAATGTAGAAAATGAAACTATGAAAAACTCTAGGGATAATTCTATGTATTGTATAATATCTTAAGGTGTTTTTTCAGGTATATATTATGTTATTCTCTGAGAAAATACAACCCTGTCTGGATACTATAATTATGATGTGGTTGTGACCTAGATGTGAATAAGGGAAATAACTCTAAATGGGTAGGATTACATATTAACTTCGTTTTCATTAGTGAGTTATAAAAATACCTAAAACTACAAACCTAGATAGACACTCCCAGAAGATATACATGGGTTAATTCACATTTTATTTATGAATCATTATGATTAACAATAATATAGGACATATGGAAAACTATGATATTCCATAAGGATATCATATATACCCAATGTGTCATAAGTTGATAAGTCTAAGGTTTATCAAAAGTTTAAAGGCATATAAACCCTTTATTGGGTTTATGTGATTAGAGTTTAATATGATTAAGGATATTTTAGGTGACATTTTTTGCAATAAAACCCTTGGGAATAGTATGTGTTTTAGTAAAAAGTTGTTTTGAGGAATAATGATTTTATAATTTGTGGAAGTAGGTTGAAACGTATTTTTACCTTTTAGGTTTATTATGATCTTTATTGTTAATATGGTTAATTTGGTTAAAAGTTTTGTTACTTTTTGGGTAAATATGTTATACAATATAGATAAATATGGGATTTAATAGTTATTTAGTGACTAGTTTATTAATGTTATTTTTTAATAAGTTCACTATATTTGTAACATTAAATTATTAGAGTCAATGGAAATATTTTTGACTAAGATGGGATTTTATTTTAATAATAATGGTTGAGTTATATTTTGGAATAATATATAATATTATTATATCATTATGGTTACATGGATTATTTATTGGAAAGATTAACGTATTTTTGATATTATAAGATAGGTATTATATATTTTTTGAATATAAATTTATGAGGGATTAATATTTTTTGGAGAAAAGTATTAAATTAATCTCAGAAGAATATGTGATCAAATCTTCTTTATTTTCTGTATTCAACTTGGTTGATAATATTTTATAATTTTATGGTTATTTACATATAAAATTATTTTATTTTAACTTTATATGAGGATTTAGAGATTAATTTAGTGTTTCATTATATGGATTTTTATTCATATTTATTATTAGTTTTGATTATGTTTACCATTTAAATTTTAAAAGGGAAAATGTTTCATCATTTGTTTATCTAATATTTTGTTAAACTTGAATTTATTCCTTCAAGTGTGATTAATTAATTATTAATATTCATTTTTTGGAGTAAGATATGACATAGAAGTGAAAATTTATCAAAGCCCAACCAAAGGATTAGGTTTTTGTTATGAAAAGGAAAGAAATTAAGTAAGTATATTTTTTTATGTTATCAATTTTGATGATAAAAATATCCATAAAATCCAGTAAAATGATATTGAGATATCAAATTTAACATATTACCTCCATTTCTAATGAATTATATGTCTTCTTTACCCCTGATTGATTTATGTTCTCTGTTCATTAACTTTCACATGACTAGGTTATCTATCACTGTATATTATTATTTTAACAATATTTTTTTACTTTATGTCTATATTTCCAGTTCTTACTAATATTCTCCTTAATATAAAACCTTATTATGTGATATTATAGGTAACTATTGTCTTTCTCACTTTACCTTTTCAACGTAAGTTGTATTATCCCTTTGTATAATGAACTTTTCAAAAAAATGGTATTTTGAAATATTGAACCCCTGATTACCTAGATAAAAATTATATGGAAGTAATTTTTTATGTGGGAAATTTTAACACACTAAAAATTTTATATAAAAGAATATTTTCTTGATATCTTTCATAACATGCAACGCAGACCTTTAAGGAAATTGTGATATAAAATAAAAATATAATTACTTAAATTTAATTATTACAACCTAGAAATTAATTTGGAGATATGAATGATAAAAACCACATTATAAAAAATATTTTTAAATTTTATATATAATGAAAATATATTTATTAATGTATAATGAATATGTGCTAAATTTTCAGTAAATTCATTTTATGCTTCATAAATATTATTTCTTCAAAAATATTCCTTATTTCATTTTTTGTGTGGAAATTATAATTAGTTAATACCGATTTAAGAAATTTCATATTATGTAATGAATTTAATTTTTTAAATCCTCATGTGAGTATTAATTTATGGTGAATTTGTAGGATTTTTTCTAAAAATATTTATTTTTCAACGAAAAGTGGAAAATATAAATTGTTTAAAAACTATCATTTATTATATTTAAATTAATTAATTTAAATGTATACTTATATTTTTATCATATTGTATACCTTATCAGCCTATAACGTTTCTAGTTTTGTGGTTGGAGGTATTCATAGGTGGCTTGATGAGGGTTCAATGGAGGTTAGAGCTATAGTTCTACTATAGTAGGTGGTTCATGGTCTAATTTTATGATTTTCATCTTGTGTGGATCACAATTAAGAACTTAATTTTGGTCAATTAGTTCTATGAATAGATAATTCAAGATTTTACAGATGAATTCATATCAATTAATTAATCAAGATAATGTTCCATTAAATCTTTTGGAAGTTCTATAGGTCTGAGATATGATAAATTCATGGCTTAAATTAGTTCAATAGATTCATTTTCCAGGATGTGAAAGACTTTACATCATGAATATTCAATTAATTATGTGATTTAAAAGAGTTATATTTTTTATAAATATTAAAAAATCACTTATTTTTACCTTTTTCCGCTTGGTTTTTGGGAAAACCCAAGGCATTTTTTGAGGATATTCCAGCTACTTTCCTTGTACATTAATCCTTGGGATCTGAGTTTGATTGTTTCTAATCTATATTTTTTACCCATCATACCTTTCTCTATTATTTATTGAATTTAGAATGGTGATGTAATTCTAGTTGGTGTGCATTTATGATACTTTTTAATGAAACCTTGGGGTGATACAATTTGGATCAGGGTTTTCCTTGTATCATTGTGGTTTATGTGTTGTTCTCCCTTCACCCTTTTGTGCATAACAAAACAAAAATATTCTTTGAGGTAGGGGATCCTTTTTCTCTTCATATTTATGTAAATGTGTGAGTATTTCATTATTTTCCCTTCCATTAAGTGTATATTATTTGTTTTCTTAATAAATATAATGAATTGGTTAATATGATATTTATGGGGATGGGGAGAAATTGTATATTTTACTAATTTTAATGTTATTTCTAATGTGATTAGGTATACTTGTTACCATTGATAAAAATTAAGTCTATTGGGAACATTGATTTTTTTTAGTTGATATGAATGTTATATAGTTTTTGTGTTTGTTATTTTTATCACCTTGGATGAAAATTACAAGCTTTAATATACAGAAAATAAATTGATTTCCTATATAAATATAGTTTGTGTGATAATACTAATGCTAAATAATTAAATAATGTAACATAACCCCTGATCATAATTTACTGAATCTTGGAATTGATTCTATTTCTGGTAATGGTTGTTTTGTTTCTTTATGTGTTGTGAACTATTGTGTAGTGATGGTGGTTATCATCAAGATTGCGAAATTTTTGGGGTAGTAATGTGATGGTTTATTAGCATGGTATGGGATGTGGAAATTTGTGTGAGGTGGCGATGTGTGGTGGTTGTATGGCGTGGTGGTTGAGATGGGTGGTAATTGAGATTATATGGTTATGCTAATGTGGTATTGTAGAGATGGTTGATGTGAGATGTGTAAGGTGTTTTGTGGTGTAGTTGTGTTAGTTCATGGTTTCCATACAATAAATTGTAATGCAAAAATGAAATGACATGGGTTGGTAAATGAATTAGAATGGGCTACAATTGATGTGTCATTTCAGTATTAAATAAATCAAATGATAAATTAATGTATTTTGGAAATGTGAAATTAAATGGTATAGTAGGTAGAAGTTAGTGGAAAGTTTTCTTGTATAGAAAATGGTGGTACCTATAGTTGAAAGTGGAATTGTTGGGTTTTTCCTTGTGATTATGTGGTGTGATACATTTATTGGTTGTGGTGGGGGTGGTGGTTGTGATTAATTTTTTATGGTTTGTAAGTGGTGATGTAGAGTATGTTAATGTAGTTTTTGTGAACCCATAGGTTGGGTATTGTGTTTTATCTATCTATCATGTATTCTATGTTATTTTTATATAAAACTCGAATGATTTGGATAACCATACCAATGCTCAAAGGTTTTAGGTTCTAGGTGTTTTCCCTAACCTCTTGGATGGAGGTGGTACAAATGGTTGGCTACCCCCTCATCCCTTCTCGTACTTTAGAAGTGAAGATGCGGGTTGGTGTTGTATATTAGCTAGTGGTGATGGGTATGTGATATGCGGTAGGGTTCGTGAATGGTGGGAGGAGTACAATAGGTTTATTTCCATCACATTCAAGATACCCTGCTTATATTCTTATGTGATGAAGTTGTGATGTGATTTTATGAGGTTGTGATGTGATGTGATGATAACTATTGTTATAATGGGTTATTAAACCTTACGAGGGTAGGGTAGTTAGGGATGTGTCCAAAACCACATCAGTTATTTTTAAATATGTTATGTGATATGTATATAAGGTACGGGAGCATAAGATATTCGATGTTGGGGTGTGATAGTGTAAAATAAATGGTGAAGTGGATGTGGATCACCTTTTTTGTGTGATCTATGGTGAGGTTGGTATTGGTTATTTGACGTATTCAGAACTTCTATTTATTCACTAAAACATTAATATTATATTTTCACATGTTAACTAGAGGTATTTGGTATGATCTTACTAAATATATATGTCTTATATACCTATGTATATAATCTAATTATCAATTTTCTAGGAAGAATTTGTGGGCTGTGATGGACCTTACTAGCTTGGTATTTTGAGCTATTGTATATTTACTATCATATGACTTGTCTTCTAGTATTCACTTGGATACTATCATTTATATTTTAATCCTTGAATCCTTCATTGTGGTATGGTTTTGGTTTAATTGAATATTATATGCTGGATTCGTTTAGTGGATTTTTATCAAATTTCCCAGTAATATATTATTATATAGGGTAATGCCTTCCATTATGAGAGTTTTTTCCCTTATTGCTTGTCTCCAACCTAGGGCCTAATGGAAGTAGGACTTAGGGGGTCATTATCTTTCTTCCATCATCTTCAGTACAAGAGGGGTGCCTCTGGAGAGAGTGGTCATGATAGAGTTATATGAAAGGTTTTGGTTGATACAAATGATGGATTTTGGATTTCAGAACTTTGAGATTACATGGGTTCGTAGGGAAATGGTAGTAATTGATCTTAGTGCATTCCATAGGCCAAGGATATTGGCTTGTACTTTGGATTTTAGCACCCCCTAGGATCTAAGGAAATGAATTTGTGATCATTAAAATACTATGTGAGGAGTACTTGTTCAAAATATAGAGAACTAGAAGAGTTACATGCATCATGATTTATTATTTTTAGTTGTAAATTAGGTAATTTTTAGAAATTAAAATTAATTAACTCAACTAACATTGTTAAAATTCCATTCTATACAATTTCAGAATTATACTATATTTTAATTAATGGATTAGGTTTATCATCAATGAGTACCTCAGGCATGTAAGGTTTGTCAAGCTAATCCAGTTGATCATAGGGGGTCTACCTAATAGAGGATGATGATTCATAGTATTGGTTCTTGTGTGCATTTCAACAGTATAGTTTAGAGAAATATGATGGGAGTTCCGATAATATAGAGATTGAGAACTATTTGAAGGATCATGGTATCACTTTTGGTATGACTAAGAATTGGGATGAGTTTGGGGTATCATTGGAAGGTAGTCAGTGGCAGGGAGTTGTGCTTCAATGGTGGATGTTGTGTCATGGTGATCATAGAGAAACATATGTGTTGTGGAAAAACATTCAAAAGGAGTTTTGTTTGGAATTTATGTAGTTGGTGTTGAAGGAAGAAAAGAAGAAAGAGTTAATCTCTCTTTATTAGGGGTCCTGAGTGTGTGGGAACATGAGATTAGGTTTAAGGACCACTTTTATTTTTATTCGGATGTTTTTCAATATGAGAGGTTGAGTGCTCAATGTTTGGAGGAGGCTTCTCACCCAATGATCAAGTATCTAATCACCAAGTTTACACTTTCTATATTATTTGAGGTGAAAAATATAGTGGATGTTATCAATTATATTGTTTCTTTGGGAGTTTATACACAATAGATTGTCTAGTTGAGAATCTTGAGGAGAATATCTTTAGACCATTGGTCATGGGTTCTCAGGTAGTCCGGGATTCGACCATTGGGGAACCAACCATAATAAATACCTTTCTATCCTTTTAGGGGATTTATATTTTGAGCACCAACCAGGGGATTTTCATTTTCATCCTATGTTTTCTAGGTACATGTAACCATTCGGGTCAATTTATGACTACTCAGGGAGCCGATTTTTAGGTTGGATTTGGGGCCCCTTTTAGCAGTAGCAACAGTTTCCCCCGAGGCAGTTTTGGAAATAGGGACCTTAGGGACTGTTAGTTCCAATAGAAAAATAGAGGGAAGATGGTTTTATAAGTAGGAAACTACCTCAGGGTCCCTATCTATAGGGACCTAGGCTATAGTATGGTTGTGGGGGTGAAAACATAGAAACATAGGAGATGTTTGTGGTCAAATGTATGCGTAGGAGTCATCTACTGTAGTAGTGCCATAGGTTGTTCTATGTAAGGTTAGTTGATCATCTACTCTTGTTTGATCATTATTTAATTCAAGAGACTCACACTCCTTTGTTTCTATTAATTGTTTTTTACATTTTGGATGGATATTGATATACATATTGTTCACCTAGTGTTGTATATGTTAGATGGAGGTCAAGATTTTTTTATGAATTTTTTTAGGGGTGTAGATTAGTTGTTGGGTAACACCAGTCAGTGGATGATTTTTTTGATATAGATACAAACACAAAATCATATCCTCATAATGGATTAGATATATAATTTTATACAGTAATCTATTTCATCTATAGGATAATTTCACTCTCCAATGTGGAGGGTCAGATAGTGGAATCCATTACCAAGAGGGGTTATCAGATTGGTGGTAAGAAAGTGGAGCCACTTTTATATGAGTTGGAATAGATTTCAGTGGAGGCTCAATGAAATGATATTACCATAGTTGTGGAGTTCTTATATCTTTTAACAAATGAGGATATGAAACTACCCCATGATGGATGAAGGTTGAGGAGTCAGTAGTTCATAGTCCTGATGTGGTGCAGAACATGACCAAGAAGATCTAGTTGATCTGAGAGAGGATGAGGGTGGTGTAAGACTATCATTTGGCCTATTCAATGGAGGGTCAAGGCCCATGGAGTTTGGGGTTAGAGAGCACGTGTTATTGAGGGTTTCCCCTCAAAGGGGGTAGGGGAGGTTGGTAGGGGGTAATATTCCTCCCTAGTTCATTGGACATTTGGAGAATTTGGGTTGTGTTGTTGAGGTGGAATATTGGTTGGCACAACCACAATAGATTGATAAAAACGATGACATATTTCACATGTACCAACTTTTTTAGTATCTTCACAATGACCCCCAACAACATTTACTAGGGATATTTTTATATCGATGATGACATGACATTCATTGATCTACATATAGTAATTGATGATCATTTTGAGAAGGTGTTGTGTGGATGAACCATCCCCTTGTTTCATGTGTCATAGTGGTATGGTGGTTTAGAGGATAGTACTTGGGAGCGTGAGACATAGATGTGTTCCCAGTAGCTAGTCCTGTTTATTGTTTTCCCCTATTATGTTTTAATTTTATGCTGTGATAATTGAACCTTGATTATTTATGAGATGTGATTTATTTTTCCTTATCTAGGATGTTTTTATTGATTAATTTATATAATTTCGGTAAACCCCTTCCTAATAAATAATTTTTATATTAGGAAATGTTTTAAAACCATGTGGGTGAGTCAGCACTGTAACACCTGATATTTTTATGATAAATATATTGTATTTATGTTATATACATCATCAAAAGAATCTTTTACTACACACAACACTAGCTTGGCTTGCTTTACATGCAATCGCGGCCTTCCTCGATAGCTTTTGTTGAACACAATACTGAGTTTCACTAAACAATGATATGCTATTAAAATATTATTAAAACTAACCGTTATGAATAGTAATACCCACTTTTTGAAATTTTAGAAATTTTTTCATTCAAAATGGACTTCATTTTTTGATTCGGAATATCGAAATTATCCTAGGATGAATTTTTGGTATTTTTCTGAAAACATTGATTTTTTGATGAATAGTGAAAACATTGGGTTACTATATGAAAACCGACTTTTTATTTAAATAATTATTTATTTTATTTAAATTTATTTTTGGGAAAAATTGATACATAATTCTTATATAAGTTTAATGTAATTCATTGGAGTCATTTTATAATAATTTTAGATATATAAAAAATTTATTGAACTTTTCAACGTCTTTTACCCACCTCCTAAGAGAATTTGCAAATGTACATAAAATGTAATTTTACCACTTATGTGAGTGGAATTTCAAAAATCCAAGAGACATGGTTAATATCAAGGAGTAAAATGTGGTTCAATAAGATAAAATTAATTTTTGTCGAATAGTAACTTTTTACTTTTATTTACCACGGTTAAAAGTAAATAGGGTTATTAAGGGTAAAAATGATATTATTATTACCCTAAAACATGTCCTAATTCTATGGGATAAGTGTAATGAGACCAAAAATAAACTTCGGAATAAAATATTACCCTTTAGGTCCACATGGATTAGATTAGGACATTTATTATTATTTTATTTAAAGAATAGTTAAAATAGTTAAAATGAATTTTTAATAACTAAAACATTTTTAATATAGGATTATAAATAAGATAAATTAGACTATAAATATTAATTAGAAAGCTAAAAATATTTACTACATAATGGTATTTTATTTATTATTTTTATACTTTACATAATCAAATTTATTTATGACACAATGATGATGCAGTAATTACCTTATTAAGGAAATACTAACATAATTGATATTATAAATACACAAATAAATGTAATTTGAGACTTTTTAATAATTACACTATTTTTATGGGTTAATATGACATATTAGTATTTATTTAATTAACTTTTTTCTAACTAATAATTATGTTATGATTTTAAAAAATATCAATTACCAAATAGTGTCAAAATTGACATAAAATAGTTTTTAAAACAAATATTATATTATTAATTGTTATTTTATTCCTAAAAATCTACGGTTCAGAAAAATGACTTACATAAGGTTATATATATTAATAATTAACCACTTGGGGTTAGTTTGTCTTTTTATAGTAATTTTATTAACCATATAGTGTAAGAAAACAAGAAGACCCAGTTAAAGTTAAATTATTTAACTTAGAGTTAAATCTAAATGATAAGGTTAAAATTATAACCCAAACTTGTCTAAAATCTATTGGTTGAGAGTATTTCGACCAATACCCACCTTATATTAGAAATAAATCAATTTGGAGCAATTAAAAACCGAATATGACTTAATAATAAAATAATTTTTTATGTTTTCTTAAGGTTCCCCTCTCCTCCCTTATAAAAGGGAACCTCCTCCCTCTCCT
Source organism: Viscum album (assembly GCA_963277665.1). Lineage (NCBI taxonomy): Eukaryota > Viridiplantae > Streptophyta > Magnoliopsida > Santalales > Viscaceae > Viscum > Viscum album. The sequence continues at coordinate 792,448 of CAUJRU010000144.1, forward strand.
CCTCACACCACATTGAGCCTTAAAGCTCATCCAACCCCATCCAATTTATCTTCTCCACTTCCCTAGATACATCTTAGAGGTCCTGGTATTCTTCAAAAGACCATCTTTAGTTCCCTAAGAGGAGGTTAAGAAGAGGCGCTTCAAAGTAGAGGTAATGTCTGTTACCGATTGTTTCAAATTTATTTCTTCTTCTACTTATGATTATTTAGTTATTTAATTATGAAGTAACAACATCAGTATCACTCATATAATTATATGTTATTATAAATATTAAACAACCCTATTTCACCTTCTATCTATCCAATGGAAAATGAAATCACCACATGTGCGTACGTACAGAATACCGTCTCCATGCCATGGTGTAATCTGTTTTCCACCACCAGATTATTTGGATGGGTATAATGGTGTAAAGAATAACTATATATGATTATTTAAAAGTTATACTGATTCTGAAATATTATACATATACTTCAATACAATTCCAAGATCATGGGAATGATATCATCGCTCGTGCGTACGTACGGCCTACCGTCTCCACGATGTGATGCGACTCGTTCTACAAGATATTCATTACATAATGATTATATAAATGAATTGAATGAATAAATATTATATATATTACACTAATATAATTCTGGAAATGAGGTATCTATAACCTGAAAATAATAATAAGAATTTATTTGACAAAACACGCATAAGAACAAAAGGAAATAAACACCCGAATAACAAGTAACAATGAAATATTACTAATAAAAAGATAAGAATATGACCATATATGGTATCATAATAATGAGTAAGATTCTGTAATAAATAAATAACATTATTTAAATAATTATAAAGGAGGTTTGTACACGTACAAATCAAATCAGACCATAGGAAAGGGAAAATCTCACAGTCTCATTTTTAGTTGAGATTTTTTATACTTTGGTATTTTCTAGGGTGTATTTATCATCCACATCCATGTTTCCTCAGTATGTAATGTTATTTATATCCTACTAAAATTGTTTAAATACAATATTACTCATTGGTGAGTTTTTAGTAAAATATATGAAAGGAATCTTTTTTCGTTTTTAGTACGAGGTGCTTTTTGACTTTTCCGGCCAAAGTACGAGAAGAATGTTTTTTTTAACTTATACAGCATGAATGGATTATTATGATTTCAGAGAAAATTATTTCCATGAAGATTCCTTTACAAGTTTTCAAGTTTATTTTTAATTAACTTCTTTTAGTTTAAAATGTTATTACATGTTAAGAAAGGAAAAAAAATTGCAGTAGAAAGGATATTTTTCTCAAGAATGGATTCCAAGAATTTTATCAAAATTATTTTCCATATAAGATAATATAGGGTTATATTTATATCCCTAATTTTACATTGATTGAATTATGTTATGATGGAATTATTTTTATGATGTCCTTTTATCTTATATGGAGTGTTTTATGATGGCATGATGTTTAAGAATCCCATTTTTATTACATGGGTTATTCTATGATGTATGATTTATGATATTGTGGAATACATAAGAATGGTATCATTATGAGATGGGTGGTACCTATATCTCCCACCAATGCATTGGGTAAATATTTATATCTCATGAGATAGACATGGATGGAACGGCAAGTTAAACTGCTTCAGTGATACAAGACTGAAATGAGGAGTGAACTCGGTTCAAAAATGGAATTTGTCCACTAATTGGAAATGATACTTGACTAATATGAAATGATTTTTTATGATTATGTGTGTATGCCAAAAACATTCATGTTTTAAGTTATGATTATAGGGATTACATTTCACTACTATGATTTATCCCATGTTATGATATTATGATCTCTTTTGCAGGTTAAGATTTTAAAAATGTTATGTTCTAATGAATATTATATGAATGATATTTCTTTTGTTTACATTTACTGATCATTTGAGCTCAACCTTTTGTATGTTTTCTTTTCCTCACGTCAGGAAGAAGGTTACTAAGTAGGATATTCCAAAAGGGACTCTAGATATGATGAAGTAAATGGGAGACAATGTATATGCTTTATGAACCAGGTGTTTATGTTTCCCAGTTTCTAAAGACACTATACCTATACGGTCATACCATGGTTTTGTTATATGTTGTAATAATTATGCTTCAATTCTGAAGTAATAAAAATGTATGTAAAGTATGGGTTGTTATAATTGGTATTAGAGGAAAGGTATAGTCAACCATTGGAAACTAGGTTGTGAAAGCCTTAGTAAGAACCCTAAGGATATGTCTAAGCGTAGAACACAATCTTAGTGTTTTAGAAATGGCCATGAACAACCTATGATAAGAACATAAGTGTGAAATTTTATTCTTGATTATGCGGTTTTCCTATTATAATTAGTGTTGCTCACACTATTCTTATTGGTTTTAGTCAATGACTGGAACCTGAAGGAACTGTGTTAATACAGAATGCTACATGAAATGCAATGATTCTACCCCTGAGCAACCAAATGTTATGGGAGATAGAATGAAAAATATTGTATCCATGCTCACACAACTTTCTCAAGCTATGAATCACTCAAGACTTCCAAATGAGCAAAGGAAAGAGCAAAATTCTGTTGAATCCTTCATGAGGCAGCGTGCACCTTCATTTAGCAGGTCTTCTGATCCATTAGTGGCTGAAAAATGGATCGGTATGACTGAAAAGATATTTTCAGTACTTCAAGGTTTTGAGCCTGATAAAGTCATCTTAGAAGTATATCGTTTGGAAGGTGAAGCTGGTCAATGGTGGAATCTTATTAAGAATTTGAGGTAAATGGATGAAATTGAGTACATGGAATGGGATGAGTTCAAGGACTTATTTTTTACTAATTACTTACCTTGTATTCTTTGAACAAATATGGAGAAGGAGTTTCTTAAACTGAAGCAAACTGATGATGAATCGGTTGGTACCTACGAAGCAAATTTTACAAGACTTGCAAGGTACACTTCCGGAATTATTATACAACCTGAGATTAAGATCGATCGATCCTTTACTGTCTTAAAACTAAGTATTCTAAGGGAGTTAGCCATAAAGGATTTCAATAGAAACAAGGAAATCGTTCGTGGTGCTCTCAAGGTTTAGATGGAGATTGGAGTAACCCATCAGTCATATGTGTTTGATAAGAAGAGGAAAATGTAATTCAAAGGGAAATCTAAAGACCACACAGAAAAGAAGATGAGTTTTCCCTTATGCTAAAAGTGTTGAAAGAAACATGGAGGGAGTTGTCTTAAAGGGACAAGAAAATGTTTCAAATGTGGAATAGAAGGTCATTGGACATTTGAATGCCATAATGATGGGAAGAATATGTCTAGTGACGTGAACAAAGAAAAGGCTACAAAGAGTGCACCTCCTACACTTCAGTGTTACAAGTGCAAGGAAATGGGACATTATGCTAATCAATGCCTTAATCCAAGGGTTGTTGATGATGATCGATGTCAAAAAACTCTTAAGGCTAAAGACAAAGGAAAATCACATGCAATTTCTATCTGCGATGTGGAGTACGATAACGAAGTGGTGAAAGGTACACTTACAATCCAATCTAAAGTAGCAAATGTTTTATTTGATTCTTGATCCATACACTCTTTTATTTCTAAATAATTTTCTAAGGGTATCTCCATATTACCTCAATAATTAGATGTTGAGTTAGCTGTGACAACCCCTAATGGCATAACAGTCACATCAAAAGTTTATAATTCTTCTCCGATTGAAGTTTGTGGGAAAGTGCTTCCTGCAAATCTTGTGATCCTTCCTATAGTGGAATTTTATGTGATTCTTGGAATGGATTAGAATTCATTATATGGAGCTCATATCAATTCCCAATGAAGGGAAGTCACATTTCATATTCCAGATCAATCTATGATCATCTATCGATGCAAGGATGAACATAACCTTCCAGTGGAAATTTATTCCATCTTATGGGTCTTGATTCCACTAAATGAAGGTTATTTATCTCAAATGGTTGGAGAGAAACTCATGACTAAGAATATTCCCATTGTACAGGAGTTTGATGATGTCTTTCCAGATTTCCAGGTCTTCCACCATATCATGAATTTAAGTTTTCAATAGAACTCATATCGGGTGCTATGCCTATTTCAAAGACACCTTATAGAATGGACACAATTGAGTTGTAGGAATTGAAGAAGAAACTCCAAGAGAATCTTGATAAAGGATTCATATGACCTAGTGGTCACCTTGGGGATAACCTATTCTTTTTGTGAAGAAGAAAGATGGATCAATGAGACTCTTCATTGATTATCGAAAACTTAACAAGATCACTATCAAGAACAAAAATCATCTCCCACGCATTGATGACTTATTTCACCAACTACGCTGAGCTCAATACTTTTCCAAGATTGATCATCATTCAGGGTATCATGAATTAAGGGTCAAAAGGGAGGATATACCAAAGATGGATTTCTGTACAATGTATGCACATTATGAATTTATAGTGATGTCATTTGGTCTTATTAATGCCCCTTCTATATTCATGGATCTGATGAATAGAGTCTTTGAAGACTATCTTGATCAGTTTTTTGTAGTCATTATAGACGGTATTCTTGTCTATTCAATGAGTAAGGAAGAACATGAAGATCACTTGAGAATTGTATTAAAGACCTTCAGAAAGGAGAATATTTATTCCAAATTTACCAAGTGTCAATTTTGGCTTCAAAAAGTTTCCTTTTTAGGTCACATTATCTCAAAAGAGGGGATATCTGTGGATCCCGCAAAAACAGATGTTATTGAAAGATGTTTGAGACCAACAACAGTAACTAAGATCCGATGATTTCTTGGTTTGGCTGGATATTATCGACGTTTATTGAAATATTTTTCACGATTATCTAATCCACCCACCAGGATGACTTGAAAAGGAGTTACGCTCATTTGGACGGAGGAATGTGAAGAGAATTTCAATTAGTTAAGAAGAAGGTTATCTAGTGCACCTGTGCTCATGCTGCCTTGTAGTGGAGAAAATTTTTTGATCTATATTGATGCATCCAAGAAGGGATTTGGGGTGTGTTTTCATGAAAAATAATATTATGATAGATTATTCCTCACAATAGTTGAAAATACATAAGGAAAATTACCCAACTCATGATTTGGAGTTAGCTGCAGTAATCTTTGCATTAAAAATATGGAGGCATTACCTTTATGGTGAAAGGTGTGATATTTATACTGATCATAAAATTTTAAAGTATATTTTCACACCAAATGAGCTGAATATGCGCCAAAGAAGTTGGTTGGAGATAATTAAGGATTACAACTGTTCAATTAATTATCACCCTGGGAAAGCAAACAAGGTGGTAAATGCATTAAGTTGACAAGACCATGCTATTATATCCATGATGAGTATCACAAAATATCCAATATTTATGGATTTACAAAGGATAGATATTGGAATTATAATGGAAGGGGAGAAATATTATCTTTCTCAAATGAATGTTCAACCATACATACATGTGACGATTAAAGAGGTACAAAAAGAAGATTTTGAGTTACAAAAGAAGGTGAGAAATGTTCCTGGATTCAACCTTGATTGTGATGGGATAATAATGTTCAGGAATCGGGTTTGTGTTCCTCCCATCCCAGAATTAAAGAAGGAGCTGCTGGATGAGACTCATAGTACTTCATTCTCTATTTATCCTGGAATCATGAATATGTATAGGGACCTGAAAGAGTACTTCTGGTGGGATGGAATGAAAAGAGATGTTGCTGAATATGTCTCTCGATGCTTGGTTTGTCAGCAAGTTAAAGCTGAGAGATAAAAGTCTAAGGGGATGTTACAACCATTTCCCTTACCTGAATAGAAATGGGAAAACATCACTATAGACTTTGTCACCAGACTTCCTAAAACATACAAAGGAAATAATGCTATTTAAGTCATATTTGATCGTCATACGAAGTTGGCACACTTCATTTCTATTAGAGAAGATTTCTCTCTAGATCAGCTTGCTAGGATATATGTAAAGTGGTAATATTGAATGGAGTACCACTTTCTATTATATCTAATCGGGATCTGAGGTTTACCTTAATGATTTGGTGAACACTTCAGCATACCCTGGATAAAGAGTTGAGTTTCATCACTGCTTATCATCCTCAGATAGACGGTCATTCTGAGAGAACAATTCAAACTCTAGAAGATATGTTAAGAGCTTGATCTATAGATTTAAAAGGTGGTTGGGATTAACACCTAACTTTGGTGGAGGTTTCTTATAATAATATCTTTCACTCAAATATTCAGATGGATCCTTATGAAGCTCTCTACGGAACGAAATGCAGGACTCCAACTTGTTGGGATGAAGTTGGGGAAAGAAAGCTATTAGGACCTGATTTTGTTGATGAGATGGCAGAGAAGGTCAAATCTATTCAACAACACATAAGAGCAGCTCAGAGTCGACAAAAACGCTATGCCGATAACCGAAGAAAAGACCAAGAGTTTGAAGTGGGTGATAAAGTGTTCTTACGAATATCTCCTTGGAAGAGAGTATTGATATTTGGAAAGAAGGGAAAGCTAAGCCCTAGGTATATTGGTTCTTTCGAAATACTAGATCGTGTTGGGAAGGTAGCTTACTGATTGGAGCTTCCACCGAATCTCTCTCAAGTTCACGATGTGTTCCATGTATCTCTCCTGAGAAATTACATACCTGATCCTTCACAAGTACTAAGCTCAAAAGTTGTACCACTGGAGCAAGATCTTTCTTATGAAGAACAGCCGATAGATATTCTGGATCATAGCGAAAAGTCCAACGGAATAAGACCACTCGCTTGTTGAATGTTGTATGTAGGAACCACCAATTAGGAGAAGCTACATGGGAGCTTGAGGATATGATGAGGGGGAGGTATCCTCATCTATTTGTTACAAAGTGAACAATTTGGAGGGCGAAATTCATTTCAAAGGGGGTAAAATGTAACACCTGATATTTTTATGAGAAATATTTTGTTTTTATGTTATATACATCATCAAAGTAATATTTCACTACACACAACACTATATTGGCTAGCTTTACACGCAATTGCAGCCTTCCTTGATAGCTTGTGTTGTACGCAATACCGAGTTTCACTAAACAACGATATGCTATTAAAATATTATTAAAACTAGCTGTTATGAATAGTAATACCCACTTTTTGAAATTTTATAAATTTTACCTTTCAAAGTGGACTTCGTTTTTGGATTCGGAAGATTGAAATTATCCTAGGGTGAATTTTTCGTATTTTTCTGAAAACATTCAATTTTTCATGAATAGTGAAAACACTTGGTTACTATTTAAAAACCGACTTTTTATTTAAATAATTATTTAATTTATTTAAATTTATTTTAGGTAAAAATTGAAACATAATACCTATATAAGTTCAATGTAATTCATTGGAGTCATTTTATAACAATTTTAGATATATAAAAATTTTATTAAAATTTTCACCGTCTTTTACCCACCTCCTAGGTCAATTTGCAAATGTAAATAAAACGCAATTTTACTGCTTCTGTGAGTGGAATTTCGAAAATCCGAGAAACATGGTTAATATCAAGGAGTAAAATGTGGTTCAATAAGATAAAAATAATTTTTGTTGAATAGTAACTTTTTACTTTTATTTACCACGGTTAAAAGTAAATAGGGTAATTAAGGGGAAATATGATATTATTATTACCCTAATACATGTCCTAATTCTATTGGATAAGTGTAATTCAACCAGAAATAACCTTAGGAATAAAATATTACCCTTTAGGTCCACTTGGATTAGATTAGGACATTTATTATTATTTTATTTAAAGAATAGTTCAAATAGTTAAAATCAATGTTTAATAACAAAAACATTTTTAATATAGGGTTATAAATAAGATAAATTAGACTATAAATATTCATTAGAAAGATAAAAATATTTCATACATAATGGAAATTTATTTATTATTTTTAGACTTTAAATATGTTAATTTAATTATGACACCATGATGATGCAGTAATTTCCTTATTAAAGAAATATTAATATAATTGATATTATAAATACCCAAATAAATTTAATTTGAGACTTTTAAAGAATTACACTAATTTTATGGGTTAATATAAAATATTATTATTGATTTAATTAATGTTTTTCAAACTAATAAAGTGGTTATGATTTTCAAAAAAATCAACTACCAAATAGTGTCAAAATTCATATAAAATAGTTTTTAAAACAAATATTATATTATTAATTGTTATTTTATTCTCAAAAATATAAGGTTCTTCAAAATTAATTTGATAAGGTTATATATATTAATAATTAACCACTTGGGGTTCGTTTTCCTTGTTATAGTAAGTTTACAAACCATATAGTGTAAGAAAACAAGAAGACCCGGTAAAAGTTAAATAATTTCACTTGGAGTTAAATCTAAACGATAAGGACAAAATAGTAACCTAAACATGTCTCAAATCTTGTGGTTGAGAGGCTTTCGACCTATCCCTACCTTAGATTATAAATAAATCAATTTTGAGCTATAAAAAACAAAATATGACTTTATAATAAAATAATATTTTATGTTTTTTCTAAGGTGCCCCTCTCCTCCCTTATAAAAGGGCACCTCCTCCATCTCCTCCTCACACCACTTTGAGCCTTCAAGCTTATCCAAAACCCAAACATTTCCCTTTTAAACTTCCCTAGAAACATCATATTGGTCCTGGTATTCTTCAAAGACCATCTTTATTTCCATAATAGGATGTTAAGATGAGGTGCTTCAGAAAAGAGGTAATGTCCTTTATCGATTGTTTCAAATTTATTTATTCTTATACATCCTATTATTTAATTGTTTCATTATGAAGTAATAACATAAGTATCAATAATATACTGATATGCTATTATAAATATTAAACAACCATATTTCACCTTCTATCCATCCTACGGAAAACGAAATCACTGAGTGTGTGTACATACGGAATACCGTCTACATGCCGTGGTGTAATCTGTTTTCCACCACCACCTTACTTGGATGGATATAATGTTGTAAAGAATAAATATATATGATTATTTTAAATTGATGTTGATTCTTAAATAGTATAAATATACTTCAATACAATTCCATGATCATGGGGACAATATCATTGTTCGTGCGTACGTACGGCCTACCGTCTCCATGATGTGATGCAACTCGTTCTACATGATCTTCATTACATAATGATTATATAAATGAATTTAATTAATAAATATGATATATATTACATTAATAACATTCTTTTAATAAGTTATCTATAACCTAAAAATAAGAATAATAATTTATTTGACAAAACACGCATAAGAAAAAAACGCAATAAACACCCAAATAATAAGTAACAATGAAATATTACTAATAAGAAGCTAAGAATATGACCATAAATGATATCATAAAAATTATTATGATTTTTTAATAAGTCAATAAAATTTTTTAAATAATTATATAGGAGGTTCGGACATGTACGAAGCAAATCGGACCTAAGGTAATGAAAAATCTCACAATCTCATTTTTAGCCGAGATTGTTTATACTTTTGTATTTACTGGGGTGTATCTATCATCCACACTCATGTTTACTCAATATGTAATATTATTTATATCCTCCTAAAAAAATTTTAATCCAATATTACTCATTGGTGAGTTTTTAGTAAAATATATGAAAGGAATCTTTTGTCATTTTTAGTACGAGGTACTTTTTGACTTTTCTGGCCAAAGTACGAGAAGAATATTTTTTTTAACTATTATGAAATGAATGGATTTTTATGATTTCCAAGAACATTATTTCCATGAATCTTCCTTTACACGTTTTCAAGTTTTTTTTAATTAACTTCTTTTAGTTTAAAATTTTATGACATGATAAGAAAGGAAAAATGTTTATGAAGTAGAAAGGATATTTTCTTCAAGAATGGAGTTCAAGAATTTTATCAAAATTATTTTCCATATATGATAATATAGGGTTCTGTTTCTATCCCTATTTTTCCATTTATTGGATTATGTTATGATGGAATTATTTTTATGATGTCATTTTATCTTATATTGATTGTTTTATGACGGCATGACGTTTAAGAATCTCATTTTTGTTACATGGGTTATGCTATGATGTATGATTTATGATCTTGTGGGACACATAATAATAGTATCATTATGAGATGGTTGGGACCTATATCTCCCTCGAATGAATTGGGTAAAGATTTATATCTCATGAGATAGACATGGCTGGAGCGGCAAGTTAAACCAGTTCAGTGATACTGGACTGGAACGAGGAGTGAACCCGATTCAGAAATGGACTTTGTCTGCTATGATAGACTTGGTAATGAGTCTTGACTAATATGAAATGATTTTCTATGATTATGTGTGTATGCCACAAATTTTCATGTTTTATGTTATGATTATTGGTATTACATTTCACTACTATGATTTATCACATGTTATGATATTATGATCACTTTTGCAGGATAGGATTTTCAAAATGTTATGTTCTTATGAATATGATACGGATGATATTTCTTTTGTTTACCCTAACTGAGCATTTGAGCTCACCCTTTTGTATGTTTTATTTTCCCCAGGTCAGGAAGAAGGGTACTAAGTAGGATATTCCACAAGGGACTCAAGATATGATAAAATAAATGGGAGACAATATAGATGCTTTATGAAACAGTTGTTTATGTTTCCCAGTTTCTAGAGACACTATACCTATATAGTCCTACGATGGTTTTTTTATATGTTGTAATAAGTATAATTCAATTCTGAAGTAATAACAATGTATGTAAAGTATGGTTTATTATAAAAACCACACAAAGTTGACAATATATTTATATAAAGTGTGTATTACCCTGATTTATGTACATGAGGTATCGTTGTGTGATGTTTGAGGAAATTGGTTATGCAGAGGTTAAACGTTTTGTGTAAAGTGTTTTGTAGATGATTTGGTTTAGTTATTTTATTAGTGGTAGTGTTTATGGTGTAAATATATCCCTAAGAGAAATCTCATGGGGTTGTTATTAGGAACCTCCCCTTTTCTATTTGGGATTGGTTTTTGATTCTCAAGGAATAGAGTCATTTTCTAGGTTTCAAAATGAGATGGTTCATTCATTCTAGGCATGTTACATTTACAGTTTAATGGTCTAAGGTGTTTAGTGGATGCTTGAGGAGTATTTAGTGGAGGTTGGATATGCTTTTACACAACATCTTGTGGTTCGTAATGTGATTTTATGGTTCAAAAATTGTGTGCCTCATGATTCACAGCTTGAGTTCTGGTGAGGAGTTATTTGGAGAGATAATTCACAATGTAAAAATGAAATTCATAGTTTTAACTAAATTGATATAATTACCTAGTTAAAAAGGTTTTCCCTTTTCTGGTTTAATATCTAACCACTTATTTTTAGAGGGTTTTGAGCTATTTGGGTGCTTTTATAAAGAACCTAGTGTTGGGTGTTGAGTGAAGAGGTGACCTATAGAATAAATAACTGATTTATAATGTAAGTATTTTGTAGGGAAAAATCTTAAAAAATATCTTATGAAATATAAATATTTATTTCATAAATCTCTATTTTTAAATTGTAATATAATCAATTGGGAGAATTTTACTCATAGTGATGTGTATTTTTCATTAGTGGGTGATGATATATTTATGCCATAAATCTAAGGTTTACACCATAAATTATTTATTATAGAAGGTTTTTCTAATGTTATACATTTTATGTTTCTATTATTCGGTAGTAACTCTTCCTCCCTAAAAAATTAGCTCTCGTCTCAGAGGTTTTGAGTGATTCATCTTCCTGATTATCACTTTTCCTGGTTTTGTTGATAGTTGGTGTGGTCGATTGTCTTCCTTTGGGTATGTGAGATATTTTTATTCCTGTTTCACTTTGTTAATCTCATTTTGGTACTGTTGTGTGATGAGTCTTTAAATTATAGTAACTGGGATGTTATTTTGATTTACCCATTTAATTTTTTCTATTGTTCCTTATACTTCGGAGGTCGATCTTTTCATTTAAAATCTTAATTCTCAAAGGCAACTAGGTTTCCTCCATTCCTAAGGTAGGTAACTCTATAAAATGGGTTCTAACACATGAATTTCTTTATTTCATTATAAATTCATTTGGGTTATTGCATGAAATTTATTTATATATGTTTGTGGTGATTTTATTGGAAAATATTCATGTTTTTAAATGGGTTTTCATTCAAGAAATATTTGTGTGCACCAAGTGTTTGATAAAATTATTAAATGGCGGTTTTGGTTTTAAAATTAGTTTTCAAACATGTAAGTAGATATTATTGGATATGAAAATTTTTTATAAATTTTCATCATGGTATTTAAATAAATTTTTACAAAATTGACACATTGGTAAATCTGGGTGTGTCTACAAATAGGCATGTCACTCTTTATAGGTGTAATACCATAAGATTTTTTATGTCACTTTATTGTGTGTAATTTCACTAGAGTTTATTTTGTTTGGATCCACCTTAGGCCTAGATTGGGTATTTTATTCTATTTATATCATGTACACCCATAGGATAGATCCTAGTTGGTGTGATTTTTTATTTATGATTAGTTTATCATATGATGGTTTATTTCATAGTTATCCTATCACATGTTTATCTTATTATGTATCCAACATTTGTTATGATTATGCTTCCATAAATTATAACATGTAATTTTCATATTTATTTATTTTGGAATATGAAATTATTTTTATGAAATTCAAAGGATGATTTAAAAAAGGGATATATTTTATGAAAATGATTTGTAAACTAGATTTATTTTAAATTAAAAGCTAATGAATTCTTTATATTAGACCTTGTATATAATCTTTGGTGAAATCATACTGTTATTAATACTTATGCACTATTTTTTCCATTAGGTGGTTGTATATGTTGTTTTATAGGAATTAGGTAGTGGGAAGGTCACTGTGTAGTATATTGGCTTGTCTTGTTGTTTCTACCTTCATAAAGGGATGGTTTAGTGCTGAAAGATAATCATTTGAAGATGTGTCTAGTCTCATCTGGTTTTATATTTTGGTTTATCCTAATTGACATTGAATTGTATATATCATGGATATGTATTCATTCCTCAACTTTTTACGTTGATTGTTCGTCTGTTATACATTATATTTTTTTGGTTGTTTTGATGATGATCACCTTATAGCAGACCTACTTGGGTGGATTTTCTAGTTAACCCGGTATGGTTCATTAAAAAATAGTATCAAAGGAAATAATAAACTTAAATTATTGTCACACCACCTAGGTTTGGTTTGGGTTCTTTGGTTGACATGAGTTAGGAAGATTAGAGTGTGGTTAGTAAGTGTGATAGGGTGTCTGGCTATCTCACATTCGTGATTAAAGATGCATTTCCATGGGTGGTTTGGGATTTATCCAAGAATGAGACTTGGTGTTTGAGGTTATTTGAGTGAAAAATAAATAGAATTTATTTCAAAAAAGCTTTTCATTTTATGGTGTTTTATTTAATTCTTATAATTCATATGTGCTTTCAATTCTTGTGGTCTAAATGATTTATTATGGATTATTTAAGTGGTTTTTTGATTTCATAATTTTATCTTAAATTTATTGGTTATTGTATTGTGTTTATTAGAAACTTACTCCAAGAAGATATATTCCTAATATTAGTGAGGATGTTGTGAGCTATGTTCCATAGGATAATCCTCTAGTGGACCCTTCTTTGGTAGAAGTTATAATCTTTACTATTCAAAATTTTGGGTCAAGAGGGTTTTCGGACCCTAAGATGACTACTGGACCAAGGCTCAAAATTTAATAAGTAGAATCCACCAATATTTTTTGGTAACAAAGGACCCAAAAAACCTGAAAAATGGATTTACTGTATTGAAAGGATCATCCAATTTTTTAAAACTCATGTGGAATATAAGCTGGGTTTTTCAATGTATATACTTAAAGGACCAAGAAGGAGATAGTGGGACTCTATTGTGCAATTTATGTTGCATGAGGTTCTCACCTAGGATTCCTTTAATAAAATATTCAATCATAATTTATATCCTAAAATTTTGTGTGTTTTTAGTACTTTCTAACCATTTAGTAAGGTCATAATGTAGTTTTAGGGTATTCCACCCACATTTCTATGTTGGTGTACTTGGAACCAGAACATGTTACCAATGATTACCTAAAATATCAGTGTTTTGATATTGTAATGAGGACAGATATTTTGTTTATGTAGATTCTCATTTTTATTTTGACCTTTTGGAGGTATTTCATAAAGCAGTTATGGAGTTGGTGGATATTTATAAGAAAAAACCTTTGGGTGGAGCTTCAGTTAGTGCAAGTTTTATCCATGGTGTTTCTCCTTAAATAAAAATAAATCCTAAAGGTAAAAAATATTCTTTAGGACTAGTTTTAGGGGATCCATCAATAAGACATCAATTTTTATACTATATGTGTGGAAGTCTTGTCATACCAATGCTAACTATATGGAGGTTTCCAAGGGTTTTCATCACTTTAGACAATATAGACATCAAATTCATTTTTTTGGAAGGATGTCCCAAGGCAGTAATCTTGGATCCCCTATCACCAAGGGATAATAGGTATAATCTAATGATATAAAGGGTTGTGGATCTTATCCTTAGGCTAAAGGGGATTTCCATTTGGCTAAGAAATTTTATGGATGATATGAGACCGGATAACTTTACACAACATATTCTGAGGTAGGCTCGACTATGATTAGAGGTGTTCTATTTATTTATTTATGTAAGGTGATATATTAATTTTATATTGGTGTTACTCATTATTTTTTATCATCATAGTTTAATGATGTGTTGTATTAATCTTAGATCTTATGTTCTTCAATTTGTATATTTTCATGCCTTTGGGAAAGTGGTCCAAACAAGGTTTCAAATCTCCTAATTTTTTGGTGTGATTGATGACTTTGAGGTAGTGTGAAACTTTTAGATCTCGGTCATGACATATTTTAATTAAATATTAGAATGTATTAGATGATTATTATTAAGGTCTACATCTATTTTTATCATCATCAAGTTTATTTTTTATCTGTTGATGTGTTCTCTCGTGTATTTCATGATGAATGGGATTTTATACCTGGGATGACATGGACTTTTGTTCCTTATTATGGGTTGATCTCATGCCAGTTGTCAATGATTATCCTCAATTCCATTAATACTTGTTTTATCATCCCACCTCCTATGATGGTTAGTTTATACCCTAATGTATTCCGAAATTAAATTTCCAGTTTACCACTAGAGAGATATGTCAAGTTTACTATTGACCTACTACATTGCATGATTACCATTTCAATTACATCCTACTGAATGACACTAGCAGAGTTAATGAAACGTATGGTTTAACTTTCATACCTTAAGGATAATGGATTAATTTTTTCTTATGTATCACCTTGGGTTTCCCCATTCCTCTTTGATAAAAAGGTATACAGAAGCATCAAGATTTTTATATATTAATTAAATTTTAATTGGGTGACCATTAATAACAAATATCCCTTTCTTAGGATTGATGATCTCTTTGATTATCTCAGTGGGGACCATTTTTTTCAAATATTTAACTTTATTAATGGAACCACAAGTTGAGATTATAAGAACAGGATATAACTAAGATAGTGTTTTAAAGTTGTTATAGGAATTTTGGGTTTTAGGTTATATTAATCAGTCTAACTAACACTCATACGGTATTTATTGCATTGATGAACAGTATACTTCATTGGTTCTTGGACTCGTTTTTATTTTTTTTGGATGAAATTTTGGTGTACTCCAGTTCAAAGGATGGGCACAAGGATTATTTGGATATTATTCATGGTACCTTGAAAGAGCATCTATTTTACGATATGATTTCCATGTGTGAATTATGGATCCATGAGGTAAAATTGATGGGTAATTTTATATCAAATATGGTTGTCTCAGTGGATCCTAAAAACATATAGGTGATTATGAACTAGGATCATCCTAGAAATGTGTTTGAGATTCAATTTTTATTTTTATTATCCGATTATTATAGGCAGTTTGTTAAAGAAATTTCCATACGTGCATATATGATGATAGCTCTAGCATGTATGTGTGTAAATTTCAAGTGGGGTGATAAATTTCAAAGATATTTTGAAGAATTTAAGGTTTTTCTAACTTTAGTTCCAATTTTTATTCTTCTAGAACCAGGTTTGATTTATGATGTATTCTGAGATGCTTATGTTATAGGTTTGATGTATGTCTTGATATAGGAGAAATAGGTGGTGGGCTTTTTCTCTTGCCAGTTTTACCTCATGAGTAGAGCTACCCTACCCAAGATCATGATCTTTTAGAGGTACTGAATAAACTCAAAACATGGAGTCTCTATCTCTTTGGGGATCAGTTTTTTTCATATTCTGATCACAAAATCTAGGTGTATTTTTTACTCAGGGGGATCAAAATATGTGATAGGAATGTTCTGTTGAGTATCTTTATAACTTTGGTTTTGATATTAACTATACTTCTAGGAAGGGGAATGTGCTTGTTGATGCACTGAGCATAAAATTACCATCTCAATAGTTAAAGGGATCAGTGGAGGTGTGGTCATTAATGATTATTTTTACTATGATGAGACTGGGAGAGGGTGAACTTGGTGGGTAGGTGTTCTTAAATGAAGTGAAATCTGACACCTCATTTGATGAGTGGTTACATCTTAATCCTGTTTTAGACAATGATTTCTAGTTCATTGGTAAAAATATTAATGGTAGAGAGACCTTGAGTGAGTAATCATAGCCTCCTGATGGTTCTTTGTGTATCTGAAATAGGTTTTTCATTCTGATTTATTTGAGGCAGGATTTTACGGATGATGGAAATTTATTTTTCATGAACATACAACTTGGGAAGATAAAGATTTATCATTTTCTTATATGTTATTATTTGTGTATGGGAGATGGTCGACAGTAGTTTTCATATCATTATACCTTACATGTCAAAGAATTAATGGAAAAAATTATAGACCTTCAGGTTTGTTGCAATATTTGACCATTTCGATATGGAAGTGGGATCAAATTTACATGTATTTAATCATTGGTTTCCATGGGTTTCTATTAGGAAGGATTCAATTTAGATAATCATTGATAAACTCCTAAAATTGGTGCATTTCCTCCCAATTAAGAAGATAAAAAGGTGGAGTAGCTCAAGGACATGTATGTATGGGATTTTTTGAGACATAATGGGGATCTCTCTATGATTGATTCTGATAGGGACATGAGGTTCACATCTTCATTTTAGAAGGGTTTTCCTAGGTATATGGGTTCCGAGTTGAAAATGAGAATGGCATGCCATTTGTATATTGATGGGTAGATAGATAGGGATATTCATGTTCTTGAGGATATTATTTAGACATGTGTAATTTATTTTAGTGGTTCATGAGAAAATCATCCTTCAATGGTCTAAATTATCTGTAATAATATTTAAAAGTATTTTATTAATAAGGATCCCTGTGAAACATTTTTAGAATAATTTTAGAAATCCCATGTACTGGGAAGAGTTAAGAGAGTGTTCATTAATTGGATCCATCCTTTTTCAGGAAATTATATAAAATGTGTATTCAATATAAAGAGGATGTTCATGATTGAGAGTCATTATAAATACAATGAGGACCATTGTCACTAGACACTAGAGTTTGAGGTTTGTGATTGGGTTTTTCTTCAGGTTTCACATTGCTTGGGACATCATTAGTTGGGTAATCATGGAAGTTGGTACTGGTGTTCATGGGCCCCTTTGAGATCATTGGATGAGCTGGAAATTTATCATATTGATTCGATTTACCATCTATCTTGACTTCAATTCATGATGTGTTTCATGTTTCCCAACTAAGGAGGTATCAAACATGCCCTTCTAATGTGATTTAATGGGAAAATTTTGATCTTGATCTGAACACCACCATGGTTGAAAAAATAGGTCATATTATGGATCATCGAGAAAAGTTATGGCATAGTAAAATAATTCCCTTAGTCTATGTATTATGGCATTACATAATGGATATCCATGAGACGTGGGAGTGATAGTTGTTGATGAGGCATCAATGACCATCTCTTTTTGTTTTCTGGGATCTTCAGTACTTTATAGGGATATAAATATTTAACGGTAGGGTAAATTATAGTTCCCTTTTTAAAAAATTATATTCTTTTTCTTATTTAAGATCTAGTATCTCATGTTTTGAGGGCGTTGGGGTTGTTTGGTAATTTTATATATAACCTTTTTTGAGTGTTGGTTTTAGAGGAAACTTACAATGTAAATATATAATTTACAAAATAACTCCTGAGTGGGGAACAAGACACAAAACTAGATTACAACATGTAAATATTTATTTCATATATCATATTTTTTACATGGGATAATTTAACCTTTGGTGATGTTTTTCTATGTTTGTGAGATATGGAATATTTACACCATAAATATTTGGTTTAGACCATACAAAATTCAATGTAGAAGGATTTTAACATGATAAATGTCCTAAGTTTCTATTATTTGGTAAGAAATCTTCCTCCCTCAAACCCTAGCTCTCATCCAAGTGGTTTTTGGTGATTCCTCTTCTATCAAATCTCTTTTCATAGTGTGGTTGATCGGTAGTGTGGTTGGTTTTCTTCCTTTGATTATGTGTGATCTTCCACAATCTGATAATCTTTTTTAATCTCTATTTGGAAACAACATGTTATTTATCTTCAACATCTAATAATCAAAATTCAATTTGGATAGACCCTTTTCATTTTTGATTTGTACCTCATGCTTCGGAGGTCGATCTTCTCATTTCCAATCTCCATTATCGAAGGTGACTAGGATTCCTTCATTATTGAGGTAGGTTTATCTATATAATGGGTTCTAACACATAAATTTTTTTATGTTATTTTAAATTTATTTTTTCTTTATTCTATTAAATTGGTTTATCTGTGGCTGTAGTGATTTAATTGTAAAATATTCATATTTTGAAGTTTTTTCATTAAATAAAATTTCTTCACACCAAGTGTTTTATGAAATTATTAAATGGTATATTTAGTCCTAAAATGGGGTTTCAATCATTTGATAAGATATTATTGGCTATTAAAATGATTTATAATTTTTTATCTTGTTTTGTAAATGGATTTTTAGTAAAACTATCACATTTGGTAAACTTGGGTGCATCCATAAAAAGACATGTCAGTCTTTGTGTGTGTAATGACACAAGGGGTTTTATGTAACATTAGTTTCTTTAATTAAACTATAGGTTATACTGTTTGGATCCATCCTATTCCTATATTAGGGATTTTCTTTTATGTCTAGCACATATACCTGTAGGTTAGTGCCCAAATGTTGTGCTTTGTCATTTATGATTGGTTTATCACATAAATATTTATTTGATTATTATCTACTCACATGATTATCTTATGGTGTATCAATTGTTTTTTATTATGATTTCATGATTTACCATATGTACTTTCATATTCCTTTATTTTTTAATATTTAATTATTTTTATGAAAACCGTGGGATGATTTATAAAATGGTCTTATTTGATGAAATTAATTTTTAAACTGGATTTAAATTAATGTTAGATCTAATGAATTATTGATATTAGAACTTATATATATTATTTGGTAATATCTTATTGGGATTTATGATCACATAATACTTTTTTCTTTGGGTGGTTGAATTTTTTTTTTCAAGAATCAAGTCTAGGGAAGGGAGTTGTGTAGTATGTCAGTTTATCTTATTGTTGTCACCATTATAGTGGGTTGGTGTGGTAGTGACGAATGATCACAAGGATATTTGTATATTATAATTTGTTTTTAATGTCAATTTTATCATGTTTGGATTGAAATTTTAAATCTCATGAATATGGATTCTTTTTTCCAATTTTTAATTTTTACCATTCTTCAGATATACATGAGAATTAATTTGGTTGTTTTTATGATAGTAATCTTACGATGGACCTACTTGGGTGACTTTTCTAGTTTGAAGAGGTTGGTTTTCCAAAATATATCCTTGAAACCATGTGTTTTAGTTGAATTTTTATGGGTTTGAGATATGTGAATTTCAAATATTAAAGACATTTCATGGATTAAATTTCCAAGATATAAGTGGCTTCAATTCATTAATATGTAATTCATGATCTGAATGAGGTATGATATTGCATGTTTTTAAAAATTATGTTCATCCAAATTCTATTATTATACTCTCATTTCGATTATTTTTTTGGGAAAACCCTATGAATTGTTATAGTATCTTTCAGTAACTTTCCTTCAGCCTTGATCTTTAGGTTCTAGAGGTTGATCATTGGCAATATGAAGTGAGTTATTCCTTTTTCTTCCCAATGTTTCCTTTCATTCTTATTTTTGTAATTCATTATAGTGATTTTTTTTTTGGTTCTAGGATAACCTAGGATGAATTTTTATGATCCCTTGTTTTGATCCATGTTTTTTGTGGTTTCCCATTAATTGTTATTGTTTTCGAGTTGTTTCCCCTTCCCATAATTGTGTACAGCTAATCAAAAAGATTCATTTAGGTAGGGTATCCTCATTTTCCCCCTAATTATTTGTATGTGTGTGGATTAAATGTTTTATTCATTCCATTATGTGGATATTAAGGTTTAAATTAATAAATATAATTAATTCGATGGTCTAGAATTAATATGGATATGGAGAAATAAAAAGTTTTACTACTTTTGATGTTAATGATAATATGATTATGTATACTTGTTTTCATTTCTAGAAAACAAGTGTATTAAGAGACATAATTGTGTCTATGTGTAACCCTTTTTTTAGTTGTTGTTAACACTCAAGGTGAAAAGGATAAGAAATTATATATTTCTAATAAATTGGTTTCTCATAGAAATTTGGTTTTTGTGATATTAACCATGATAAATATTGAAGTAAAGTAATTTATTCCCTTGAACCAAATTTTTGGAATATATGAAGTGATTCTATGTGTGGTTGTGATTATTTTGTTCCATTTTATTATATGGATTTTTGTGTAGTATTGAAGGTGATTGACTTGGTTGCGAAATGTGTGGGGATGTGATGTGACAGTTGGTTGGGATGGGATGTGATATGGTAGTTTTATGATGATGGTGATGTGTGGTCATTATGGGGTGTGGTGTTTGAGGTGGGTGTTTATTGTGATTATATTTTTTAGACGATGTGGTGTGTTAGTGATGGTTAATGTAATATCAGTGAGATATTCTATGTTGTGGTTGTGTTGCATTCGAGTTATTTGTGGAATAAATTGTAAAGTTGAAATGAAATGACATGGGTTGGGAAATTAATAATAATGGACTAGAATTGATGGGAAGTTTTTGGATTAAATAATTTAAATGATAGATTAATGTGCTATGTAGATGTGAAATAAAATGTAATAATGAGTATATTTCAAAGGAAAATTATTAAATCTGGAAAATGGTGGAACCTTAAATTGAATCTGGAATTATGTGCCTATGTGTGGTGGTAATCTTGTATGATCCATTTAGTGGTGGTGTAAATTATGGTGGATAATTCATGGTGTGGTGGTGGTGATGTGTAGTACACTGGTGTAGTTGTTGTAAACCCATAGGTTGTGTATTTTTTTATCTATCTATCATGTGTTTTATGTTATTTCTATATGCACCCAACATGAGTTGTATAACCTTACCAATGCCAAAAAAAATTTGGTTTTGGGTGATTTTCGCAACATCCTGGATGGTGGGGATGTGAATGGTTGGCTACCCAATCTTCCCCTATATCCCTTCTGTAAAGATGATATGGGTTTGTGTTGGAAATTACCCAATAATGATACATTTTGGTGTTATAGATTACCCAGTGTCTATGATCATGTGATGGGTGGCGGGGTTCATGTGTTGTAGGAGGACATGAGATTTATATTCTTCATTTTTATGATACCCTAATGCTATGGTCACATCATGAGGTTTTGATGGGATGATGTTGTGATGTGATGTGATAAGGTTGTTATGTGATGTGAAGATGACTGATGCTAGAAAAAAATGCTAGACCTTCTACGGGTGGAATAGGTAGGTCTGTGTTATAACTGACATCAGATATGGGTGGTTATGTGATGTGATATTTATGGATGTGAATGGACCATATGAAATTTGACTTTAGGGTGTGACAGTGATAAATCTATGGAGAATTAGCTATAGGTTACCTTTTTATATTCTTGATACTATGTCACTATATTGTATGGTTGATTTAGAGAGATATATATGGTGATATTAGGATTTCATTGGTGACTAGTTTTGTTTCTTGTTTGTTGTGATGCTTATTCGTTGGTGCATTAGTGTTATCTTTTCACATGTGCACTAGACGGCTTAGGTTTGATCCTATTGAGTATATATGTATGCTCACCCTATATATAAAAAATATTTCTCATGATTTTGGGAGGGATTTGGGGACCTAACTAGACCTTACTAGCTTGGGATTTTGAGCTTTTTTAGACACTATCGTACGACTTTTCTTTTGGTATTTACTGGGAGACATTCATTTATATTTTCTATCTTGAATCATGCATTGTATAATGTTATTAAGTTTACTTTTATAGTATTAATATGATTTTATTTGTGTTTATTTATCCTATATATTTATCCTATATTATTATATAGGGTAATCACTTCCATTATGTGATATTTTTATGCCCTTAGTGTTTGTCTCCAACCCATGGCATACAGGGAAGTGGACTCATGGTCATTATCTACCTTCTTTCTTTGTCATACCAATAGGGGTACCTGTAGAGGGAGGGGTTGTGAAATATTTTTATTTGGTTTTAAAGTGACATAATATCCATTTTAATAAACATATTCTAAATAATTCCATAGGAATAAATATTATATTTGATTTTGGTATAAGATCATTTTTATGCTTAAAAAAATATTTTGCAAAAAACAAATTTGCATTGTATTTTACACATTTATATTAAATTTTATTTCTTAAACATATATAAAATGAATATTTAAAGGTAAATTCCATATTTGGAGTCATGATGTTTGAATTTCATAAATACGTCACATTTATATTTTTTCATTATTAATAGTGACCATGGTAAGTATTTTCACCATGGAAAAGTGTATATCGAGTAATTATTGTAAAAATTAATGGGATAAGGAATTAAAAATATATCAAAAACATTCATTTATTTTCTTTAATGAGATTAATTCTACTATATCCATCCAAAATTTGAATATGTGGAATTTTATTTCCATTTTCCTTTGATAATTACATTTATATTATTTTAAGTTAAAAATTTACAAAATTTCATCAAAAGTTTTAAATGTCTCTAATATATTTTCATTGGGATAAAAAAATTAATATTGGTTATAAAATTTCATCTATAATATGGTTACAATTGTTTTATTATAGTAATTTATATTTAATTTTTATTGATGATTTATTTACCCTAAACACATACACAACATTGATATTGTGATTTTTCAAACAGTAGATAAATCATGATAAAAGATTTCAAAAACAATAAAATTAATGTTTTTTGGATGAATTATGCTGTTACATTAATTAAATAGGTAATAGTAAATGAGATTTAATTTTAAAAGTGTTTATATTCTAATAGCATTGATGTCTTAATTTCTTTGATTTCAAACTAAATAAACAATACCAAAGATGATTTTAATGATATTTTATAAGAAATAATATTTAATTAAATTATTTAAAAATAAAAAAAAATAATATTTAAAGGGGATAATTTTAGCGTTAAATGGAAAAAAATCATCCAAAGAAATTTTTTGAGCTTTTTTACACCTTAGAAGTAAATTTATAACCCTTAAATGTTAAAAAATAAGTTACCATTGTCAAGTTAAAAAGGGTTAACATGGGGGTTAAACCAAATGATAGGTTTTAAAATGTAATGTATGAATTTATAAATTTTATTGGTTTACGTTATTTAGACCATATAATGTCCTAAATTCAACATTATGTCTATTTCGTTCCACTTTACATAATTATGATATATATTATATTTAAATCTTTTAAATAATTCTAATGGTGTCTTTTCCCTCTAATATAAATGGACACTTCTTATCCTATCTTACTAGTACATAATGATACATTGAGTTTATATAAAACCTTAAAAAAATACCTTACTAGAATCTCTCCTCATGATCTAGAGGTCCTAGTTTGATCGAAATATGTACCATAGAAGTCTTAATGTGTAATCCAATGTTGGTTGTCCAAAGAAGTGGTATAACTCTTAACTGAGTGTTTTCATATAATTTCTTCTTATACCTCCTATAATTTTTTTCTAACCATGATGATATAATAATCTCAATATCTACCACATAATAATATTTTATTATGTCTATGGTGAAACCTTTATTCATCTCATTCTCCATTAAATGGAAAATGAATGCATCGTTCGTACATCTATGCGGACTACCCCCTCGCAAAGAGATGTATTTCAGTTTTCCTCACAAAAATTAATGAATTTATATTTATGACATATTTATGATTATATAAATATAATATATCATAGACTTTATTACCTTTCCCATAATAAAAAATGATAACGTCACTCGTGTGTATGTGTGGACTACCACCTCTACGAAGTGTTGTGGTTCATTTTTTATATAAACCTTTCCAAAATAATTATAAATATTTATATAATGAATATATATGATATTTATATCATTATAAAAAATTATGTATATGATGAAACATGATAAATATACTAGGAAAAAAAATACCAAACCAAAATGTACATGAAAATGAAACAATTTAAACTCATAAATAAAAATTTTACTAAAGAATTATTAATAAATATGTGTTGAAATGTTATAACTATATCATATATATAATGACCAAATGTTTTATAAATTGATATTTCATTCTTATAAATATATTATGAAATCACAAAATAATGAACTACTAAGTTCTATGTGACCTTTAAACCTAACTTTCTCACTTATGTGTTTGGAATTTGGAAAATCTAACATACACGGTTGTGATCAGAAAGTTATCTATAGTTCGAAAAGAAAAACGTAATTTTTTGGTGAATAGTAACATACCCTTATGAATAGTAATATATCCTTATTAATAGTTATATATCCTAATGAATAGTACCTTTACTTATGATAGTATAAAAATATTATTCATGTGAAATTATGATGTACCAATATTTTAGAATAAGTAAATGAATGTTTTAAAACTAGGTTTTTAATAATAAAATATGATTTTAATTAAATATTAAATTAATTATATTTAGAAAATTATTTTTGACAAATGGAATTAATTTTTCGATTCTAAATGTCAAAAAATGGTTAGGGTGAATTTATGATATTTTTCTAAAATACTTGAAAATTTTTTGAATTGTAAAATACGACAATTTATGATAAATGCTAAATAATGGATTTATTGAGTCATTGGTGATGATCTTCTGATGTAAGAACAATTGGTTCGAAGTACAAGCATTTATTACTATTTTTGGTCATCGAATAAACACTATTTCTGGTCTTGAGAAAAAATTATAATATAATGATTATAAAATTATGAAAACCCTCTTCTACTCCACTATAAAAACCCCCCTCACGCTCTCTTCTCTTCACTCCTCTCAAGCATTGTTCCTTTCCAATATTCTGACCAAATCACTCCCCAAGCTCCTTCGCCACATCCAAAGTCCCCTAGTATCTTCAAAATACCAAAACTTCTCCCCTTAGGAGGTTCTCAATGGAGATAAACTCAAGAGGTAAATTCCTCTTTCAAATTCTGTTATTCCTTTTCAATTCTTTTCTGTTCTTGTTTCTTTCCTCGCCTACCTTCACCCAAATAGTATAATAACTCCAGTAACATAAATTCTCTGGACTGTTTTTATTCTAATCGGATATTTCATTATCATATCTCCTTTCCCTATTTTTATTTGAAGGAAATGAAATCACTGTTTGAGATGTGTTAATTTTGCACATTCAAGGACAATGGTTTATCAATTTCTATTATCATATTTAATTTTGGTCATGAAACCATTTGTGTTATGGTTTAACCATATTATTATATATGGAATATATCATATTTTTTGTTCTGTAATGATTTTGTACAAATGTTTTTAAGTTATAAAGAAAAACATGTTCTTTATAATCAAACCCGCAGATTAACCAAAACGGTTTTCACTAAGGTTTTATATATAATATTTCGACTTCACTCTAAGTATCCAAATTAAAATTTTAATCATTTAATCTCATGTATCTTCACTAATAACATATAACTTCAATTCTGGACAATCACTTTCATCATATGTGTTTATCCGAACATGAACCGATCATTAAAACCAAGGAAGCAAACGAACCTAAACAATGAAATTGAACCTTATAACCAATCAAATGGGTCTTTAATGAACTAAAAATAGTCAAAATAAATAAATTACATATATAAGAGTTTCTGGAATTATTAATTAATCAACCTAATTTTATTATTCATGTCATTAATAACAAGTGGAGAACTCCAACATATTTAAGGTTAGGAAACCTTTCACCATACTCTTTTAAGTCATGACTTCTTTTATGTTATATCTTCTAGTTTCAATATTATTATGTTTAGGTATGTTATTATATGTCATTGTTTTTATGATTTTATGTCAAAATGATGACAAAACCTTTCTTATATCATCAACTGATTTTCTATATTTTTAAGTGACGTCGTTAGGCTGTCGAATGTTTGTAAAAACATTGCATCTTCTCTTTTCTTTCAAGTTTCTTTTCACGTGTTATGTCATTAAAATATCCATACTATGATGTTATTTACATTTTATTCTTCAAATATACTGTATTATTAGTCATTTATGAGTGTCTGAACCTTTTCCCCCCTCTTTTTATTATTTTCTAAAACCATGTTATGTAGCCGTTATGCTGCAAGATTTTCATCTCAAAATCTCTCTTTTTTTATCAAGAAGATCTCTTATTTTATTTCTGTGAATACCCAAACCTATTTCATTTATATGGGTATTCATCAAGACATAAAAATGGTATATTTGGTTCTGTATTTCATATACATAAAACCCTCATCCCTTTTCCATGGGTTATAAATGACATAATGATCAAGTTTATAAGCACTTTTAAAACATCACGATTTTGAAATGAAACACATTTCTTTTATTATATATGGGTTATTTATTATTTTTTTGATTACGATCTATGTGGATAAAAATAAAATAAATACATATTGAGGGTGATACCTAATATAGCTCCAATTAATTGGTAAAGTTAAGTATCATGAGATGAGATGTGAAACTGGATTTATGGTTAGCCTTAACCTGTACTGAAATGGGAAACTTGATTGACAATTAGCCATGACCCATACTAAAATGGGAGATTGGATTTTTGCTTAGTCTTGAACCGTACTAAAATGGGAAACGAGATTGGAAGTTAGACTTGACCCATAATAAAGATAACTTTTATGATTCTTCCACATTTATATGATACCATGTTTATATGATCCCATGCTTATATGATATGATTTCATATGTTCCATGATTTGGATATCATTATGTCATGCCTCCAAACATAGGTGATTAAGATGTACCCTTATGTTCATTCCTTTACTAGGATTTTTATCTCATCCCTTTGTTCATGTGTTTCCTAGGGTACCCTATGCAGATTTAAGGGCTCAAAAGAAGTTAGAAGCAATTTATGGAGATTAAATAAAGAAGTGTCTTTTTAGCCACATGTTTTATGTTTTCTATACAGAGTCTTCTAAGACACTATACTTAATGACCTTTGACTTGTACTATGATGAAAAATTTTGTTTAAAATCATGTAATGTTATATGTAAAATTCTTGGGTCACTACAGTTGGTATCAGAGGATAGTCTAGTTATTTTTGGATATTAGGAATAGAGCACCTTAGTTAAAACCTTAAGGATGAGAATAATTATAAGAAAACATTCCTAAATTTTGGTATGTATAGAGTAAGTGTTTTAACATGAAAATAAATCCCTATCTGGATACAAACATGTAGAGGTAGCTCCGTCACAAATGTACCTATGATTGAAAACTCCGATAGGGAGTTTCAGGCATAACTCGGGGTATCCTGGTACACGACAATGGTCCTTGCTTCACTCTTGGTTTGACACTCCCGGGGGATATTATTTGGTAAATCCATAAGAATAGTACTAACCATTATTAATGGAACAAAAAGGATCCCATAAGAATATACGTTATGATATAGATCAAGAATAACATTGATTGAGTCCTAGAAACACATAATTTTAGTAGATAAGTGTAATTTGTATGTTATCCCTTTAATGTCATTGGTTTCCCCCTTATGTCATACTCATCCCCAGATTTTCTTTTATTCTAGCCAATGGATACTAATAGGATGAATCCGTTTTACAACCGATGTGAAGGGAAATGTGATGACTACCAAAACGAGATCCCCGATCATATGGGAGCTCAAGAACAACATGTCATGATTAAGCCAAACCAACTATCAAAAATCAAGATTAACAATTCATACTTGGTTGAATGCCCAATAGAGCAATGAAAGATGAAGATGAAATATCATGAAGGTTCATCTGATAAAGGTGATAAGGTAAAGAAGACCCAATTTCATTTGTGCTATATGTGTGGAAAGAGGCACCAAGGGGAATGTCACAAAGGGACTCGAAGATGTTTTATGTGCGAAAATATTGGGCACAAAGTATCCAATTTTCGGGGAAAAATGAATAATGTGGTGAATGGAAATAAAGTTCCATATAAGGAATCATACATAGTTTTATGTCATAAATGTGGAGAATTTGGACATTATCCAACACAATGCTCTATTGCAAGGGTGGAGAAGCATGATGAGCATCAACAATATCTATGATCAAGGGAGCATTAAATTTCCCATTCTAAGGTTGATGATGATGAATAAATTACACGTAACCACTACTTCAAAGAAGTGTATGTAATAATGTATTTTAATTCATGTCCTATTAGTATATCTTTGATATTTCCTATGAAAATTGAGTCCCCACCTAAAATGAAATTATATCATAAGGAAAGAATTCTATGAGTATTCTATCGAATGTTTAAGTTTATGGGAATGTGTTCTTGAAAATATTATAAGTATCCATTTGG
Source organism: Viscum album (assembly GCA_963277665.1). Classification (NCBI taxonomy): domain Eukaryota; kingdom Viridiplantae; phylum Streptophyta; class Magnoliopsida; order Santalales; family Viscaceae; genus Viscum; species Viscum album. The sequence continues at coordinate 821,417 of CAUJRU010000144.1, forward strand.
TGTAAGATGAGGAAAAATTAAAAACTGATACCATGTGCCTCAAGGCAGCTGAAAATCCACTAGAAAAGCTATCCTATGCATGATCTGGAGTTGGAAACAGTGATCTTTTCATTAAAAAGATAGCGGCATTATCTTTATTGGGAGAAGTGTGAGATAGATACTTATCAAAAGATTCTAAAATATATATTCACATAACAAGAGCTTAATATGCTCCAATAAAGATGGAAAAATCTCATCAAGGATTATGAATTCTCAATCCACTACCATCTTGATAAGGGAAATAAGTTGGTAGATGCTCTAAGTTGAAAGGATCATGCATCTTTATCAATGATGAGAATTTAAAAGGATATGATGTTCTTAGATTTAAAAATTATGGATGTGGGAATCATTAATGAAAGAACATCATAAATACTTTCTTAAATAATTTATCAACCATAAATCTTGTAGAAAATAAATAATTCTCAAAGAAAGGATGTGGAAATTCAGAAAAGGGTGGAAGCTATCAGAAATGGGAAATCCTATGATTTTTAAATTGATGAGGAAGGAGTTGTAAGATTTGGGTCACGATTATGTGTACCATCTGATCTAGAGATAAATAATGAGCTTCTGAATGATGCACATAGCTCAACCTTCTCTATCCACCCAGGGAGCACTTAGATGTATCGATATCTCCGAGAAAACGTTTTTGGGATAATATGAAAAGGGAGATTGCTAAATATACATAAATATGCCTGGTATGTCAGAAAGTGAAGGATGAGAGGAAAAATTCTAATGGGATGATGTAACCACTACCCATACCAATATGGAGGAGGGAGAACATTACCATAGACTTTGTCACTGGACTTCCAAGGACATCCAGAGGAAAAAATTCTATATGGGTCATTGTGGACCATCTTACGAAGATAGCTCACTTTATTGCGATTCAATAGGACTTCTCATTTGATCAACTTGCACAAATTTACATCAAAGAAGTTATAAGGATACATGGAGTACCACTATCTATTATATCCGTCTGTGATCCTAGATTCACATCAACGTTCTGGAAAATCCTCAAACATGCTCTAAGAACTGAACAGGACTTTAGTATGGCCTATCATCCTCAAACTGATGGCCAATCTGAGTAGACTATTCAGAATCTAGAAGCAATTTTGAGATCATATTCTATGGAATTCAAAGTAGTATGGGACCAATATATTCCACTAGTTGATTTCTCCTACAACAACAGTTTCCACTCGAGCATCGGAATAGAACCATATGAATCACTTTATGGGAAAAAGGTGCAGAACACCGGCGTGTGGGGATGAATTTAGTGAGTGTAAGCTTCGAGGACCAGAAATGGTCAATGAAATGGTGGAGAAGGTGAAAAACATTTAGCAGCATATCAAGACAACCCAAAGTCGATAGAATAGTTATGCAGATAACCATCGACGAGACCTTTAGTTCAAAGTTTGAAACATGTTATTTCTACGTATACCTCTGTGGATGAAGGTCATGAGGTTTGGGAAGAAAGGAAAGCTAAGTCTGAGGTATATCGGCCCCTTAGAGATCCTTAATCAAGTCGGAGTTGTGGCCTATCGACCGTCATCTCCACCTACCATGTCGAAAGTACAAGATTTCTTTCACGTATCCCTCTTAAATAAGTATATACTAGACCCTTCACATGTACTCTCCTTATAGGTGGTACAGTTAGAGGACAATATTTCCTATGAGGAGCAGCCAATGAAGATCTTGGATCGTAGAGATAAAGTTCTACATAAAAAGACTACTCACTTGGTCAAGGTAATATGGTATAACCATAAGTACGAAAAGGAAACATGGGAACTGGAGGAGGCATTAAAGGAAAAGTACCCTCACCTTTTTACAGATTTGATTGTAAAATGAAATTTCGAGGGAAAAATTTCATAAGGGGAAAGAATTTAATGACCAAATGTTTTATAATTTGAAATTACATTCTTATAAATATTTCATGAAATCATAACATAATGAACTACTAATTTCTATATGACCTTTAAACTTAATTTTTTCACTTCTGTGTTTGGAATTTTGAAAATCTGACATACGCGGTTGCGATCAGTATGTTTTTTGTAGTCCGATAAGAAAAACTTAATATTGTGGTGAATAGTAATATACCCTTATGAATAGTAATATACCCTAATGAATAGTGATAAACCCGAATGAATAGTAACCTTTCATATTATAGTATTAAAATATTATTCAAGTGAACTTATGTTCTACCTATATTTTAGAATAAGTAAATGATTGTTTTAAAACTAGGTTTTTAATAATAAAATATGATTTTAATTAAATATTAAATTAATCATAGATAGAAAATTATTTTTGAAAAATGGGCTTCATTTTTTGATTCTACATGTCAAAAAATGGTTAGGGTGAATTTTTGATATTTTTTAAAAATACTTGAATTTTTTATGAATAGTAAAATACGACAATTTATGATAAATGCTAAATAACAGATTTATTGAGTCATTAGTGATGATATGATGATGTAAGACCAATTTTTTTGACGTCACATGCATTTATTACTTTTTTTCATGAAATAAACACTATTTCTGGTCTTGAGATAAATTAATAATATAATGATTATAAATTTATGAAAACCCTCCTCTCCTCCACTATAAAACCCCCCTCACTCCCTCTTATCTTAACTCCTCCAAAGCCTTGTTCCTTTTTTATATTCTACCCAAATCACTTACCAAGATACTTCCATACATTCAAAGGCCCCTGCTCTCTTCAAAATACCAAAACCTTTCCCCTTAAGAGGTACTCAAAGGAGATAAACTCAAGAGGCAAATTCCTCTTTCAAATTCTGTTATTTCTTTTATGTTCTTTTCTGTCATTTTTTCTTTCCTCTCCTCCCTTCACTAAAATAGTATTATAACTCCAGTAAAATACATGTTCAAGATTATTTTTATTCTAATTGGATATTTCATTATCATATCTCCTTTCCCCATATTTTATTTGAAAGAAATTAAAGGACCATTTGAGATGTGTTAATTTAGCACATTCAAGGACAGCAATTTATCAATTTCTATTATCATCTTTAATTATGGTCATGAAACCATTTGACTTATAGTTGACCCAGATTATTATATATGTAATATATCCTATTTTTGGTTTTGTACTAATTTTTTACAAATCGTGTTAAGATATAAAGTAAAACATGTTCTTTGTAGTCAAACCCACTGATTAACCAAAACATTTATCACTATGTTTTCATATATAATATTTTGACTTCACTCTAAGTAACCAAAATAAATTGTAACCACTTAATCTCTTGTATGTTCACTAATAACATACACCTTCTATTCTGGACAATCACTTTCAACATACATTTTTATCTGAACATGAACTGATCATTAAAACCAAGGCAGCAAACGAACCTAAAAAATGAAATTGAACCTTATAACCAACAAAAAGGGTCATGAATTAACTAAAAAGGGTTAAACTAAATATATTAATTATAGAATAGGTTCTGTAATTATTAATTATTAAGCCTAATTTGTTTATTCTGGTCATTAATAACAAGTGGAGAACACCCAAAAATTTACGGTAAGGGAACCTTTCACCCTCCTCTTTTAATTCATGAATTCCTTTATGTTATGTCTTATAGTTTCCATATTATTATGTTGGGGTATGTTCTTATATGTCCATTTTATGGTCATTTTATGTCCAAATGATGAGATACCCTTTCCACTCTCATAAACTGATTTTATGTATTTTTAAGTGACGATGGTACACTGACGAATTTTTGTAAAAGAAATTTCATCTTCTCTTTTCTTTCAAGTATATTTTCATGTGGTATGTCCTTAAAATATCCTTACCATGTTCTTATTTACATTTTATTATGTCCCTATACTTTATTATGAGTTATTTATGAGGTTTTTACCCTTTTCCCCACTCTTTTTAATTTTTTCTAAATCCATGTTAAGTAGTTGTTATGCAATAGAATTTTCATCTCAAAATCTCTATCTTTTTCTCAAGAATTTCTATTATTTTATTTATGTGAATACCCAAACCTATTTCATTTCCTGGGGTATTCATCAAGACAGAAAAATGGTATTTTTTTCTGGATTTGACATACAAAAAACCCTTGTTCATTTTACATAGGTTATAAATGACATAACGATCATGTTTATAACCACTTTTAAAACGTCATGATTTTAAAATGAAACCCATTTATTTTATTCTATATGGGTTATTTATGAAATGTTTTATTATAATTTATGTGGATAACATGAAAATAAAGACATATTTATGGTTGTCCCTGATAGCACTATAATGCATTGGATAAAGTTACGTCTCGTGAGATGCAATGTGAAACCGGATTAGCAGGTAGCCTTAACCCATACTAAAATGGGAAAAGGGGTTAGAAGTTATCCTTGACCCATATTAAAATGGGAAACGGGATTGGAGGTTAGCCTTGACCCATACTAAAATGGGAAACATGATTGGAGGTTAGCCTTGACACATACAAAAGACATGTTTTATGATTTTACCACATTTATATGATACCATGTTTATAAGATACCATGCTTATATGACATGATTTCATGTGTTCCATGCTTTGGATATAATAATTTCATGCCTCCTAACTTATGTGCTTAAGATGTGCCCTAATTTTCATTACATTACTGGCCTTTTTAGCTCATATCTTTGTTCATGTGTTCCCCAGGGTACCCTATACAGATGTAAGGGCTCAAAGGAAGTTAGAATCTATTTATGGATATTAAATAATGAAGTGTTTTTTAGCCCCATGTTTTGTGCTTTACGTACCAAGTCTTCCAAGACACTAGACTTAACCATCCTTGGCTTGTACGCTGATGTATAATTATGCTTAAAATAATGTAATGTAATATATAAATCTCTTGGGTCACTAAAATATATGATATTATAATTATTTATATTGATATATCATTGAATTATAATAAAATTAAATTTATCTTATAGGAGTTTAAATTCTGTTAAAAAGTAATTTGGGCCTAAGGTAAGGGGTTTCTTAACTCAATTTTTTCATCAGATTGTATAAATTATTCATTGTCTATGTTATGAAAAGATTTTGTGTGTAATGACATCATGTTATTTTATATTGTATTTTGACTTGGTTTCTATGTATTTAATTTTTTCACATAATATATTCATTGATTAATTCCCACTTCAATGTCCTGGACTTTATAAAGATTTATCATCTCACTTTTGTTTCTATGATTCAAATTCCATAATGACCTCTTATTTATTGTGTGTGGTATTTATAATACCCATTTTATATTTTATATAATTAATATATTTATATTATTGTTATTTTAGTTTTGATTTTATTTTATTTATTTCAAGCAGTTTATGAATCAAAATTTACCATAGTGGTAAGGGTTTATTTCGCAATCTTGTCCATATTAAGGATTTTTATGTTTAAGTTTTTGTTGGAAGAATTATATAATATTTTATCTTTAAACCCATTAATTTTATTCTAATTTGGTTATTTAGATATATTATTTGTTTTCCTTTTAATTTCTTCTATATATGTACTCTAATTTCTTAATGAACTTTTTTATGTAAAATATACTACGTTTTTGTATTCATTCAGTAATTTTTTTTCTTCCATGTATATATTATCATCAACAAAAATTCAAGAATATTTTTAATATTCTTTAATGATGAACTAAATCCATTTTTACCCATTTTTTAATTTATATAAAAATAAATAAAAACAATATTATTTTCATTTTATAAATAAGGCACTTTTTACTGAAGGTGTAAATGGGATATTTTTTTCATGCTTACCACATGAATTTATTTTCCCACCATGATGAATATTGTTTTACATGAAGCTTAATTTACATGTTTTATTGGTTATTTTCAATTAAATTTTTTTCCTAATATTCTTGAAATTTTAAAATTTTAAATAATTGATTTCAAAATGAAAAATTGTATTTTACTCAAGAACTATTCTTATGATCTTATAAATGTATTTAAATCTATGTTAATGCCCTCTGATGAATCTTATGATATATTTGGATATAATCTAATCATACCATCCTCTGTATGTCTCTAGATGGATTATGATAATTTTTACTCAGGAATGTACTGTATTTTGTATTATAGTTCTTATAATATGGATAGTTATTAATTATTAAGGAATGTTGATTAAGTTTTAGCATTTATTCATATGATTAATGCAATAGAATTATTGAGTGATGGGTGTGGCCTAGAATTATATAGCCACACAATGCATCAGTAGTTCAAATGAGAGATAATAGGTTGGGTATTTTTCATATTCCATACCCATTTATGTATGGTGTCTTGTCATGTTGACTCAATGGTATGTATATGATGTTTAGAATTTTTCATTCCATCATTATTAACTAAATTATTATTGTCCAGGTGGTCAAACATAATAGTTATGTTATTGAGGGATAAGTTTCAATATCATGGGATTATTTATATGGAATTATTTGATCATTATTTATTCATACCATATTATTCATTCCTTATTTATTATGTGATATATTATTCTATACACATTCCCTTACTAAGCATCTGAAGTTACCCTTTTATTTTATTTTATTTCCCTATGATTCCAAGAAGTGTACTAAGATTTATATATAAGGATATTTTAGATGGAATAATTATGTTCTGAAAGAAAATACTATATTGTATTTTATGTTTTCAAATGTTATGTGAGATTCAATAATGTATCTAGTTTTTCAAGATTAAAAAACTAATTTATCCTTAGGGTATCAATCACTTGTATATAGAGTCAATGTAATAATGTAAGCATTAGAACTGGGATACTAATGTTGTAATTATTATTGTTTCTCCCTTATTCATATTCTAACATTGGTAGAGAAAATAAATATTTCAGAAGTTCATACTACCCATTTCCATATCTTCAAAGGTTCTCTTATATTTTTCATCATAGTATTAAAACACCAAATCACACACCCATGATATGAATTCTATTATAATATGAATGATATTTTATTACCTCTTATTTCAAACACTGATCATTAGTCAAATGTACTTTTTGGTTGTATGTGATTATTTTGTTATCATGATTGAGGTCTTGTAAAATTACAAAGGAGTTAAAATAAGTATTGCAATATTACTTTGAGGACACAAAGAGGTTCATCAAAAGGTTATATCCTCTCCTTAAATAAAAATGTGGATTTTCTTAGTTCTTGATCCATAATCATCTCAATATCTATCAGCCTCTATTGGATGGAATTTATATTAATTCACATCCTTGTTAGGTCCTCCATCTTATCCTCTACCTGTGGATGCACCAACTCTATATGCACTTTCATCTCATACTATTAACCCCTATACTCCAACACATGATGAACTATTTAGTCCATATTAACTTCTATTGATGGAAGATATATCATTTTGTGGGTGACTTCTACATTCATAAATAGACAGAGGACTTGTATTTCTCACTCCACCTCTGCCTGCTGGGCAGTTTACTATTGAGTTTCTTGTAAGGACCCTACTACAAAGGCCCTACCCTCATCCATGAAAAATTCAAGTTTCCATGACTCCATTCACTCCTTTTTGACAAATAATTCATGGTCATATAATTAAATTCACATTAATGAACCAAATTTTTCGCTAGGATCACACACCAATAGAACATAGTTCTCATTCCACCACCCATCTAACCTAGAAGAGTGTATGTGTTGAGGTCTTGAATGTTATATTATTCCCTTATTCAAATCATCTAGTTCCCCTTGTCTATTCCCAAACCCAAGTAATCTTTATATTTTTGGGTAGATTCATACTTTGTAATTTACCCAAGAAGTGGTGTTTAACACCCAAATATTGTCCCAATATGTCTCGATTACACTATAATGAGGGGGAGAACCGACTTGGTAGACATCATAGATGAAATATCTATCCAAGTAATCACAACACGTTCCTCATGGGTGATAGATGTCTTAGTGACCCATTTCTCTTATAATGTACTTGAAGGTTCCACTTCATGAATAGTGACAGCTTCAGGTCCCTACTCCATCAATGTACTTATTGAGTTGGCGATGGTTTCTTCATTGTTTGTTTGTTATATGTACACTTTATTCTCCATGGGGATGAAAAATACTATTATAAATATCTATCTAGCACAGAAATTATAATAAAGATAAGTAAAAATTATTGTATGATGTCTTGTCGAATTCAAAATAATTAGTGTTAAGTCAACAAGGTTTTCCATATGACTTTTTTCATTCCTTCTTGTTATGAAAATCATAAAAACCCTATACTTAATAAAATCTATATTTTACTTATATAAAGAAAATTTCCTTCTCAAAGGAATTTACAGCTACCATGTTTTATTGATCATATCAATATTTTTTCTAAAGTATAAAAATCAGATTCATATCAAAACCTTGCAATCATATAATACTTAGATATGAAGCATTCTGTTTTAGGATCCGAATTCAGGATACGAACTCTCATTATGTTCCAATCCAAATTCTGGATACGAACTCTAATGAAGTTCCACTCAGAATTCAGGATACGAACTCTAATGAAGTTCCACTCTGAATTCTGGATATGAACTCTAATGATGGTCCACTCCAAAATCAGGATACGAACTCTAATGAAGTTCCACTCTGCATTTAGGATACAAACTCTAATGATGTTCTACTCCAATTTATGGATACAAACTATCATGAATTTTCACTTCGAATTATGGATACGAACTCTCCTGAATTTCCACTCTGAATTCTGGATACGAACTCTCATGATGTTCCACTCCAAATTATAGATACAAAATCTCATGTAGTTTGACTCCAAATTCCGATTACAAACTTATCTATGTTCTAACTCCGAGTTCTCTAAATTCAAACTCCGAACTCTTATGAGTTCTGACTCCGAATTCCCATGATCTCTGACTCTGAACGTTTTAAGTTCTGGTTCCAAATTCTGGCGAAACCAGACTCTGAATTTCCTTGAAATTCAGACTCTGGATTTCTACAAAATTCAGGTTCTGAATTCCTAAAAAAAAATCTGAATATCTCTTTATTATAGACTTGAAATTCCATTTTGTTTAGACTCCAAACTTTTATTTTCTTACATTATGAACGTCAGTTTTACTTATGCTTACACTTTCTTCATTACAAAACGATGTCGTACATTCCGTTATTGACTAACCATTGGTTGAGTGACACGTGTACAGGTCCCTCCAAAATATAAGGAGAAATATGACCATTAGAGGAGAGAGTCAACCATTGGAGCATCGCCTTTAAATAGGAGCTCATTTAAAAGTGTTCACATCTTTTGGAACTTTTGGAATTTTGGTGATCAGAACTTCCTGATGTGATTTCTAGATAGAGTGGCTATTATCAACTCTCAAATCTTTGTGTCGAAAGTTTGGACAGCTTGTTCAATCTTTTCCTTGTGTATACTTTCTTTGTGTGACTCTGATTGTTGCTGATTACAATTGAGGGCTTCCGGGGATAAGAAGACAGAGGTTTCCAACACCTTGAAGTTGAGGGGTTCCTTGCTGAGGAAGAGAGAGGTGCCGACTACCTGATAGTTGAGGGCTTGCGAGGATATCAAGACATACATCGATCATCATATCAAGGGATTACCCTGGTGTGGGTATGACAGACTTTCTTGAATGTATAAATCAAGGGACCTCTTATCCAGGGTTTTTGGATACCCTTCTCTTTGGGTTAAAAGAGTTATTGTTTGTTACTTGTAGTTTTTACTACTTTGTTTTTCCGCTGCATTTTGTAATGTTAAGGAATGTATAACTTTGTTATACTTCCTTAATTGTACACTGATTTTGTTAGATTCTATACGCTCTAAGGTAGAATCTTTGTTGTTGTAAACTTTTTTTAAGCTTCATTTTCAGAATCACTTTTCTAGAATCAAGAAAGTCCTTAGATCTTAGAGGTGTTGTGAATTTTGGTTATCCAAAATTTACCAAGGGGGTTTTTTAAAGTATACAATTCACCCCCATTTTGTATTTGTATCTCATTGTACTTATTCGATCCGACATTTGGTATTACTGAGTATATCATACTCAGAGTCATACAATCATAGCAATTGGTATTAGAGAATTTGGTTCAATCTGAATTAATCTCATGATTAGATTCAGATGTTTTTTTCAGATTCATATTTCCAGATTCATATTTTTCTGGATCATAGTTCGGATTCACTTTTTGCATAGAGATACAATTTTTCTTTATTAGAATATTTTCTCTTGTTTACAGACTTATACTTCTAACAAGTTTGAGTGCCAAAGTTTTTCTTAGGGATGACATGTTTAAATGTTGGTTCTATCGACAAATTAAATCCTACTAGACCACCAATTTTTGATAGTAATGATTATGAATATTGGAGATATCGTATGAAGAATTTCATTATCAATATTGGGGTAGATAAATTTTTCATGCTTACTGGTGGATATAAAATTCCTGACAAATAAGTAAGTGCTCTTACTGATCAAGAAAAGCATAAATACCAACTCAACTATAAGGTACGTAGTACTTTTCTTTGTTCAATGACTAGGAACATATATAGCAAAATTTGTTCTTGTGAAACAACTAATTGTATAAGGAAGAAACTTGAAGTTACACATTTTGGTATATCTAAAGTGATTGAGGCTAGAAGATTCATGCTCAGAGTTGAGTATCATGGTTTTAATTTTCCTTATAGAGAACCAATTTTTAAGGTGCAATAAAGATTCATGACTATAGTTAATAGCTTACAATCTATGGGAGGGAAAGCTCTAAATGATGAATCTCTTGTTGATAAGATCCTATATATTATGCCCAATGAGTGGGAATCAAATAGAACTGTTATCAATGAGAACAGAAAGGTTTCTAAAATCTCTATTGATGAACTATTTGGAACTCTTCTTCAACATGAGACAACAATTAAGAGAGATGCTGACAACATAAAGAAGAAGAATGGGAATGGTAGTGTTACTTTTATTACAAATTCAAATCACATGAAATCTAAGACTCCTAAGAGAGTTACTAGATCAAAATCTAAGAAGGTTATTTTCAATCCAAATCTAGTGAGAGTGAAGTCTCAATAAATGAGTTAGCTAATCTTTCCCAAAGGATGAATAAGATAGCTGGATAGGGAAATTTCCAATCCAAGTATAAAAAGAAGGAAAGGAAATATAAGAACGATTCTGAGGTCACATGCTATGAATGAACGAGATCTGGACACATAAACCTGATTTTCCTATGCTCAAAAGATAATAAAGAAAATAGAGGCATTCTGAAAGGAATAGAAAGAAGTATTAAAAGTCCAAAGCTAAGAATGTTTTGAAAGCTAATGACACCTGGAGTTCCAGTGGTGGTGACTCTTCAGATGAATCTTCTGATTATGAATCTTCTGGATAGAAGAATCTTGGTCTTATAGCCAGGCTACCTATTGATAGTCATTTATTTATGGATAAGGTACACAATGCTGAATCCTTGACCAATGTTTATTTAAATGCTAATGATATTAAATATTATAACTCTTCTGATGAAGAATCTTCTTCTGATGAAGAAAATACTTTACCTACCTATGAAGAAGTTTCTAGGTTATCTGAACTTCTTGATATTGAGAACTCAAAACTCATGAAAAAAATTGATAGGGAAAAATCTAGGAATATTATTATTACTAAAGAAATATCAGATCTTTCTAAAGATCTTGATAGGAAAAATTCTGATTTCGAAAGTATTTCAAATATTCATGAGGAAGTAAGTTCTGAGAAGAACAAACTTTCAATGGAACTTGAAAATGTAATTTCTAAGAAAAATGTTTTCGAGCCTAGATCTAGTTCAAATGTTTTTGAAGATAAGAACTTAGTTATCAAACTCAAATCTGAAATATTTTCCTTGAGGAAGTGTTTTTCTACCTTTACCCATGGTGAGGAAAATTTTGATAAAATGTTTTCACAAATCCGACCTCGAAGGAATACTTCTGGTTTTGGTTACACTAGTTCTAAACCCATTTTAAGTAACAAATACTTTTTTCCTCAAAGTGCCCCATTTTCCACAAAGTTTCAATGTGGTGTTCACTGGGAAAAGAATTGTTCTTTAAACAAAACTCAATCATTAGGATTTCATAAGGCTTATTTTTCTAAGAAGATGTGGGTACTCAAAATTTTACTTTCTAAAATTTCCGAATCCAAGCAAGTCTGGATTCTGAAAACCTAATTTTTTCTAATTTTCAGGAATATAGGGAATGTACCAACAACAATACCCAGTACCTGGATAGTGGATGTTCCCGGTATATTACTAGTAAAAAAAACTATTTTTAAAATATTATCAAAATTAAAGGAGGAAAAGTAACTTTCGAAGATAATACTGAGGGAGAAATTATTAGTATAAGTAACATTGTTCTTCTTGGAAAAACATTGATTTAAACTATTTTGTTTATTAAAGGTCTTAAGAACAACCTCATCAGCATAAGTAAATTATGTGATGATGGCTACCTTGTGAATTTTAGGAATGATAAGTTCTTAGTACCCAATTCCAAGGAAGAATTTATTCTTTCATCCAATAGGAAAGAGAATGTTGCACACTAAACATAGAAGACCATAAGAGCCAAGACTTACCTTGCCTTATTTCAATATAAGATAATTCTTGGTTGTGACATAGAAGTTTAGGACAGTGTAACCTTATGAACTTATGTAAGCTTTCTAGGAAAGGATTAGTTAAGGATCTATCAGAGCTTAGATTTGATTATTCAAAAGTTTGCGATCCTTATCAATATGGAAAGAAACATAAATCAAGTTTTAAATCAATCTGTGAAGTCCCAACAACTAATGCATTACAGCTAGTGTACATGGATCTTTTTGGTGCAACACAAACTTAAAGCATTAGGGTAAAATATTATGTATTTGTTTTGGTTGATGATTACACTAGATTTACATGGGTATATTTTCTAGCAAAGATGTCTGAAACTTTTTCTTACTTCAAAAGTTTTAGAGCCCAATTAGAAAATGAGAAAAACCTATCATTTAAAACTATTCATAGTGATTGTGGTGGAGAATTTTAAAATTCTGATTTTGAAACTTTTTATAGTAGAAAAGGTATTACTCAAAACTTCTCAGCACCTAGAACACCTCAACAAAATGTTGTTCGTGAAAGAAGAAATAGAATTCTTAAATAGATAACTAGAACCATGTTTAGTGAGTATTCTATTTCCAAACATTTTTGGGATGAAGCTGTAAGTACTTCTTATTATATTATAAATCGAGTTTTGATTAGACCTTTTCTTAATAAAACTCTCTATGAGTTATGTAATGGTAGAAAACCAAGACTTTACTACTTTAAAGATTTTGGTTGAAAAGTATTCATTCTGAATACTAAAGATTACTTACACAAATCCACACCAAAATCTGATGAAGGAATTTTCTTTGTCTACTTCACAACTTCTAAGGATAATAGAGTTTTCATCAAAATCACATGTATTGTTTAAGAGACAGTACATGTCAAATTTGATGAAACTGATCCCTTTGTTTTAAAACAACCTCAACCTACATATTCAGATGTGTTTTCAAAAATATATTATCAACCTCTGATAGAAAATCCTTCTAATAAGGAAAATGTTCAAGAAGATACTTCTGAAACATTTACCCTAGTAGATTTCCTACCCTATGTTGATGAACAGGTTCTTCAAAACCCAAATCAGTCGTTTCTTAAGAATCATCCTAGTGATAGTATCATTGGTGATGTGAATAAAACTATAAGGATTAGAAGTTCTTTATGAAATTAAATAGAGCATCTAGCATTCCTTTCCCAATTAGAACAACAAATCACTGAAGAAACTTTATGTGATGATGATTGGAAAAAATCCATACAAGATGAACTAAATGAATTCGAAAGGAATAAAATCTGGACCTTTGTTGAATGACCAAAGTAAACTTCTGTCATTGGAATAAAATGGGTCTTCAAAAATATGTTTGATGAAAATGGAGCCATCGTTAGAAATAAAGATAGATTAATTGCTAAAGGCTATAATCAACAAGTGGGAATAGACAATGAAGAAACCTATGCTCTAGTATCTAGGCTTGAATCTATTCGTATTTTACTTACCTTTGCAGCATTATTTAATTTCAAACTTTTTCAAATGAATGTGAAATGTCCTTTCCTTAATGGTTATGTTCAATAGGATGTTTTTGTTGAACAACCTCCTCGTCTTGAAGACACAAAATATCCTGATCATGTTTTTAGACTTACCAACACTTTGTATGGCCTTAAACACGCCCCACGAGCTTGGTATGATAAATTTATAGGATTTTTGCTTCAAAATAACTATGTTATGGGAAATGAAGATCCAACCCTTTTTATAAAGAAAGATAAGAAAAAAAAATTTGATTGTTCAAATTTATGTTGATAAAATTATATTTGGTTCAACTCAACAATCTTTAACTTATTACTTTGTGGATCTAATGAAATATGAGTTTGAAATGAGTATGATGGGTGAGTTAATATTTTTCCTTGGTTTTCAAATTTCTCAAAAACCAGAAAGAATCTATATATCCCAACATAAGTATATTAAAGATCTTATTAAAATGTATTGATATGACGACACTAAAAGTATTAGTACTCCCATTATTACCTGAAACACACTTGATCTTGATGAAGTTGGGAAACCAGTAGATCAAACATCTTTTAGAGGTATGATAGAAAGTTTACTTTACTTGATAGCTAGTCGTCCATACATGATGTTTTCAGTATGCTTGTATAAAAGATCTCAATCCAATCCTAAGGAATCACATTTAAAGGTAGTGAAAATAATTTTTCACTACTTAGAGGGAACCATGGATTTAGGACTCTTTTACACTTCTGGAAATGATTTTGTTCTAAAAAGTTTTTCAGATGCTGAATTTGGCGGATGTAGAATGTATTGAAAGAGTACATATGAAACATGCCATTTCTTAGGAGATCCATTAGATTCTTGGTCTTACAAGAAGAAACACTTAGTAGCACTCTCCACTACTGAAGCTGAATATGTAACATCTGGGAGTTGTTGTGCTTAAGTGTTGTCGATGCAACACACACTCACATACTATGGCTTGAGATTTACTAAGACTCAAATTTTGTGTGATAACACAAGTGCCATTTCCCTTAGTAAAAACCCTACACATCACTCTTGTGTAAAGCACATAGATATTAGGAATCACTTTCCTAGGGATCACACACAAAAAGGAGAAATAAATCATCAATTTATCAGAACACAAGATCAACTTCCTGACATTTTCACAAAATCTTTACCTTTTGATAGATTTGAATGCATTAAACAGAAGTTAGTAATGATAACTATGAGGTAATATTCCATTATTAACTTCTTGTTAAACCATTATCCTTACATTAATAAACTTATTTTCATAGCGGGGGGGGGGGGGGTACATTTGGTTGTTAGCCTTTCAAAACTTTTCATAATGAGTCTTTCAAAAATTTTGTAATGAGAATTTTCGTAAGAAAAATTTTCGTACTGGAAATTTTCGTAATGATGTTTTCATACTGGAAATTTTTGTAATGAAGTTTTCGTACTGGAAATTTTAGTAAGGAAGTTTTCATACTGCAAATTTTTGTAATGAAGTTTTCGTACTAGAAATTTTCATAATGATGTTTTCGTACTGGAAATTTTCGTAATGATGTTTTTGTACTAGAATTTTTCATAATGAGAATTTTCGTAATGAAAATTTTCAAAATGGAAATTTTCATACTCATACTTTTTGTACAAGAGTTTTGGTACTCAAAGTTTTTGCAATAAACTTTTAAAATTTAGGTTTTTCATAGTGAGTTTTTTTCATCGTTAAATTTTCTTCAAGAAGAATATCACCTATTACAAATAAAACTTCCTAGACAATATGAAAGGTATGAATTCCTTACTTAAGTTTTCATAATCATTTTTAGTTGCGGATAGTTTCTTTTTCTTATAAAATTTCTCAGATTTGTTTCTTCTTAAATACGAATGTTTTTATTAAAACCTCAAAATATCAGATTCAAGAATTCCTTACGGGAATGATTTCAACCGTCAGATAAGACCAGATAAATTTTCAATTGTTAGGTTGGTTTTGAAAGTTCAAAGGTTATCTCTATAGCCTATATAAAGGGCACCCTCATTTTTTTCCCAAATTGATCTCCAAGGTCTCACATCTTGAAGCTCTGCCTCAACTCTTAAAGGTCGTTCTGAATCTCTCAGAGCTCATCCATTCAGAATGTCTTTAGAAGCTACTTCTCAAGAAATGTCTACCACGAAGCCAATTTCAAAATGGAAAGTGTACAGATAAAGGTTGGTCCATCCACTCTTTTACAAGTATGATTCTATCATCTCTAAGAACATCAAGTAGAATGGTTTGGAAGATGTATGTATATCTATGCCAGGTGTTCAAGATGTGGCCTATCTGGATTTACTTGTAGAGTTCTATGAATCAGCAAACTTCTATGAGGAAAAGGGAATGGAAATTTTTTTTTCAAGTCTTATGGGAAGACTTAAAAACATACTTACACTAAGGCAGCAAGATTGGTGGGGCTGGTATATGATGGAGAAGCTGAATTTTTCTCACACAAACTTTTAGATGTTCAAGGATGTTTTTTTAAGGTGAAGGCCTTGGAGGGTCTTGGTCTTAATGATGTAATGATAGACAAGATTGCTCACCTATCTTCTAATAATCGGATCCTTCAGCTATGGGTACAAGGTTTCTTGGTTTCGACAAAGGGTGACAAAGATATCCTGAATAAAAGTGAAATATATTTCTTAGACTACTTAGTGAATCTATGAAAAATCAATCCGATGAGGCATGTTCTTGTGACAATCAAGAACATCAAGGAGGGAAATTTGAGAGCTCAAATCATCATGTACCTTGCCTTACTATCAAAGATGACAGTTCGGTGTCTAGATTCTTTCAAGATTTCATGTAAGTCTTAGGCTCGAAATTGAAAGGTTATGCTTGTTAGTGATGATACATTGAAAAGGATGAATATGGCCTATTCCAAGGAAATAAGAGAGTTTTATAATTTTCTAGTCGAAGAGGATGAAGCCAATCCAGTAAATGTAGAGAAGGATGAGCCAGTAAATAAGGTTGGTAAGAAGAGAAAATTGAAAGAAGTGGTGGATGAAGACAAGACCCCCAAATCTAAGGAAACCCAATCCTCAACTCCCAAGCTGAAGAAACAGAAAGCATATCCAGATGAAGTGGTTGCCAAATGGAGATAAGATAAAGAGAAGAGGAAGGAAGGGGATCCTCAATTCGGACTGGAAACTGCTGAAGCTAAATCCTTAAGGGAGAAGACGATTGAATACCTTGAGAAGGTAGCAAAAGATAAGAAGATGACAAAGAAGATGTCTGAAGCTTAGGTTGTACAATCTCTTTTAAGAGACACATAAATAGCTTCTAAGCAGATTCCGATTATGGAAAATTTTTATGTCCAACCATTACCGGAGACCCCTGTAAAGAACTATTTCACTTCGGAAAAGTCTAAATGGAAAAAAGTTGTTGAAGAAGTTAACAAAGAAGCTGGTGAATAAGTAGTGGATAAAGTTGTTGATGAAATAGAAGAAGAAGAGGAAATAGAGGAAGAAGAAGAAGTAGAAGAAGGAATTAGTGATCTAGATGACTTGATTAAACAAGTTGAGGATTATCAAGAAAAGGCCGAATCCTCAAATCTTGTTACTCTGGGAAATGGAGATAAAGAGGATGGTAAGAAAGATGATGACAAGTAAAAAGAAAAAGAAAACAAATTATCTGAGGAAGAAATCTATGAGAAGAAATTTCTTGAAGAAGGATATGAGAGGGAGAAACGAGATAAATATAAGATTGTTCAAGTATCTGAAAGCGAGGAAGAATCTCTTGATGAGGCAGTTCCAAAATTTGATAAAAGGAAGCAAGCTCTTATGGACACCCCAGTAAATGATATCATTAGGAAGAAATATGTTGGTGGTTCTTCTAAAAGAATGATAGTGGAGATTGAATAAGAGAATCCACCTAGCAAGATATCAGATTCAGAGTCATTAGCACTAGGACAAGACTTTGTTGTTGAGTCTTTGATGAAATTGGTGGAAAACATTCCGATCATTCCAACCATAGACTCTAGGTGCCAGAAGCTTCAAGATAGCCTAAATCAGAAATCAGAATCTATATCCATAGTCATGGATAACTGTGTCAAGATTGAGGTTGAGCGTAGAAATTTTCTTATCAATTATGATGTGCACAGGAAATCATGCAGCAAAGTTACTCGGTGGTCAAAGAAAGTCGATGATGACTTGGATTAGTTTGATGGTTTTCAGAATGATTTACAAAATGTTTCTGATACCGAGGATGTAAAAATCAAGAATCTTCCAGAAAAGCTGGCCCTAGAGAAAAATTCTCAGAATCAAGAGGTGAGGGATCTCAATTGGAAGCTTAACTCGGTTTCTCAAAACTAGAAATGGGAAAGGGATCTCCGAATTGAGATTAAAGAGAAGCTTGTGAAGCAGGATGAAATTCTTAAGGCTCAGACTGAGGCTCTGAAGGCTCAAGATGAAAGGATTAAATCCTTACAGAAACAAGCTATGGAGGACCAGAAAGACTTGAAGAAGCTAAAAACTCTGTTGAAGAAGTTAATCACCAAGGAAAAGGAAGACAAATAGACAAATCTGATTTTTTGTTTTAATGACTTTTCTTGTAAAATTTTTACAATTTTAAGGAAATTTTTGGTTTCTTGTGTTGTTTTTATGCCTTTACTAATGGTTCAGGTACTTTATTTCTTTTCCATTTCGTCAATTATTTTTTAAAATCACAAATGGGGAGAAGGAAAAATATTTACTCAAATGAGGAGAAGGAAAAATCTAAAAGGGAGAAGAAAATATTCCAACTAAAGAAGAATTATCCTTATCTAAGGGGGAGTTTCTCATTATGAAGTTTTTCATTCCCATGATAATGAAAATTCCATTCTTGAAATCCATAATACAATTCATAGTGTTCCAAAGCCTAAGGGAGAGTTAGTTGTATTCACCATCATCCATGAACAAAGGGAGATAAGTTTTAATTTCAAAGTCTAATGAAGTTTTTCCAAATCCTTATATTCTTTTTTGAAAGTTTGTTTGTGATTTCCAAAAAGGGAGATATTGTAAAGTCAATAAGGTTTTCCTTATGAATTTTTCCATTCCTTCCTATTTTTAAAATCATAAACAGCCTATACTTAAGAAAATATATATTTTACTTATATAAGAAAAATTTCCTTCACAAAGGAATTTACCCCTACCATGTTTTCATTGATTATATCAATATTTTTTCTTAAGTATAAAAATCGAATTCATATCAAAACCTCGTAATCATATAATACTTATATATAAAGCATTCTGTTTTAGGATTCGAATTCCGGATACAAACTCTCATGAAGTTCCACTCTGAATTCGGGATACGAACTCTAATGAAGTTCCACTCTGAATTCAGGATACGAACTCTAATTAAGTTCCACTATGAATTCTGGATGTGAACTCTAATGAAGTTCCACTCCGAATTCAGGATACGAACTCTAATGAAGTTCCACTCTGAATTCCAGATACGAACTCTAATAAAGTTCTACTCCGAATTCTGGATACGAACTCTCTTGAAGTTCCACTCCGAATTTTGGATACGAACTCTCAGGAATTTCCACTCCTAATTCTAGATATGAACTCTCATGAAGTTCCACTCCGAATTTTGGATATGAACTTTCATATAGATCTACTCCAAACTCTGATTATGAACATATCTATGTTATGACTCTGAGTTCTCTGAATTCAAACATCGAACCCTTATGAGTTCTAACTCTGAATTCCCTTGAACTCTGACTCTGAACATTTTTAGTTCTGGTTCCGAATTCTGAGGAAACCAAACTCTTAGTTTCCATGATATTCAAACTCCATATTTCTACAGAATTCAGGTTCCTAATTTCTACAAAACAGAATCTGAATATCTATTTATTATAGACTACAAATTCCATTTGGTTAGACTCCAAAATTTTATTTTCCTACATTCCGAACATCAGTTTTAATTATTCTTACACTTTATTCATTACAAAACATAGTCGTACTTTTAGTTATTGACTAACCACTGATTGAGTGACATGTGTACAGGTCCCTCATAAATTCAAGGAGAAATATTACCATTGGAGGTGGGAGCCGACCGTTGGTGCTTTGCCTATAAATAGGATCTCATTTTAAAGTGTTCACAACTTTTGGAACTTTTGGAATTTTGGTGACCAAAACTTTCTGAAGTGATTTCTAGAGAGAGAGGCTCTTATCAACTCTTAAATCTTAATGCAGAAAGTTTGAACAGATTGCTCAAACATTTCCTTGTGCAAACTTTCTTCGTGCGACTCCGATTTTTGCTGATTACAATCGAGGACTTCTGGCGATATGAATACATAGGTTTCCAACACCTTGAAGTTGAGGGCTTCCTTGCTGAGGAAGACAGAGGTGTCGACTACCTGATAGTTGAGGGCTTACGGAGATAGCAAGACAGACTCTAATCTTTTTATCGAGGGCTTACCCTAGTGTGGGTAAGACAGACTTTCTTGAAAGTATAAATCAATAGACCTCTTTTCCAGGGTGGTTGGATACCCTTCTCTTTGGGTTAAAAGAGATATTGTGTGTTACTTTTAGTTTTTACTAATTTTTTTCCGCTGCATTTTGTATTGTTAGGGAAAGTATAACTTTCATATAATTCCTTTCTTGTACTCTGATTTAGTTAGATTCTATTTGCTCTAATGTAGAATCTTAGTTGGTGTAAACTTTTGTTAAGTTTCATTTCCAGAATCACTTTTCTGGAATCAAGCAGGTCTTTAGATCATAGAGGTGTTGTGAATTTTGGTAATCCAAAATTTCCCTAGGGAATTTTTTTTAAAGTAAACAATTCACCCCCTCCCCCTCTTGTATTTGTATCTCATTATACTTATTTGATCCTATGTTTGGTATTACAGAGTATATCATACTCAGAGTCATGCCATCCTATCAAGTAGTGTGTACAACTTCCTCCTTCACTAAAATTCCATAGACTATAGATACCTATAATAACTCAATTACCTCACATTTCAGTAGATTTCATCCTAAAAACTGTAGGAATACTACAAAACTAGGGACCCCTTACTATCATTTGGTAATATCAAGACAACTGTTAAAAAATCCTCTTCTATGAATGTTCACTCAGTGATCAAAAAAGTAGTAAATTCAATACAAGGTTCCCAAAGAATATTCAAAAGATAAGAGGGTTTAAGGAAAAAATTAAATTCCTAGAGGTGCGAAGATTTCAGTAAACTACATGATGTCATTATTTACAATCATAAATGGCTAGTGAAACATTCGTGGTGTTGGGAAGAAGAACCCCCTTAACCTATTATAATTCCATGGTGTGGGGGATACTAATTCTTTATAGTATCTTTGGATCAGCATGCCACTATTCGTCTAAGAATGATGAAAGGGAGTATCCTGATTTTTCTCAGTTAGTGACTCTAGAATAAATGGGATATTAAGTTATAGTTACACTCAGAGTTCAAGAATGAAAATATGTTATTTTTAGGATGTATTAGATAAATAGTCTTGTGAGATATATCTCAACACCTTGGTATATCTAACCTCCTCTCCCTCTAGAGGATATTATTCCCACCACATGTCACATTTAGAGTTTCATAATCATTATAATACATTTACTACATGTATCCAGGTAGCCGAAAATCCTCTAATAATTAATTAGTCTCTACAAAAAGCATTATCATCCTCTAATTTATAAGGAAATTCCCTTTCATGTGGGAGTAAACTAGCACGTCTATCTCATCTATATATTCCAATATTTCTATATGGTGGATGATGAATATTCCATTAAAAATATTATATAATCTGTGAATATATTTATCCACTTAATTTCCCCCCAAAACCTTCTATTTTTGAAGAAAATCCGTAGCTCATCCTAGTTTTCAGAAAACTATATATTTTCCATGGTCTCATGGATTGATTATATGTGCTTCTCCATAGACACTTTTGAAGAATCCTTAATGTTAATGGATGATTTTCTCAATAATAAGAATTTCTTCAAGGGGAACCCTTCATCAAAAATTGGCCCCACCCCTGATGCCACACCTTGATGATGTGCAGGTGGTCTTGGATGGTTCTCAGTTTCCACTATCTAAACAAAATACCACTGCTTTTATTATTGGGTTCCCTTTTTGGTATCATGTCTTTTGAATTATTTTCCATTGCTTGGTTCTATTTTATCCATTTAGGGAACTATATACCTCAAAATATCACTTTTATATTCCATTATCCAACTATGGAAATATTCTTTTAGTAGTACAGTTAATGTATCAACCATTTAAAACAAAATCATATCATTTTGGACCTATTGGGATAGTATACACTAGAGCATATGGGTGATCATCAGGTGGAACTAATAGTGAATTTTTTTGTAAACCTATAAAATAATCTACTGGAGGAAGTATAACTAATTCATGGACCATAATGTGGTGTATAGATTATGAATGATGATGTTTTCAATTCACATAACAAAGTCCCCATCTTTGAGGTCCATTATATATGACCTCTCATCCATACTCCCATTGTCATCATCCAAGATTATGGTGGTCAGAGTATAGAATGTGATTAAGTTAAACCACTCATAGGATCCCATAATTGTAGTTAGTATAGACTTATCATTACCATGTATCCACACTCTAATGTTATTCTGCAGTGATGACAAAAAATTCTATATCTGGAGGGGTAATGGGGTTTGAGAATTTATACACCTAAAAATTTAGTGTGACCCATCTGTATTGGATTTGTATGTGTCCATTGAAATATAGTTTCATGTACCATTATCTCGTGTTCCACAATAAATCATTTAACTATTCCACTACTAGGACAGTGAGGTTCATTTAATATATACATTCCAACTACGCCTCTACCACACATATTCTCAGTCTCTCACCCATATGGCATCCCTTAACAAGAAGCAGCCACCCACTAAGGATGACTGCCTAGAATTTAGTCAAATATATATTTAGGGTCATCAATTCACACACATGTAATTATTATATATATTTTATTAGACTTTATCTATTATGAAGCAATAAAACATTTGTTTCCCCTTATAAATGGAGTCTTGGGGACTATGTTAGCCACTCCATTATTCTACCCTCAATAATGTGGAGGAAAATCATGAACCATGTCTTGCATAACATGGATGTGTGTAAGTGAGTTTCCCACAATTCCTCTTCCCTTATCCACAATTGTAAAACATTTTTTAGTTCAATGGTTTATTCTAAATCCCACCTAAGAGTTGGTTTTTGGTAAAAATAATCTTACATTCCTCTGAGGATTCATATCCATTTGATCTTTTTGATATCCCACGGTCTGATCCCAACCTCTCCATGGTGAAGGTGGAAATTATATGTGTCTAGTGAACATATTTTTTTTAACTCAAGGATGATATCTTGGAGGTGGTAGGAATAGAACTTTATTTCCCAAACAAGCTCATAAAGTTCAATCACACATAAGAGATATCTAAATTTATCAAAGGATTGTCACAACCATTAGACCACACCCACTCATATATGAAGTTTACTTATAGGATAAAATATCATTCCTTCATCTATCCTTACCATTTATCTAAGATATGTTATTGGAATATTTTCATGTACTATGGAGTAGAGGTGTTTATAGGTGGAGCTTTATAATTCCCTATCTAAGTGGGTATTCACATTGTATATACTAGAATTGAATTATGGGGTCTAGATACACGAATCATGATTAATATATTCTTCTATATGTACACTTTAACGCTCTTGAACCAATAATTTTGTGCATTAAAGTTTTCGTCTATTCATGGGACATTATATAGCATCACAAATTATCTAGAAATACTATTTCGGTGGAAAATACTCCCTCTAATCTTCCATTAGTATTTCAGCCAATATCTTTCTTTGCTACGTATATTTTATAATTATGTTGTTATAGTTTTTAAAAACCATGCTAAAAGATGATATACTATAAAATTTTATAAAAAATATAATAATATATCATCACATAGAATCCATAATTATAGTTTATTATAACCATAATAATAGAGTCCTGTTATCATGGTTTTTAAAATAATGACAACAGCTCCATCACGAAAGAAAAAAATATATTAGTGGATAATAATGAAGATGTTAGTTATAGATCAGAAAAGTAATAGTCCATATGTTGAACCTATGAATCATCCGATTTATTTTAATATTAGGGACCATTTATTTTATCTTGTCTCAACCTATTTGGGAAATCAATGAATTGGGAAGCAAGGAAAGTTGGGTCCATGGTTTATTGTGTCATTTGACATAATGAAAATGGTAGAAAAAGTTTCTTATCTCTTGTAATTAAAAAATAATTATAACACTAAATAATGTATTTTAATTGTCTCAATTAGAGAAATATGAACCAGATTCATCTCATGAGCTTTAGTGTGACGATGTGGTATTAGAGTCAGATGCACCTTTCATTCTTAGAAAGGTGTGTATAGTTCTTCACAGTGAGTAATGATTTTGGGGAAAGGTCATTCCACTTTTACATGTATTATGGGTGAATATGAATTATAAAATAGTAATACTAGGAATATGAAGATAAAATGATGTTCTAATAGCTATTTTTTATTGTTAATGCTTGATGATTCTTTTTGGGGATGAAAAATCATATGGTGTGGATTTTGTGCTGAACCCAGTTTTTTTATATGTAATTAAATTTTTGTTTATATTTTTAATTCTATTTGGGTTTATTTTGAAATTATTTTGGGGGTCTATGGTGAACTAATGAGAATATGGTATGGTTGAAGGTGTGGAATATGAAAGAATTAAACCAAATGGTTCTATCAAGTACCTGGTGTGGGGTACCAGGTACTCTGTGGAAGAGGCTATCAAGGGGTTTCCAGAGATGTACATCAAGTACTCATTGGCCATGGATTGGCAACCTTGATGTTTTTTTAGAACTTATTTTTAAATGGGGGAATTTTTTTCTTTGTTTAATCATAGCCCCTAATTCGAGTTTCCTCATTCTAGGGGTCATTTCCTATGAACTCACCTCACACTAGACTCTCTACTTATTCTATGAACATTAAGCAGTGATATGCCATTTATTTCAGGTCAAAATTATTCTCTATACATTGTGTTAGATTCATCTCATTCAGACTTCAAAAACCCATTCTTTTTTGTGAAAAGGTGATGAGATGTAGTTGTTGAAATATAATTTTCTATCTTTGTATCTAGTTCATAAATTTGAATATTTATTTTCTATAATAATAGAAGATAAGGATTCACTCCTCATGTATATTTATCATTTAGTGTAAGTTAGGTCACCTATTTCTTCCATTGGTGTTTAGTCATGTGATTTTACATTTATTGTGTGCTTCATTTATCAGTTGATATCCCATATGAGTATATTAACATGGAAAATGAGATCTAATAATAACAAATCATATTTTAATAATTTTTGTATGGTGTTTCAAATTTATTATGTAATTTCATGTGTTAAATGATGAATCATGGATTGAAATGATGAAATAATAATTTAACATGAAGTAAACATTATAGATAGAGTCAAAGAGGAGAATATAAGGGATACAATTTATGTTTTAATGTCACATTGATTTATTCAAGTATAGTTAATTTCTATAGAAATAAAACATTTGATTGCATGAATTTTCACTCTAGGATAATGATTTTGATTCTGTAATACACAAAGATTTTATAATTTATTTTCATTAAATAACATATTTTATAGCATGTATTATATGAAACATCGAGCTTAAAATAACCTCGATGTATTATAATTTAAATATGACTATTATGACCTAGCCATCAGTTGGAGGGTATGAATAGGAATAAATTTTTATGAAATAAATATATAAAGTTTTTCATTACAATAAGTAATAAAAAATCATAAATTTATTATCAATTGGTTTTAAATCAAGATAAAATCTTTTAAATTAAAATGATATATTTTTTATAAGATGTTTTCTATGTGTACAATGTATTTTTATCTCAATAGACTAAAGTAATCAATATTTAAAAAAATTACAATGAAATAAGTAATTAAATGATAAATTTAATTAATTAATATTAATTTAATTACTTTTATAATGAAATGAATTATAATAATGTCATTTTATTCTTCAAAAAAAAAATTCTTCAAAAAGGGTTTTATTTCCTTTTGTGCATGGATATTATAATTAATGTCGTCCACTTTTATAAATTATATATTTAAAAAAAATTATTTAAAATAATAATTTCATAACAGTGTTATGAATAATTCTTTTGAATTATATGAAATTATTTAATTTTTATTTAATTGAAAAATGTTGATTTTTAAAAAACTATCATTTCTTTTCATTGAATCAAAAAAATTATAAGTTTCAATATAATTTTTATTTTGTTTAAAATTAATATAAGATCAATTTTATTCAAAATAATTTAATTCATTCTGTATTAATCATCATTATATTTAATTTTCTTATAAAATGCATATGAAATCAATGGAAAAATAAAAAAATGGTTATAAAATTTTTAAAAGTGATAATATTAAGATGATTTTTCTTGACCCCCTCCCCCTAATGGTTCCCTCCATGTGTCGAAAATAAGATAAGGGAGAAAATTATTCCTGAAGATCACTTCCAAGAGACCATGGGATGGTAACCAGAACAAAGAGAATATCATACATGGAAATGGGGTATATTCCCCTCTAATATTTGAGAATATGATAGACAAGATAGAAACACAATAAAACTAATTCCTATAAAAATTTTAAATGTAACAAATAAATGAAAGTAATTTCATAAAAATAAATTAGAAAACTACAATTGTAATGTCCTGGACCAGAATGCCACTCAACAGTTCCCCAAGCCAGATTGGTTACATTGCCTCAAGCACATCTCCCCAAATTAAAAAGTCTTCTAACTAGAAGTGAGGGACTAGGTGATTTATTAGGGATAATATTCCCTCATTACCAATGTATATCATAATAGAAGTCAATCACATTCAATAATAGAAGCTAATACTATAAGGATATGGTTGATAAAAGAGAAAAGTAAGACAAGATTATCTAACAAGATATAATTGTATCACAAGAAATGATATAGATAATATATGCATCTCAAAAATATCTAAAAAATACATGGAACTACAAAACAATGCTTTTATACAAAATTAAAAAAATTATAAAAATTGATCGTAGAATCGCAACCATCAGCTTGGTCCCATTCTCCCATACTCTAAAACAACGTTCAACAACATGTACTAGGGTTATTTACCTTGTTAATATTTGCAGTCATATAATCATTTTGGGTCCTCAAGGAGGCCCAAATAGGGGATGAGATAAACTTCTCAGTAGGTAATCACCCAAAAGTCTATTCAGTTCTAAGATAACAATAAAAAATGATAAACAAGCATAATAAATCAATAAGTTATGTCTGAATTCCCAAGGTGTATGTCTACTACAACAAGTAATACCCAATAGTCTCTCAAGCCCCCTTGCAACAAGTTTCAACTCCTAACAAGGCAGCTACAAACAAAACAAATAAGTACCATAGACTGACCGTACATCCATCCTTATCCATTCCACAGGGCCTTACCATATAATTAAAATATATCAAAATCTCATGGCCTTGTCGCGTAACCAAACATGTCATATAACCCATGAAAATTCTGTATAATAAAGTGTAGACCACGAAGGGCCAGATATAATTTTTCAAAGACCAAGGAATCATCATCAATTCCCAGGAGAATCTCAATTGAAACTCGATATAGGCACTGGTTGGAGCCCTATGATCATGTGTTCCAAAATTTCCTATGCTAGTCCAAATAAGTCTGATCCAAGTGGTATCAAAGACTGAGGAATCCCACTGAATCAAGACCCTACGAGCATACTCTATCCAAGGCATCCACTACCACATTCTAGATCCATGTAGATCCATCTATGGAATCTATATAAACATTCTTCCATTTCACATCATGTAACAATTTAATTCCATATGAGTATACCCACTCATATAATCACATTCATGCAATTCTATATAATGTGTATACCCACTCATTTAATAAATTTCATTCCAAAACTTCAAATGAGTATACCCAATGATGTATTCCATTTCCATTTAATCATTTCACACATGTATAACCACCCATTTATCATCCATTTTGTTTAAACATATCATATGGGTATACCCACCCATTTATCACAAATCGCTATTTCACAATCCATAAGGGTAGACCCACCCATTTGGCATAATTTGTAACAATCCAATTAAGAAATTTAAATAAAACAATAAATATACCCCCTTGTATAACTCATTCCATTCAAGACATCTAATCAAGTTAAGAATGGAATATTATGATAACATAATAGAATGAGGAATAACATCTCTTAAACATGTAATTCAATCCCATTTAATTATAATTGAGCGTCCTTAAACTAGGAGAACCAAAAATAGACCCATTGGGTGGTCTAACATGGCATAAAAAAGGAATTATCATATGGTTCACCCAATGGGAGACCTATGTTTAAGAAATGGGTACCAACTCATCATAATGGGTCCTATGGGAATCCCTAATAAGTCTGATTACATCTATTACAAGTAACCTATTCAGAATTTGGGCCACACTGAGAATTATGTAATGAAGTGTAAATAACTTATATCTCTAAAAAATCACCCAAATCCTAAAAAACGTATATACCACCTACCTCATCTCGGTATTGGAGTGCTCATATAGCATCAAGCCTGGATTCTTCCCAGATCAGGATAAATCTAAATAAAGGATCAAGAATGGGAAAGTAGGCCATATGAGCCTAAAATAAAATCGCACAATCGATAGATAGATGAATCAACAAAGGATAAAAAGGAATATATATCATAACGATGCAGATCTAATGATATAAATTGTGGTCAAATTGGCTATGACATGGAGAGTTTAGCTCAAATCCTATATTTGGATCTTTTGAGATCTTCTCAAACCCTCTGTTGTGCGTAGAAGTGAAAACCTAATTTAGGTTTTATAAAAGATTTAATTTTAACATAAAATTATTAAACAATCAAAATTACATGTGTTTCATGGTTTACCCACATAGTTTTTCAAACCATGCAGAAGACATCCATGATTTCTTGTACACCAATGGGGACCCACACTATTTACCCACATGGTTTAGAAGTCTTGCATAAACAATGAGAAAAGCCTCTATCATGTTCTGAAAAAAAATGAATACCTTATCACATGGGTGTGCACCTCTTTCCACATGGTTTCCTCAAATTGTGTCTATTTCATTCCCCTTCTATTCAACTTCGCATTATTTAGTTATACCATGTAGCCTACACCGCATGGTTTGTTCTAATCATGCACCATGCCATTTTCAGCCAAATACTTGGTTTTGGGCTCCAAACAAGCCCTTACCTCTTCAAAAACACCTTTGATCAATTTGGGTACTCACATAAGTCCATATTTAAGCATTAAAATAAAAAATTAACGTATTTTTACCTTGTATGAAAACTCAGGTTCTTACAATCTCCCCCCCCCCACTGTAATTAATCTACTAATTTCTCTATAAGGGTTGGTCAAGATCCATATAAGAACATATATGACCCCTGAGCATGTATGTCAGCCTCCCTCTCCCAAGTCTCATCCAATAAATGGACATGCCTCAATAGAACATGTACTAGAAGAACTGATCGGCCTCTGAGAAACATTGTCCTCTAATCAACGATATGAATTGGATGCTCCTCAAAGGATTCAACAACCTGCAACTGAACCTCCTTAGGATGAAAATCATGAGACGTGTCTGAATGATATCATTGTAGCTGAGATGCATGGAAGATGTCATGCATGAATCGGTAACTCTAAGGAAACTGCAACTGATAGGCTACCAACCCGACCCACTCCAGAATCTCGAATGGACTGACATATTGAGGTGAAAGTTAATATTGAATCTTAATTTTCCTATGTACCAGACTTAGTGAAACACATATGAAACCCAGATTGAATACCTTGAATAGTATAGGTTTTCTACTGAAAATGAAGTATGATTTATGATGAGACTATGTTGTACCCATCAGCTTCTGAGTCAACTGGACCTACATAGAAGTCTCCTACATGAGACGTGGTCCCAATAAAGCTACCTCACCTAACTCAAACTAGCATAGGGGTTATCTTCATGACCTAACATAACAATCCTCATAAAGATCTATATATATCATTGTCTAATAATTGTTATTATAGAAAAACTCAACCATGGGATTGTGCCACTCCCAAGAGCCCCCAAAATCTAGGGTGCATATTCACAGTATGTCCTCTAGCACATGTATCGTACACTGTGAATGGCCATCAGTCCGAGGGAGGTATTTTGTGCAAATAAGAACCTATGTAGCCAGTTCCTTCTAAAAAATATTACAAAAATGAGATGTATAATGGGAATCTCTATCTGAAATGACAGTGTGTGAGACCCCGTGGAGTCATATTATCTCACGAATATAAAAACTTCCAATATCATCAAAACTGAAGGTCTCGTTGAATGTAAAGAAATGAGAAACCATCATGAGCCTATCAAAAATAACCCACAAAACATCGTTACCTAGAGGATACCTTTGTAATCCAATCATGAAAAAAATCACAAAATAATCTCATTTTACTCTGGAATAGGTAACAATTGCAAAATCCATGTTGGTCGCTGATTTTCCTCCTTCACCTTCTGAAAGGTGGAACACCTCGTAACAAAACCCGCTACCTATATTTTCATACCCAGCCACCAATACTTAGAGTGTAAGTCACAGTACATCTTGGTGAACCCAGCATTCACTTCCCATGATGAAGCAAGAAACTCCGACATCGACTTCTCGCATATATCTAATGGAACAAAAACACATCTATTATTTCATAAGATAACATCATCTCTTACAATCCAACTAGGGGGTGGTTCCTCACCTTCCAAACTCTCATATAGGACTACTCCCTTGGAATCTGATAGCTACATCATCTGTACACTATCTGGTAGGATAGAGGTCACAACTAAGTATGATAGATATGTATGTTATATCTATCGTGCACCACTAGATCTATCTTAGAGAACAATTCCATAAGCTTTCAATCACTACCAACCTATTTCATTACTTGTATCTGAGTCCTCCTACTCAGTGCATTAGCCACTTCATTGTCATTACCAGGCGTGTAGGCAAGCTTGAAGTCAAAGGATTGTAGGTACTCTACCCACCTCCACTACATGACTTTCAGATCATGATGTGTAAAAATATACTTGAGGATTTTTTCATCAGTGTACACCACAAAGTTCTCTCCCAACAAATTGTGTCTCCAACAGCACAACGTGTGAAAAAACATAGGTAACTCAAGATCATGTATAAGGTAATTACTCTCATGTGGACTCAGCTGCTGAGGCACATACACAACTAATCTATCTCCCTACATCATCACTTCTTCAAGACCAATACCTGATGTGTCACAATTCATAGTGTAGTTCATGCCGTGCTCTGGAAGTATCAAAACTGGTGCAGATGTGAACCTTCCCTTCAGCTCCTAAAAGGCTATCTCGTAAGAATATATCCATACAAACATCATACCCTTCTTATTCAATCCTTTCAACAGTATAACTAAGTGTGATAATTCCTTTATGAAACACTAGTAGGAACCAACCGGCCTAAAGAAACATTTTATATCAAAAACACTCTTGGGTTGTTCCTAAGAAATTATAGATCTCACCTTTTATGGGTCCACTGACACTCTTATCTCTGAGATGATGCAACCCTGGAAGTGAATATGATCTATCCAAAAGTGGCACTTTGTAATCATATAACGGATTCCCTATCAATGTGTTCAAAATGATCTCAAGATGGTTGGCATGGTCATGTCAATTATAATAATACACCAAGATATCATCCATGAAAACCACTACAAAAGAATCCATTTAAATATGGAAGACTTAGTTTATTAAAGATTTGAAAATTTCTAGTGTTATTAAGGGATTAAATGGAATAACCAGGTACTCTTATAGAACCTACCTTCTATGAAAGGTCGTATGATGTATGTCTGTAGGTCAAACATGCACCCGGTGATATATTGACCTCAATTCGGTCTTTGAGAACACTCGGGATCCTCAAATTTGATCAAAATTATCATTTATAAGTGGCCAGGGATATTGGTTTTTAACCTTCAGTGGTTCAATTTCCAATAATCCATGCATATACTAAGAGTTCTTTCTACATTTCTCACAAAAATTGTAGGAAACCCCCATGAAGTAGTGATGGTTCGAATAAACCCCTTCACCTCCAAATCATCTAGCTATATCTTGAGCACCTGTAACTTGATGTAGACATCTTATAAGTAGGAATGGATATCGGTGTATCTCTTAGTGATATATCAATAGAGAACTCAACCTCTCTCTTAGTAGGTAAACTAGAAAAATTTCATCCTCACAATAACGGATTTCAGGGGTCGTCTCTCTCGCAGTTTCCCGGTCCAAACCCTGGGAGGTGATAATCCACACTTCGAACCCTCCCCCCTTAAAGGGGGAGGGTCCTATTTTGCATCTCAATGGGGATCATCCATTCATAGCCTTCTCTATCCATGAACACCTTCCTCCCTTTATTCATATTTCATGAAGACAAAAATTTCCTGAATGCTTTGTGGGACTCCCGCTTTTACCGATTTCAACCCTGGAATTTACTGAGGTTTCCTCCCTACTAGACCTGACCCTGATTTCATGATTCAAGAGACCCCAGTTGTCGGTGGAATTCTTTGATAGCAACATTTTTGAATCATGGGATTTACAGGAGCGAGTCACGGTTGGTCTTCTCGACTCTAGAAACATTCTGATCTGCTTCACCTTCGAAGATGATCTGATTCATTTGTGGTTGAGCACATCTCACTACTATGTTGGCACTCAGTTATTCCTCTTCAAATTTTCATATGACATTTACATGAAACAAGACCCTTCTAAGCTTCCCAGAACTCCCACTTCCATTTCAAAATCCCTCTATCCTTCGGTTCCTTTGAAATTTGGTTGGGCATTTCCTATGTACTGATAGTCAGACCCGCGCGGTGTGCCACCCAATTTATTTGAGGGTTTGTGTCAAATTGGATATCTCGAAGGCACATGTTGACTCTTTTTGGATTTTCATGGGAGAATAATTCTGATACAATCACTCTGTCATCTTTGAATCGTGGTGTTAATATTGTTCTCTGTGAAAGATGTTGGGACATAATATGGAGATATACAGGTGAAGGGTGAGGAAACATGGAGTTGTTCTAGAGGTCTAGTAGGAATGTGTCCATGGAGGTTCTCTTTTTGTTATGATTGTTGTAGGGTATACTAGTTCAGTTCAAGGGAATGTTGAGACAGAGGATATCTGGTGCTCGGGTGGAGCAAGGATTCATAAACCTACTATGGAATCCCCTCCATGGCCTAGTGTAGTGTAAGTATTCAAAACATTGTGAAGTTATCTAGCTGGCCATACTATTAGCAATATGGTAGGGGGAACCCTGGCCAGTGGAGTGGAGGAAGAAATTTTTCACACTCTCAATGAAACTATCTAGGCTATGAGGGAGTCTTTTGGAGCTGCTGGTGTTGTTGTTCCATCTTCTGGGGTTGTGGCTACATGCGCGTATGCTATGGCGGTGTGCACTGGCAGTAGTAAGAACTCTGGTAGGGTTCCTCCTAGTGAGAGTAAGTCGAATACATGCCATGAGTGGTAGAATTCTTTACATGGGGTATGCATGACATTGGAAACCATGAAGGACACCAACTCGAGGGGAACTCTATCTTGCATTGACCTCAACAACCGATTTGGAATCTTGAGCTATGAGGGAGAGTCTGAGGGAAATTATAATGGTCTGTCTGAGGTGATGTCTGAGGGTGATGAGTATCTTTTTTATGATAATGGCTTGGGAGGATTGGGACAATACTTGCACAATCAAATAAGGAAGAAAGGGAACAAAGAGAATATGGACCCAAGGTCTTGCATTGTTTCTAGGAAGCCAAATTCAAAGGGGCTCAAAGAATACTCCCACCTTCAAAGATTGATGAAGACCCGACTGGCCAAAAAAAGGGGGGGATATTCAAGGAGATCAAGATTCATCTAGTTGAGGGAGTGAAAATCCAGAAATCCTCAGTCTCTGAATCTCAAAATCAATAGAATGAACCATTAAATAAAGGATATCAACAAGAGGAGATGCCCCTGCATATAGAGGAGGTGACACCGGTGGTAACCCCTGGTCCGCGGTGTGAGGTAGAAACTAGTATGGTTGGTTTAGAGGGAGTAGAGGTGCATGAGAGGGAAATGGTTTCAACTGAAAAGGTGAGAGCGGGGGGGTTCCTGGGGAGCCAGAAGGAGAAGCTATGATCAGGGAAGATCCATGTGAGTTTTTGTTACAATCCAACAAAGAGATGACAAAGAATGTGGTATCCATATGTGCTTTTGCTATAGATGGGAAAATGATGCAAGAAAGATTGATTCAAGTAGACACAAATAAGTAGAAAAGTGAGTGGATCAGAAAAATACACCTATTTTTAGTCATAGGCTTCAACAATAAGAAAATAGTTGAGGATGAGTTCTTGTTAGCATGGGGTAAGCTGGCTTCTCATTTTGAAGACATTATCAGGGACGACCCTGGAAAAAAGGTTACAAATCTTTCCTAGAAATTGATTAAGGAAGCTATGTCAAATGGGTTCAAGTTTGTTTTTAATAATTTTATTGTGTCCTATAGTTTCTAATGGCTAGATTGTATTGTTTGGTTTCACACTTTATCCATAAAAGTGTCTTTTTAATAAAAAAAATGTATTTAGAGGAGGAGGTAAACTAGAAAACTAATCAAAAAAGACATCCCTAAAGAACTCACCCACTAGAAGAAATTACACCAGGCTCACACCTTGGACATATAAAAACAAACTAGTGATCTATGATATTATTCCACCCATACCACAGTGCTTGTGTCTATCAAGGATTTCCTAGACATCGCACACACCCTTTTGAGTAAACATTGTATCCTCTAGTGATGTCAAGTTCACCCTCCAGTGATAAAAGACAATGTAATCCCAAAAAGCTAATATTAGTCCATCCCATGAATGACGTCAAACCCTGTTATCTCAAGAACATAATGATCTCAGATGAAGTGACACCCACCAAACTCAAGGGGGAACTTCATACACTAGTGCACATCCTCTTTTCTGATTCCCAATGGTGTGTCTAGCGTCCTGATGCTCTTAGAATATAACACAATGAGCCCAAGGATTTATCCACTAGTATAGATATAAATCTATGAATTGTACCTGTATCAAAAAGAGAAGATTCAATATTAGTGACTGCTAAGATCATACCTCTCACCATAGATGGTCTAAAATCTGGATACTCAGGGGTAGGATGTAGTGAATAGATATGGCCTCTACCATTCCCCTATGACACAACCTCATTACCCAGAGTAGGTCTACTATGATGTCTCAGTGTAACTAATGTTTGGATACCCCTTCCATGACCACCACTACCTCAGCCTGATTAGATAATACTGATCCAACTCCCTTCCTGATATGGAGATGAGGAACCTACTCCTAAAACTAGTGTGGGAGCTGACCCCTACTACCCACAACTGGAGGGAAGGTCCTACAAAACCGTGCATGTGGCCCATTCTACAAAAGTATTCACACTCAACTAGGTTATGGTCACAGTGACTCTTCCTATGGCCTCACCTACCACACTGATGAAAAAACATGAATCTATCAGCACTCACAAACTGTCTGGAACTCATCTCATGAGGAGCCTCAAAACGACATTTCATTCTTGAAGACGTAGAACCACAAGGTCAAGAGGTAGCACTGCCCTACTCTACACCCCCAAATTCTCAATGGTTCTACTCTGTAATCAGTTTCTAATTTACAATATTAGTAATAGATGTCAACATGATCACATTGATCTGAGATTTGATAGCATGTCTGAGACCTTCCTCCAAGCATCTCAATTTTGACAGATCGTCAATAACGTGCATGTCACAAAATGATGTAGCTTTGTAAAGCATGTCGAGTACTCCGTAACACTCATCGATCCCTTTTAGAGATTCATGGACTCGATATCCAACTTCACTTGTAGAGTCTCGGGGTAAAATTAGTCTTAGAAGTGGGTCTGAAAATTATTCAAACTCATATCTCATAGCATGTCATCATCGTTTAGAACATCCCACTAGTACTTTACTGCTCCATGTAGCATATAAGTGGTGAGCTTGAACCTCCTATAAAAAGGTGTCTCCATGTGCTCCAAGATATCTAGAATGGTCTAAAACCATAGCTCAGAAGCCTATGGACTTCCATACCCCCAAAAACATGGAAGGATGTTCCTGCTGGAACACCCATGTCAGCTCAGCCAAAGTCACGGCAAGTTGCGGTGATCCCTAAAAATTATGCATATAGTGAAAGAACCTCTCACAGAACTATGCCTCAACACATGTGTCTGGCAGAGTATCTGGTATCATAGTTGGTACTAAGGAAGGATAAACTAGTATCCCATGGACCACCATAGAGAGATGGTGTCACTCCCCTATCCTCTACACAAGGTCTATCACAACACTAGGCACAGTTATCCTAGCACCAATCACAACAGAATGCATTAGGTAATTCATCCTAAATGGAATGGAATAATTCCTGAAATGTGATTTCTAACAAGTGCCTATATGATTCATGAGATGGTATACCCACATCTAATCATGTTTAAATGAAAATAGAACCCAATCATATCAATTTTACTATCATAAATCTTTTGTGTCACCTAACTGTGAAATCAAATCAACTATAATAGTCAAAACCAGAAATAGAAATTTCATTCAGGGAAATTTGTCTTCTCCCTATACATGGGTTAGCTATGCCTAAGAACATATCATTACCAAATTGAATTTCCTTAATATCATTGTCTATTGTCTCTAAATATTAAATCAAACCTGAAAATAACTATCTCTGATACCACTTTGTAAACCCCATCCCATATGCCACTCAATAGTTCCTTGAGCACGATTATATATATAGACTCAAGAACGTGTCCCCAAATTCCATAGGTTACCAACGAGAAGAAAGGTCCTATGTGAGTTATTGGGGATATTATTCCCTCATTACAAGTTTATATCACAATATAATTCAATCACATTCAATAGTGGAAGCATATATAATAAGTATATGATAGATAAAAGAAGGAAACAAGACACAAATATATAAGAATCCTGATGTGCCTATATATAAATGATATAGGTGATACATGTTTTTAGAAAATATAAAAAACAAGTACATGGAACTAAAAAATAGTACAAGAATCCAAAATGACAAAAAGTCCAAAAAGTGAATGTTGCATTGAATGCCTTAGCTTGGTCTCGTGCTCCCCTATTCCAAAACAACGATCAACAAATTGTACTTGGGAATTTCCTCTATTATCACCTACAACCATATACTCGGTTTGGGTCCCCAAGGAGGTTCAAATAGGTTGTGAGATAAAAATCCAAGTAGGTAATCATCCATAAGTCTATACAGCTCTAACGGCACAATACAAAATTCTAAACAAGCATAAGCAAGAAATTAGGTATGTTTGAATTCCCAAGGCTATTTATTCTACAAAAATTAATACCAAATAGCCCCTCAATTCCCCCTATAAAAAGTGTCATCTCCTAACAAGGAATATAAAAAAAATAAATTAACATGACCTCGAAATACATCCATCCTTATCCTATTCAAACATGATTATCATATAAAGAAAATATATCGAAATCCCACAACCATTTCACATAACCAAACATGTCATATAACCCATAACCATGTCATATAATAAAGTGTAGGTCATGAAGGAATGGGTCCAGGGTGTCTAAGACCAAGGAATCCTCTTAGAGTCCCAGGAGAATCTCAATGGAAGCTTAGTATAGGCACTGTTTGGAGTCATATGTGCATGTGTACCAACATGTCCTATGTGAGTCCAAGAAAGTCAGATTCAAGGAGTATAAAATCCCACAGAATCCCACAGAATCAATACCATAGGAGAATAATCTATCCAAGAAATCCACTATAGTGTTCCAGATCCATGAAAAGTCATACATGGAATCTATAAAAAAATACATCCACTTCACATCATATAACAATTTAATTCCATATGATTCTACCCACTCATATAATCACATTCATTAAATTCTATATAATGAGTATACCCACTTATTTAATACATTTCATACCAAAACATCACATTAGTATACCCAATCATGTATTCCATTTCAATTTAATCAAGTAAAATGGGTATACCAACCCATTTATCATCCATTTAAATTAAACATATCTCATGTGTATACCCACCCATTTATCACAAATCACTTTTTAACAAGCCACATGGATATACCCACCCATTTAAAAAAAATTAACAATCCATTTAAAAGTTTTAAATCAACCTATGAGTTCACCCCCTCTTTTAATCAATTCCATTCAATTCATCTCATCATGTTATGCATGGTATATTATGATAACATAAGTCAAGGAGTAATAAAATATCCTAAGCATGTGATTCAATCCCATGTAATTTTAATTGAGCATCCTTAAAATAGGAATACCTAAAACACACTCATTGGGTGGTCTAACATGGAATAAACAAGGAATTTCTATAAGTTGCACCCCATGGGTGACCTTGGTTCCCAAAACGGGTACCAACACATCATAGTGGATCCTATGGAAATCCTAAATAGGCCTGATTAAATCTATTTCAAGTAACCCATTCAAAATCAGGGTTTCATTGAAAATTATGGTGAGTGGAGTAAATGGAAAAAAACTCTTAAAATCCCCAAAAGCCGAAAGAAAAGTGTATACCAACTACCTCATCCCGGTAGTGTAGTGCTCATCTAGTATTAAGTCCTGATTAGTCCCAGTTTAGGATAAATTTGAAGAACTAGTGAAGAATTGAAAATTAGGGAATATGATCCTAAAATCAAGTAGCACAATATATTTCTAGAAGAAATGAGAAAGGAAAAAAAGGAATGTATATTCTACTAATGTAGATCTGATGAGAGAAACCTCTCTTGAGTCAGATGGGGGATGGAGAGTTATTCTCAAATACTAGCTTAGGATTATTTAAGAGCTTCTGAAGCCCTCTAGTATGCATAGAAGTGAAAACATGATTTAGGTTTTATAAGAGTTTTAATTTTAACATAAAATTATTAAAAAATCCAAAATTACATAGGTTGCATGGTTTTCCTGCATGGTTTGTCAAACTGTTGTAGAAATCCTACATGGTTTCTTATAGATCAAGGGTCACCCACATGGTTTACCCGCATGGTTTACAAGCCGTGTGTAAACTGTGAAAAAAAATCCTATGTCATGTTTTTCAAAAACTGATGACATGCTCGCATGGGCGTGCAACTCTTTATTCATAGTTTCCTCAAACCGTACAGCATGCATTCCCCTTCTGTATAGCCTCACATTGTTTAGTCAAACCATGTATCCTACCCTGTATGGTTTGTACTAACTATGCATGAGGCCATTTTCATCCCAAAACCTCATTACGGGCTCCGAACAAGACCTAGACACCTCCAAAACACTCATGATCAATTTGGGAACTCACATAATTACATATTTGATCATTCAAACAAAAAAATAAGTTATCTCTATTGCATATGAAAACTCGGGATCTTATAACAAGTACCAAAAGGAAATCATCAATAGTGACCATGAAATCCCAAACTGCTCTTGAACAACCCACAAGTTAGTAAAGTCCATATCGATGAAAAACTAGCGATTATAGTCCTGAAAAATATTTATATATATAGGGTGATAATAACACATATTCTCAGTAGGATCTTCCCTAAAGACTCTCATGAAGAAGATAATTAATGTAAGTTGAAGCCTAGTGTACAAGAAGTGAAGCTAACTCATCACCTGAATAGGTATACTAAGTTCCAAACCTCACCATGCATATCTGTCACCAATTATTTCATATAATTTAACATATAATATAATATGAAAAGAAAGTACTCCATAACTACTTCATCAATAGTTCACCAGTCTTCCCTAACATTATATGTCCCGATCCGTCTCTCTCCAAAAGTAATCATGAACGAAGATAGCAGGTCCAAGTATCAAATCTTTCATCTCATACATCACACCATTCCATCAGCACATACCATGCACCCCATGTATCTCATCATCATGTCATTCCATTCCGCATCTAGAAATGTTAACATAGTAGTTTTTGAGATCCAAGAAATCCTATATATCTTGTATTGTACCTTAATCCACCATACCTTAAACACATCCTACCTATAATAATCTATAGAATAATATATCTATAGATAC
This sequence comes from Viscum album, assembly GCA_963277665.1. Lineage (NCBI taxonomy): Eukaryota > Viridiplantae > Streptophyta > Magnoliopsida > Santalales > Viscaceae > Viscum > Viscum album. The sequence goes on from CAUJRU010000144.1 coordinate 861,716, forward strand.
ATGTGTGTGAAATAATTTTGGGTCATTACATCCCTCCAAATATATATATGTGGAAAGATAACCATCGTGCATACCAGTACATAATACTACCAGGAGAAAATAATTGGTCCATAGGGGGTAGTCATCCTTCCATTCCTCACCAACCTAGATATATGGGAAATCACTATCTCATAGTCCATTGGTTTTTAGTTTTCCCACTTACATGGGTGGGGTGGCATATGAAAACACAAATAAAATATAGGATGCAATATAGTTCACAACCACACTATGGTTATTAACCTATCCTAAGGCATAACTACATCTATCATCATTCGGACACCCACCTACCACTGTTAAGGACTAGAAATTCTATAATCACATAAGAATTAACAAGAATTAATTCATTTAATAATTTCCTTTCAACATTTCAGTTTACCTTAATTAATTCATTATAAATTAATTAACATTATTCTATTCAATTTTCCTTAACCTCTAATTGATGTCCAATCCCTCAAGGAATTGTCAAAATTATTCCATGATTTTAGAATATTATAAAAATTTCCATTTCATTAAAGCACAAACTTCAGGGGTTAAAACATTTATTTATCATTATAATATCATAATTCTATGTACACTAGGGAACATTGTAGGATACCATAATATATATGCATAAACAAAGAACAAATAGCTTCTTTAATCAATGGGGAAAGGAATACTCGTAAAATAATAACCCATAAATATGTTCTTTAAAGAATAACATTATCAAGAAAGCTACCATATTTCAAAACAATTGGAATTCCTAGCTTCAACCCATTCTATCAAAACTACAATCATATCCAACGTCATATTGTATATCACTGTGAATTCCATTATCACTAATGTCAATTGATACCATAAACTCAGGCCTACACACTCATATATCATTAACCATAATCCATCCATTGCTCACATCATAAAAAATAGCAATATTCACATCTATAGAAAACATGTAAGGTAACAGAAAACAAAGTCAATAGGGAATCTAGTCCCTAAAAAAGGTATACATCCATCACATGAAAATAAAAATTCTCCGACCCCAAAATTTATCATTATCCAACGACTAGTTTTATTACATCTTAGATTAACCTATTAATTTATCATAGGGTACAACACTGGGTAACCTAAGACATAATGTATTAAAAGAAATAATTTGTTTAAATATACAATAAAGAATAACTTCATGTTTCAAACCATTTAAGAATAATAATTCCATTAACATTCCTATTAATTATTATCAAAAACATTCATTTCTAGATTATATTGTTCTTATAACTCCATTAACATATGAAAGAACAATTAAATTAAAAATTTGTTACGTAGATTTTTATTTCCATCAAATTATAAGAATCAATGGATTCATTAAATATGCATCTTTAATTCTTTATCCAACCAATCATTAATAGCATTATGTTCATTAACCATTTTTATCAATTTAAAGATGTCAAAATATATCATAGAAAAAATGATAAACAAATCTAAACATAGATAGTAAACTACATAGTAAAACAAGAGGCAAATTGTAATCATGATGGAAACACATATTATTCCTACAACCATAAACCATTTATTTCCATTATTTCAGTTCAATATTCATTATGGTTTATTCAAATGACACAAAAAGATAAAAATCATGATTAATTTATCATTCCACATAAAATAATTGGAGAACCAATGAATCCCCAACCTCAAGTCTTTTAAAATTCTTTAATCGACAATATAACAATAGCACTGATCTCCACTCACCCATAACACAAGGAAACTATATCCCTTTAAGAATATTAACCCATAACCATTCCAAAAAAATTAACTCCATAAGATAAAAGGAGACCAACCTACATAGAATGGTAAAAAATGATATGAGAAAACAAGACCAATCAAAGAATAAACCATAATAGAAAGATAGAAAACTCATCTCAAATCACCATATATTGAAGACAAGAAGTCGCGGATCAATCCCTTTTTAAAGGGATTAGAAATTCCTTGAGAGAACTCCTCTAGTCACCTAGGGCTCAAATAGATTTCTAGGTTTTTATAGAAACCAATGTTGTTATAGGATTTATAGAAATTGTTCTGAATATACTTTCACAACATGAATTATTAATTCCTTTCATGAATTTCAAAAATTTAACACCTATCGAAATCCACATCTCTTAGATCCACTAGACATGGAATTAATTCACATAATGAACAACATTTTCAGATCATGAGTGTTTTATACAAATTTATGGAATTTTAATCCTCTTCCGTTTACATCATGAATATACAATACATTTTGTGAATCACATCCCATGAACATCTCTACCTAGGACAAAAAATTCATATTCTATCCATGAGCCAAAATATCACATCATTAATTTAAATTTCACATCATAAACTAATTATTTTTCTTTATTATAGCTCCAAAACTATACTAATCGTGCTCTAGGCTTCCCCCAAGCACCACAGACCTCGAAAATATGAAACAGAATGAGATATAAAGATCTATTATTTTAAATTGTATGCCACTCAAACAATTTTTCCCCTTGAGAATTAATCAAAACCTAGAGAGAGGGATTTGAAATGGGGTTTTCTAAACAGTCCCACCATTAGATACCTATCACTAATTTCTCCATAACAAGACCTAAATCACCTCACTTAGAGGTGAAAATTATAAAATTACACAACACAAAAAATTATATCTTAAACTCTATATTGGGGTTAGACACCTCTCAAAGTGAAGAAAGTTCATAAAGAAAACATATAGGAAGAGAAAAACATGTCATATACCAGATAAAGTTCAGTATAACATCATGAAACTAGATTCCACTCAATAGTTCCTCATGACAGGTGGGTCACAAGGACTAAAGTTCTTCTCCCTAAACACCAGAGGCTTCTAACTAATATCAAGGGCCAATGTGTATTTGTGGGGAGTCTATGAACTCATTACCAGAGTGTAACATTGTGGAATATCGATAATAGTAAAAATTGGAAGCAGTAGACCCTAAAAATAATAAATACTGTTATGGAATGTATAACAATGCCAATGGTGTCTCATATAAAATGATGATTATACATATCTCTACAAGGAATCCAAAATAGTTAAAAAGTAGTCAAGTATAATAAATGTATCCAATATAAAAAAATACCAAAAATCCATATCTCTGAATAGCATTATGAGCCTCATATTATTCTCTTTCTCCCCTACTCCTAATAATGGTACAAAAATAACCCATTAAATGGGGTAGTTTTCCCCTATCTCTACCTGCATCTATATAGTCTATTCAGGTACCCAAAAATGGCCTAAACATGGTGTGAGATAGAATCCCAATATGAAACCACCCAAAGAACTATAAAATTCAAGGTTGTGCAATATAACTAGCTAATTATTGTGTATGTTAAGAAGTTAAGCACTAAAGAAATGTAAAGTGCCGTTGGAAATTCCACTACTAGGAAACTAACAATAGAATAGCCTCTCAAGGATCCCTAGAAAATATGGTCAAGATCCTTTAACAAGGTAGCTAAAAACTATACATAAATAACTAACATGACCTTATTATTCATTCGAATTTATCATGTAAAACACAATCATTTTATACTTCCTCCAGTGTCAGAACATCCACATCTAATCTATATAATCAAGTGTATCACATATTTAATGGTTGTGATATATAAATAAATTGTCATACCTGGAAGGGTTGGATCCAAGGTGTAGAAGACCAAGTCGTCCTCATCAAATCCCAGGATCATCTCGATGGAAACTCAGTTAAGAACTAGTTAGAGTACTAGGATCTTGTCAACCAAACATATCCTACAGGAGTTCAATCATGCCAAACCCAAGGGGTATTAAGGCCCAAGGAATCCCATAGAATCAATACCTAGGTAGGATACTCTATCTAATGAGTCCACTACCGTATTCAAGATCAAAGAAGCCTCATCCAAGGAATCCATGTAAACACTCTCTATTACATACCATTTACCTTCTCACATAATATGAGTGTACCCACTAGTATAACCATTTCACATTCAAAGGAAATAAACGAGTATACCAACTCATGGTTTAGAATTCACATTTAAACATAACACACGAGTTTACCCATTCATTTCCATATTTTCCAAATAAACCATTTAATACATTCAAGTTCAATAAAAACCATTTAATAACTCAAAATTAACATGATATCACATTGAAAAGGAGGAAAACCGTATTTTAAACATCGTATTCAATTTAATTTATTTATTAAATGGATTCCACTATCTAGGAAAGCACCAACTCTCCCCATGGGTGGTTTAACATGGATTAAACAAGGTAAATTCATATGGATCACCCCATGGGTGGACTTGATTGGGAAAAACCCATCACTACATCACAATGAAATCTACTGGAATCCCAAATAGGTCTAATATAAATTAAATAAATGTATCATTTCAATTTCAGGTTATGCTGGAAATTCCAACAGGAGGCACAATAGCAGCTATCCCTATAAAGAACCAAAACTCAAGAAATAAATTATATAGCTACCTACTATTGCTCGGTAGTAGAGTTATCATCCATTATCAACACCTGATTCATCTTATATCGGAATAAAAATGAATAATGGATGAAGAACCATAAAATAGTGAAAATATCAGTGCACTTATATAGAATCATCGACAGGATGAAGAACAATGAACATAAAATATGGAATTGAGTACTAGTCAATTAAAATCCAATGACATGTTATGTGCTTGAATTATAGATCAAACAGTGAGTCGGAGGAAATTCCTAGAATAGTCTCAAAAGAGGGATCTCAAATGGGAGGGGTTGTTGTGAATATATATGATGGGAAAATAGATTTAGGTTTTAACATTTGTTAAGGGGAAAATGTTTAATTAACCCAAAATATATGGGTCGCATGGTTTAGGTGCATAGTTTGAAAAACCATGCACCAACCATGCACGGTTAGCTATAGGATAAGGGAACCCGCACTATTAGCTCACACGGTTTGACCAACCATGTGAAAATTGTGCAAAAACAAACTATCAAAATTTCAGACATTCTCACACATCTATGCACCTCAAGTAGCATGGTTTGAAAAAACTGGGCAGCTTCCTCATGTACTCTTCCCATGTCCTACATGGTTTATCAAACCGTGAATGTCACGACCCCCTCCCCAAAAGGTGTACCCATCCTAGGATGTTAATTTGAGAATGGAAATAATGACCACTGAGTCCCGCCTCCAGTATGCCCCGGGTTGGAGACTAGCATCGAGGGTATAGTAAACACACAAATGGGAGGCATTACCCTCTAAGAGAACACGTGTGAAAGAGAGATATAAGATAGAAGCCAACAAGCACTAACTTAGACTGAAATATAAAATAACTCCTGCGTACACATATGTAATGTCATGCAAAACTACTATAACTTGAAGGGGAAAACAGCATATACCCAAAACAAAGTAAAAACAGCAGCAACCACAAATCCCAAATAGCTCCTGCAACCCCAAGATAGTAGATACCAGCCTGACCTCTAACCTACTCCAAGTGACCTGGAAATAAAAGTTTAAATATACCTAGGGTGTGTATAATAGTATACTCAGTAGAATCCTCCCTAAATCCTCTCGTGAAAAAGTAAAGAAAGCATGTTAAAGCATAGTGAACAACAAGTGAAACTAACTCATCACCTAAACAAGTATATTAAGTTCCTAACCCCACCATGGATACTCTCACCAAGTAATGCATACAAGAGTATATAATATAATAAATAATATTAAGGTTACCCCGCTACTACTTCCCAACTGGTTTGTCTCTTTTTCCCAACATCACGCGTCCTAAGCATCTCTCTCTAAAAAGTATTGCTCACAGACACCTGGTCGAAGCACCACAAAATGAACTTCATGCATTAAAACCCCTGCTTCCATGTAAGAAAAGTAACCAGGTAGTTTTTAGGATCCACCATAGCTTTCATAACATTTATCATATGTCGGGTTTTATACCTCAATCCATTAAATCCCATACACCGAGTAAGGATCTTCAAACCATTACATCCTTTAAACATTACACCTACAGTAGTCCATAGGAAACTATATCCAGAATATATGTGTGTGAATAACCACAAGACATTACATCCCTATACACACATATATGTGTAAAAATAGCCACTATTCTTACCAGCATAGGTAACCACCAAGAGAATAGAGCAGGGACAAAGGGGGTTGTCATCCATCCATCCTCCCACCAGAATGTTGGGGAAAATGCCCCCCAGGGCTCAGAATCCCCGGGGTGTCTGTTTCTCTAACTGATGGGGCGGGGTAGCATATAGAAACAAAAAAAACACAAAATATACTATATCTCATAACCACACCATGGGAATCACCTAGTCTTAGATTCAACTGTAGCTAACATCTCTCGGACTCCCGATTTCCACTTATATGACTAGGTATCCTATATGCACACAACCATTTAAATGTCATTATTACATTAGTCCATTCCCTTTCTATCAGTTTCACTTTACATAATTAATTCTTTAAGTGTTAATTAACCATTAATAATTCCACATTATATTTCATTAGCATCATGCCCAAATTCCACTCTTCCTTCAAATTACAACCTCAGCATTGCACCCCAGCAAGCTCTAACCCCATGGGTTACCATCATTTATTAAATTATTTATTTATAGCATTACTATCCCATATTACCAAGCATTCTAGATAAACATTCTATGCCACTAAACAAAAGGGGGATCAACACGGTGAGTAGATGAACCACCCATTGAGTCTTTTCCACCTACAGAAAGAGCGTAGACCCATCCTCCCTTGTGAAGCTAAACACGAAAATCATGTGAAATACCTCGCGCGTCTTCACCCCTTTTTGAAGGAGGGTAAGCAAACCAGCTTCCTTGAGCAGTGGGGAAAGTAAAGAAGATGAACAACTAACAAGGTTAGCAAGAAAACAAACATTCGCATCCAAATCGTTCCATCATCCCTTGGGTCCTCCCCGACACCCGCATGCATAAACCGATGCATCTCGCCACTCTAGGAATCAATTTCTACCACAACCAATAGGCCTCCCTGCCACCACATATCACAACAGCCTCCCAGGATAACAACACAACACAAGAAGTAGGAAAACAACCATCATATCCATTGGGCTCTTGGACCTTAAATATGAAAGAGGGTTACTCAAAACCCTACAAGGAATTATCTTTCATCAAACAACTAGTTCTTTAATCCATATTGGATTGACTGATTTATTATTTGTAGGTTCCAACTTTGGGAAACCTAAACATAAAGCTATCACAAATAATTAAACATGCTTACTGCACCAATTTGATTAACGTCAAATTACAACAAGAAGAAACATATTCATTTACATGCGCCAAAAAATTATCAATTAATTCCGGTTTACTTTCAATACCAATTTCCCTCATGAATGAAAAGCTAAACAAAGAAATCATAGATATCACATTATCTAGAAAAACAAGAGGCAATAACATACGATCGATATCAATTTATTTATCTATTTGAAATATATATTATATAAATTACATTGTGATACAGTGGGATAAAACAGGCTAACTATACAGTTGCATGTAAAATAAAATAGAAGCAACGAATCCCCTACCACAAATGATTCTTGATGTTCTTTATACAAGAACAAGCCACACAATGGGTCACGATCACCTCCCCCGTGACAACTAAATTCACCTGAGGATGCAGAGACACCCCCACACAAGTAAACACCCTAGAAAATCCCATTAGAAATAGGGAGAGATCATTCTATAAAAGTTAAAGAAGAAATAGAAGGAGATGGATCCAAAAATAATGATGATAGATCATACCTTATATCAAGGATTGATTGATACTTCTTGGTTGCATCAAAAACAGAGGGGAACCAATCCAAGGAGAAACTTTGATCACACAACTCTTATGGGAAGGAATGGAAGGTTAGAGCATCTCACACATGAGAACAAGGAGGAAGAATTAGGGAGGAAGATATCTCATCCCTTTAGAAGATTTAACGGAGCAGCGGTTTAAGATACGCTGGATTTTCCATTAAAAGAGGATTGCATTAAACCATGTAGTTTGACCAAGTAAAATCATCCCAAGCCTTAGGAAAAATTAATGTATGATGTATAGATTTTGAGTCAACTTTAGAGTCCTTAAAACAAGGCTTTAAATTCATTTTACGTCAAAGGAAAAGTCAAAGGGGAGAAACTGTGGAAAGCTAGAAACACAGTTCACGAACTTGAAATTTGGCAAAGGAAAGATGCTACTATTACACCTCACCGATGGACTATTCACATCGACCTCACTGATGGAACTTTTCACCTCCACCTCCCTGATGGAACTATTCACATTGACCTCACTGATGAAATTGTTCACATCAACCTCACTAATGGAACTCTTCACATCGACCTCACCGATGGAACTTTTCACCTCAACCTCACCGATGGAACTGTTCACATCGACCTCACCTTTGGAACTATTCTCCTAAACCTCACCAACGGAACTGTTCACATCGACCTCGCCGATGGAACTGTTCACATCGACCTCGCCGATTGAACTGTTCACCTTGACCTCACTGATGGAACTGTTCACATTGACCACACCGATGGGACTCTTCACATGGACCCCACTGATGGAACTACTCACATCCACCTCACTGATGGAACTTTTCACATCGACCTTAGTGATGGAACTGTTGACATAGACCTCACCTATGGAACCATTCACATCAACCTTACCAATGGAACTGTTCACCTTGACCTCACCGATGGAACTATTCACATCAACCTTACTAATGGGACTATTCACATGGTCCTCACTAATTGGATTGTTCACCTAAACCTCCCCGATGGAACAGTTCACATCGACCGCACCGATGGAACTATTCAAATCGACCTCGCTGATGGAGCAATTCACCTCAACCTCACCGATGGAACTGCTCACATCGACCTCGCCGATGGAACTGTTCACATCGACCTGACCGATGGAAAAGTTCACCTCGACCTCACTGATGGAATTGTTCACATCAACCTCACTGCTGGAATGGTTCACATCGACCTCACTAATAGAACTGTTCACCTCTACCTCATCGATGGAAGTGTTCACATCGACCTCATCGATGGAACTATTCACATCCACCTCACCGATGAAACTATTCACATTGACCTCACCGATGGAACTGTTCACATCGACCTCACCTATATAAATGTTCACATAGACCTCACCGATGGAACTGTTTGCATCAACCTCACCGATGAAACAATCCTCCTCTACCTCATCGATGGAACTGTTTACATTGACCTCACTGATGTAACTGTTCGCATAACTAGAAATTTGGAAACGTGTTGGGGATATGTCACCTTGACCTCTGAAACACCTCAAACACCATATTTCATCAATGTAATCAACCTGAGAGGTATGGGCCATTACAGTGAGGCCTTCTCCACATTGTTTTAACTAACCACATTTCATGCCATTTTCACCCCAAAACAAGGGTTATGGGATCTGAAAAAGACTCAAACACACCTAATACCTCCACAACCTCAAATGTAAATCACATTAGGCCATATTTACACATTAAAAATAAAATTAATGGGATCTAAACCTCATAAAAAACCTGGGTTCTTACAATCTTCTCCACTTAAATAAATTCTTCCTTGAATTCTCTTCTCAAGGGTGGTTAAGATTCATCTGAGAAAAAATCTGGCCACTGGGCATGTATGTCAGCCTCCCACTCCCAAGTATCATCCTATAAATGGTCTTGCTGCCATAACACTCATACTAGAGAAATTGACCAACCTCAGATGACCTTTGTGCTCTTGTTAATGATATTTATCAGACTGTCCTCAAAGGACGCATCTACCAATATATGAACCTCCTCTATATGAAAATAATTAGATGGTTCTGAGTGATAGTAGTGCAATTGAGATACATAGAATATGTCATAAATGGATTGGTACCTCTAAGGTAATTGAAACTGATATGCCACTAACCCGACTCACTCTAAAATCATGAATGGCCCGGCATATCATGGTGAAATATTACCATGTCTCCTGATATTTCAGTTTCCCAGCCATAGTGAAACATGTAAAGATAGATGATCCTTGACCTCAAACTCTATAGGTCATATGAATTGATTGACATAAGTTTTTTTGAGACTATGCTATTTCCATCCACTTAGGAATTAACATGACCTACTAAGAAGTCTTCTACATGAGACAAGGTCCCAGTAAAGTTGTCTCACCTTCGTCTGACTATCGTAGGGGTGATCAACATGTCCAACTATAGAAATCCTCATAAGGTTTCATTTTTAAAATTTCAAGATGGATATTTTTTGTAGGATAACTCCACTAGTGGTATATGTCTCTCCTAAGATCCCCCAAAATCCTAGACACAAGCTTGCAACATGTTCTGAGGAACTTGTATCATACGCTCTAACTAGCAATCAGTTTGATGGTGGTATACTATGCTCAGAAGTAGTTGTATACCCAGTGCCTTCTGTAAACTCTTCTAGAAATAAGATGTAAACCAGGTGTCCCTATATGAAATTATAGATCTCATTACCTTATTTATTTTTACTATCTCATAGATATAAAAACTCCAAATATCATCCACACATAAGGGCTCTTTAATTGGTAATAAATGAAAACCCCTTTTTGAGTCTATTAATAACAAATCATATAAAATCATTATGTCTAGGTAACCTCATTAAAACTATAATGAAGATCATCACGACATCATCCAATTTACACTCGATAATAGTTGAATTATGTAAAATTATGGTTGGTTTTTGATGTTCTACCTTCACCTACTGATAGGAGGAACACCTCATAACAAAACCAGCTACCTCACGCTTCATACCTAGTCACCAGTTTTGATTTCATAAGTCACGATACATCTTGGTGACCCTGGGATTCACTTCCCAAGATAACGAATAAAACTCTTGCATCATCTCCTCATATATGCCCACTATAACCCAAACATGACCATGGATACGCAGGATCTCATCCTCACCTATGGTCCAACTAGGAGGTTGGTCCTAAGATTCCACAGTGCCCATAGGACTAGGCCCTCTGAATCCAATATCTGCCTCATCATCACTCTATCTAGTAGGGTAGAGGTCACTGCTAAGGATCATAGAAAAGTATACCCATGACTTTCGTTAACCTTCAAGTGAATCTCATAGAACAAATCCATAAGTTTCCACTCACTATTGTCATGTTGAACTACCTATATCTGAGTCCTGATTACTGCATCTGTCACTGAATTTCCTTTACTTAGTGTATAGGAACGCTAGAAGTCAAAATATTTTAGTTATTCAACCCACCTTCACTATCTCATATTCATATCACATTGTGTAAATATGTACTTGGGTATTTTTTTGGTCATTGTACACCACAAAATTCTCTATAAGTAAGTAGTTTCTCCAATAACTCAATGTGTGAACAACCATAGATAACTCTATATTGTATGTCATGTAATTCCCCTCAAGTGGTATCAGTTTTTGAGACCCATACATCATGACTCTATACCCCTAAATCAACACTACTCCAAGCCCAATACGAGATGAATCACAATACATAGTGTTGCACCTTCCCTGCTCAGGCAGTATCAAGACCAGTGTTGAATTCAATCTCCCTTTCCACTCCTAAAAGGTTGTCTTGAAGGTGTATAATCATACAAACTTCACACCCTTCTTAGTAGATCCTCTCAAAAGTGCTGCTAAGTCTGATAAGTCCTGAATGAAATTCATCTAATATCTATATATCCCTAATAAACACTATATGTCAAAGACATTCTTGGGTTGATCCTATAAAACTACAAATATTACAATCTCTAGGAATAATTATACTCTGATATTTCAGATAATGTGACCTAAGAAGTGAATCTAATCAACCCGTAAGTTTCACTTTCTGAGCTTAGTATATGATTGATTATCTCTCATTATATCCAAAATAATCTCAATACAATTTTCATGGTCATGTAGATTGTGATAATTCACCATGATATCATCCATGAAAACCCCCACAAACAAATCTGGATATAGATGGAAGACTCGGTTCATCAGCTCCATAAAAACTATTGGGTAATTCGTGAGACGGAACGACATAAATAGATACTCATATTGACCATACCTTCTATGAAAGGTTATATGAGGTATGTCTGTAGTTTGAACACATAACTGGTGATAACCTGAACTCATGTCGATTTTCGAGAACATCCCAGATCCTTGAGGCTATTAAAATAGGTTAAATATCCATGTAAATGGATAATAGTTCTTAATCATTGCCTTGTTTAACTTCTATTAACCCATACATATTCTAGGGGTACCATATGACGTTTCATAAAAAGGATCATCAACCCCCATGGAGAAGTACTGGGTCGAATAAACCCCTCTGCCTCCAAATATTTTAGCTACCTCTTGAGATCCTACAACTCCTTCATATAAATCCCGTAAGGAGAAATGGATACCTTTGAATCTCCTAGAACTAACTTGATTGGGAAATCAAAATATATCTCGTGATTTAAACCAGAAAAGTCATCCTAGAACACATCCCTGCAACAATCAACCACTACAGGAAATCTCGTCTGATGTGTTCCCTAATCATCTAGATAAAAACTAGAAATATGGGTTGGCATCCCACCCATAACATGATGATTTGGTCTATATGGACTCTCTTGGACATCCCATTATCCGTTTTGAGTATAAATTCCACCCTATTGTGATTTGAAATCCACCCTATTGTGACAACAGTCAACATAATCTTGGTAAGCTACTAGCCAGCCCATCCCAATTAGGAAATCAAATCCTATCATCTCGATAATAAAAATATCCCAAACAAATTGACACCCACCAACCTCAGGGGACACTCCCTACACTAGCATACATCCTTGGTTCTGACCCATAATGGAGTTTCTATCATAATAACTCTCTTAGATGATAGTATATCAATCCCAAGGCTTTTCACCATAGGTGCAGCTATGATTATATGAAATACACCTGTACCAAAAAGAGAATATGAAATAGTAGATGCTATTAAGATCGTACATCTAACCATAGATGGTATATCACCCCTCTCCATAGGGGTAGGATGTATAGAATATATATATCCTGAACCATGACCCTGTGACACAAAATCACTACCCGAACTAGGCCCACTCTAATGTCTCGGTGTAACTTGTATCTATCCTCCTTGTACAATCCCACCACTACCTTAGCATGATTGACTGGAACTGATCCAACTTATTTTCTAACATGGAGCTGAGAAACCTTCTATTGAAATTGGTGTCGGATTTGACTACCTAACATTCACATCTGGATGGAAGGTCCAGTAGAAATTTATTACATGGAACATCCTACCACAATCTTATCACTCTACTGGGTTATGATCACACTGATTCTTCATGTTCCCATCTACCAAAATGATGAAAGAACATCAAGATACATGTACCCATTGCCTGAATAGTACTAATATAATGGGAATCCTCAAATTGGTGCTTCCTTCCACTGGAAATCAAACTACTGGGTCAAGAAATAGAACTTCCCTACCCTACACCCCCATCTTTCCTCGAGTTCCTCTATATAATCAGTTTCTGATTCAAAATTTTGGTGATAGAGATCAATGTGAACACACTTACCTGATATCTGATAGCATGTTTGAGACCTGCCTTGATGTGTCTTAGTCTCGATAGTTCTTCAGTAAGGTATATTAGTGAAAAATGATACAACTCTATAAAGCATGTTGCGTACTCCATAACCGTCATAGAGCCCTATTCCAGATTTATGAATTCACTAGCCTGACATACCCTCTGAGTCTCGGGGTAGAAATAGTCATAGAATCTAGTTTTTACATCATCCCAAACAATGTATCATAGTCTATCATCCCAGTACAAAACATCCAACCAGCGCTTTCCTTCCCCACTGAGCATATATTTTGTGAGCTTCACTATCCTCTTCGAAGGTTTCTCTAGGTGCTCGAATATTGACAGCATAGTCTCTAGCCACATCTCAGTATCATACAGTCCTCCATCCCTAAAAAATGATGGAGTATGTTGTTACTGGAACACATGTGTCATCTCCTCCATGGGAAAGGTAGGTTTTTATGCCCCCTAAAAGGTCTACATTAAGTGATATAATCCCTCATAAAACTATGAATCATCCTCTATGTTCAGAAAAATCAATGGTTTTCCACTGTCACTAAAGGATAATTCAGTGAGAGCCCATGGCCCAATACCTCTAGAGTGTGGTCATCACCACCATCCTGGTACATGACTAGATTTCATCATTGTGAAATTCTGATATAATGTAAAAAACACACCTAATAAAAGAAAAATATTAATGTTAATATCTCAAAAATCATTGGATATGTCAAAACCCTCCTAAACAAGGACATACCACACAACCTGCTCCTAAATCTAGGACTGTAAAAAGGACATTCACAAAAAAACTATAGGTACTACCTCATGTCCACTAAAAATTTTGTTCTAGGTCAATTCTCTCTTTCTAAGTTAACATTCCCATTTCAATTCATGTTATATTCATTTTCATTATTCATTTATTCTAACAATTTAGGCAATGTTTCACCATGTTCCAATCCATGAGGGACCATAACACCACATGAACCAAAATTCGGTTCCCATATAATACATACCATATCAAATTCACTTAAAATAATTTAATCCAAATATGTTACACTTTCTATTACATAAGATCCCATACATATTATGAATGAAAATATGGTGTCACTTTCTATATCCACTACACAAAATCTATCACAACACCTATCACAATTGTATGAAAATAGAAAATTCATCCTATATGGAATGGAATAATGCAAGACATGTTATTTACAAAAAATTTATAAAATGATACATGAGATGGAATACCATCATCTCATCAAGCTGAAATAAAATATAACCATAAATCATATCAATAATAACATAAAAAATCTGTTACACCACCCAATGGTGGAATCAAATCAACTCTAATAGTCAAAATCTAGAAAACAACAATTTAATTCGAGATAATTTGTCTTCCTTATACATGGGGTATATGCTCCTTGGAATATCTAGTTACCAAACTCCATTAACTTCATATCCAAATATATTATTTCCAAATAGTAATTAAACCATGAAAAAAAGCATTATGATACCACTTTGTATCATCCCGGACTTAGATTCCACTCAATAGTGCCCTGAACCTTGTGGGTCATAAGGCGTCAAGAGCATCTAACCAAATTCTAAAGGCTACCGACTAGTATTGAGGGCCTAGGTTTTTCAGTGTCAAGACTATTCCCTAGTTACTAGAGTGTAACATAGTGTAATATCAATAATAGTCAAAAGTGGAATCAGTAAACTATACAAACAATAGATATTAGTCTGGAATAGATAAAAATTCTAAAAGTGTATCATATACAATGATGATGATATATGTATCTAAAAAGTATCCAAAAAGGTATAATGTTGTCTAGTACAATACATGTATCCAAAATACCAAAAAATTGAAAAAAAATGTTTTCTCTGAAGTGCATTAGGAGACCCACCTCAATCTTGTGCTCCCCTACTCCTATGCATGGTTCAAAATAAACCTTCAAAGTAGGTTTTCTTTCCCCTATATCTACCTGCATATAACGATTTTGTTTGGAAACCCAATGATAGCCCAAACATGGTGTGAGATACAATCCCAATAAGAAACCATACAAAGATCAATACAGTTCCAGGTTGTGCAATACAACAAGATAAGAAGTGTTGAAGTAAACAAGGTATGTAGTGTAGAAATGTAAAGTTCCCATGGTATGTTCACTATTAAGAACTTAACACTGGAATATCCTCTCAAGGATCCCTAAAAAAGATGTTAAAGATACTCTAACAAGGAAGCTACAAAAAATACATAGATTACTAACACGTCTTTACCATTCATCCAAACTAATCATGTAGAACATGGCCTTACCATACAACTTGAAGGGTAAGGACATCTACAATTAAGTTGTATAATAATTTGTATCTCATATTCAACAATCGTTGCATATAAAAAAGTGGAAAACCATAAAGGGTCGGATCCAAGGTGTAGTAGACCAAGAAATCCTCATCGAGTCCCAGGAGCATCTTGAATGAAACTTAGTTAGGCGCTGGTTGGATCCCCAGGATTATGTCATCCAAATATTTCATAAATTAGCCCATGAAATCTGGATCCATTGGGAAACCAGCCCCAAAGAATGCCACAAAATCAGGACCCAAGGAGCATACTCTATCTAAGGTGTCCACTACCACATTCAAGATCTAAGGAAAATAATCCAAGGAATCTATGGAAACATTCACCATTTCAAACCATTTATCTTTTCAAACAATATGAGTCTACCCACTCATATAACCATTTCACATTCAAAGGCAACCAATGAGTATACCCACTCATGGTTTCTAATTCACATTCAAACATAACACATGAGTTTACCCACTCATTTACCAATTTTCCAAATAAACCATTTAAGCAATTCAAGTTCAATATAAACCATTTAATAACTCAAAATCAACAGGATATCACATGGAAAAGGAGGGAACCCATCACCTAAACGTCACATTCAATTTTATTCATTTATTAAAGGGCTTCCTATATCTAGTCAAGCACCAACTCACCCCATGGGTAGTTTAGCATAGATTAAACAAGGTAAATTCATATGGTCCACCCCATGGGTGGCCTTTTCTGTGGAATAACCACAACTACATCACAATGGAACCTATGGGAATCCCAAATAGATCTAATATCAATTAACTCAATTTTTCATTTGAGTTTTGTGGTAATGATTAAAATTATGGAAAGAGGCACAATTGAAACTAGCCATATAAAGAACCAAAACTCAAGTAAAATGTATATTCCACCTACCGTATCTTATTTTTAGAGTACTCATTTAGTATAAACTTCATATTCAACTTATATTGGAAGAAAAATAATGAATATATGAAGAACCAGAAATTAGGGAAAATTGGATTGCACCTAAATAGTCTTTGATAGGAATAACAAAGAAAAACGGCTAAAAATTCATCAAGTAATCACTGTTGTATATCCAACAAGACATTTTTCTCTTCAATCGGAGATCAGATGGAGATATGGTGGAAATTCTTAGAATAATTGATAAGAGGGATCTCAATGGGGAGGGGATACTATGCATGTGATGAATAGAAAAATAGATTTAGGTCTAAACATTTAGCAAGGTGAAATGGTCATTTTACCCAAAATATGTGGGTTTCATGGTTTAGGAGAATGATTTTACAGACCATGCACAAACCATGCATGGTTAGTTTTAGGAAAAGGGTATTTACATGGTTACCTTACATGATTTGACTAACTGTGTTGAAAATGTGAAAAACCCCACTATCAAAATTATAGACGCTCTCATATGGTCATGAACCTCAAGTATTATGATTTTTTCTAACTATGTGGTATCCTACTACCCTTTACCATGCCCCACATGGGTTATCAGACCATGGAGTCTACCCCTAATGGATTGAACTAAACATTCATCACGCCATTTTCACCCCAAAACTGGGGTTTTGGGCTTCGAACAAGCCCTAGAAACCACCAATACCTCCACAACCTCAAATTAAATTCACATTATTCCATATTTAAACATTAAAACTGAAAATAAATTTATCTTTACCACATAATAAAACCCATGTTCATATAGTCAGCAACCATAAAACAAGAATTGTTAAAAGAGAAGGTCTAAACATCAAACAACTCACAAAACTGGGCCTGTATCTATGACTCACATTCCCTTATGATATTCACCATGAAACCATGCCACCATTCCACTGAAGGACACAATAAAAAACATAAAGTTACAATGAATCACCATTTCCTTATGGTTCTATATCTCCAAAGTCTTATCCTCTAAAGAAAGCCTGTTGTCAATGTCAATCGTACCCCAATCGATGATGTGAGAGTCACCACGAAAATAACAGTGAATTTGTGACACATGCAATACATCATGTATCTAGAACATTTGAAATAAAATATATATTTTATATGAAACTTCTCCAAATTGATTTAATGCCTCAAAATTCCCAACAATCCACGGTTAAATCTTACTCCAACATCCAAACATCTGCTTCCCATTATGAGGAGACACCTTTAGGAAAACATGATCTCTAATTTATAACTTCATAGGTATCCTCAATTGATATTTATAGGACTTGTAATGATCTTGTTATGAATTCATTTTCTCAAAAATCATGGTAACCATCTCTGTCATGTTCTACACTTGTTTCTGCCGAATAATTTTTGACTCTGTAACCCCAGTCAAGTACAATGGAGAATGGAAATGTTAGTCATACAAAGCTTAAAATAGTTCCATACCAATAATGAAGATAAAACTATTATTGTATGAAAACTAACCCAAATGTATGTTCCACATCCATTAAACCTAAAAATCAAGGACTCATGCACACAACATGTCTCTGAGAGACTAGATAGACTACTGTATATGATCATCAATTTGAATATGAAAACCAATGTTAAGGCATTGTCAAAATCCAAAAGCATGTTGGAGATGTCTATATACCGTTAATGTAAAACAAGTACCATGATCTTATATGATCATCCTAGCAATGCCAAGGAGTCTCAAGTCCATTTCCAAGTACTTCCTGGTTAAAACCTACACTAATATCAACTCCTTGATTGTTATAAAGTTAGATGACTTCATTAAAAGGTCCAATATCACCCATTTAGAATCCATCCTCCCCACTCTTAAGGTAAATTACTAATTAAGTAAATCGGTATTTCCTCCCACTTCCACTGAGTAAAATCCAATGGATGGAGAAAACCAATGAGAACATAGTGCTCATCCATGACCTTCATGAATACCAATCATTGAGACCTAAACTCTTAGATTGAATGCTTCAAACCAAGATACCAAAACTAACCTTCTAAATCCTAGTGTATCTTTTTCATAACAATATGTACCACGAAATTTGAGATATGGAAATCAGAAATAACCACCTCACATATCATTAAAGGAATGAAAATACTCCTCAATAATAACACATGGTTTTTTTCATCCATATACTAACTATCAGGGGAATCACCATGGATAACTTAGTCTCCCCATGCCTCTACCTCAGATTCCCCTATCCGGGACTCCTCTACCTACTACACCAAAGACAACTACACTATCATCAAAAAAAGTAATCCTATTCCCCCAAAATCTCTCATACCATGATGAATCACTATTATCTCTTTCATCACTCTCTATAAATATCTATTTTCAGGCATGGAATCACTATGTCACTTTTTACTCAATGCATCAACTACAACATTACCCTTTATTTATATAAAATCACGAATTTAGAATCCTATAATAATTTCATCCACAATTATTGTCACAAGTCCGGTCTCATAGAGAGAATACATACCAAATACTCTTGTGATCAGTAAAAACCACAAAATTGTCATCGATGAGCTAATGTCACAAACAATTCAAGGAAAACATGACTACATACTAATTGAGATCATGGGTGGAATAATTATTCTCATAAAACTGTAACTATAGAGACCCATAGGAAAAAACATATCTCAAATATATTAGAACATAGACAAAATCAAGATGTTAATCATTAATAAAACCTCACATTAAACTCCCACTATTTAGAAATGAAGAACAATAGAATTGACCAACTTCTCTTTTAGGTACTCAAAATATTATTGAATCCAATCAGTCTATAATAAAACATAATCCTTTTTAGTCAAGGATTTCATAGGAGTCGCAACCTAGGATAAATCATTTATCAACCTCCTATAATAACATTAAAGACTAGGGAAACTCCTCACCTCTATAACTATCATTGGGGATGCCCAAGAAACAACTATCTCGATCTTGAAAGGATCCATATCCAAACCTCACTGGTAAATGAAATTTCCCAAGAAAATAAATTCAAAAACTCATTAATCACACTTTGATAACTTCCCCAATAAAATCTTATGATGAATAAATTCTAAAGAGTCATGTAAATACATTGTGTGCACTTCTTCAGAAATAGATTACACAAGGATTTCATAGACTAAAACCACTATGAACTAATCTAGGAACTCTCTGAACACTATGTTCATCAAATCCATGAACATAGATAGATCATTTGTTACAAATAATTTCCTAAAAATGAACTTGTAATTCCCATAATGATTTCAAAAGGTGGTCTTCGAAATATCCTCATCCTTCACCTACATCTGATGATATAATAACTATAGATAAATCTTAGAGAACCAAATAGATCCTTGAAGATGAGTGAATAAATAATCAATATGAGGAAAAGGATAGTGGTTCTTCAATTTCAACTGATTCAAGTTATGATAATAAATACAGAGATGTAGAATCTCATTGGAATTCTTCACAAAAAGAACTGAATCATCACAAGCTTACATGCTCAGATAAACAAAACCTTTCTGAAAAAATACAATTGATATAAACCCCTAGATCTCATAACTCATAAACAGTCATCATATCTAGATACATCACGATTGAATAAGCACCTGGTTATAGATCATTCCAAAAGATGATCTCTCAATGAGGGGTAATTCAAAAACCTCTTTATGAAATCCATCAGGGTAATCCATTACACCCTAAGAAACACCATTAGTTGAACATCCAATGAACTTAGCATCAACTCTTCCATAAATGAAAATTATGATGGAACTCTCCACTATCCCATCCAAGGATATCTTTCACCAATGAACACAATTGGATCTTCATTATCATCAATGAACACTGTTGTATCTTCATTATTATCATACAACACAATCTATATCCTAAATAAATCCACATTGACCCATACCAAATATAATCATTTAATTCCAAGGATGATGTCTTGTGTATGTATCCATAAACAAAGGAAGTTTACCAAAGATCGGTGCTTCCCCAACACTGGTTCACAATCTCTACATCATACAAAAAAGCACATCCTCTAATTGGAATAGTAAATTCCATGGGAACTAGAAGTATCTCCACCTCATGTCCCAAAGAACGGATGAGGGGAGGGGATATAAAGGTGTGTGTATATTCTAAATAAAATAAATAATTTACCAATGTAGAAAAAGAGAAAAGGGTAACTTGAATGATATTTGGATCACCTGGAACTAGAAAATCCAAAGCATGTATTAACCACAACATTATTCCTTCCCTCTCTATCATAGATAGGAACCACCACCATGGTCATGATTTTCTCTATAAGGATGAGGAGAATCATAGGGTTTCCCCTACCTACCTAATCTCCTCTCTATTGATCCGAAGTGGGTGAACCCTTCTGTTTTTTCCTCCAAAAAAACCTTCTCAATGGAGGAACCTAAAGCGGAACACCCACTGAACAATACCATCTCAAAATGTTTAGGCACCCTAAAAACGGATGACCTCATACTTTACATGAAAAAAACTTTTAATCACTTTTAAGGTCCCTAAGATATGTTTCGTATAGAGAAAAAAGATGATGAGGGTTGGGAAATTCCCCAAGATATCTAGAAGATATTATGTCCGAGAAACTACAAACCCCAAACCACAGATCTACTATATAGTGAATCCTAATGACTCCCCTATCATGAAAAATTGGTTCTGTCTGACGTCCTCTCAACAACCACTTCTCTAGAAAACACTTCAAGATTTGTTGATATCATAAACGGGGTCACACAAGAAATCTAGATAAAATTTCCCCTCGAAATTAATTACCCAATAATCCTCTTCTGAAGATAGTTCTAAAGCATAACAGAGAAGGGTATAGAAATAGATATTGAAATCCCACACACTATAACTCCCATGTTGAAGGATAATAGCCTCCTGGTGATTGGCTTCCATTCTATTCGAATAAGGAAACTCTCCCCATAACTAGTCTTGAAACTTATCCCATGAGACTATTGGCTCTTCCTGACCCCTGAGGAATAGAAACCACCACTAACTCACTTCTCTGTAGAACATCTTTACCCCCACCAAAACCCAGTGCACCATT
Source organism: Viscum album (assembly GCA_963277665.1). NCBI lineage: Eukaryota > Viridiplantae > Streptophyta > Magnoliopsida > Santalales > Viscaceae > Viscum > Viscum album. Next base: position 883,681 of record CAUJRU010000144.1, read on the forward strand.
TGAGCCTGAATCAAACTAAAGGTTATCTCCACCACCTCAAATCAATCCTCTATCAGTGAGTCTAAAATGAACCCCTTTTACTTTTTTCAAAATTTGGTGATAAAACACTAGGAGTGTCTTCCTCCGTGTTTCCTTATTGTTTAACTCTACTCTATGGTGATCTTATAGAATATCCTATATAACATATTTATCGCGAGTTTGATAAGGATTTAAATGTAGAGTTTTACCTTCAAAAGAAAAGACAATTAGGATATCTTAATCCTAAATTATGGATAATTTAATATTAATTATTTGTTTTATTTATTCAAGGTTTAACAGAATATCTTGGTCTAACCATTTCAAACATAGGCATAAAGAATAATGATGAAAGTTAATTTCCTAGGTCTTTACCCCACAACCACGATTACTTTAATAGTAGGCTCAATAAACTTAAAGGTCCATGAAAGAAATCATAGGGTGGATAAATACCTATATCCAAGATATTATTCTTATTTATATTTCTTAATAATTTCATCTGACATCATTTCCCAACCAACCCATGTAGTTCTCACTTATGCTACCTCCAAACTCCATCCTTTCTCTTAACCTAAACCTTTGATGTCACTATATTGCAACCCCTCCCCCCAAAGATGACCCTCTTGGTTGTAAATGATATAAGGGAGATAATGACACTAGAATTATGCCTCCAATAGGTTATAGGTTTGTGGAAATAAATGGGGTCATATATACACACAAATGGGATGCATTTCCCACTAATATTTAAGAAGATTAGAAATAAGATAGAAACATCATATAAGTCCAACTCAGAAAAAAAAAGTATATGACCCCTAATAAATACATGTAATGTAATATAACTTAACAAATATAATAAAACTACATGTAATAAATGGTAATCCCTAGTAGTGACCAAAAAAGACCAAACAACTCTTGAAAAACCCATGAGCTAGTAAATTCCACCCCAGTCACCAACCATCTCCTACAGACCTGAAAAATATTTATATTTATATATATATATATATATATATATCTGTGTGTGTGTGTGTGAAGGGTGATCATAACACATATACTTAGCAGGATCCTCCTCGGAGCCTCCCATGAAAAAGATAAATAAATCATGTAAAATCTTAGTGAACAAAAAGTGAAGAAAAATCATCACCTAAAGAGGTGTACTATGTTCCCATCCTTACTATGGATATCTCTAAGTAATTATTTTAAAAAATTGAACATATAATATAGTATCTGAATAAGCTACCTTACTGGTATGTCACTATGCCCCAATGTTTCCATCATGATCCATCTCTCTCAAAAAGTAATCTATCCTCAATACAACTGATCTATGTATCAAAACATGCATACCATGTGTCACGCCATCGCATCATCACATACCATTAACCCCATGCATCACATCATCAATTCAACCCATTCCACATCTCTAGATAGTAACCGAGTAGTTTTTTGAGAGCCGCTAAAACCCGTATATCATGTATTATAACTCAAACTATCAAAACCCATAAAATTCATACCTACAATAATCCATATGGTAAAATATCTAGAGATATATGTGTGTCAAATAACCATAAATATTTACAAACCCCCACATAAAGATATGGTGAAAGACAATCACCATGTATGGTATCATAAAATACTTTTAAGAGAAGAGTGTGATCTAGATGTGGTATTATTCCATATGTTCCACACTAACCTGTATATTGGGTAAAACACCCTGCTAGAGTCCACTTGGTGTTAGTATCCCTACCAACATGGCTGGGGAAGTGTATGAAATCCAAAAACATATAATATATTATATATCTCAAAACCACACAATAGGAATTAACCATGTCTTATGCTCAACTGTATCTATCTTCAATCAGACACTTGGGTGGCACCGTTAATGATGAGACAACCTATAAGCAGACAAGAATTAAGAATACTTCATTTATTTAATTTATTCATTTTAAAAATTCAACTAACATTAATTAATTCATTAGACATTAATTAACATTATTCCATTCATATTTCCTTAACCACCAAGTGAATTTTATTCCCTCTATCCATAATCCAACTGATCCCATAGTTCTACATGATTATCAACATTTTTATTCCATTCAATCACCAAACCCATAGGTTAAAACATTTATTAATCATTATCATTCCATAATTCTATGTACTTTAAGAAATATCCTAATCTAGCATAAAATATATGCATAAAATAAGCACACCCAGCTACCTCAAGTAGTGGGTAAAGGAATGAAGGTAAACAAGAAGCTCATTTATCCAGCCTTTAAATTAGAACATTATCAAGAAACTATCTATATTCCATCATTATAATGGGAATGACCAGATTTATCACATTCCATCAATAGACCTTCCATCTTTGACACTACTATGGACATCGTCATGCATCCTATCATGAAAAGTTTCACCTAATAAAACAGACTCAAGCCTCTTTTTTCATATCTCATCAACCATCAACCATTATAAGTTCAAATAACATCACATAACAAGGACCAAATCTATCAAAAAATAGAATTTAGTGAACAAAAAATAGGTTCAATGTGGAATCTAAGCCCAAAAAACAAGGCATCTAGCCTTCAAATTAAAATGGGTATACTCATCCCTAAACATTTATATTTATATAACATTTTATTTTATTACCATCTTGTATTAACGGGTTCATTTATCATAGGTTGCAACTATGGGTTACCTAAGTAATCATCTATTAAAAGCTATAAATTATTTAACCATGCACTAAAGAATAACATCTATTTTTAACAACTTTAAGGAGGAATAATTCCATTGACATGATTTATTATTATTATCAACATAAATCATTTCCATATTCATGTACTTTATCCAATTAAATTAATATATGGAAGAACAATTCAATTAAACAAGCATCGTTCATTGTTTAATTTCCATCAAATTATAAGAATAAAAGGATTTAATAAGAATTACTCTTTAATTATTTAGTCAACCAATCATTATAAGAATTCTATTATTTAACTATTATAATCAATTTAGACATCCAAAACCATACCACGAAAAACATGCTAAAAAATCATAAACATATATAGTACACTATCTAGTTAAAAAATATGAAAATCATTATCACTCAGAAAACACATGTGATTACTACAACCATAAACCATCTCATTCCATTATTGTAGTTCAATATTCAATATGATTAATTAAACTATTGCAAAACGAGATGGTGCATGATTGCTTTATTATTACACATAAAATGTTATGAGAATAAATGATCCCCTACCTCATGGATTTTAAAAATCTTCAATCAAGAATGGAACAACAATGAAGATCTATTATCAGCTCTACCACCAAGAAATTACCACCATCCATGAATTTCATTCCGAAAAATTCCAAAAATTATAAGTAGAACTATAGATTTACAATTGATATCGACCAACATAACATGGAATGAAATAAAGGGTGGAAATGAGACTAATTGATGAATAAACCATAATAGAAATAGGGAAAACCCACCTTGGGTCACTACAAATCGAAAATGGGAAATTAGGGATAAATACATTTCAAAATGTCGGAAACATTTCTTGAGTAAACATTTATTTTTTCTTAGAGTTGGGAGTGAATAATAGGTTTTGAGAGAAATATAGGGTGCAGCGATCATTGTAAAAATTCCTCCAAACATACATTCATGGAATGAATGGTTCATTCATGTCAGGAATGTCCTGAATTTAACACCCGTTTAAATATGCATCCCCTAGATCCACCAAACCTATAATTAATTCATGATCACATCATGAGTTTTCAATAATAGATTCAAGAAATCTTACACCTCATCTATTCCAATCATTAATATTCCATAAACGTCATGGATCACAACCCCATGACCTTCTCTACCTAGGCTATGAATTAATATTTAGGTCATGAACCAAACTCTCACATTGTGAATTTACATTGCACTTCATGAACTTATTATAATTCTAGATTCCATCTCTCAGACTCCACTGATCCTACTCTAATCTTCCTCAAAGCACCACAGACCTTGGAAACACTCAAAGGAACAGGCCAGATGAATCCAAAAATTTACAAGAATTATGGTATGTTATAAATTTTATAAATACATATGATGTATGGGTGATGATGTAATTGTTTTAATTCTAACTTCATGGTTATATTTTTCCATTATAAGACATCATATTTTAATAGTCGCAGAAATGAATTTAAATTATATTTAATGTTTAAAAATAATTTTTCAATCATTAGAAAATTTTAAAATTATTATAATAACTCTTTTGGATTTAAAATTATTGAGGATATCATTAATTTTCCATTTATGTTCCACTTGTAATTTTTAAAATTACTTTCATGACCTTTAAGGATTGAAATATTTGTTGTAATGGTTAAGGAAAATAGGGTTATATAGGGGATTAAACCAATAGATGAGGTTTAAAATTATACCTAAACCTATTTAAATTTTATTGGTAGATTATATTTCGAACTTATACCATTATATTTGAAAATATACCATTTTGGATCCGTTTTACATGAGTTAAGAATATATTATATACTAATATTTCATGTATTTAAAATATTTTCATGTATTTAAATTATAAAAAGGCATCTCCACCCTTTTCTTACTAAACCTATTAAGAAATTTTACTATACCAATATCTAAAAAAACATCTTCTCAACCTTCTTCCAAATTTCCTAGTGGTTCTAGTCACACAAAAAAGACCATCCAAGGAGGTTTAAGGTGTATAGAAAAGGAGGTTTCTTGAAGAGGAGGTATAACTCTTAACCGATAGTTTTCATGTTTATTACTTATTCTACCTACATAAAATATTCCACAACCATGATAATATGATAACATAAGAATAATAAATATACTTAAATGTTATTATGTTTTTTTACATCACTTTTTCATTTTCTTTTCCATCCTATTGGGAATGAAAATATTATTCAAGCATACGTAATGACAAGAATATCAACGAAGTGATGAATTTCATTTTTCAACACCACCTCAAAAGAATAGATATTATGATGGATATAGTTAGTTTTTCTGATATTTAGGGAAGAATAATGATTTTAAATGGAAAATTTATTAATTTCTTTCTTGCCCTTAAATTAATTGGAAAGTTATAACATTTCTTGTGCTTATGTGTGAATTTCCACCACTATAAAGAAATGTGATTCGTTTTTCTTGTATTTTTTTCGTCAATGGTTTTGAAATTATATTAAATGTATCATAATAATAATTATTTCATGATTTATATTCTTTATATAATGGAAAAAATGTACCATTTGATAGTGTTCAACCTAATGAATTCATTTTGGGATTATCAACTGAACGCCATCAAAAAGTCTGACATGAACATAAGTTTTTTAATGACTATGTGTAACACCCCGACCCTACCTCATTGGATTGAGGAGGTGGTGAGGGTTACTTGGCCTTAAGAGACATTCCCATGGCGCCAAACACAAGCAATAAATGGTGGGGGCTCTGAGAACAAATTGAGGAATGATTTTCCTTTAAAAAAAACCAACCAAATGATCCACAACTATATGATGCATGTCAACAAAAACAACCAAACTTATACATTACAAAAGACAATCAAATAATCCATAACGATCTCACATGTCAACACAACCCAAAACAACATCATAGTACTATGAAAAAGACCAAGCAAGAAAGCACCACGAGCCATGACACCACCATAGCTCCACACCAAGTTCCAAAATCCAATCTGTACCAAGACATCACAATGCACCACTAAAGGAGGTTGATGCCTAACCTTTTCCCACATCACGATACACAACATCTACAGGGACACCATAGTGCCAAAGCTGTGGGTGAGTACTAAAACTCAGTAGGTTTTTCCCAAATGACTTCCCTACACATACCAGTAGGATAAAACTATTAGCACATTTATATGAAATAGTTTATACAAAATAATCACAAAGGAAATTCCATATTGCAAAGAAATGTACAAAAAAACAACCTTAATGGTGGAGCTTCCATCCAACCTGTTCATTCATTCACAATTAGTGGCACTTCCCATCCACTTATGTTTATATGGTGGACCTTTCATCCACTATCCGTCCCCTTTTTAAAGTGGTACTTCTCTCCACGTCCACACAACATCCCAAACAATCACAACCCAAAATATAACCCATTAAAGTCACAACAACATCATGTAATAAACCCATTCCATTCCTTGTCAATCCACTTCAATAAACCACCCATTTATTGAAAGCAAGTTTTTCCTTTCCAAGCCCATTCCAATAAAATAACCTTTTTATTTGAATACCATCTCCATCAATCATTTCAGAAATCAATCATATCCTACCATTTTAAAATCAACATTTATAGCATCTCACCATAAAACTCCATTTTCCCCAAAAATCCCCCAAATGTACTTTCAACCAACTTTGCACATCCAAACACAATTAATTTCTAGAAAAAAAATTAATCATAATGAAAACCATTAGCTCTAACCAAGTGGAGTCGAGAGAGAAGCCTCATACCTTTAGGGTTCCTGAGAAATCGACCCACGAATAACCACTAGTGTAGAAAACATTTTTAACGTCATCGTTTTTTACTTCGGTTATATATAACTGATGTGATAATTTGTGAAACATGGTTTTTTACATAGGTTATTTTATAACCGAAGTAAAAAGGAAGAGATTAATTTTTTAACGTCGGTTATTATAATAACTGACATTAAAAATCTCACGCTTTCATTATTTACGTCAGTTATAAATTAACCGATGTAAAAAACCAAAGCGCGGTGTTTTTTACGTCTATTATCAAATAACCGATGTAAAAAATGAGGTATCTATGAATTTTTACGTCGGTTATGAAATAACCGACGTAAAAAAGTGACTTTTGAGGACTTTTTATGTCAATTATTTTATAACCGATGTAACAAACCAACCTGCAAAATTTTTTACGTCGGTTATATTATAACTGATGTAAAAAACTATGATTTCTGATGTATTTTTTACGTCTTTTATTCTATAACCGACGTAAAAAACCAACACGCGGATTTTTTTACGTCGGTTATAAAATAACCGACCTAAAAAAGCCGTATCTGATACATTTATAATGTCGTTTATTATAATAACTGACATTATAAATGTAATAAAAACAGTTTATAACATTGGTTATTAAATATCTGACATTATAAAACATTTAAAAAATTAACACGCCCCGTGGATTTTCATTTATGATTTTTCGATCGACAGTCCAGCGAATCGTCTCTCTCATGCGGAAAACCGTAATCGACTCGTCAATATCATTGCATTAAAATCGTTTTTCCATCATCATTTATCATCTTTACTCTCCTCAGATCTATCATCTCAACTCGCAACACTCAGGTAAGCCTCCCATGACTTTATTTCATTCATTTTTTTTTCAGATAGTCTATATTTACGTTTTGAGATTTTTTTGTTTAAACTAGGTAAGATTCTTCGATTTCGAACCCTCTTACATTGTTTTTACATCATCATATTATTTATTATCCCCAGATATATTAGATCGACTTGCAATATTCATGTAATCCTCACCTACTTCTATTTAGTTTGTTTTCGTTTCACAAATTCCCGACATTGATGGTAATGTTTGTTTTCATTGACAACTAATGATCTCATTCACCTATATTACATAAATTTATATGTAAACCATTGTGATACACCCATTCTGTGTACCAGTGTGATTTATTTTATATGTATATATATGGTTTTTCATGGTGGAATGTTTGTTTTGAATCCTTGGTTGTTTCTATTTTGGGTATCACTTTTTGTTGTTCCATAATATATTTACGTTGCTTATTTTCGTAGACTATTATAAGTCTTCATATGCTATTAAAATCTGATTCATTGCAAAATAGAGAATTTTAGACAAGTAGGAGATACAATTCATGGTTCTCATTTTGAATAATGGCATGATACCAAAACTAGTATCTTGATGTTAAAATCTCTAGATATGCCAAAACTAGTAGCTTGAGGTTAAAATCCCATGGTTCTGGGGGGCTGTCAAGAGGGTTGGTGGCTGTCCAGGGGTTGGGGCTGTCCAGGGTGTCCATGGAGGTGGGGGGGGGGGGTAGTCCAGGGGTGTGTGTGGGGGGGGGGGTGTCCAAGGGGATGGGGAGTGTCGAAGGGGGTGGGGGTGTCCAAGGGAGTGGGGGGCTGTCCAGAGGGTTTGGGGGGTTTTCCGGGATATGGGGGTTGTCCAAAGGGTTGGTGGTGTCTAGGGGGGTTTCCAAGGGGGTAGGGGTGGGGTGGTGTCCAAGTGGGGTGGGGTGTAGAGACCCGAATCCTGATGTACATGTACATTACATTACTTTTGCGGAATACTTGGTACATAAGAAAAACACACACACAAGGACCGAAATAGTTTAGTGTCTTTGGAAACTCAAGAATATAATCTTCTAATCATGGTGAAAGATCTTCAACATCTCCCATAAAGAACTTCCTTTTTTTATACCTAAAACCTTTCTTTATATCCTGGGGAAAAGAAAACATAAAAGGGTGAGCTCAAATGCTCAGTAAGGGTAAACAAAAGAAATATCAATCACATCATATTCATAAGAACATAACATTTTGGAAATATTAACCTAGAAAAGAGATCATAATATCATAACATGGGATAAATCATAGTAGTGAAATGTAATCCCAATTATCATAACATAAAACATGAAACTTTGTGGCATACAAACATAATCATAGATAATCATTTCTTATTAGTCAAGACTCATTGCCAAGACTATCTTAGTGGACAAAGTCCCTTTCTGAACTGAGTTCACTCCTCGTTTCAATCATGTTTCACTGAACCGATATAACCTACAATTCCAACCATGTCTATCTCATGAGATATAAAATCTTTACCTAATTCATTGGAGGGATATATAGGTCCCACCCATCTCATAATAATACCATTCTTATGTGGGCCACAAAATCATAAATCATACATCATTGCATAACCCATGTAATAAAAAATGGGATTCTTAAACAACATGACATCATAAAACAATTCATATAAGATAACAGAATTAATAAAAATAATTCCATCACAACATAATAAAATCAATGTAATAATAGGGATAGAGACAGAACCCTATATTATCTTAGATGGAAAATAATTTTGATAAAACACTTGAACTCCATTCTTGAGGAAAAATATCCTTTCTACTTCAAAAACATTTTCCTTTCTTAACATGTCTTACAATTTTAAACTAAAATAAGTTGATTAAAAATAAACTCGAAAACTTTTAAAGGAAGCTTCTTGGAAATAATGTTTTAAAAATCCATTCATTCCGTATAAGTTAAAAAAACATTTTTCTCGTACTTTTGTCGGAAAAGTCAAAAAGTACCTCGTACGAAAAATGACAAAAGATTCCTTTCATATCCTTTACTAAAAACTCACCAAAGGGTAAAATTGGATTTAAAAAATTATAGGTGGATGTAAACAATATTACATGTTGAGGGAACATGAACGTGGATGATAAAATACACCGTAGTAAATACCAAAGTATAAAGAATTTTAGATAAAAATGAGATTGTGATATTTCCCTTACCTTAGGTCTGATTTGCATCGTAAGTGTCCGAACCTCATGTATAATGATTTAAATAATGTCATTGACTTATTCCAGAATCATACTCATTGTTATGATATCATATATGGTTCACTTATGGCTTTATATTACCCGTTCTTTTGTAAATTTCATGTTAAAGAGCGTTTTGGGTAAAAAAACGTTTCATTTGACGTCCGTGTTTTGACTTGTAATTATTCATATGATTACTAGGATCATGATTACTTAATTCCAGAATATAAAACATTATTTATATATAATATATTTTCAGAATATATATATATAATAGATCAGTAAATGGAAATAAATACACCGTTCATGGAGACGGTAGACCATACCTACGCATGAACGCTGTTTTCTTTTCCTTATTGAGTTGAATGGAATTAAGTAGATGACATACATATATATGAACATAAATCCAGAATCATTATTATGTCATATATTTCATTATTAATTATTATATATACTTTATAATCATTCATGAATGGTTAACGTGGAGAATGAATCTCATCGCGTCGTGGAGACAGTAGTCTGTACGTACGCACGAGCGATGATATCGTTCTCATGATTGTGGAATTGTATTGGAGTGTATGTATACTATTTCAGAATCAATATCATTTTACAATAATCATATATAGTAATTATGTACACCATTATACCCATCCAAGTAAGGTGGTGGTGGAAAATAGATTTCACCACGGCGTGGAGACGGTATTCCGTACGTACGCACGCGCGGTGATTTCGTTTTCTGTAGGATAGATATATGGTGAAATAAGGTTGTTTAATAATTATAATAACATATCAGTATATAAGTGATACTTATGTTATTACTTCATAATGAAACAACCTAAGAAGAAGATTTTGAAGAAGAAATAGAGATTAAAGGATCGGTAACGGACATTACCTCTTCTTTGAAGCGCCTCATTGAGATATCCTTTTAGGGCACTAAAATTGGTCTTTGAGGAAGACCAGAACCTCTAGAATGTTTCTAGGGAAGTGGAGAAGGGAAATTTTCAGGGTTTGGCCGAGATTGAAGGCTCAAAGTGGTGTGAGTAAGAGAGGGAGGAGGTGCCCTTTTATAAGGGAGGAGAGGGGCACCTTTGGAATAACTAAAACTATTATTTTATTATCAAGTCAAATTCGGTTTTAAATAGCTCCAAATTGATTCATTTCTAAGATAAGGTGTGTATGGGTCGAAATAAGCTCATAAAATAGAATTTAGACAAGTTTAGGTATCAATTTTAACCTTATCAATTAGATTTAACTTTAAGTTGGATAATTTAACTTTTATCGTGTCTTCTTGTTTTCTTACACTATAAGGTTAATAAACTTACTATATCAAGCCAAAAGAACCCAAAGTTGTTTATTATTAATATATATAACCTTATCTAAGTCAGTTTTCCAAACATTTGATTTTTAGGAATAAAATAACAATCAATAATATAATATTTGTTTTAAAAACTATTTTATGTCAATTTTGACACTATTTTGTAATTGTTTTTTGTGAAAATTATAACATAATGACTAGTTCGAAAAAAGTAAATTAAATCAATAATAATATGTCATGTTAACCTATAAAATTAGTTTATTTCATAAAAAGTCTGAAATTACATTTATTTTGGTATTTATAACATCAATTATGTCAATATTTCATTAATAAGATAATTACTGCATCATCTTTGTGTCATAAATAAATTAACTTATTTAATGTCTAAAAATTAAAAATAAAATACCATTATGTAGTAAATATTTTTAGCTTTCTAATGACTATTTATAGTCTAATTTATCTTATGTATAACCCTATATAAAAAATTATTTACTTATTAAACTTTGATTTTAACTATTTTAACCCTTCTTTAAATAAATTAATAATAAATGTCCTAATATAATCCAAGTGGGCCTAAATGGTCATATTTTATTCCTAAGGTTTTTTTTGGTCGAATTACACTTATCCAATAGAATTAGGACATGTTTTAGGGTAATAATAATATCATTTTTACCCTTAATTACCCTATTTACTTTTAACTGTGGTAAAAAAAAGTAAAAAGTTACTATTCACCAAAAATTACTTCCATCTTATTGAACCACATTTTACTTACTGACATCAATCGTGTCTCTCGGATTTTTGAAATTCCACTCACAGAAGCGGTAAAATTAAGTTTTATGAAAAATTCATTTTTCTTAACTACGACTTAGTGGTTTCACTACTCATCAAAAAAAATAAAAGTTTCCAGAAAAATACCAAAAATTAGGCTTAAGCTATATTTGATATTATGAACTCAAAAATAATGTCTATTTTACCAAATTCAAAACATATCAGTTGCATTAATTAATTTAAAAATTAATTCCCGTCCTCAAAACAAATAGCGTGTTCTTGAGAGATAATAACTATCAAAAGATTGACACTTGTTTATGTCCGGTTTAAATGTGAAATTACATCCAATAAAAAAATTGTATTAAATTGTAAACATATATTCTAAATATACTTTAAACCCACTCAAATTAATAATTTATCACTATTAATTATTTCGATTAAAAAGGTTGTTTTTAATTAAAATTTAGTAATTTTCACTATTCATCAAGAAATGAAAGTTATCCGAAATGTACCAAAATTTCACCCTAAGCTAATTTCGATATTACGAATCCTAAAATGAATTCCATTTCCAATATAAAATTCACAAAATTTCAAAAAGTGGTTATTACTATTCATAACGGCTAGTTTTAATAATATTTTAATAGCATATTGTTGTTTAGTGAAACTCGTTATTGCGTACTACACACGCTATCGAGGAAGGTCGCGATTACGTGTAATGCAAGGCAAGTCAAGGAGGCATGTTTTGCAAGATCCTTTTGGTGTAGCGTACAACACAAGACATTAATGAAATTAAAAAGAATATTTTTCATAAAATCTCGGGCTGTTACATTCTACCCCCCTTAAAATGAATTTTTCCCTCGAAATTAATCGAGGTTATAAATGGTTTACTGCTCGAAGGTTTCTTTAATAGAAACCCACATCATAAAAAGGAATACCAAAACCAATCTTTAAAAACAAAAGTATGAAACGTAATGGTTACCCAAATAAACTAATCACTGGGTTTCCACATAGGTGAAAATATGGATATGGAAGAGAAATCTAACCGTCTTGTTCTGATGGAGAGTGGTAGAGAACATGGCTATGGAAAAGCCAGAAATCACAAAGCCATAAATTTGTGACGATCTGAGGTACCATCTGATTCATTAGATATAAGAGCACTAGGACAACATTTTTCGTTTTCAAGATCATTTCCCTAAAGTTGATGAAATTGGAATTAGAAGAAATACTTTCATGATTTTGGTATAGTCTCAATGTTTGTCGTTCTTTGGACAAATTACACTTCATCTCTTAAATAAATGAAGTTGAATTTTTCATTCGTGATGTGTTAGCAGATCATGTGATAGAATGATGGGTCATTCCATCTGTCTCAAACAAAAGGTTAGAAAAGTTATCAAAAAATACATAAGTCCATCTGTAGTGAGATTAATCATATATGGTTCCTAAAATGGACTTATACTTCATATATCATACTGCTTAATATAATAAAACTAGTTTCTACTAAACAGGGACTTCCTGTAGGCCAGTGGTAGGCGATAAAGGCCAGTCACACTTTGGTTGTGGGTTCGATTCCCATAGCCTTGTCTGACGCGATGGGCTGTCGCCCATCCTGTAGGTTGTCCTTTTTCTAAAGCTATATTACTATGACATCCCATCAACAATATCAAAAATGTTTTATCCTTAAATAATAATAACTTATGTCCAACATAATCCATTCCAATCTTTAGGATTATCTAAAATACTTCAGTCCAAGCTCATAGTATAAAGAAAATGATCTTGTGAATGCCATCATTTATCCCCCATATATCATAAGATATATCTTGTTGGTCAAATTACAAATATTTGAATACCTTAATCATGTATTCTCTTGAAGAATGAATATCCATTGAACCTTAGTGAAAACATGAATGCAGTTAAAAGTTAACACTTTCCACATACCAAAATCCTCAAAATGCTATATCATCAAACCATGATATCACTTAGTCCATATATCAATCATGAGCTCATGAATACTATCAAACATATTCGATTCTCTTTATCCCATCATTATGTGCATATCATCTTCTTTCCAAAAATAGTTCAATCACTTTTCATGGTTACTGATTCCATAAAATTATTGAAAACCACAATAGACCAAAACATAAATATTCTAATATTCTACGATACTATATAAAACATTATTCAAGAATCCCATTACATAAACACTTAATCATTCCCCCACATCGTTGTCATATTCAACATTGCCAATGGTGATCGCATGTGACTTCCCTCTATCCTTTTCCTTAAGTGGTTGCTCACATCTATCATCACTAACCCTTGGATTAGGGCATTTATTAGTATAATGACCCATTTCCTTGCACTTGAAGCATTGAAGTGTTGTTGGTGCATTCTATGCAGTCTTTTCTTTATTCACATCATTGGAAACCCTTTTTCCATTACTTCAACACTCAACTGCTCGATGAACTTCTTTTCCACACTTAAAACATTTTCTAGTCCCTTTAAGACAATATCCACCATGCTTCTTTCCACACTTTGAGCATAAGGAAACATTCATCTTCTTTTCACCATTATTCTGAGATTTCTACTTGAACTCTATCTTTCGTTTCTTATCAAAACTATGAGATGGATAAGTAACACCAACTTCCATTTCTACCTTGATAGCACAACGCAAAATTTCTTCATAGCTACTGAAGTCTCTTATAGCTAATGCCCTTCAAAGATTTGGTTTTAAGCCACTGAAGAATCGATCAACTTTACTTTCAGGTTGGATGATAAATCCAGATGCATACCTTGCAAGCCTTGTAAAATTCACTTCGTATATACCAACAGATTCATCATCATTTTGCTTTAGTTCAAGAAACTCTTTCTCCATATTTGTTCGAAGAATACGAGTGAAGTACTTATTGAAAAATAAGTTCTTGAACTCGTCCCATTCCATGGACTCAATTTCATCTCTTTGCCTCGTAATCTTGATAAGATTCCACCATTGATCAGCTTCACCTTCCAAATGATATACTGCTAGGATGACTTTATCATGTTAAGAACATTGAAGAACTGAAAATATCTTTTCAGTAGTTCTGATCCATTATTCAGCAACAAGTGGATCAGAAGACCCACTGAAAGAAGGTGGACGTTGCCTCATAAAGGACTCAATAGAATATTGTTCCCTTCTCTGCTCATTTGGAAGTACAAAATGATTCATAGCTTCTGTAAGTATAGCAATAACATTTTGCACTCCATCTCCCATAACATTTGTTTTTTTAGGAGGACAACCAGTGAATTTTCCATTGCATTGATCAACATGGTTACTTCGAGTTCCATCCATCGCCTAAAACCCAAAAAGAATAGTGTGAGAGGCAAAAATCATGCTAGGGAAAACGAAAAAAATAAAGAGGGAGTATCCTCAATATCTAACATCTAAGGTTAAATTCTATGATCGTTACCGTAGTTATAGGACTGTATCCTATACGTGTACTTATCCTTAGGGACATCCCTAGACATACAATAGAATTATCTCTAGGGATCTCACTAAATTTTTCGCATCCTAGTTTCCAAAGGTTGACTAAACCTTTCCTCGGATACCAACTGTAGAGACCCGAATCCTGATGTACATGGACATTACATTACTTTTGCGAAATACTTTGTTCATAACAAAAACACACACACAAGGACCATAATAGTTTAGTGTCTTTGGAAACTTGGAATATAATCTTCTAATCATGGTGAAATATCTTAAACATCTCCCATAAAGATCTTCCTTTTTTTATACCTAAAACCTTTCTTTATATCCTAGGGAAAATAAAACATAAAAGGGTGAGCTCAAATGCTCAGTAAGAGTAAAAAAAAGAAATATCAATCACATCATATTCATAAGAACATAACATTTTGGAAATCTTAACCTGCAAAAGAGATCATAATATCATAACATGGGATAAATCATAGTACTGAAATGAAATCCCAATAATCATAACCTAAAACATGAAAATTTGTGGCATACACACACAATCATATATAATCATTTCTTATTAGTCAAGACTCATTGCCAAGACTATCTTAGTGGACAAAGTCCCTTTCTGAACCAAGTTCACTCCTCGTTTCAATCCTGTTTCACTGAACCGGTATAACCTACCATTCCAGCCATGTCTATCTCATGAGATATAAAATCATTACCCGATGCATTGGAGGGAGATATAGGTCTCACCCATCTCATAATGATACCATTCTTATGTGTGCCACAAAATCATAAATCATACATCATTGCATAACCCATGTAATAAAAAATGGGATTCTTAAACAACATGAAATCATAAAAAAATTCATATATGATAAAGGAACTCATAAAAATAATTCCATCACAACATAATCAAATCAATTTAATAATAGGGATAGAAACAGAACCCTATATTATCTTAGATGGAAAATAATTTTGATAAAACACTTTAACTCCATTCTTGAGGAAAATATCCTTTCTACTTAAAAAACATTTTCCTTTCTTAACATGTCTTACAATTTTAAACTAAAATAAGTTGATTAAAAATAAACATGAAAAATTTTAAAGGAATCTTCTTGGAAATAATGTTTTAAAAATAAATTCATGTCATATAAGTTAAAAAACATTTTTCTCGTACTTTTGTCGGAAAAGTCAAAAAGTACCTCGTACGAAAAACGACAAAAGATTCCTTTCATATCCTTTACTAAAAACTCACCGAAGGGTAAAATTGGATTTAAACAATTGTAGGTGTATGTAAACAATTTTACATGTTGAGGGAACATGGACGTGGATGATAAAATACACCCCAGTAAATACCAAAGTATAAACAATCTCGGATAAAAATGAGATTGTGATACTTCCCTTACCTTAGGTCCGATTTGCTTCATAAGTGTCCGAACCTCCTGTATAATGATTTAAATAATGTCATTGACTTATTCCAGAATCATACTCATTGTTATGATATCATATATGGTTCACTTATGGCTTTATATTACCCGTTCTTTTGTAAATTCCATGTTAAAGAGAGTTTGGGGTAAAAATCATTTCATTTGTCATCTGTGTTTTGACTTGTAATTATTCATCTGATTACATAGATCATGATTAATTAATTCCATAATATAAAAAATGATTTATATATAATATATATTCAGAATATATATATAATAGATCAGTAAATGGAAAGAAATACACCGTTAATGGAGACGGTAGACCGTACGTACGCATGAACACTGTTTTCTTTTCTTTATTGAGTTGAATGGAATTAAGTAGATGACATTAATATATATCCACATAAATCCAGAATCATTATTATGTCATATATTTCATTATTAATTATTATATATACTTTATAATCATTCATGAATGGTTAACGTGAAGAATGAATCCCATCGCGTCGTGGAGACGGTAGTCCGTACGTACGCACGAGCGATGATATCGTTCTCATGATCATGGAATTGTATTGGAGTGTATGTATACTATCTCAGAATCAATATCACTTTACAATAATCATATATAGTTATTATTTACACCATTATACCCATCCAAGTAAGGTGGTGGTGGAAAATAGATTACACCACGGCGTGGAGATGGTATTACATACGTACGCACGCGCAGTGATTTCGTTTTCCATAGGATGGATAGATGGTGAGATATGGTTGTTTCATAATTATAATAACATATCAGTATATAAGTGATATTGATGTTATTACTTCATAATGAAACAACCTAAGAATAAGAAGTGGAAGAAGAAATAGAGATGAAAGAATCGGTAACGGACATTACCTCTTCTTTGAAGCGCCTCTTTGAGATCTCCTTTTAGGGCACTAAAATTGGTCTTTGAGGAAGACCAGAACCTCTAGGATGTTTCTAGGGAAGTGGTGAAGGTAAATTGGCAGGGGTTTGCTGAGCTTGAAGGCTCAAAGTGCTGTTATGAAGAGAGGGAGGAGGTGCCCTTTAATAAGGGAGGAGAGGGGCACCTTTGGAATAACTAAAACTATTATTTTATTATAAAGTCAAATTCGGTTTTAAATAGCTCCAAATTGATTCATTTAGAAGATAAGGTGGGTATGGGTCTAAATACTCTCATTAAATAGAATTTAGACATGTTTAGGTATCAATTTTAACCTTATCATTTAGATTTAACTTTAAGTTAGATAATTTAACTTTTACAATGTCTTCTTGTTTTCTTACACTATAAGGTTAATAAACTTACTATATCAAGACAAACGAACCCCAAGTTGTTTATTATTAATATATATAACCTTATTTAATTCATTTAGCCGAACCTTATATTTTTAGGAATAAAATAACAATTAATAATATAATATTTTTTAAAAAAAACTATTTTATGTCAATTTTGACACAATTTTGTAATTGATTTTTGTGAAAATCATAACAGAATGATTAGTTCGAAAAAAGTAAATTAAATCAATAATAATATGTCATGTTAACCTAGAAAATGAGTTGATTTCATAAAAAGTCTGAAATTACATTTATTTGGGTATTTATAACATCAATTATTTCAATATTTTATTAATAAGATAATTACTGCATCATCTTTGTGTCATACATAAATTAAATTATTTAATGTCTAAAAATTAAAAATAAAATACCATTATGTAGGAAATATTTTTATCTTTCTAACGACTATTTATAGTCGAATTTATCTTATGTATAACCCTATATTAAAAATGATTTACTTATTAGACATTGATTTTTACTATTTTAACCCTTCTTTAAATAAATTAATAATAAATGTCCTAATCTAATCCAAGTGGGCCTAAATGGTCATATATTATTCCTAAGATTGTTTTTGGTTGAATTACACTTATCCAATAGAATTAAGACATGTGTTAGGGTAATAATAATATCATTTTTACCCTTAATTACCCTATTTACTTTTGACTGTGGTAAAAAAAAGTAAAAAGTTACTATTCACCAAAAAATATTTTCATCTCATTGAAGCACATTTTACTTACTGACATCAACCATGTCTCTCGGATTTTTGAAATTCCATTCACAGAAGCTGTAAAATTATGTTTTATGAAAAAATCATTTTTCTTAACTACCACTTAGTGGTTTCACTATTCATCAAAAAAATGAAAGTTTTCAGAAAAATACGAAAAATTATGCCTAAGCTATATTTGATATTACAAACTCAAAAATGATGTCTATTTTACCAAATTCAAAACATATCAGTTTCATTAATTAATTTAAAAATTAATTCCCGTCGTCAAAACAAATAGCCTGTTCTTGAGAGATAATAACTATCAAAAGATTGGCACTTGTTTATGTCTGGTTTAAATGTGAAATTACATCCAATAAATAAAATTGTATTAAATTGTAAAAATATATTCTAAATGTACTTTAAAAACACTCATATTAATAATTTATCACTATTAATTATTTTGATTAAAAAGGTTGTTTTTAATAAAAATTTAGTAATTTTCACTATTCATCCGAAAATGAAAGTTATCCGAAAAGTACCAAAATTTCACCCTAAGCTAATTTCGATATTACGAATCCAAAAATGAATTACATTTTGTAAAATAAAATTAAAAAAATTTCAAAAAGTGGTTATTACTATTCATAATGGCTAGTTTTAATAATATTTTAATAGCATATTGTTGTTTTGTAAAACTCGTTATTGTGCACTACACACGCTATCGAGGAAGGTTGCGATTGCGTGTAATGAAAGGAAAGTCAAGGATGCGTGTTGTGCAATCTCCTTTTGGTGTAGCATACAACACAAGACATTAATGAAATTAAGAAGAATATTTTTCATAAAATCTCGGGCTGTTACATGGGGTGTGTTGTCTAGAGGGGTGGGGCTGTCTAGAGGGGTGGGGGTTGTCCAAGTGGGTGGGGTCCTATCCAGGTGGGTGTCCAAGGGGGTAGGGGGTGGGGGTGGTGTCCAGGAGGGGTGGGGGTGCTTTATAGAGGGGTGGGGGCTTTCCAGGGGGTGGGGGTGTCCAGGAGAGTTGGGGGGCTATCCAAGGGTGTGGTGGTGTCCATGGGGTGTCCAAGGGGGTGGGGGTGGTTTCCAGGGGTGGGGGCTGTAAAAGGGGGTGGTGGTGTCCAGGGGGTGACCAAGGGGGGGGGGATAAGTGTCAGTTGGGATTTACTACTGCATCTTGGTTTTTGAGATTATGACAAGATGATTGTGCCTTGATAATTGGCATTACATTGTTATTTTATCCATCTGAATTTTTATTTTAAATTTGATTTGATTCTCAGGTTTACTCCATTTCCTCCAATTTTCTATCAACCATTGTAGGCCCCATGTTTTTATTTGATTCAATGGAATTTAAAACTGTTATATCTAACTATATTTTGTTTTTAAAATAATATTCAAGCATATTGTTTTAAATACGCATAGATTTTTTATATATTTCAAAAAAAATTTACATTAAAATTATTATTTTTTTCATATAAACATATATTTATCTTATCTTAAAAATATATATATTTTTGATATTTGTTATAGGTAATAATGAGTCAAATTTGTATTACAGCACATCGAATGAGCAATGAATATGAGGGAGGTATTGATGCCTTTTTGTAATTTGCTAAATGAAATGTTCCAAGTAGTGACATTTTTTTCTGTCCATGCCTGAAATGTTTGAATATGAAGAAGTTGAAAAGTAGAGAGATAAAAGATCATCTGATTTGTCATGTTTTTAATCCAAGTTACAACCCTTGGATTTGGCATGGTGAAAATGGATGGAATGTCACTGATGATGATGATTCGGAAGATTGTAACTCTGATGGAATTGAAGAAATGATTCGGGGTATTGTAGCAGAACAAATTGAGATAGAACTGATAGTTGCGCATCCATATGGTGATCCCGAAAAACCATAATATCCTGGTTGTACAAATTTTACGGTTTTTTCGGTGGTGTTAAGATTGATTAACCAGAAATCAAAACATGGATGGAGTGACAAAAATTTTACAGAGCTGCTACAATTGATGAAAGAAATTCTTCCAAAAGATAACAATCTTCTAAATTCACATTATAAGGACAAGTAAATATTATTCCCAATGGGATTGGGATACAAGAAAGTACATTCCTGTCTGAATGACTTCATTATATATAGGAAGGAATATGAATTTTTCTCATAGTTTCCTAAATGTGGGACATCACGGTATAAGGTGAAAGAAAAATCACAGGCTGATGTAGAGATTACAAAGATCCCTTCAAAGGTATTTCGGTATCTTTCTATAATTCATCGTTTCATATGTTTATTTTCTAATTCACATGATGCAAAAATGTTAAGATTCCATGCTGATGAGCGGGTATGTGACGGAAAAATTCGTCATCCAGCTGATTGTCCACAATGGAAGAAAATTGATGCGCAGTATTCTACATTTGGAAATGAAATTAGAAATCTCATACTAGGGTTGTGCACAGATGGAATGAATCCATACTGAACCCTCAGTAGTACACATAGTTCATGGCCTGTTTTATTGGTAATTTACATCCTCTCTCCTGAAGTTTGTATGAAGCTCAAATATTTCATGTTGAGTATAATGATCTCTGGTCCAAAGCAACTCGGCAATGATATTGATGTTTACTTGTCACCATTGATTGATGATTTGAAACTGTTATGAGTTGATGTTATTAGGGTGTATGATTCTTATAAAATAGAATATTTTCAACT
Organism: Viscum album; assembly: GCA_963277665.1. Lineage (NCBI taxonomy): Eukaryota > Viridiplantae > Streptophyta > Magnoliopsida > Santalales > Viscaceae > Viscum > Viscum album. The sequence goes on from CAUJRU010000144.1 coordinate 904,997, forward strand.
ACATGCAGTGCTTCTGTTCACTATAAATGACTTCCCAGCGTATGGAAATTTGTCTCGATACAGTGTTAAAGGGAATAAATCCTATTCAATTTGCGAACAACAGACGTCATATTGTCAATTGCATCATGGGAGGAAAACAATGTACATGGGACCTCGAAAGTTTTTTCCTATAAATCACTATTATAGAAGACTAAAAAAGGAATTCAAGGGATCACAAGAATTTAATACTGCTCCAAAACCTTTATCCCCTGATCTATATTTTGAGACGGTGAAAAACCTTGATGTGACATTGGGAAAGACACAGAAATTTGGTAATGATAGACATATTTGGAAGAAAAGGTCAATATTTTTTGAGCTACCAGATTTGAGGTATCATGAAGTTAAACATAATATTGATTTCATGCACGTGGAGAAGAATATATGTGATTTTTTTATTGGAACATTGTAAGATATTAAAGGAAAGAAAAAATATGGTTTGAATGCAAGATTAGACTTACTATCAATGGGAATACATTTGGGGTCATCTCCCACTCCTAAAGGAGGATGAACATTTCCTCCCCCAGATTTTCATACATTATTGAAGAGGGAGAAAATTATCTTTTTTCAGTGTCTTCATGATATCAAAGTGCCACAAGGTTATTCTTTAAATTTAAAAAATTTTGTCTCATTGAAGGACATGAATTTGATAGGTATAAAATCACATGATTGTCACGTCATGATGCAACAAATTCTACCAGTTGCATTGTGTGGAATATTGACCATCTGTGTCAGAAAGACTATAATAAAGTTGTGTTATTTTTTCAATTCAATTTTTAACAAGGCGATTGATGTGAATGCTTTGAAAATTTAGGAAAAGGATGCAATTTTTATACTTTTTCAATTGGAAATGTATTTTCCTCCAAATGTTTTTGATATAATGATGCATTTAATGATTCATATGGTTCGAGAAATAAATCTTTGTGGACCTGCATATCTTCGTTGGATGTATCCTTTTGAAAGGTATATGAAAATATTAAAGGGGTATGTTAAAAATCCATATCGACCTGAAGCCTCCATTATTGAAAAGTATATTTCTGAGGAGGTAGTATAGTTTTGTACAAGCTACTTGGTTGTGGCACAACACATAGGTTTGCCTCCATCTCGCCATGAATGATTTAATAATGAGGGAAAGGGGATTCATGTCTTGAAAGTGAAATCATTGTCAGCTGAACAGATGAAGAAGTTAGAATCGTACATCTTGAATAACATAGTTGATGCTCAACCATATATCACATTGCATATTAATGAGTTGAAATAATGTCATCCAATGAATAAAGAAATGTGGATTTTGAATGTTCCCAACCTAAATTTTTTTATGGTTTAAAAAGACCTTGCTTGGTAGATCAGATATATCGGAGACATTAAAATGGATAGTGGGGGTTCCATGTTTAAATATGATAACATGGTCTGGTTATGACATTAATGTATATACATTTTATATGAAATCTCAGGACAATAAAAGTGTAGTTCAGAATAGTGGTGTATTACTGTTTGCAGAAGAAATTCATTTTTCGAGTGCTAAGGACAAAAACCCAATTTATGCGTCAACTACATACTATGGAGTGATTGAAGACATATGGGAGGTTGATTAATTTAAAATTAAATTTCTTGTTTTTAAGTGTAAGTGGTTTATCGGTGACAACAATGTCAGACCCGATAAATTTGGAATGGAACTTTTTAATCTGAATAGATTGAAAGACACAACTGATTCTTTTATAATGGAAACACATGAAAAACAAAATTATTATGTAGTAGATCAATCAGATATGAAGTGGGATGTTGTTTTACAAGGAAAAAACAATATGTTGGTGAGGATGAACTTGATGAAAATGCTTATTTATGTGAGATCCCTACTTCCATGGAAAGATTAACAGAACATAATGATGAGCATGTTTAAGACATGGTTTGTTCCATAAGGAACGATCACGATGTAGGAATTTGGGAAAACAATCCATTTTTACATTTATAAAATTACAGGTAACATATGTTTATTTCTGGTTTACATTTATTTTTTTCATAAAATATTAGATATTGTAATTTTTTCTTTATTAAAACATGTATTAAAACAAAATAAGTATATGTTTTTGTTTTTTTTAAGTTTGTTTAGTTTACATTGTCATGTTTACCATTACATGAATTATATATCTATTATATTTGTTCAGTGACAATTAATTTACCATGTTTACTAGGTTTACCATGTTTACCATGTTTACCATCTTTACGATCTTGACCATCTTTACCATCTTTACCATTGTTTAACATGCTTACCATATTAACAATGTTTACTATTATGTAACATAGTACACTTTTCTATTTTCTGATTACAGTAGTATTAAAATATTTGAATTTGTATATTTGTGAACTAATGTTTGTTTTTTGATTTGAAGGATAATGACAGATCATTCATTTGATCAACCACATGATTATGGAGATGAGAATATTGGTCATACCTCTGGGGAGGAACATTCACATGCTCCTCTTGATGTTCCCCAATCTTCCTTATGTGCTCCTATTACGACAAAGAGTTTAAAGATTGGTAAACGTTGGTGCACACGTTTACCAAAATTTTCACTTTCTCGTATGCAGGATCAGAGGATACTCATTGAGTTTGATGATGATGATATTCCTATATGTCTAAATGAAATATATTTTAAGAGTTTTATATCAACTCAGGCTAAGAGAAAAGTAATCATTTTTTATGATGACTGGAGAAGTGTGGATAAATCGATAATCTCTTAGTTGTGGGAGATGATTTTAGTAAGATCTTTTGCTGTTTTTTGACTATTCTTTAAATTTTTCTAGTATATATAATATTTTTAACCTCTTCTTTATCAGATGACATTTGATATTCTTGACACTGGAAGAGTCAGGAAGAAATTCTTATCATTGGCTTCCAGGAGATGGAGGGGTTTCAAATCAACCCTCTCATCTGATTTCATTTATGGTCATAGGATTCATTAAAATCCTTGTTGTATATATCCATTTATAGATGAAGACACATGGAGACAGTTTTTTGAATGTATAAGAAAAGAGTCATTTTTGGAAAGGGAAATGTAAACTTTTATAAGAATTCTTAAATAAATGATCTTATTAATGTTTTGTTAATAATTTCTTATTCTTAATTTACAACAAACAAGGAAAGATCATCAAGAGATCCAATCTAAAAATGTATACCCTCATAGTTTATCTTGGGGAGGGTATGAATTTTTGGAAGAACAAATGATGGCGGAAAAATCTCAAAAACTAAGAGCTGAGTCTTCATGCTCAAGAGAGGTGGCCCCTCCATCCCCTCCATCTAGACATGAAAAATGGAAGAGAGATCGGATGGTCAAAAAAGGGGAATAACTTTCAGAATAATCGAGAATTATAGCTGAGAGGATTGTAAGATATCTATTTTATTTATTTAAGTTAACTATTTTCTTCATATAATTTCAATCATTACATGAATGTTCAATTAATTAATACAGGACTCACATGAGGAGTAGAGTTCACAGGGAGAATTCATAGCTAATGGGAGGGAAGATATTTTATCTGTAGCATTGGGAAAGCTCGAACATCCTAGTCATGTAAGAATATATCTGGAAGGTGTATCGATGAGAAAATCATTGCCAAGATCTTCAAATTCTAACATTGAAGGGGTTTATAAAAAAAAATAGAATCCATGGAGGCTGAAGTTCATAATATTAATGCGACGATGGAGTAAAATATTTGAGTGTCGGTACAGTCTATGTTTACAGATATTCAAAGACAATTTCAGACTGTACCTCCCACTCCTCCACCTCCCCCAGCAGACCCCATTATTTATCCTCCACCTCCGCTAGTAGCTCCCAATCCCCCACCTCAGCCTTTGGACCCCATTTTTTATCCTACTCCTCCACCGCAGCTTCCTACTTATTGCGGGTTGTATGTTCATGATCCTCAACATCATATAGTTTCATATGGGTTGGTATATTTTATAGAAGATATAGTTCATCATCAAAAATTAGTGGTAGAGAATCATAGGGTCACTATAGAGGATATTATAGATAGATCAGCTCGAGTACCATTACCTACAGATGAGGTGACGACAGTTGGACATAGTATCATCCATTTTTTAATTTGGCCATCCAGATTTCTTCGACTCATTACCATAGTGGTATGAATGTTATATCTTTAATTTTATTTTTTTATTAAAGTTGTTTTATCATTTTAAAACTAGTATATTTTTCTATTTATTTATACAGAAATACTTCAAAGGTAAATAAATATTGTATAAACAACAACAAAGACAAATGTCTATGAAATCAGATATAGATTCTAGTAGTCTTGACAGATTTTCAAGATATTCAAATTTGTTGGCAGGTCATTATGAGTTTCCAATAGAAGCTCATGTTTGTGGATGTGAAATAAGTGTGGGGATTATGAGAACTGATATCATGGAGCTTGTTACTGTAGATAAGTTGGGCATCAACGTGGTGAAAAAAATTTCCATGTAAGTCTTAACACCTTTTCCCTACGTTGTATTTATTAAAAATGTATACTTATGTCTGGTTTGTATTATGTATCTTTATAAAATTTGTGAGAGGAATGAGTTGATAGATTTATATGGATTCATGGACCCGCAATTGATTTCCCCTAATGTTTGTGCATTGGATGAGGAACAAAGAATGCTTTATATTACTGAAAGACTTGAAAAGATTATAGTCAGACAATGTTGGATGATTCCTTTTTGTGAGAGGCATGAAACACATCTCCCTCAAAGATTTAATTATCTTTTAACATAAAAATACACTAACCTTAAATTTCCTTTTATCAGTGATCATTGGATGTTAGGGGTTTTTTACCCAAGGTAGAAATCACTTTATTGGATATGCTCTGTCCATGATAATGTGCGGGAAAGTTTTAAGAATATATTGGAAAAGTAAGTTTCAATTTCTCAATGGTTTTATATATTATAATGAATATAAAATTTACCCCATTCATATTATTTTCTAATAGGGCATGGGTCTACTTTCGAAAAAACACAAAGAAAAGGAGTGAAAAGATCAAATATTTAAATGCGAAGGTAAATATACATTTATAATTTGTACTTTATGATTTATTATATAAAAATAATGTATTGAATTTACACTCATTCAAACAGAATTTCCATGAACAACAAGGCATCATCGAATGTGGATATTATATATTAATATTTATGTATGAAATAATAACAACTGGGACAGTTTTGAATTTTGACCTGGTAAGATTTCCTCCTAAACTTTTCCATAATATTTTAATTTGATTTATTCATTATACACATTATATACTATCCTTTTCACTTGTATCTTTTTGATGGCCCTCAACCCTATACTGCTCAAGACATCAAACACTTACAAGTAGAGTGGTCAAATTATTTTTATAGGTTTGATTGAATTTTAGTTGTTTGTAATGTAAAATGTAATTTTTGATATTGTCATTATAATTGTGTATTTGGCAGTTTTTTAGGTTTGATTTAGTTTTTTTGAAGTTGACAGTATATGTTTTGAATGTTATATATGTGAATGTTTAATTTTTCTCTACTTCTTGTTTTGGTCTACTTATGATGGTTTTTCTAGTATGGATTCTGGCCTGGGGGGAGGGGTTCCAAGGGTGTGAGGGGGTGTTCAGTGGGGTGGGGGTTTCTAGGGGTATGGGAGGGATGTCTGGTGGGGGTGGGGGGTCCTGGGTTTCCATGGGAGTGGGGGGGTATTCTAGGGGATGGGAGCGTTTCTAGGAGGGTGGAAGGGTTGTCCAGGGGGGTGGGAGGCTGTCTAGGGGGTGTCCAGGGGTGTGGGGGTGTCTTGTGGGGTGAGGGGGTTCCTAGGGTGGGGGGGGGGGGGGCTATCCAGTGGGGGGTCCAGGGTTTCCATGGGGATGGGGGCAGTCCAGGGGTGTGGTGGGGACTTTCTAGTGGGTTGGGGGGTTGTGGTCTATTTTTTGGTAACTTTTTGGTCTGTTTCAAGGATGTGGGATGGTTGTCCAGGGATGTGGGAGTGTTTTCCAGGGGGTGGGGGGTCTACAGGAGGGTGGGGGATGTCCAGGGGTGGTGGTGATGTCCAGGGGTGTGGGAGGAGTGTCCAGGGGTGTGGTGGGGGAATTCTAGTTGGGTGAGGGGGTTCTGGTTGGTTTTCGGTTACTTTTTGTCTGTTTCAGGGGTGTGGGAGGGCTGTCCAGGGGTGTTGAAGTGTTGTCCAGGGGGTGGGGGGTATACATGAGGGGGGGTTGTCCAAGGGTGTTTGTGGCTGTCCAGGGGGTCGGGGGCAGTCCAGGGGTCTGGTGGGGGCTGTCCAGTGGGGTGGGGGAGGGCTGTCCAGGGTGTGGGGGGGTATACATGAGGGTGGGGGTTGTCCTAGGGTGTTTCGGGTTGTCCAGGGGGTCGGGGGCAATTCAGGGGTGTGGTGGGGGCTGTCAAGTGGGGTGAGGGGTGAGGGGGTGTTGTTCAGGAGGGTGGGGTTTGTCCTGGGGTGTTTGGGGCTGTCCTGGGGTTTGGGGGCAGTCCAGGGCTGTGGTGTGGGCTGTCAAGTGGGGTGAGGGGGTGCTATTCAGGGGGTGGTGGGAGGGTTGTCCAGTGGGGTAAATTTTATATGTTATCAATGTAAATGCTTAATTTTGCTTTAGTTCTTGTTTTGATCTACTTCTGTTTTTGTGGTATGAATTCTTGATTTGGTTTTTGGTTGTTTCTGGGGGAGAGCAGAGGACTGCATTTGATTTTGAAAAACAAATTGTCTTCCACGTCGGTTATTTTATAACCGACTTGATAAAGAAATCGGGAAGGGTTTATCATGTCGGTTTTTTAAATAACTGAAGTGATAAACACTTGTAGAATGGTTTATCACGTCAGTTATTTAATAACCTACGTGATAAAAGGGATGGGAAATGGTTTATCACACCGTTTATTTAATAACCGATGTGATAAAAGGCCTGGGAAATGGTTTATCACTTTGGTTATTTAATAAAGGACATGATAAAAGGCCTGGTAAATGGTTTATCACGTTAGTTATTAGATAACTGACGTGATAAACCCTTTACCAGGCCGTTTATCAAGTCGGTTAATTATTAACTGACGTGATAACCCCCCTCCCCCTGGACTGATTTAGCACGTCGGTTATTATATAACTGAGGTAATAAAACATTTACCAGGGGTTTATCATGTCGATTATTAAATAACCGATGTGATAAACATCCCCTCCATGGGTTTATCACATCTGTTATTATATAACCGACGTGATAACACCCCCTGATTTCTCACGGCAGTTATTAATTAACCGACGTGATAAACACCACGATGTTATGTTTTTTATGTCAATTTTTAAATAAACGATGTAAAAAATGTTATTTATAACGTCATCCATATTAACGTCGGCTAAAAACCGACGTAAAAAATGAAAAATAACCGATGTAAATAATGTTTTCTGCACTAGTGAACTGCACCTCAAATCCGGCAAACACACCACTGAAACATCTCTAGATCCATTTCCCTGACATCCACAAGCCTTATTATTAACATCCAATTCAAACCCAACCCTAGATCCACACACAACAAGTGTAGATCAATAAAACCAAGAAAGAGAGGGATATATATCTAGAGGAAAACACAAGAGAAGCAAGAGGAAAGACTTAACCGGAAGCAATCACCTTCAAACCACCTTGAATCCTCTTTAAAACCCTTCCAAAATGAGTGGTAGAGCACCCTTAACCCCTGATAACTTAAAATGCCGAGTAGGATCGAGTGGGAGGAAGAGAGGAGTGAATTGAGGCAATCCTAAGGGAGCCAGTGTTTTAAAACCTTAACTTTATGTGGTTGCACGGTTAGCCCGCACGGTTTGGAAAACCGTGTGCTAACCATGCACACGCCACTGCCTCGAGAGCCAGGGTCTGCATGGTTTCCACACATGGTTTGGAAAACCGTGTGTAGGACGTGTGACGAATACTATCTCGAGAACAAGGGTCTGCACTATTTCTTGGGGCATCCTCACGGTTTCTACTAACCGTGCTCAAACCGTGCACCCCTTAAAAGCCTCCAAACATATTCAAAAAAAATTCCAAACTCTCCCAACCTCTTCCCAACTCATCCCATGCAATTTGAAAACATAAAAAATCATAAAAAAGGACACATACCTAAAACTGGGGGTGCTACATTATCCCCACCATTGGACTTTCTATCCTCAAAAAGTAGTGAACCCGCCCTTTGCCGAAGGAGCTCGGGCCACTGCTCAATCATCTCTTTCTCCCACTCCCAAGTCCCCTCTTGAATCTGACCATGTTTCCACAAAACCCAAAATAAACCGATGATTTTACCACACAATACTTTCTCTTGCCTATCCAAAACCTACACTGGCACGTGCACCAACGATGCATCGAGTTTTAGCTGAACATGATTCAACTGAATCACATGGTCACGATCTCGTTGATACTTTTTCAACTGCGACACATGAAACACATTGTGCACCGAACTGTACCTAGGTGGTGAATCCAAATGATACTCCACCTCACCAACCTAATCAAGAACCTCAAAAGGTCTAATATACCTCGGAGATCGATTTCCCTACTTCCCAAACCGACAATGTCCCAACCTATGGGAGATCCTCAAGAACACAAGATCACTCACCTCGAATGACAACGACCGTCAACGATGATCAACATACGATTTCTAACGACACTGAGCCATCTCCATTCTCTTCCTGATCAACTTGATCTTCTCTATAGTCTCTTGGACAAGGCTCGGTCCAACCATTGAGGACTCGCCTGTTTCCACCCAACATAGGGGTGAACGACATGGCCGCCCATACAATGCTTCAAACGGATCCATCTGTATGGATGCCTGATAACTATTATTGTACGAGAACTCAACCAACTACAAGTGCTCCTCCCATGAGCCACCAAAATCCATGACCCAAGCCCGAAACATATCCTCCAAGGTTTGTATCATTCTCTCGGATTTTCCATCCGTATGAGGGTGATACACTGTGCTCATAGTCAATTGTGCCCCAATGGCTTTCTGCAAGTATTTTTAGAAATGAGATATAAACCTTGGATCTCTATCGGATACAATCAAAACTGGAACACCATGCCTCTTTACCACCTATCGGATATAGATTTTCGATAGATCATCCACCGTATAAGATTCACGAATCGGGATGACATGGGCCAACTTCGTTAGCCGATCCACTATCACCGCAATGGCATCATGCTTTCTGACCGTTATTGGGAGACCTATGACAAAATCCATCGATATCTTCTCCCACATCCAAACAGGGATTGGTAAAGACTGAAACATTCCTGGTGGCCTATGATTCTATTTCTTGACCTGATAACAAGTAAAGCATCTCGAAACAAACTCATCCACACTTCTTTTCAAAACAGCCCAGAAGAACTACGCTTTCAACGCTTTATACATTTTCTGAATTCCAGGATGAACATACCACCTAGAATAATGATACGCCCTAAGAAGATCCTCCTAACACGCAACTGGTACAACCATCTGATTCCGAAAACACAAAACTTAATCTCCATTCAGTTTCCAACCCTCAATGGTTTCCCCACCATTGAGTCTCGACCCCATGGTCACACATTCGGAATCAGATATATGTGCCTCTCTAACCAGGCCAACCAAGTCAGGAATCAACTAAACGAGAAAGAAGACCGCTCTATCGCCCTTGTCCTCACATTCGAACCACATATCGACTATAACTAACATCAATTGCCACTGGTCTGATGTTTGCTTCACCATTTGAGCATATGATTTTTTACTTAATGCAACTGCCACTGAATTTTCCTTACCCGATGTGTACATCAAGTAAAAATCAAACATCTGGAGATATTCCAACCATCTCCATTGCCTCAAGCTCAAATCCCTCTGTGAGAAAATATGTTTCAATCTCTTGTGATCTGTATATACCTTGAATTTCTCACTGAAGATATAATGATTCCATAATTTCAAAGCATGGACCACTGCTGCAAACTCCAAATCATGAGTTGGGTAGTTCTTCTCATGCACTCTCCACTATCGTGAGCCATACGCAGCCACATGATTCCCTTGCATGAGAATGCACCCCAACCCTGATCCTGATGCATTGAAATACACCACGTACCCTTTTCCTAGTTCTGGAAAAACCATGATTGGTGTTGATGTAAGACGACCCTTTAACTCTTCAAAACACTGATGGAACTGTTCATTCCACTGGAATGGAGCATTATTTCTTATCAATGCTGTCATCGACGAAGCCAAACATGAAAAATCACGAACAAAATTCTGATATTACCCATCTAGACCAAGGAAACTCCGTATCTCAAACAGATTATTTGAAGGTTTCCATGAGATAACAGCCTCTATCTTTTCCGGATCCACTAAAACACCTCTTTTAGAAATAACGTGGCCATGAAAACAAACATCCAGTATCCAAAAGTCACACTTTGGCAATTTGGCATACAATGGTTGATCCCTCAAGATCCCCAACACTGTCGCTAGGTGTTGATCATGCTCCACCCTTGTCTTTGAATACACCAGAACATCATCCATAAACACCACCACAAATGAATCCAGATATCTCTAAAATATCTGATTCATCAATGCCATAAACACTGCTGGCGCATTCGTTAGACCAAAGTGCATAACCACATATTCATAATGGCCATGTCTACTTATAAAAACTATTTTTGGAATATTCTCTTTCCTTACCCACAATTAATGATATCCCGACCTCAGGTAGATCTTGGAGAACCACAGGGCTCCCCTCAACTGGTAGAAAAAATCATCAATTCGTGGAAGTGGATATCTATTCTTTATCGTAACTTGATTAAGTCTATGATAATCAACACATAGCTTCAAATTTCTATCAGCCTTTTTCATAAACAACACTGGAACTTCCCACAGATATGTACTAGGCTGAATAAACCCCATGTTTTCTAACTATTCCAACTAGACTCTCAATTCCTGCAATTCAGCTAGTGCCATCTGATAAGATGGAAGTGACATACGACTGGTCCCTGGGAGGAGATCAATTTTAAACTCCACTTAAGGGAGGTAACCCAAAGAATTCTTCAAGAAAAACATCCATGAACTGGTCCACCACTGCTGGTGGAACACTCTTCTCAACACCATTTACCGATTTCAATGACAACGCTGCCAACTGATATGATAACGTACCCACTGGTAGTGCCAACAAACCTGCTGCACCCTACCTTTCATGCCTCTCTCCTATAAAGAGATTTATAACAACATCATGTGTCGTAAAAGCCACTGTCTGCACATCACAATCGATGTGGGCCTTAAACGTCGCCATCCAATCCATTTCCAGGATTACATCATACGCATCCATCTCAAGCATTGAGAAATTCCACACTATCTCATTATCACCCACAATGATACAACATTCTCTACACAAGAAGGCTCGACACTCTCTTTGACCCAAAGGAGTTTTAAGTTTCAAAACTGAGGGCATCATTTCTACCCTTAAACCCAGATAATCAACCACACGTGCAGTAATAAAAGAGTGTGAAGAACTCGTATCAAACAACGCTTGCATCAAGGTAGAATTTAAAAGAATAGTACCTCGCACTGTGGATGTTTCCGACTAATCATCCACCACAACATGTTCATATCCGAACACATGATTACTTTCCACACTCTTCTCTATATTGCTTTGATGAGCCGTCGTGGTATTCCAAGAATCACCATGACCCACTTTACTCTGCTTTCGAGGGGTATATTGCTGCCCCCATCCTATTGAAGCAAACAACGTCTACGATCCCTGAGGAGTGTTAGGCACACCCGGTCTTGGAGCATTCTAACAATAACACTGCATATTCCCCATCTTCTTACAATTATGACATGCTCGAGGTTGTTCCATACAATCCCGCTTGATGTGGCTCGTGGAACCACACTAAAAACATACCGGCTTGCTCTGGGGATTCAGAGGAAGATTTACCGATCCTGCCGTCGGATTATATGCCATATTCCCGCCCGGGAATAAGTTTCCCTCCTCTTAAACCCAACGTTAGAGTTACCACTATTCCCTATGGGTATCACTGTGCTTCCTTCGCCCGAAGCTCCCAACAGATCTCACTCAGCCACCGAGGCTCTATTCACCATCTCTGTTTAATCATCTATACACAGCACCGCTATTTTTAAATGGATTTCTTTCCTTAACCCTGCCTCAAATATTCTTGCCTTCAACGACGTGCTACCTGCCACCTCGGGTGAAAATCGTACTAAGTTCATGAACTTAGATACATACTCCATCACAGACATAAGATCTTGTTTCAAACTGAATAAATCATTCGTCCGTTGAATTCTGAACATATGTGGGTAGAATTGTTTGTTAAAAAATTCCTCAAAGCCTTACCACATCAACCCTGGTCCATCCCCGCTTGGACCACCAACTCCCACCATTGAAGGGAAAGATCTTCCAACATATACATGGCCATCTTCACTTTCATCTCTACCAACGTTCCCACGAACTCAAAGATCTTGTTCAATCTATTCAACCAGGCTTCTACCCTTTCTGGCTCTGAATCACCCATGAAGATGGGTGGATTCTGCCTTTGAAACTAAACTTCAAGATCTATATGCCATAGTTCATCTATTTTATTTCCACTTCCCACAACTTGGAAAGCTTGCACTATACTTTGTACTAGTTTCTGGTTCACTTGAGGCTTAGGTGAAACCAAATTCTCTACAGCCTCCTCTAGTTGGTCTATACGATGCGTACTCAGTGCCATTTCTATAAACACAAAACAAACAACCATGAGTCTCACTTCTGTAGACATCACAAAATCCCATTCCAAATCACATTACAAAACACTATCACAACAAGTCTTTCCAGCAGTTCACATTTCCCATGGTTCACCATTTTGAAAATCATGCCATTTTCAAAATTCCAAATTTATTCACATTTCAGTTTCACACAAAAACCATTTCTTACTTCAGCCCACATATCATTATACCCCAATGAAATATGCATCGTAGTGGGAAGTAATTTCTACCATTCATGTCATGATCATGTCATTGGCTACACCCATGACAATGATATATCCAATGCCTATTAGTGTCTCCAAGACACTTATGTACCCAACACCCTGGAAACTTGAATTTCAGCATAAAAGGGTTAGCTACGTCCTTTTATGCTATACATTCCATGTTCCAACATTTATACTCCTTGCTACCATCCCGACTCAAGGAATGTACCACAAAGAATGTCAAAACCAAATCCGAGAATCAACTCCAAAGGACCGATCAAACTGATACCACTTGTAACACCCTGCACCCACCTCATTTTCTTGAGGAGGCGGTGAGGGTTACTTGGCCTTAAGAGACGTTCCCAAGGCGCCAATGTCTGGAAATAAATGTCGAGGGCTCCAAGAACAAATTGGGGAACATTTGCTATTAAGACAAAACCAACCAAACGATCCACAACTATATGATGCATGTCAAAAAAACAACCAACCTCATACATTACCAAAGACAACCAGATAATCGATAACGATCTCACATGTCAACACAACCCAAAACAACATCAGAGTACTATGTGCAAGACCAAACAAGAAAGCACCACGAGCCATGACACCACCATAGCTCCACACCAAGCTCCAAGCTCCAAGCTCCACCAAGACATAAAAATTCACCACTAAAGGAGGATGATGCCTTACCTTTTCCCACGTCATGGTACACAACATCTTCAAGGACACCACAGTTCCAAAGCAGGGGGTGAGTACTAAAACTCAGTAGGATTTCCCCAAATGACTTCCCTACACACGCCACTAGGATAAAACCGTTAGCACATTTATATAAAATAGTATATAAAAAATAATCACAAATTAAATTCTATATTGCAAAGTAATGAACAAAAAAACAACCATAACGGTGTAGCTTCCGTCCAACCCATTCATTCATTCACAATTATTGGCACTTCACGTCCACTTATCTTTAGATGGTGGCCCTTTCGTCCACTATCCATCCCTTTTTTGAAGTGTTACTTCTCTCCACGTCCACACAACAGCCCAACCCATCACAACCCAGTATATATCCCATTAAATTCACAACAACATCATGTAATCAACCCATTCCATTCCATGTCAATCCACTTCAATAAATCAACCATTTATTGAAAACCATTTTTTCCATGCCAAGCACATTTCAATAAAAAAATATTTTTATTTGAATACCATCTCGATCAGTCATTTCACAAATCAGTCATATCCTCCCATTTTGAATTCTTCATTTTAAATTCAACATTTATAGCATATCACCATGAAACTCCTTTTTCCCCAAAAATCTACCAAATGGACTTTCAACCAACTTTGCACATAAAAAAACAATTAATTTCAATAAAAAAAATTAATCATAACAAAAACCATTAGCTCTAACCAAGTGGAATCGAGAGAGAATCCACCTACCTTTAGGGTTCCCGAGAAATCGACCCACGAAAAACCGCGCCTCAAATCTAGAGAACGCACCACTGAAACCTCTATAGATCCCTTTCCCTAACATCCACAAGACTTAATATTAACATCCAAGGAAAACCAAACCCTAGATCTAAACACAAAAAGTGTAGATCTAGAAAACCAAGTAAGAGGGATGTAGATCTAGAGGAAAACATAAGAGAAGCAAGTAGAGTGACTTACCCGAAAGCAATCACCTTCAAACCACCTTGAATCCTCTTCAAAACCCTTCCAAAACGAGTGGGAGAGCACCCTTAACCGCTGAGAACCCAAAATCCCAAGTGAGGCTCGAGTGGGAGGAAGAGAGGAGTGGAATGAGGCAATCTTGAGTGAGCTTGTGTTTTAAAACCCTAAATTTAAGTGGGCGCATGGTTGGCTCGGACGGTTTTGCAAACAGTGCGCACACCACTACCTCAAGAGCCAGGGTCCGCGTGGTTTCCTGCGGAATCCGCATGGTTTCCACTAACCGTGCTCAAACCGTGCACCCCTTAAAAGACTCCAAACTTATTCAAAATCATTCCAAACTATCCCAACCTCTTCCCAACTCATCCCATGCACTTTAACCACATAGAAAAGCATAATAAAAGGCTACATACCTCAAACCGGGGGTGATACACTATGTAATACATGGTAATAAATGTTATAAAATGTATAATAATAAGGTAATAAACTTGAAAATGTTCTTAAGTAATTATAAAATTAATATAATTTTATTATATATTATTTAATGTAAGTACATGGTGGGTCAGGCAGAAGGAAAGTGACTTTATTTAAAAAATATTGTTTAATGTCTTCCTTCCAACTCTATTTCATTCGTGTAAAGGATCATTTAAAATTTCCAAGAATGTTAATATTATTTATTCAAAGTATTTTAAAGGTAATTTTAAAATATCATTGACTTTCATTATAACATTTTAAAAAATGAATCTTTTTAATGTTTCTAGTACAAGTCATTATTGAATTCCTTTACCAAATTGTGAGAAGAACTTTTTTTAACAATTTTAAAATAAAGGGATTTTAAAAAAGTCATATCAGTTATTTTCATTCAATATTACATTACATGTTTCCAATATTATCTTCAATGAAAATATTTTTCTCCATAATATTGAAATTTTTAATTTTAAAATGTTTTTCTAGGGAAAGTGAAACATCATCTCATTTTTTTAAATAACTATAGTGTTAATGATTCTAGGATTGAATGAAATTTCAAATGGTTTTATGGTTTAGGTGAAAGAAACATGTTTTTTATTCATTATATGGTTATTATAAATCTTATATGAATGATAGGTTTTCCCATTATATCTCTTCTGATAGGTGAACCTAATATATCTCTTCAATGCATTGGTTAAAGTTATGCAGTTTACCAGTGATAGGTTACTCATAATATATGTGATAATGATATAGTTTTGTGATTCCATTGTAAGGGTTATTATAAGATTAAATGTAATGATAATAAACAAAGGAACCTACATGATACTATTTCAATTTTTTAAAGTTATTATTTTTATTTCCTAATGCTAGCTAATGGGATTATGTTTAAAGGAAAAATTATACCCATATTGAGGGTGAAAATTTGTTTCTCAAGAAAATATTTTCAAACGTGCCCATGTTTTATAAGAAACTCTAATGACTAATATTTTTACTTTATGATTTATTATGATATTTGTTTTCAAATATTTTAATAATGAATATGATTTCTTGGGAAATTAAATGATTATTAGTGTTCAATGTTTTTTTTAAAAAAAATAAATCCTTCTTAGGAGTTTTCATAAATTTTCAAATTAACTGACAAGTTTCTTTTATTTTTATATCTCTTGATTAAATTTTTGTTTCCCTATAATGTTTGAAAAAAAATCACAAGTCTTAAATATGATTTAGAACTATATAAATTTATATATTTATGCTCTTAGGATTCATCTTAAAATAATTTAAAGAGTTTTTTAATGAAACAAATATTTAATTTTAAGAATCCTATTTTTTGAAAAAATGGATATTTAATGGAAGTTTCCACTTGAATGGTAAAGGTTTGATATGTAATAGTTTTCACTAATTCTCTAAAACTCAAAACCAAATAGATACTTGAAATATAGGAATGCAAAACCCTTGTTATAAATAATTTAATTATGAATTTTTTATGTTTTCGGGTGCTATAGTTGTATTAGAGGAATGTTTAATATAACTTCTAAGGTTAGTATGATTGAAACATGGATATTTTTATAGTTTTAGATACCATCATGGGTTAATAATTTTAATTTGTATCATTAATTTAAAGAAATGGAATCTTTTTTGAGGTTTTACGTGATGGGAGTACTTTTGGATACATTCATTTAGTTTTTATAAATTTTTGAGGTATATATATATCTTATGTTTAATGTGTTTAGTATTAAAATTGTTATTTTAGGAAGAATTATTTTATATTTTTTGGAAATAAGTTAAAATTTATTAATAAAATTTTGGGTTAATATGATCTATGATGTTGATATAATTATGGTTAAATGGGATAAAAGAGATATTACATTTTTGGAACATATAATTTATCAAATAGTTAACCATGAGATTGAAAAGTGATTCAGTGACCATGTGATTAATTTCATATTTTAAGAAGTTCACTATTCTTCAAACATTATATAATTATGATAAAATAAAACATTATTGTCTAAGAGTACTTTTATTTTTAGAATAAATGTTGAATTATCTTTTTGGAATCATATATGAATTTATTGTTACATTATGGTGATTAAGGTATTTGTTTGATAGGATTATAATATTTTAGAGAATATATTATTAGGGAATATACATTTTTGTTATGTGACTATATGGATAATTAATTTTTTTGGAGTTAAATTTTAACATTATATTGTAATAATATGTGATCAAAATATACTAATCCTTGGGATTCATTTTTTATGTGGTTTATTTTGAAGAGTTTTAAGGAATGTTATCTGTGTAATTATTTAAGTAAAATATTTGGTATTATTATTAGGTATTTGAATATAGTATCTCTTAACATAATGGTTTATTAATTTTGGATATTTTCTCAACTTGTGTTAACCATTTTTGGGTTTGACTATTGGATAAAAATAAGTGTAAAAACATTTTACACTTAAGTGGATCTTATGATCCATTGTAACTTTATTTCACTAATTCATACATAAAAATTTATTCTTGAATATTAATTTATTGAAGTGATAGATAAAATATAGGAGTAAAATGCTTGAAGAAAAACAAAATGGAGAAATTTTTCGAATGTAATGGAAACAAATCAGGAAAGTATATTTTTTCATAGTTTTTTTCAATGATAAGATAATTCTTCAACTCATTAAAGTGGAAGATAAATCTATCTAGATTCTTCATTCAACTATTAAGGTATGTATATAGAAACTACTTCACAAGTAATAGTCTCATAATTATGTAATAAATATTTAGTAAATGATAAGTTTATTAGCATTAACATACGTAATAAATTTATTTTCAAAAGTAAATTTTATTGATGTGTATTAAAAGACAATTCTTTCCAATTATATATATTTTATTCCACTCAAGGAAATTCACTCTAAAAATTATTTAAACTCTTTTTATCATGCACAAGATAAAATTTTGAGGATGTTATTTATTTAAATATTTCATAATTTCATACACCAATATTTTAGAATTTATTTTCTATAAATAATATATTTGTTAGCATATGGTATACACCCCACCAAGCTTAGACAAACCTCAATATATTATCATTTAAATATTATTATTATTACCTAGTCATTTCTTTGGTGTGAATGAATAGGAATAAAAATATTACAAAATAAATTTTAAAATTTTTTCCTTAATAAAATAAATAATCAATCACATATCAGTTATCAATTGTGTGGAAATGAATAATAAATAATTTGAAGGTAAAAGAGATATTTTTCGTAAAATTTTTGTTATCTGTTTAATGTGTTTTTATCATAACAAAATCACTATTGATAAGTTATTCCAATGAAATAAGTATATTAAAATATTAAATTTAATTAATTAACATTTATTTAATTCTGGTTATTATGAAATGAATGAGAACGAATTTATTTTATAGTTCAAAAAAACATTTTCTTTAAGAATGGTTTTATTTCATTTTTTGAGTGGATATTATATATAATTTCTTCCACTATTAGAATTTGTTTTGTAAATAATAGAAATTATATTTTAAATCTTCATTTAAAAATATTTATTTCATTAATTTTTCATATTTCTTTAAAAAGACAGATTTTTTAGTGAATAGTGAAAAATGTTGATTGTTGGTAAAACTATCATTTCATTTCATTAAATAGTCATTTAAAAGTACCATTATGTTTTGGATTTGGTTTTAAATTAATATAATATATTTATAATTAAAAATAATATAATTAATTTCATATTAATTATCATTATATTTTATTTTTGTATATGTTCATTTTTATGCTTAAAAACACATTTTCCTAAAAACTATTGTTCATAGTATTTTGTGTACTTATATTAATTGTTTTCTATAGCATATTCAAATTTAATATATAAAATGGGGTTTTGTTTTGTAATAATCATTTCAAAAAAATAATTATATGGTCAATTTTATTTTTGGTCACAAAAATAAGTTGTCGAGTTAGAAATATGAGTCATCGCGGTAAAGGGAAATAAAGTTAACAATTGAAATTAAGTAAAAATGTCCAAATATTATTCAAAACTTCTCCTTTTTTTTAATTAGTTTTTATTGACCTATCCTCCTTCTTTTACTATTTTTTTTATTACTTCGAAATATTAGTCAGATTCAAAGAAAAATAAGTGTTATATTTAATCAAGCGTCATTTTCTCTCATTTTATTCCTTAAGAATGTTTATCACAATTATGATAATAGTAAATATATATTATGAATTAAAAAAATGTGACCATAGTTATTTATAATAATTTAATTTCATATTAATAATTTAATTTAAAATATGTAATATAGTATAATTATTTATATTGCTTATGTAGTGTTGATAAATTGCTCATTCAAGCACAAGAAAATTAAAATAAATGGTTTTAAAAAAATTAAAATGGATAATATTTAGATGGATTATGGTGTTACATGAATTTCATAAATACTTAACTTATATTATTTATGATTTAAGTCTTTAATTCTAATTAAATTGTCATTTTTATTCCTCTTAATTTAATATTTTTGAATATTCTCGAAAATGAATATAAATAGTATTTAATATTAAAAAATAATTTTTAAACCACTAAAAATCATAAAAAAATTATAATAACTCAATTTTATGGGAAATAATATAAGATAAAATTAATATTCCTTTTATTTTTTACTTGTAATTTTTCAAATTACATTCATGTCCCTTAAATATTGAAAGATTTGTTATAATGGTTAAGGTTAAACATGGTTAATAATGGTGTTAAATCAAAAGTTAAGGTTAAAAATGACCACAAAATCTATAAAATTCTGATTTTTTATTTATATTTTTAACTTATCCTCCTTAAATTCTAATATATGGATATTTGTATCAATTTAACATCTTTTAGACACATATTGTTTATTAACATTTCATATTTTTACAGGATTGTCACACACTTCACTTATAAAAGGGAATATTATATCCTCTATTTATAACACATATTGATAAATTTAGCATCATAAATATATTCAAAAACTACCTTTACAAACATCCACAACATTTATTATAGGTTCATTTCACATAAAAATACCAAAGTAAAAAAGCTCTATGAGTAATTCCAAGTAGGTTTCTCAAAGAATAATTATAATTATTAATCAAGTGTTTTCATGTTTCTTTCCTCATCTACCTCCTTAAAATATCCTTCGACCATTATTATATAATAACATCAGCAACATATTTATACTAAAAATTCATCATCATTTCCATAAAATCCATTTTCATCTCCTTTTCCATATTCTGGGAAATTAAAACATTGGTCATACGTACATGTGAATTACCACCTCCATGAAGCGATGTGTTTCATTTTTCATCCCCGACTCACAAGGATGGTTATTATGATGAATTTAACAAATATATATGATATTCATGGAATAATTATTATTATTTAAATATAATATATTTCTTATCTTATTACCCTTCAATTATTTGGAAACTGATAATGTCACTCATATGTAAGTGTGGAATACTATCTCCACGAAGTGATGTGGTTTATTTTTATTATATTAATTTAATGAAAGGTTTAGAAATTGTATTTAATTTATAAAAATTATAATAATTTTAGAATTAATATTTTATATATTACTTAAAAATTACCCCTTTTACCCTGGAAAACCTACCAAATATTTTTTTCATTGGGAATAGAATTTCCTCAAAACATCTAACATGAACTTAACTAATTTACTAACTATGTAAGGTAGAGTAATAAATGAAATAAAAGTGATAATAATTATGGAAAAATCCTCAAAAGGTTCTTAATAATGTATAATGTTAATATATGATTATTATATAGGATTTCAATTATGTTTTTTTAGTTGGGCTTGAGGTAAGGTACATTATTTTAAAAATAATTTTATTTTAAATACTTCTTTCCAACACATTTTATTACATGTCAATGTTTTTTTAAATGCTTCAATATATTTATTATTGATTATTAAATGTTTTATAATGTTCATTTTTTACCATTATTGATATTAATTATAACTGTTTAAAAATAAATATTTTTTACATTTTATGTATGAGACATTTTTTACATTCATTATCAAAGTGTGAAATGAACCTATGTTTTGATGATTATTGAATTATTAGATTTTCTTGACTCCATGAATATTATTTTCATTAAATATTCCTTTAAAAATTTCCATTATTATATTAAAATAAAATATTTTCCCCAATATTTGGGATATTTTTAGTTTTATAAAGTTTTCCAAAGGAAACAAAAACCTTTTATCATATTTAAGAGATTAAAGAAAGTGTTATCTATTATGGTATTTAATTTTGATTCAAATGAGTTTTATTATTTAAGTGAAATATATGTGTGTTTTATTAATTCTTTGTTTCATTAAAATTTTATTTGAATTATGGGTGATCCTAATATAGCTCTGATGATGGGTGAGCATGATATAGACCTCTAATGGATCAAGTATAGTATGGAGTTTTTTTGTAATTGGTTACTCTTAATGGGTTTACATTTAAGGGAATGTTTACACTCCTTTTAAGGGTGAAAATTTTATTCCTCATGGAATTTTTTTCATAAGATATCATATTTTATAAGAAACTATCAGGATTAATATTTTTCCTTTATGGTTTATTATGATATGTTTTATGAGATATTTTAAATATGGGTTTTATTTATTGGGTATGTAAATGAATATTTTAGGTCATAAATAATTATAAAAAGGGAAAATTATATGATGGGTTTTCATAAATTTTCAAGTAGTCCAATGGGTTTCCTTTATTTTTATATCCCTTAGTGAAATTGTTATGTTAATACCATGTATCAAAATGTTTTCACATGGGCTACGGTTGAGTAGAAAATATAGTAATCAATATCATTCGTCTATAAGGATTCACCTCAAAAAAGTGTTTTTAATGAAACAATAGTTTAATGTAAAGAATTATATTTTTTAGAAAATGGATATTGAGTAGAAGTTTCCAATTGTATTATAAAGGTTTTATATGTAACAGTTGTTCTTAAATATATGAAACTAAAAACCAAAAATATCATTAAAATTTAATAATGTGCAGCCCGTGTTAAAAAGAATTATAGTTATGGGTTTATTAAGTTATTGGGATATATAGATTCCCAAAAGTGCAACCAAGATGGATCAAGAAGAAAGTATTCCCAAATGAAGGATATTTATAATGGAACCATATAAGCTCAAACAAACCATTGAGTTACATTATCTTTTATCTAAAGTCATCATGGAAGCCCAGTGTTCCATGATTTCACAATAGATTGACTTCTGTAGCTTGTATCCAAAGTAACCATGGAAAGGTAGAGTTACGAAATCATGCAACACCAGGTTGTGTTAAACTAATTCACAGTCAATTTTTTTATCCCTAGACCAATAAATACCTCTCAAGTCTCTATATTTAGTGGATGGGGATAGATTGATCAGATTATTATAAATAAAAAGTGTCTCATCTTGTGTAACCTTAAATTCAATGTCATGTATAAGCCTAATTAAAAAAACATCCATAGACTTCTGTCGGTGAGAAATTTTATATTATTTAACTCATATAATACCTTAAATTTATTGGTAATTGATTTATACTAATTCATGTGACACATCTTCTATGATGAATATATTTCTTGTAGGCCCTTAATTCCTCATGAAAATAATGGTATTTCAAAACTGATATCTTGAATGAACCTAGGTTATGAACAACCATGTGATACCATATTTAGAGATATAAGATTTGGTAAGAGGCATGGAAAATTGGACTTTCATTCAACATTCTAAAATAAATCATGAAAATTGTATACACATGACAAGAATTGGGACTGTCTATATCTTGACCCTTTTCATTAGATGTGGATCAAGAAATATTTGTGAAATTCCCAAATATATCCTTATTTCTTTCATGTAACAACCAAGAAGATCAATGTGTAATCCCCATTTAATCCCTTATTGTCACACCATTCATGGTATAATATTTCAAACCATATAATGTTAAAATCCATGGACCAGTGCTATCACATGATCTTAAACTATGAAACTCAAATTATGTGGGTTTTTATTCCTATTTCAATAGGACATATAGTAAACTTATTCGAGTTTCAATCCAAATAAAATTTCATCCACATCATATCCCCTTTGAGAGGCAGTATTCCCAAATATTCAACTTCTTAAATAGCATCACCATCCCTCCCTCCAATAATGACTACCTATATGGATTCATTTTGTACATTATCCCAACTCGAGTCTAAACCATGAGTGTACCCTCTAGACTATAAACTATGTGTTTCCCCACATGACTCTAAACCATGAGTGTCCCAACTGGAATGTAAACTATAAGTGTACCTATTAAACACTAAACCATGAGAGTCCCCATTGTACTTTAAACCATGAATATACCCACTAGACTCTAAATTGTGATTATCCCCCCTGGACTCTAAACCTTGGTTGTCCCTAGTAAAATTTAAACCATGAGTTTCTCTACTAGACACAAAACCATGAGCTTCCCCACATGAATACAATGCATGAGGTTCTATAACATAATATAAACAATGGGTGTCCCCACTAAACTCTAAACTACATGTGAAAACATTGGAATGGAAATCATGAGTTTCCCAATTGGACTATAAATTATGAGTTCCTTCTTGTTTAGTATTAAAAATATACAATACCATCACCTTATTGGATTTAAACCTACATGCCCGTCCTTATGTAGAAAATATAATATCCCCCCATTTCCTAACATGTGGATGATATAGTAGCATCTAGAATACACATAACATTCATCCATGTGATGATTATTTATTCACCATAAAATGATAAAAACTATAGAATTAATTAGTTCCTATGAAAAAGGAATCTAGAAGAGGTTCACAACCATATCATTAATCTATGATGGATCCTTTGTCTATAAATTAATCCCTTTAATGGGATGATTCAACCTACCCTCCTATATGATCAAAGGTTCCATCAGCATCACCTTGATGGTGAAAGGATGACCACCTTTTGAAATTGATAATACTAGAATGGATCATTAAAAAATATTCATTAAGATAAATCCTTACAATAAGAAATAGAAACAATGGAATAGCCACTTGAGGATTAAAGTTCTTACAATATCTTGTAGTCACTCTGAGTGGGGGTGAGTCAGTGTGACTAATTTATAATGAATTATAATTTATTAAAATTATTTTATTTTGATATTTAAACATATATATTGTTTTAGACATATGAATCTCTTTATAAATTTTCAACTAACCCCACCATATTCAAAGTAGTAAATAATCACTGGAAAATATCACGTAATATTTTCTACAAGGTTTCATCAAAATTTTGGTATTTAATCCTTGTTATATCTGAGTCATGTCTAAGACAACAATTCTCACTAATCAGTTACAACAACTAAACCCCCATGAATTGGTATCATCCATCACTCAATACTTACAAGGGGTGGGAAATAATTATACTTAACCCTTGGGATTCACTATAATAATAATAAATTTTATTATATATTCTCATCAAAAAAGTTAATTATGATGAGTGTTCATTTAAAAATGCATAATGTAAAATTATGTTACGAATAATAATAATTGTGATGGGTTTTTGAAAATTTTCCAAGGGTAATAATATATGTGAATATACTATTTTATTTATTAAATAATATTTTAAATGGAACTATTTATCCAAAAAATGATTTCATCCCAGTTTATTTGTGACATAAATGGTAATTCTTTCACATATACTATTTATGATGGGAAACATATCTTTTGTATGTAGTGTTTGGTGAAGAATAAAATTTTTCTTTGTGAGTGTATTTAGGTCATGGAATTTTTAGTTAAATTCGTGTTCTTAAAAAAATAATTATTTTCAATAGAACCTTATATATTCCATAAAAAATATAAATAATAAAAATAAAATTAACTAAAAAAGAAAAACTATAAATACACATTTATTATATAACTAAAATTTATATAATAAAAAAATCATAAAAATTTTAAAAATAGTGTCACTAAGTGGTGGAGGATCATATCCATCAGGGTAAGGTAACTTAATCCCTAAAATATGTTTAATTATTCGCATACACTTCATTGTCTACTCAAGTTTCATCTATAGCTACTTCTCTTACATTTGTTTATTCACTTCCTACTCCCTGATTATTATATATATAGTCTCATCCAAAGGTCACAGCCTCTACTCATACTTTTTAATAGCAATGGATGAAGATATCATATACACTCTCTTTGAACTAAATGATTGTATTTATTCATTACAATAGAGACTATCTAGAGTTGATAATCAACCAATACTAATCACCTTTCCTTTATAAATACCACTCATCATTGCTCATAGCTAGGATTCCTACTTAAAACATAACTTGCATGATGCCTCTTCCCCGCCATCTGTATCGACCATACACTCACTCATGCTAGAATTATCCACCTCATATGTCTCATATAATCAAAAAAATAGAAAATAAAAAGGAAAATATATTCTATTAATATAAAAAATAATAACCATAATTTCTTATTATTTCTCACCAGCAATATTCCTAGTACTATTATTTTTATACATCCTCTTGGACACATAAAACTTGGTAACATCTCGATCAACCATAGATTGTATAAATTTATTATAAACATTTAGTATTAAAAATTTATAAAAAAAATCATTAAATATTGTTTTTTAACAACTTTTTATTATGTATACTAAAAGTATGACTATCAAATGTAGGTGTGATGTCTTATATCCCTCGATTCCATTGACCAAAACGGGATCTCCTCCAAAAATACTTCATTATCTATTATATTCACAATACCTCCCAAACAGACAAGGTGATGTAATCATGTAGATAAGGAACACAACACTAATAAAATATATTAAAATATTCTATCAATATATATACCCACATAATGTTATATAAAACTAATGGAAAGGATTATGTATAAAAGACCCATTTTCCTCTCAAATATAGGGTATTATGCTCTCGTCAATAGCAGATAATAAACCAATAAATATTTAACAATCTAGTAAATTATAAATTATATAAAATTAAAATAAAATAGGTTATTAATTTATACCTACCATATGATTCTGAAACATGCGATGAGACATGAGGGTAGGAACATGATACCATGACACCCATAGAGTATAAAAATAAATCCTCATAATAGAACTAGCCTTACTAGTTTCTATATATGAAAAATTATAAAAATAAGAATAATTAGTAACATAATTATTAAATAAATTAAATTAAAGTAAATTAAAACTAAAACAGTTATATTTATACTTAATTATTCAAATGAGGTAAAAATTCAAGAGATGGATACCCCTTGGGAATAAGATCTAGAATTATCAATTATTCAAGGCCGCAAACCATCCTAATAATTGTTGTTGTGTTGTCACCCTTGGATAATGAATTAGGAGGCTCATCATCAGGTAGATCAACCTTAATAAATCTACACATCAAATCATCAAACTTACCTAGATACATTTGAGACATATAATTAATTGTTTAATAAATTATTTATTATATATAAAAAAATTTAAAAATATAATAATTAGAAAATATGGAACTTTTTTAAAGAAAATTGGAGAAAATAATCATACCTATAAATAATTGTTAATAATAAAATTAAATATAAAAATATATTTATTGAAAATAAGTAATACATCATTCTTCTGCTCTATATTCATATTTATTAGTGTCAATGTCTTCATCTTTCTCATATATGTTAATAATTTCCATATAATCTTCAATTTCATCATCCCTTTCTATTTCAAATTTCTTGATTACATCATCAGTATTGTCGACACAATTGATACTTAACTATGGGGTATCATAATTGGTATCTATATCTCTTCAAGTAAGATATGAATTTAAGGATGTTTCTTGAAAAAATTACATATTATGAACTTACATTGAACCACTTCTATTTACCATGAACTAATTTTTATTATATTTCATTTTTATTAAACTCTACCAATCATTTATATCTCTAAAATAAGAATAGAAATTTTTATATTAAACATGATGTTCTTTATGTGCCATCATATATGATTATTTTTTAGAAGAATATTAAGTATAATTTCAACTACTCCAATTTGTTCATAAACAAGAAACCCTCATTCAGTATCCGGAAAATAACATTTAAACATTGTCACATAATTATATCCCTTATAACAAAACTCAATTATTTCATACAGTATTTCATAAATCTAAACTTCACTTTTATTATGATGGGATGTAAGATGCATCGGGAGTGGGTTCAACACTTAATAAGGGGTTTGAATTAGTGTTATAATAATTTTACAATTTCATCTAATTTAAATAAACATATATAATTATTTAGGATTTTATCCTTTCAAATATTAAATTAAGCCTTTCTTGAATGAATGTTGAAATAAAATTCAAAAGTCACACTATAGTTTTACAAGGTTTTCTCTTAGTGTGGGTATATAGTCCCTACTACATATGGTTTTTATCCCAGTCCAAATATTTCCCTCTAGAGTTTTTACGATAAAATTCATATTGTTAGGAAAAGTATATTCCTATAACCCTAAGTTCTCTAACATCCCATTGAGATTTACATAGTATCTGACTTGTTATACTATAAATAAATCACAATGAGAAATATCGCATGACATTATATGTTTCTCTAGTAAATGATGAAGATATTATTCTTTAGTCATTAAGATAAATAGATCAATGTATGCTCACCTCTATAAGAACTCTTACCACAATGAATTAACAGTGTAAACTAATTATTCATACATTTTCAGTATATATAGAATTTTTTTTAGATCTACTTCTCAGAATTCATCTCAATCTTGGATCACAAAAGACTCATGCTGTTGTAAGTTTTTTATTCTTTTCCAAGATTCAGTTCTTGGGTATATTTTCACTTCATTTCATGATGTACATCAGTACTCACAATTATCATCTCTCTTAATTGAATTATCCCCTCATTTAGGAAAACCTAAAAATAAAAAAATTAAAATAATTCCAGAAAACAATTTCCTACTCAGTATTATAGAGTATTATCATAACCTAAATAGTATAAATGACATCCATAGTGGATTTCCTCAGTCAATTATCTTTTGGGTACATTCTCGTGATCACTAAATACTTTCACCATCATATTTCTAATACCTTAAGTACAATTTGACAAAAAAACCCTCTCTTTATTTCATCTCATTTCATTAAATGAATAAAATATAGTCATAAAAATACATCAACATCGAACAACACTACAAAATGCAAATAAATGCCTTTGGGAATTCCAAAAAAACTCATTAGTGATTTTTTCTTCATTCAACTATATCAACAATCACATAAGTCATCTTCCACCTTATTGTAGAATGAATAATTTATATTGTGTCACAACAAGACTTAATAAACCATCCAGAATCCCACCATGATTTTCATGTGATCAAAGAAATAAAATATATCAAAACATCATCACATTAACATTCCATAAGTATTTTATATAGATTATCCATCAACCAATTTAGATCCAATCACTATAGGTATTGATCAAAAAAAATATTTTAAAAACATTCTTCTTTTAGAAAAATGATCACCCATATCTATTTATCACTTGAATGGTTTGAATATAATATAATTGTATAGTTTTAATCCATGAATTTAATCTCAATAATTTTCTATTATAATCATTTTTTAAAATATATAATTTTTGAATATTATGTTTTCATTCTATAATAATATCATATTTTCTCAAATTATTGGACTTAAAATGATCCTTATATAGTGAATAATCCATTGTCATGTAGGTAAGAAATGATGATTAAATTTTTTCAATCATCTTTATATAAAATGGGTTTATCCTTATTAATTTTCTTGATGATCATTATAGAAACATTAAATAATCCTATCATTTATCCATCCATACAAATATGGTATGATCCTTATGTATTTAACAAATAATCTTATCACCTCAATAGCCATCCTTACAAATATAGTAATTCATCATTATGCAGTAACCCATAATCCTTATAAACTATGTGTTAATCCTTCAAAAGTGTAGGATGGTACTTTTAAAATTCATTGAAAATATTTATTGAGTAAGGAATGATCCATACGAAATAATTGATCATCCTCATGTAGTAAATAGTGCTTCAAGGAATTTACCAGTTTTTAGACTCATCAAAAAAATTCCATATTCATTGATATAATAACATAATCACTTAAAATCACTTCTAGGATATTTAAATCATCTTAATGAAACATCCGACATATTCTCAAACATTCTTCACATACTTTAAAAATGGTTGGAAATAAAGAAAATAAGTTCAACAATTACGTAGTTCAATATACCCCTTTGGTTTTTTTCAACCTTTATTAACTCTTCCCAAAACTTAGTCACTTATAAAAGAGTAATCAAATAATATCACATCTCACATGAGATGCATATTGACATCACACTAAAGGATAATGTTATGTTTTGAGGGAATTACCACCCATTATGACCATAAATTGTGTCCAAGATTTATAGATAGACTACCCCATAATTAAAACATTCATTTATCAAATATATTCATATTCCCCATTTAACAACATTCATAGATCCTACAAGACCAGATAAATAATGATCTATACACTCCAAAATTGAAGAATAAACACTCCCCTTTGAAATAAAATAGTACCATATGGTGACTACAAGAGTTATAAACTTTCTATACCACTTTGAAAACATATTCTAAATCCTTTTGGGGAATTATAAACATCCCCAAGTGAGAGAAGTGGGATAAACATTGAGTTTTATCCTTAATTATTTAAATTTTTCACATGTAATTACCTTCATAAAAAATATCTATAATTTTTTTATTTTTTGAAAATATAATCATGTTTCACATCACCATGTACCCCTTTATTGTTAATTAAGTGAAATATGTCCTCAATACACTTTGATCATGAATGTTGAAGTATATTTTATAAATTATAATTTCATCTTTGATAATTACAATACATTTTTAATTCTTTTTCAACATAAAAATTAAAATATAATATATACACTTGCATCCATAAAATCCATGTTCATTAATTTGTTGTAGCAATATACTTGAAGTCATTCATATTAAAAGAAGATATAATCTTTTTTTTAATATATCATCTCACAAAGATTTGGCTAAGAATTAATTCTCACCTAGATGTGGAAATCCTATTAGTACAATCTCTTTCCAAATTTTCATCTTTGTATCCATGAAAATACAATTAAGATCTATTTCTTTACAAAAATATGCAATTTAAAGATCCCTTAATATACCATAGTATTATTTTTTATACCAATATATGAGACTCTAAAGGATAACTATGAAACCTAGAATATAGAGTCAAAACAAAGACAATGTATCAAAATTCCTTTTCATAAATTTTGAAAAATATTCTAAGAAATACTCTTTTTTAAAATGAAATATAATATCATCAACATATACAGTGAAAATTTAAGTTTCTATGGACTTCTCTTTTACTTGAAGGTTTCTATAAACCTTTAATTTTGAAAATTCCATATATCTCAAATAGCCATCAAATTTAGAGTATCGAGCTCTAGGATCCTGCTTTAAGCCATACATAGGTTTATTTTACTTTCACAACCTAATGTCATCACTTTCCAATATGAAACCCTTAGGTTTCTCAATGAAAATAGTTTCTTCCATATATCCATTCTTTAATTTAGATTTTACATTCATTTGATAAACCTTGTAATGCCTATGTTCTGCCACTTCAAAGAATATTATGATGGATTATACTATTTCCTCTACTATATAAGTTTTTTAAAAATACAACTCCTATATTTATGATTAACCTTTTCAAAACATCCTAGTTTTATTTCTGGACACTTCAACTTTCACATTCAATTTATTTGTAAATTCCCACTTGGTTCCAATTAAATTTTGGATTTAGTTCTCTTCATGCCACAAAAAGTAGAGTATATCTCAATCTAATAAAACTCTTCATTCATATAATTGATCAATTCCTCATGATTAACTATCTCTTAAACATACTTGAGTTTAACTTGAAAAATGAGGGTTGTTTGGTTTTCAATCCTTAATATTATGCTAGTTAGGCATATCACCTCTTGATTGAAAATAGTATTTTCATGATCAATATGTTACTTTATCCCATAATGGATCACTCTATTATTTTTTAAATTCTAATAATAATAATTGATTTCATTTGAATCGATGTTTTCAGAATTATGTATAGTTACAGACTCCTCTTCAATCTATTTTTATGAAATCTTCTCACTAATTACTTAAATATCATCATCTATTGATTTGTATATAACCTCTTTCATGGATTTATTTTCAAGGGTTTTAACATCACATAAATAAAAAGGTTTTTACCGTAAGATCCTATATTCTCTTATGAGGTATGGATCCATTAAATTTTATTTTAAACCTCATATTTCATCTATGTGGAGGTGATTAAGGGTTTAAAAAGGCTTCGATAGAAT
The DNA here is from genome assembly GCA_963277665.1 of Viscum album. NCBI lineage: Eukaryota > Viridiplantae > Streptophyta > Magnoliopsida > Santalales > Viscaceae > Viscum > Viscum album. The sequence continues at coordinate 936,587 of CAUJRU010000144.1, forward strand.
TTGAGGATCTTTTTGGGACTGTAGATTGGTTTTTTTGGAAGAAATAGATGATTCACATGGTTGGTTCATGGTTAGTAGTAACCATATGGCTCAAATATGTGGCCCAAAATATTTGGTGCATGGTATGAGAAACTGTGCGAGATAGGCCACACGATCATGTTGGGGTACTATATAAAATTACAGAGGGAACTGTATGGTATGTGAATGGTTTGTCAAACATTTTTTTATCCTATGTGATGGGTGAGTGTAATAAATAATGATTTTAAAATAACATTGTATACAACATTTTATGTTTCATGCAACATCAATCCTAAAAAAAGCCAAATAGTATTATTATCGTTATAACCTAGTGGTTAATTTAACGGGTATGAATAGTAATAACTAATTTATGAAATAAATATATAATTCATAATACATATAAATATATTGGTAAATTATTATAAAATAATAAGATAATTTTTAGTAAATTCATTTTATTCTTCAAAAAAATTTCTTTAAAATGGGTTTTATTGCAATTTATGGGTAAATATTTTAATTAATTTATAGATTTTTTAGGAAATTTATTTGAATAAATTAACTTAAATTGTGAGATGATAATATAAAAATTATTCTACGGTTAAATGTTGAGATTTTTTTAATAAAGTTAAATTTTTGGTGAATGGTAAAAAAATGGAGTTTTTTTAATACAATATATTTTTTATCATCAAGAAATAATTATGATATAAAAATTTACTAAACTTATGGAATGAATAATTTAGGATATTATAATATAAATAGAATAAAAAAATAATTCATAACATGAAAAATAGAATTTATTTCATGATAAATATGAAAATCATTTTTTGTGCTAACGCAGTGCTTACGCAACATTGGAAAAGTCAAATTCAGTGTCTTATAACTAATAATTGAGAGTTATAGAGTCTTCAAGAGACAATTTTATTAAATTTTATCTCTAAATTTTTATGTTGACTGATATATTTGAATTTTTTATCAATATGAAAATAATCATATCAAATGATTATGCAATCCTTGTGCAAGGATAGAAAAATCCAAATAACAAATTAAATAATTTATCTTGAAATGTAAATTAGTAAATATAAATAATAAATGAATATAAAGGATTAAATTGAGTATAATTTATTTATTTTTCTAATATAATTTTTTTTTTAATTTTGATATAAGAATTAATTACCTTATATGCTTATACAACACTAACGTAGTGCTTGTGCCAGTAGAAGAAAAATCAATAATATTATTTTAATTAAAATGATAAGAACCATTAAATGACTCAAAAACATGACTAAATATTATTGTTTGAGTATATATTGACCATAATCATACAAGGGTTGAATTTATGACTATTTCGATCCTCTTAGATAAGATAATAAAAATTATAAATGTTTTTAAAGAAAAGTCAAAGATGTCACATTCATAATATTAATGACTATTACATTTTTAATATGGGGTTATCTAGAAAAAATATTAAAATATAAATATAAATTATAAATATTAAATACTTTTCTATATCATGGTAATTTATTTTTATTTTTTATTGAAGAAATATTTACCTTAAATAATTATACAATAATGATGTAGTAATTGTTCAATTAGTGGAAAAATAAAATTAATAATCTTAAAAATATTAAAAGTAATGTATGTTTAATTAATTGAGGTACTACATGAATGTTTTTGATTAATTTCCTGAGTTATGAATGTATTATAAGATTTTTTTTATGTTATATTTTTGTATTGATATTTTTAAAAGTCAGGATAATGAATAGTGTAAAAATTGATATTAATGGTAATTTGAAATAATTGACATTTTATTTAATGATTTAAAATTCATAAAAATAATAAATTTTTAAAATTTATTATTCTATGGTTTAAAATATCATCTAGGATCCATTTATAGTTTTTTTATTTTATAGTAACAATATTTACCCTTAAAAGATTAAAAATCAATGTTGTTAAGGTAAGAGTTAAAGGGGTTAAATAAGGGTTACAACTAAATTATAAAGGTAATAATGTGGCCTAAAATTTTCTAAAAATTATTTTATGAGAGGATTATTATATATAATTATATTATCTTATAAATTATCTACTTTGGTTCCATTTTTAATTTAAAATTAATTTATATTATCTTAATATTTTGAGAGTTTCCAAAAATGTCTCTCACCTCAATTATGAAAGGGAACCTTCTCCCTCACTTCCTTTAACCACATTGAGCCTTAAATATCAACCAAACACTAACAATTTCTCTTTAGAAGATATTTATCCATGTTATGGAGGTCTTTTTCTTTCAAAAATAACAATCTTATATATCTTGAGAAGAGATCTAAAATAAGTCCTCTAATGAAGAGGTAATGGTTTTTTCAAACTCTTTCAAACATTTTTATTCTTGTACTTCCTCTACGTGCATTTTTTACATAATAAATAAATAAATAAATTATCAAATATATACTAAGATGTTATTTTGATAATAATACAACCATATTCCACCATTTATCCATCATATAAAAATCAGAATTGTTGTGTGTGCGTACGTACGGTGTACCGTCTCCACGCAGAGGTCTTGTTTTTTTTCATTTCCATTCTACATGGATGGGTCTAATTATGTAAATAATTGATATATATTATAATTTTAATATTATATTTATTCTTTAAATTTAATATATCATTATTTTATTTACATTTTCACAATTAAGTGAATCATACCACCACTAATGTGTATGTATGATATATCATCTCCATGACACGATGTTATTCGTTTTACATTAAGGAACAGTTATAAAAATGTATTTAATGATTAAATATGAAATTAAAAATATTAATATCCTTCTGTAAATTTTTTACCTATACCCTATAAAAAATAACTATGGAATTCTTGATAAAACATGCATGATAAAACAAGGACATTAACAGCCGAAACAATAAAAATAATGAAATATTATTAATGATAATATGGTAAGATATTTAAAAATATCATAAAATGAATTATAAATATGAATATGGTCCTGTAATGCATTATTAAATTTATTTAAAATATTATACATGAGGTTAAATTATGAACAACTAAATGGGAGCGTGAGGTAATAGATTTCTTAACCCGATTTTCATTAATTAGGTTGAACATCAACATCGTTAATTATGTCACGATAAGATAATGTTTGAAATAGATTATTATTATCTTATATTTTATTTACACATTTGTTATTTTTATTTAGAGTGGATATACATAATAAATTCATTTTATTAATTCTCACTTCAATTATATCTTCTTTGTAAGGGACTTTGTGTCATTTTTCTCTGGTTGAGGCATATTTTGATGTTATGCACCTATTTCTATTCAATGAAATGTATATAATACCCCTTGGAAATTTTATATAATGAATTTATTTATTCTAAATATATTTTTTTTAAATGTTATAATTTCATTTGGCATACGATTCAAGTGGTTAAAAAGTGGTATGGGTTTATTTCATAATCTAATTATTATTCGAGATTCTTTTATTTTAAGTCTATTGAAAAATATTTCTCTTCCTTGTCCATGTTTTCTATAAAATTCCAAAAATGTTTTCATCCTCCTAAAAATGAATTATTAAAGGATTTTTCAATAAAAAATAAAAGGAATATTCTTGTGGATTTCTGAATAGGGTACTTTTCTAATATTTTTACCATAAAAAAGGATTTTTATTTATGGCATGTATGTAATTACCCACCATCATGACCATAATTTCCTTAAATCTTCCTTTGAAAGTTTATAATGATAATTTTGAAGAAAAAAAATTTAAAAGTGATTTTCAAAGAAAAGTATTTTTAAAAAAATTAAAAAGTATATTTTCCTCAATGTTAATTTAAAAGAAACTTTTATAGTGTTTATATTTCATCAACAAAAAAACCATTTATTGTTACTTTAATGGGTATATATTTATACCATCATTAATATTCATCTGCATGGTTTATGGTCATTTTGACTAGGGAATGTATTGAAAATTCACTTCCTTGATTCATTTTTTTAGTTAATAACTTTTCTTTGAAATTTTTACTTTTTTATGATCGTTAGACATTAAATTTATAATAAATATCCATATTATTTACCATGGATATGCTAATTTCTTAATCTATATATAATTTATAAATTTGGTGTTTAATTTTATGTTATTTGTTTGACTTGAGAAATATTGATAAATTTGTATCCTTTGTTCAATATGGATATTTGATGTTAAAGAATATATATTTCTAAATTAAAAAAATTATTTGATATATGAGTAATTATTTAGACCTGCAGTGATAGGTGGGGACCAACATTATATAGTTTCTTTGATGAATCAGTAGGTCTCATAAGAAAAATTAGTTCAGATATCATTAAACAGGTTTTTACCTATAGTTTAAACCGTCTTGTGAAAGGTCTTGATGGTAGTGGTATCATGCTCTCGATACATGACACCCATTAATTAAGAATTACCTTCATTCAGATTTAGTAATTAGTATCTAGTATATTTTAACAATGATAAATATCTGGATTAATTTCAATATTAGTTATTATTTAAATAGAATGTGTTAAGTTAATTACCTAACCTATTTGTTCATTCCTATTGATTCATGATAAATTTTGTTGTAATTAACCCTTATTGAGCATTTTATCCCACCCATAGTTTGTTTACTTTCCCCAGGAATCAATGAAGAGTACTATGATTTTTATTTAAGGATATTACAGATGGAAAAAAGATGGTATTAAAGAAAATACTTTGTTTTATTTTATAATTTAAAATTTATGTAAAATTCAATTATATATTTTTTTCTATATCTCTACTAAAAATTTTGGTCCTTTGGGATGATATATCTTGTATATATTTCCAATGTAATAAATTAACCACCAGCTCCGGTATACAAGGGTTTGGGTTGATATTATTGGTATCAAAGTGATTTTAGTATAAACATTGGGAGCTGGATTTAGGATAATAATGATTAGGGAATATAACCTTATAAATGACTATGAGAATATTCCCAAAAATAATAAGTTTGTGATTCTGAAGAGGATTTGTTAAGATTTGTAGTTACTATATTGGGATAAAAATTATATGGTTATTCATAATTATGATTCCTTGGAAACCCATTTCATGTTTTAAGTGATGTATTTTGAGGTGATTAGTGATATTTTTGGAAATTTGATTTAGAAGTGTAATATCCTTAGGAATAACGGATTTTAATTTAAATATTATGAAGTTTCTAATGGAATCAACTATAAATGGACCATTTTCATTATAACAAGTAATAATTAATTTCATATTCTAATGATGTTGTTTTATATAGATTAAATATCATTCATCCAGATGGATGTTAAAGTACCTCACACCACCTTATTATCCCTACCATATGATTTAATCATCACCATCATTGAAAATTATTGTTCAAATTATTTTTAATTTTTTTCTAGAACATTTAAATAACATGGAGGAAACTATTTGATCTATTTAATACATATTCATTTCTACAAAATTTTAATGGATAATAGAGTCTCTTTTATCTGATTTCAAAATATCAACTTATCTATCTCATTAGACAAGGGAAATACCACCAAGGACTTGACTATTTCTTTTATAGATATATGAACTTCATGCTAGAAGATAAAGAATATAGAAATAGAAAAATGAAATAAAATGATTTCTATATTTAAGATATCAATTATTTTTTTATGACATATGTATGAAAGTTTTTGGTTTGATATAGGTTAATCATAATAATATGTTTCTTATATTTTATTTATAGAGGTATAAATCAAAAAATCATGGTTAGTGGTTTTTAAGAAGGATGTTGAGTAAAGTATGTTTTTATCACTGATAATATAATATATCATAAATATTACAAGAATCATAAAACAATTAAAGTATATTCTATAGTAGGTTTTTTACATAAGAAATCAATACCCTTGAAAAGTGGTGTAGTGAAAAGGTGATAATTTATGGGAGATAGTTATTGGGTTTAGATAAATGTTTGAATTAAATGTAACCTATAAGTTTAACATGTGAAAAAATGTTATTTGACGAATAATAACTATTATTTTTGTTAACATAAATTTCAAGGTAAATATAGAATTTAGTGTTTATATGATATTTTATTTTAAGGTAATTATGGGTTATTACATTTTAATAAATTCAAAATAAAATGTACTGGATAAACTGTGAGTTTAAAACATTTATTTACTGATGAATATATTTATGTTATTTTTTTAGAATTCTATAAAAATTATATTAATATTTATTTAGAAAAAAATATGTATATCTTGGGGGACTATCTATCACGTTCGGAAAGGTTGTTGGGCTTAAACCAACAACCAAAGGGTGAAAAGGGTGTATCAACTACCACTAGCCTATGTGGTTCCCTATTTAGTATTACATAGTTTTTATTTATTTAAATGATATTGTATAGATAAACATGGTATCTGAAATTTATTTGGTGATATTTTATTTGTGTTATTTAAGAAAATGATCACTATTTTGGGATCCGTATATGATAAAGGTAAATTTAATATTATTTTAGAAATAAAGTCTAGATTTTATTTTAGAGGAATATATGAGTTTATTGTGGATTTATGGTGATTTTGGTTCTTTATTGAAATTATTAGCATATCTTAGATATTATACATTTAGGAAATGCATAATTTATAGTAAAAATAATAATGTTTTCTTGGAATACTATGCAATAAAATCCTACAGATCATTGGGTTTCAATCATAGGCTGGAATATTTTTTATGATGTGTACTGATATTTATTTATTTAATTATCTAAGTTTAATTTTGGGTGTTATTGTTGACTTTTGTGAGATTAAAGTTGTTGTATTAATATGAAAGTTTGTATTTTTGGAATTAATATAACATTTTCTAACCATTTTGGTTTTGTTCAATGCCTAAATACAAGAGGAATAAATAATTATTCTTATTTGTATTCTTTGATCCATGGAAGTTGATTCTGGTGCATTAATCATAAAAAAATCATACTCATCATTTGGAAAAAAGGATGAATTTTTGTTAGAAATTTATTAATGTTTGAAGCTCTACTTGTAAAGTAAGTGTATCTCCTTATGTTCTTACTCTAGGAAGTAAAATAATTCCTAAACTATAGTAAAAAAAAATTCGATAAAATTGTTATTCCTTTATTTTTCTTACCAAAAAATCAGTGGTCTCTTAACCCATAAAACATTTATGATTATTTTGTGGTTAACTTTTGAATGACCATGTTATCTATCACTCTCCATCAGTCCTTTATAGTTAGATTTATCATGTCCATGTTTTCACTTCCCACTAATTTTATCCTATTTAGAATCATTGTTGTGTTGTGACTTTCTCATTTTCATTCCCATCTTATTATGTGAATATTTTATTAACCTTATTTAGGATGTGGGTTTCCCACAAAGAAATTTTCAAATTTCAAACCCTTGATTACAAATAACAACATTAAATTTATTTTATTCAATTTATTTAAGTTGGGGATAATGTAATTCCCTCTGATTTTAAAATAATTTTATGAATGATAGTTTATATTTCACACAACACTAAGCCTAAATGAACCCCAAATATTATTATAACTATGATAACCTATCTGTTAATTTGACACCTATGAATTGGAATAAATGATTTATGAAATAAATATATATTACCTAATCAATATAAATGTATTGGTAAATTATTAGAAAATAATAACAAATTTCCTAGAAAATTCATTTTATTCTTCAAAGAAAATACGTTTTCTTCATAAATGGGTTTTCTTACAGTTTATGGGTAAAAATTATAATTAATTACTGAAAGTTTTGAAAATTTTATTTTATAAAATTACCATAATTTTTGAAATAATAATATCAAAATTATTATTTAGTGAAATTTTGATAATTCTCTAATAAAGTTAAATTTTGTGAATAGTAAAAAAATACACTTTTTTAAATATTGTATATTTTATTGCATCAAGAAATAATTATGATATAAAAATTTATTAAACATATATATTGAATCATGTTTAGTATTATAATATAAATATCATATAAAAAGAATTCAAAACATGAAAATTACAATTTATTTCTGATAAATATGGAAATCATTTTCAATGTCGATGTAGTTCTTATGCAGCACTGAAAAAATAAAATTTGGTGTCTTATAACTAATAACTGATATTTATAAATACTTTTCAATACCATTTTATTAAATATTCTCTATTAATGGTTATTTTTACGTATAAATTTGAATTTTGGATTTATATAACAAGAATATTATCTAAATGACTGTGCAATGCTTGTGCAGGGGTAGAAACATCAAAATAACATATCAAATAATTTTTCTTGACATGAATAGAAGTAAATATATATAATTAAATAATATAATGGATTAAATTGATCCTAATGTAATTTATTCTTATTTTTTTAATTTATTTTTAATTTCAATAAAAGAATTAATTACCTTATATGCTTATGAAACACTAATAAAAAGATTGTGTAAGCTGAAGAAAAATCAATAATTTGATTTTAATTAAAATGGGATGAACCATTAAATGACTCAAAAACATGAATATATATTTTTGGTTGAGTATATATCTAAAATAAACATCCAAAATTTTAATTTATGTCCAATTTGAGCCACTTAAAAATATTATGACCATTATAATATTTTATTTACAGAAAAGTCAAAGATTACAAATTCATGTTTTTAATAATTATAAAATTTTTAATATTGGGTATTATAGAGGTTATATAAGTCTACAAATTGTATTTTTAAATATAAGAAAAATGATCTTAATTATTTTAATTTATTTTAAATTTTTAGTAGTGAAATAATTACCTTAAATAACAACACAATGATGATATATTAATTATTAAATTAATGGTAAAATGAAATAAATAAAACTAATAATATTAAAAGTAATATAATTCAAATTAATTAAGGTTATATAAGAATTTTTTGGAAGAATTTAACATGTTATAAATCTATTAAAATATTTTTTTCTCACTTATCTTGTTGTATTGGTATTTTAAACCCCAATGTAATGAATCGTGTTGGAATTGACATTAGTGATATTTTAATATAGATGATATTTTATTAGATAGAAATAAAATTATTAAAATTATTAAATTCATACAAGTGGTTATTATATTGTTTATAATATCAACCATGATCTATTTTTGGATGGTTTGGTATTTTATTGTAACGATATTGACTATTAAGGAGTAAAAATCCATGTTATCATGTTAAGAGTCAAATAGTTTATGTAAGTGATAAAAGTAAATGATGAAGGTAATAATGTGACCCAAAAATGTCTAAAAATTATTTTATGAGAGGATTTTGACCCATTATAATCTTATCTTTTAAATAAATCACATTCTATCCATTTAAAATTTAAAATTAATTTATTTTAATTTAATATTTTGATAATTTCTAAAAGTACTCTTCACCTCAATTATAAAAGGGAACCCACTCACTCACTTCTTTACACAACATTGAGCCATTTATATCAACAAAAATCTTCCCATTTATCTTCCTAAAATCCTTATCCAAGTTATTTAGATATTTTTATTACAAAAATTATGATCCTAGATCACTAAATAAGATATCTAAAATAAGTCTTCTAAATAAGAGGTAATGGTTTTACCAACTCATTCATATTATTTCTTCTTATACTTACTATTCATGTGTTGTTTATATAATAAATAAATAAATTAAATATCATATATAATTAGAATTTATTATTATTATTGTTATGATACAACCATATTCCACCTTTTATCTATCCTAAGAAAAGTGAAATCACCACACGTGTGTATGAATGACTTACTGTCTCCATATAGTGGTGTAATTCTTTTTTCATTTACATTTTACTTAAATGGGTATAATGATAGAAATAATGGACATATATGAAAATAAGTAAATGATATTTATTATATAAAATTAATATATCATCCGTATTTTTTCCATTCACAATCAAGGTAATGATACAATCGCTCGTGTATACATACGGCCTATCATCTCCACAACACAGTGTGATTCATTTTCATTTCAAGAATAGTTCAAAAACTGTATTTAATTATTAACTATGATATTTAAAATATTAATATCATTTTATAGATTATGTATCTATATCCTATTAAAAATAACTGGTAAATTCACGACAAAACATGCATGAGAAAACAAGTAAATTAACACACGAAACAATTAAAATAATGAAATATTACTAATGAATGAGTGATAGGATATTTTAAAAGTAAAATATAAGATATAATTAATATGAATATTTTTAGTGAATAAATTATTAATATTTTTTAAACCAATATACATAAGTTTAAAGTATTCATAACTAAAGGTAATCATGAGGTATGGGATTTCTTAACTCAATTTACATTCATTGGGTTAAACTTCTACTTAATTGATTATGTCATAATAATATTATGTGTGAAAATAAATTTGATTAAATTATTTTTTATTTCCACTTTTTATGTTTATTTAGAATGGATCCACATAATAAATTAATTTTATTAATTCTTACTTCAATTATATTGTCTTATAGGGGAATTTTTGTCAATTTTATTTTATTTAGGAATATTTTGATATTATGAACCTATTTTTCTTCTATAAGGTTTATATAACTCCCCTTTGACATTTTGTGTCATAAATTTATTAATTATAAATATATTTAATTTTTTTAAAATGTTATTATTTCATGGGGAATATGATTCAACTAATTACAAATTCTTAAGGGTTTATTTAAAAATATCATTATTATTCGAGATTGTTTTATTTTAAGAATATTTTGAGGAATATTTCACTTTCATTTCCATGTTCTATAAAAAATCATTTTTTTAACGTATAAAAAAATTATTAAAGGACTTTTTTTACAAATAAATTCCAAAGGAATCTTCTTTTCACTTTCCAAACAAGGAACTTTTATAATATTTTTTCCTGGAAAAAGGATTGTTCTTTACAACATGTAAAAAATTACTTTTGATCATGAACATTATTTCCTCGAATATTCATTTTCTAGTTTATGGGGATATTTTTTAATAATTTTTTAAAGTGACTTTCAAACAAAAATATTTTTAAAAAAAATAAAAATAAAAAAGACATTTTCCTCAAGAATGTTTTGAATGATATTTTTAAGGTATTTCTATTTCATCAATGATAAAAAAACATTTATTATTACTCCAATGGGTATATATTTATATCATCCTTATTATTACTTAGTATGTTTCATGATCATTTTGACTAATGAAATTATTTACAATTCAATTCCTTGATTCATTTTTGTATTGAATAATTTTTTTTGAAATGTTCACATTCAGGTGATCATTAGACATTAAATATTACAAAAATATTAATATAATTTATCATATATATTCATACTAAATAAACCACATATCATTTATAAATAAATTATTTAACATTGAGATTTATTTCTTTGAATGGGTAAATATTGATAAATCAGTATCCTTTACTCAATACTGATATTTAATATTAAGGAATATTGATTCAGGAATTAAATTGATTATTTAATATATAAGGAATTATTTTGAAAAACAATGATAGGTGGGGACTGAAATTATATATCCTCTCAATGCATCTATAGGTCTCATGAGAAAAATTAGTTAACCTAGAATTGAAAGGGTTTTTACCTATAGTTTAAATCATCATGTTATGGTCTTGACTGTAGTTATATCATGTGATAGATACGCGACTTCCAATAACAAATAATTCTTTTCATTTAGATTCATTTATTATTATCTAGGATATTTTGAAAATGATATTATCTCTTGACTAATTTTATTCTCATTTATTATTTAAATGGTATGCTTTCAGTTAATTTCCTGGTCATGTTGTTTATTGTTATTGATTCATGATAGCTTCCACTGTACTTAACCCTTACTGATCATTTTATCTCTCACTTATTTTTTTTCTATTACCCAAGAATACATGATGGTTACTATTATTATTATGTAAGGATATTCTAGAGGGAATAAATATGGTCTGAAAGAAAATAATTTGTTGTATTTTACGCTTTCAAATTTATGTGAAATTCAAGTATGTATCTAATTATCCAAGAATACTAAACTATTTGGTACTTTGGTATGTGATCACTTTTATATATTGAAAATTTAATAAAGTATCTATCAGCTATGGGATACTGGGGTCAAGGTTGTTACAATGACATCCCAGATAGGTTTGGTGCATGGTTGGCACATGGTTTGGCTAATCATGTTGACAAACCATGTTCCCTTTAAAATATGGGGAAACAACCCTTTCCCCCCTCCATATATTTAACTCCCATGTTATTCTTTTCTTGTCCCTTCACATGTAGAACCTCCCATATCCACTCAAGATCCTCCTCCTTTTATAGGCTTTGAGCCTCCTCTCTTATTTGATCTTAGAATCAAGTGACATTTATCTCATTGGATAGTTGTTTGTAATCTCTTCAATCCTCTTACTTTCTTACTTCATTTTATCTCACCATATGGGACTCTAAATATGTGTGAACTAACATGCCCCTTTTTCAAGGTATTCATATTTTCTCCCATTTATGCTATTCGGTCCTGAGTTAAAGAAAGATAATGGATGGGGAGTCTACTCTATATATATGGTAGGTGTTCTATATGTTTTCCATTAAAATATTTATGTTTATAGATTTTTCTAAAGTTTCTCACAGTGGACCCCTAATGTATTGCTTCAAAAATTAAAAATACCTTAAATTTAAAGTTTTAAAACAAGTTTTTGTATGTTATTTCTCATTTAATATAGTTTGAGGTCATCAACCTCAACCTGAACTATCATGTGAGGTGAGTTCTTTCATATTCCCATGACTATGCAACCTCATTGAGTAAACTAATCCAACTACCCTGAGTCAAAGTTGACTACCAATTAAAAGGGAATGTTAAATTTTAAATACCTCATATAGAAATTTTTCATTTATAAATTAAAGGGGTGATGAAATGGATTAATTATAAATTATAAAATGATATGGATGATCTCTTGGATCTTTATTTGTAATGTAAATGGATTTTAAAGGTTATGGAAATTAACATGGACCCTATTTTATAAATTGGATGTTAATTGATTAATGAAAAGAATGTGATAAATTAAGTTTTTAAGGTGGAATTGACACTAACTTATCCCCACTTCTTATCACTTATGACTATAATAAATAAATAATAAAATGTGATGAATTAAATTGATAAAGGGAACACACACTAACAAAGACCCTTGATCCAATATAAAAAAAGTTCAATGACAGATTCTTCGGTATGGAACGGATATCATAGTATGGTGTTGACGTCAAGGTTTGGAACCATAGATTCATTAATTTTGTATGTTGTGGATTATTACCTTAGATCTAAATTGATTGGATCACCTTGTATTTACTCCTTGGGATTCTCCTAAGTCTATATAATGTTTTCTATAGATGATATTTGTGGACTCAATGATAACACCTCAAATATGGGCCTTGGGTTACTGATCCATATAGGTATACTTATACTAGGTTTTCTATGGATGATATACATGGAATCAAAGAGGATTCCTTGTCCAATGGCCTTTAGACCTGGACCTCTTAGGTCTGACACTAGATATATCCAGTGTATTCTACAATGAATTATTTAGTCTTTTATATAGTTACTCATCATTAGAGAATGTTTTTCACAACTTATAATTTTATATTTGGGTCGTTTCACATTAACATTTACATATTTTTTCATGTTATACCTACACACTATTATATATTATATTCATCGACTGGACATGTTATATACACCATTGATGGTGACCTACTAAGTATATCTCAAACCCTATTCAGACATCCAATTGGTACCTAGACATACATTGCGTTTTTGCGTGGGTAAAAAGAAAATGTTCTAGATTTGGATGATTGATTTCATATGTACTGTGATAGTGTATGAGAGAATAGTACCAAGCATATGATCATAATGCTAGTGGATTTTTTTTTCTTTTTTGTGTTTTTGTAGAACATGTTGTACATAATTGTTACTCTATTCCTTTGTATTCAAATTTTTGTATATCCTAAAGACTTGAAACCATTTTTTTATTATATTAGGTATTGATCTATTGTTTTATTATTCTTTTCCATTTCTTATGATTATTGTGGATGTTATTATTCTTTTGTCGTATCATTTTTCTTCTACTGTTTGATTTTGTTATCACCGCTGCATATTACTCTAATCATGGGGGTATAGTCTCCCCACCATACCATCATGGACTCTCATGTCTAGAAATCCTCTTTCATATGGGGAGGTGTTCTTGAGTCCATGTGGCTAACTAAGTTTGATTACAATTGACTAAACTAGGTTTGGGATTCCACGAAGTTGTATTAGATCCTCTTTCCCTTTTTTTCTTACTATTTGTGTTTGTAGAAAGGAGACTATGAATGTTTCAGAATTCAGTATTGAGCATGTTCCGAGGAGTATCTAACCCATATATAGGAAAAATTAAAATTACACGGGATGTAATTATTGTTCTCGATTATGCTTATTGTTATTAGATTGATTTCACCAATGGGTGATGAACATTATTTTTAGATTTTACTATCAAAATTTTTATGGTTTATCTTTTACCCTTGTCCTAGTGTTGGAAATAGGTATTATATAATACATCATTATAGGCACTTGGTGATTTACATGTCATGCATATGTTATGCCATATTTACATTACTATGTGCATTTCCTGTAGTATACCATAAGTTCCTTGATTTCTATATTTTTAAATGTGCTAAAGTTTAATGTAAGGAAATAAATGATTGGTTACTTAACATAGAAACATCAACGTAAATGGTATATTCCCATATATCGTGGTGATTTAACCTAAACTATCCAATTATAATGTGTTTGTGTTATGAACCATTGGTTTCCTGGGCTGAAACGTTAGTTGATTGTGATTAAATGGATATCAATTCCAATTTAAAGAGTGTATGTGCCATTATAAATTTATAATGATGATCCATATAATTGAACCACCATAATATATTGGTCATAGTTACATGAATTCACATTTGTAACTTATAAATATTAGAACTTTATAACTTGGGAATGTGAACTCATCTAAGTGGATCACGATTTATATATATATATATAAAGAACATATTGAATTTTTCATTCTTAGAAATTAAATGATATTGTTGATGTTTAATGGGGATTCCAATTCAAACCTAAAGGGTGATTTACTCTATAATTTTCAATTGAAACTCCATATACCAAACCTGCTAATGTGTAATAGAGAACTTGATTTGACCTGACCTTACTAGTTGGTATTTAGGGGCATCACATGTGTTACTTTATGACTTGTTATATCATCTAGACCTAGATTTATGAGTAGGTATAGATGTGTCAACATTTTTAAAGGAAGTCCATGTACATGTATTATTTCTATATTTGTGATTTTTTTGTTATTTAATCATATTTGAGGAGTGTTATTGGAATGTTTAGGAATATTCCACCATGATTTCTTTGGTTCGTGCACTAGGAGGGTAGCGATGGACATGCTCCAAAGGTATTAGTCCCTAAGACATCGGTATAATCTCCTATAGTTACATTACGACACATGCTATTATACCATACCTGGGCATTGATGCCTAGTTTTAATAAGGTTTCTTATAACTCATGTAGACCATATAGGGAGCCCCAAGACTAACCCCTACTATGGAAAAGTTGACATGGTAATTTCAGTAGTGACATAAAACTAATGTTTTGGGGGATGGTGGCCCCCCAGATACTGAGTCATGTCTATATGAGATGGTATCTATTTTTTATCATCAGAATATTCCTCTTGAGAGGAGTTTCAATATTTCATTGCATATTCTTAGAGTTTCATCCAATAGATGGTAGGATTTATTGACCAAGACTGATCGGCACCAGGTTAGTGAATAATGGGATTTCTAGATAGTATTATACAAATATTTTCTTCCTGAGATGATGAGGGTTGATATATCCAGCTAGTTCATACACATCTAGTAGGCTTATATATTAAATGGCCCATAGGTGTAAGAGACATTACATGACCCGAAGGTCTTATGGAATTCAACCAGTCAATAACTATAAAGAATCTCCCCTCCCCCGCATCTATAGAATGATGGTAGATCTACACCTTCACATGGTTGTATATCTAATCTTCCCATAAAAGCACATACTGGTCCTGATGACATAGCCATACCCTATCATTCTTCCAGATCCATTGGTTCTGCTCTGGTGAGTGCACCTACTCTAAATCCTCCTCTGGGGATGCTCCTTTTTGTAGATTATGCCTAGGGAAACTGCACTGATCATGTGGCTCGAAGTCCATGAGGTGGCCCAAAGGCCTTGAGTTGGCTAGAAGGCCTTAAAGATGGCTCAAAAGGCTTACTGACCCGAAGGCCTGGGTGGACTGAAGGCCTTAAGGATTCCAAGCCCAAACCGGTGGCCCAAGGTGAATAGTTATGGATTCTACAATACCAAATAGTACCTACTACAATACTGATACAGTACTACTATAGTACCTTTTATATTACTATTACAGTAACCCAAAAATATGCCCCTGCCTGGTTTGAAACTTGGGTCTCATGGATTCCCTTAGAGAGACCTCACCAACTAAGATAAGGCTTATGTGCACTTAGAGAGTCATTCGATCTATCATTAGTGTGGTAAGTAGGGTTATATAATGTAATATAATGATAGAGACCCATTTGAGTGATGAGACTATGGTAGGATTGGGGAATCTTTAGAGGATTTTTTAGACCATTCTATTTGTATCATGTGGAAGAGGATACACACCTTCTTCGCCTTTAGGATCGGAATCAGTGGATCCTCTTCATGAAGGGAATTGGATATCAACATACAGTGTGACATGAGGGGTAATATGTGGTCAAGGGATATAGAAACGAAATTTTAAATTACATTAAAGAGGTCATACCCATGGAAGTTAGGTTATATGTTAGGGCCAAAGATCAGTCCAAATTTATGTAGTGTGGCGGATACCTGAGTAGAACAGTGTCGGACCATCTACTGTGTGAGGTACGATTTTAGCAGCCTTAACATTAGTGCCTAATTTATTTGACATAGGTTCTTCCCTATCCTTTGTATATGTGGAAATTTTGGAGAGTCTTGGAATCTAAATTCATAATATATGTGTGGTAATTAGCCTAGATACTCTGTTGGGAATGTGGTTGGGAAGTGTATGGAAATATGATGAGTTCCCCCTTGAGATATGTGTCTATCGCATAGTATGGACCTTATTTATCCTCAATATGATAGGTTTTGATATCATATTTAGGATGGAATAGTTGGTTCCTCGACTTGAAAATATCGATTGATATCACAAGAGGGTGTAATTTCTATCCCCAAAGTGTGGTAGCTATATTCATAAAGGTGAATAGAATTTCTAGGAAACCAAATCTTGACAAGAGAATTCAGGGATGAGTGGAGTGACATCCTATATTGATAGCCTTTTCTATATGATTAGATAATGTTAAATAAAAATTAACCCCATATTTTGGATAGTTTTAGGGATGTCATACCAAATTGATTTTATGGCCCACCTCCTGAGAGAGATGTAGAGTTTACCATTGAGTTAGTTCCAGGAGTATCACCAGTATCCATTCCTCCTTACAGGATTGATACTACTGAGTTATAGGATCTCAAGAGGCAGCTATAAGACTTGGAATCTAAGGGATTTATATGACCCTATACTTCACCATGAAATTCACAAATTATATTTTCCAAGAAGGTGGATTGGACCATCAGTCTTTGTGTAGATTATTTTCAGTTAAACCAACTAATGGTTAAGGAACATTATCCATTGCATTGTATAAAAACCCATCTAACTATCTCTGGAGATCGTAGATGTTCTAAAAAGTTTATTTTAATTTGGGCTACCATCAGGTATGATTCATACTTTCAGATATACAATATAAAATATTCTATATTAGATATGGATTTTATGAGTGTTTGGTTTTTTATCTTACAAATGTACCAAAATATTTTAATGCCTAGATGAATTGGTTTTTTCACCCATATTTAGATTCATTTGTGGTAGTATTTATTGATGATATTTTGGTTTATAATCAGACTCGACATGTTCATTCCAAACATCTAGATATCAAAGTTAATACACTAAGGGAGCATCAACTATATGTTATTTTTACAAAATTCCACCTTTGGATTGATAATGTATAATTCATGGGTCACATCATCTCAGAAGAAGGAGTATTTGTGGACCCTAATAAAGTGATGTCCTTAGTTCATTTAGAGAATACAAAAAAATATTTGGAATAAAATTTTTATTAGGGGTAGTTGGCTACTATAGACACTTTATTAAGGATATTTCACACCTATAAGGACTCATTATTGGATTGAAAAAAAGGTTATCACATTTTTATAGTCTGAAATGTGAAATAATTCTTTTCAGAAGTTGAAAGGAAGATTGAATTCAACACTGATCTTGATTCTTTCAAATCCATGAAGAAGTTTTATAGTTTATTGTTATTCTTCAAGAATTAGGATATGAGCAATTATAATGTATTTTGATCATGTAACGGTGTACGGTTTAAATCATTTTAGGCCTCATGATAGGAATTATGTGATTAAAAACATCAATCTAGAAACATTAGTTCATTCCTTGAATTTTTGGAGGAATTATTTATCGGGGTAGAAGTTTGTGGTTTATAAAGACTAAAAAATAATCAAATATATATTTACCAGGTGCGACTTAAATCTCATGAAATGAATGTGGATTGTATAGGTATAGTATTTTGACTTTGGGATTTTATATATTCCTGGGAATGGAAGTGCTATTATTGATTCTCTAGGCAGGAAGACTTGGAAATGGGAAACTCAAGAAGCTACTTTTATGTGGAAGCTGATGTCCCTATTTTCTAAGATGCAATTAGAGGTTCAATTGAATCATGGGGAGACTATTATTATATTGTTAGCAGTGACCAGACCAGTTTTGGATAGATTGAAGATGAGGTATCTTTTGGATCCTGAATTCCTAGTCCTACATGAGAGCGTTTCAGGAAAGAACCCTCCACCAGGTGGGGCAATTGATGGTGATGAGATCATGCACATTAATAGAGACATATATATTCTTAAAGACATCAGAGAAGAATTTTATACGAGAGTATCATGACACTTATTTTGAAGTAAATCTCGGTATTAATAAGATGTATTGTGACTTACACCTCAATGAGTATTGGTCAGAGATGAAACGAGAGATAGCTTGATTTTTCACTCAGTGTTCCACCTATCAGCTGGTGAAGGCAGAGAACCAGTGATCAGTGGGACTTTTATAGACTTTACCCACTCATGAGTGGAAATGGTATGATTTAATTGTGAATTTTTTTGATGTTTTTATTTAATCCATATTGAGGTTGTGATGTAGTATTGATAATTTTTCAAAGATTTAAAATTGTATCTTACTAATTACCTATTAGGGATACCTTTTTAGTGGATGAACTCCGAAGGATATGTGTCAAGGAAATCATAAAAATTTATAAAGTTCCACATGATATCATATTTAACAAAGACACTAATATTATATCATGGTTCTAGTAGGGGTTTCACAGGGATCTTGGTTCACCGGTACTACTCAGTAAATCCTATCAAACTTATATTGATGGTCAGTCCAAGTGTACAATACAGGAGTTGGAGGACATGATTTGTGCAAGCATCCTCGATTTTTTAGGATCTTAAGAGAAAGACATACCTATTTGAGAATTATCGTATAATAATATCTTCGAGGAAACTATACGGATAGATCCTTATGTTTCCATATACGGTAGGTCATTCCATTCACCCCTATACTGGTTAAAGGTAGTATAGGTTGTGCTAATTTTTCATCAAATAATTCAAAGGACATTAAATTAGGTACATCTTATCAATAAACATATGAAAATATATTTATATAGGATAAAGGCTTATTCCAATCATTGTAGATGAAATATAGAGTTTTAGGTCAGGGATCGATTCTTCTTACATGTTTCTCCTAGATTTGGTCATATATAGATTTGATGATAGGAAAACTTATAGGATCGATATTTCAAGACTTTTGATATTTTTTAGACAGGTGGGCTGGTAGACTTTTGGTTTAAATTACCTAAGAGTTACCTATCAATTCATGATGTATTCCATGACTCAAAGATTTTCCATTTCTTTTCATACTTATCCCATATCCTTTGTCTTGATGACGTTGAGTTGGGCGTTGATGCTTCTTTTGAAGAGAACCTTATTTTTATTATTAATTATGGAACAAAGGATCATCATGGTAGGTTATATCTTCTAGTATATGTGATATGGACACATTATAATGTGTAGGATGAAAATTGGTGGCAAGATTCTGATGCATGTACTCAGTGACTATAACTATTCTTGGAAGATGAATTACAACACTCAGATGGGAAACTCAGGGATGAGTTGTTTTAAGGAGGGGATGGTGTCAGATCCCAACCTTTATTATGAGGTATATATCATTTAAATTTTTGGTTAAACCTATTTTTTTATCTATATAATGGTTATTAAGGGTTTAATTAACGGTTCAAAATATTTTGGGGCTTTTTTGAGCTAGAAGATTTAGTTTTTGGAGGAAACTGATAAAGCACATAGTTGGCACACATTTAGTAGTAACAGTGTTGATCAACCATGCCGCCCTAAGGAGGTGGTACATGGATTTAAAAAATCATGAAAGATATGTTGCACATCTATGTGGGGGTGCTTTGAAAAAATTATAGATGAAACTACATGGGATGCACATGGTTTTTCATACTATGCACCAAGCCCATGTGAGGGGTACAACCCCGAACAATGTTGGCACATAGTTAGTGCACAGTTTTTCCAACAATTCATCCAAACCATTCTACTTTTAAAATAATGTTAAATGAACATATTTTACCTCCATATATTTTACTATTCTATCACATTTTTTTCTCCCTTCAAATTTATCACCTCCCATAGCCTCTCAAGCTCCTCCTCTTTCCATAGGATTTTACACTCCACCCTCATTTGAGCTCGTAATTAAGAGTTTTTTGTTGCATTGGATATCTACTGGTAATCACTTCAAACCTCCTTATTCCTTTATTTTTTATCTCTTTATATGGAATGATAAATTTTTGTAAGATAATATTCCCTATTTTAAGGGTGATCATTTATTTCCCCAATTTCATCCATTCAATCCTAATTTAGAGTCCAATAACAAATGGGGAGTCTACTATCTATTTAAGGTAGGTGTTTTATACCTTTCCCCTTAAATTATTTAAGTTTATGGCTAGAATCATAGTGTCGCATGATATAGACAATTTTTATTGATTCTAAAATGAATAATACCTAGAAGTGAATGTTGTAAAACATGTTTTGGTAACCTTTTTATCCTTCGACATTGTTGGAGGTTTCTTCCCTCAACCCGAATCTCCCCTTTGAGGCGGGTTTGTTCAAATTCCCATGACTATTCTTTAAATTTGGGTGATTTGATCCTACCACCATGAGTGGAAGTTGATTTTCAATTATAATTGAATATTGAAAGTTAAATACCTCTTATGTAACCATGTTATTTTTAAATTAAAGTGGTGATGAAATGGATCAATTTTAAATTATTAAATGTCATGGGTGATTTCTTGGCTCTTCCTTTATAGTGTAAATGGATGTTAAATGTCATGAAAACTCACATGACCTATATTTTATCACTTCAAAGAGATAAAATTAATTAAATTAATGTATTAAATTAAGTTGGTAATGTGGAATGGACACTAACATGTCCCCTCTTATTTTCATTTGAATTCAATTGATTAAAGAATAAATGTGATGAATTAAATTGATAAAGGGAATGAAAACTAAAATGGCCCCTTGATCCCATATATAAAATGTTCAATGATGGACTCTTTAGTTGTAACACCCCAGGTAAATAAAGAATATGACAATATCATATTTATCCATATTGCTGAATAAAATATTAATATGACTTTAAAGGGGACGCTATGCTCGATGTCGTACCCAACACGCAACAACGAGTTTCTTGGGAATCTTACGTTGCACTCTAATAATAAAATAATATTATTTTAAATGGTAGTTAACATGTAGCCGTTTTATTGCCGGGAATGGATAGAAATAACTAAAATTTGATTATATATGTTTTTAAATGTTTTTACATTTATCCAATGAAAGATAAAGTCTTAATATACAGAAAGAATTCAATTTTAGGCGTATATGCCCTAGTTTTGACTAAAGGTTCACTTATCGCCTTTTGATGGAGAACCGTTATTAAATATAGTTTTGTTCACTCTTATACATTCTATTGGACCAAATAAAACTCTTCTTAAGAATTGGGACATCAAAATATACTTTGTGTAAATTTTTGGCATCTTTTCGATAAAGTTCATTTTTTTAATGAATAGTTTAAAATGTTGTATTTTAATTCAAAACCTATTTTTAATATAATTTACTTATATGATTAGATTATCTTTTGAATTGGTTTTAAAGTTAAATTAGAATATATTTTTACCATTAAATCCAATAGTGTTCGTTGGAATTAATTTCACTTTGAAATCAGACTTAAACTAGTGTCAATCTTCTGATACTTATTGTCTCATAAAAACACGCTATTTGCTCTGACAGCGGGAATGAATTATTAAAGTAATTAATGTGACTTATATGTTTTGAATTTTGTAAAATAGACTTCATTTTTGAATTCGGAATATCAAATATAGCTTAGGGTGAATTTTTGGGATTTTTCTGAAAAACTTCAATTTTTGATGAATAGTGAAACCACTAAGTGGTACTTATAAAAACTGATTTTTCCGTTTAAATGAAATTTTTCCATCTTTGTGTTTTGAATTTCAAAAATCCGACATACAAGGTTGTAATGAAATGTAAAATGTGGTTCAATGGGATAAAAATAATTTTTTGGTGAATAGTAACTTATTAAGTTTTTAATCGCGATTAGAGGTAATTAGTGTAGTTTATGGTAAGAATAATGTTTTAATAATATGTAATGACCTAGACACATGTCCTACCCTCATTTGATGTGTCATGGACGACCAAGAAAATACATGGGTCAACTTGGGGACCCCATGGAGCCACTTTGGTTGGAAAATGACATAAATATCTTTTTATTTAATGTTAAAGTAAAAATGACACAAACATGAGATGTTTTACTAAAACAATTTTTACATGGGGTAATACAAGTCATATTTTTTACTATAAATAGTAATTTGAAATCTAAAAATATTTCCTACATCATAGTATTTTTTTATAATTTTTAGACATTAATTAAATTAAATTATTTATGACATCATGATGATGCAGCGATGACCTCATTATTTAACGATTTAAATAAAATGGAAAGATAATGTAATATCTAAGACCTAAACATGTCCAAAACCTATTGGATGAGTGTATTTCAGACCCTTACCACCTTATCCTTGAAATACATCAATCTGGGACCTATAAAATCCGAAACTCTTTTGAAAATAAAGTAACATTTTGTAACTTTACAAGAGTGCCCCTACTCTCCTCTTATAAAAGGCCCCCACCTCTACCTCCTTACCCACACTGCCAAAACCTTTGTCTCGGCCAACCCCTGCCCATTTTGTCTCTAAACTTCCCTATCTTACTACTTGAAGCCTCAATTTGGGTAGAAGTCTTCCCAAGGAAGCCTTTGAGCTCAAACCAAAGGGAGTTACCCGATTTTAAGGTAATGTCTTCACTTGTGTCCTTTTGTTTTATTTTGCTTCTCCAACCCCCTAAACTCTTTTTATTCATTTATTTTGTAACAAATACAGTATCGTAAATATACTAGGATGTTGTTATAAGAAGTATTCGAGCTACAATTACACACACCTACATCTAATGGTTAAAGAACATACTGTTTCCGTGGATGGCGAATTTCTGCCTCCCGAAACGATGATTGTTCAACATTCTTCTAACACATTAAAAGGTGGCCATTAAGATGACACTATATTTATATATTATATATAATATGTTTATATTTTACTTAAGCTTATGTATTTTTCATTTATGGCATACCTTTATGGTTTCCATTATGGGTAAATGTGATATCTTCATTTAAGGAGGTGCAGACTACCGCCCCCTCAAAGTGATTTGATTCGTTAATACCACATGTGGTATGTATAAAGGATATATTTAATGATATTATATATGATACCATACTGGAATTAAAATACTATTATGTATCATTATTTTTTAATTCCATTAAATATGAAATAGAAATGGAAGTAGCGTTCATGCATACGTACGGCTTACCATCTCCATGAACGGTACATTTCATTTCTTATCTCAAAATGTTTTGTAGTATTATAAGTACATATATATAATGGATATATATGTAATATATTACATCTAAATTATGGATATCATTCTGGAATTATAACATATATATATATCTCTCTCATTCTGTTTTAATTCCATTAATATGACAAAAAATGAAAGTAGCATTCATGAGTACGTACGGCCTACCGTCTCCATGAACAGTGATTTTCGTTTTTTATCTCCAAATGATATGGAATAGTATAAAATGAATAATTACTGGATATATATGATATTTTAATCATTAATACTATTTCGAAATTATTTACTTATAACTACATGGGCAATCTTTTTTCAAAGAAGTTCATTTTTGACTCATGTACCAAACATCGGAAAAAACGTCTGATATGAACTAAAATTATTAAACAATTATTATAACATTATAATATGTGATATGAACTGAATAATAATCTCTAAATGAGGTAATTAGGCAATTATTAATTGACCAAATTTTATTATTCAGGAATATAACGAAACGAACAAGACAAGTTGGACTTGAGGTAAGGGATCCTACTCCGCTCTTTCTTTTTAAGTACACTCTTTTATATCATTCCTTTTAAATCTCATATTTATTGTTATTGGGATGTTCTTTTATATTAATATTACTTTAATTTTTATGTTAATGTGATTAGAGACCCTATTCTCTCTCATCAATCCATTTTGGAAGTTTTGAGTGGCGCCGTTAGGTTGCCAAATTTTCGTACGAGATCTAACCTCTCTCTTTCTTTTTAAGTACTCTCCTTTATGTCACTTCTTTTAAGCTCCTCTTTTTTATGTTGTGGGATGTTCTTTTATATTCCTCTTTCTATAAACTTTAAGTTAATATGATGAGATACCATATTTGATCTCATAAATCCATTTTCGTAAGTTTTATGTGCCGTCGTTAGGTTGTCGAGTTTTCGTAAGGGATTTTTCATATTACTTTTATTCCCGTGATATTTATGCTACATTTTCCATAATTTAAATTGAGTGGTGTATGTACTGCCCATTATTTTACTCATTGTGTAATATACTTTATTTTATGAGTATTTACATCAATGATGTATTGTCCTTCCTTCACGAGGTTTATGTTTCGAAAGATACCCATGTCGGTAAAAGAACCTTTCACCCTCCACTTTTTAAAAGACTTATTTTGTTGGGTCTTTTAATTTACATATTGTTATGTTGGGATATGTTCTAATATATACTTATTGATGTAAATTTTATTTCCAAGTGATCAGATACCCTTTTTTTATCTCTCATCAACTCATTTTTATTTGACGTCGTTAGGCTGTCAAGGGAACTTCTTAACCCAATTTCGATTTCTTTGGGTTCAAAATGTAGTTATTGAATATGTCATCTTTTGAATATGTGTTAATGACCTTTTATTATTTTACACTTAATATCCACTTATATTTGGTGTATTCGTTTTTCACACAAAATTATGTAATTGATTTATCCTTAAACCAAGGATATCGTCCTTGTATGGGACTTCGTCTCAATCTCCATTCATTGAGGCATATTTTGTTTTATACACAAAATTCTTTTATACGGTGTATAAACCCCTTTGACTTTTACGTTTATCCAAAAGGAATCATTTCATACGAAGAATTTTACTAAACGACAAAAGGGAATGTTTTTATCGTACGTATTCAGCGACAACGACTGCTCCACCGCCGTGACCATTATTTGAGTTTCGGCTTCCTCTACAAGCCATACCTTATTTTTAAAAGAAAAATAAATACCATTTTTTACTTTTTGTTTATTTTGGTATTGAAAATGGTTTTCATAATGTATTTATATCAATGTGTTGTATCGATATCTTGTTATTCAAAGGTGGAAATGTTATGTTTCCTTTATGCATGTTTTATGTGATAAGATTATGTTATGGTTCTTGGGAATTGTTATGAAGATGGGTGGTTCCGTGATAAACTAAGGGCAGGTGAGCCCGATATAGCTCTCCAATGCATTGGGTAACGCGAAGGAGTGAAACTTTAAGGTTTCTCCGAAGAGATTTAGGGGATATACTATGGTGGGTATTCTAAACGTAACCAAGAGGGTTACTCCCTACGTAAGAATGTTATGAATGCCTCAAGTTACCTTTTATGTCTTAAGATTTCTATTATTTATTCATGATTTGATGAGGTATGTTAATGTGCCTAAGTTTTATGGGTAAAGTATGATTTTATTCTTATGTATATATGAACTCATGTTTCCTTTCGATATTTTTATAACCCTTGCTGAGCTTTTTATGCTCATCCCAAGTTTTTGAAATGTTTTCACAGGTCAAGGGAAAGGTACATGATGTGATGATAGTATCAAGGATGTGTCAATAAAGAATCCATGTTTTATTTTAAATATGTTTCCGTTGATGGGAAGAATGAATATTGTCTTTTATGTATCCACTATGTTTAAATGTGGAATGTAATGCAAGTTTCATGATCTAATTCTCTAAAACTCTAAACCTAAAAAGATCATCAATGTGTAATCTTTTAATAACTCAAGATTAAGTAAGGTTTAAGGCTGGGGCCTTATAGTTGGTATCAAAGGTCGGTTTAGATAACTTTAGAGGTTAGGGTATTCTTTAAGCAGAAGTGGCATTACCATAATGGTTAGGATTTCAGAAAGAGTCCTAGTTTTAGATAAAGTGAATGAGTAAGTATATCTTAGTGTTTATCTTCCTCATTAGTACATGATGGTTTTTTTGATATACTCAGACTGACCTTTTTGGTTTTAGTAAATGGCAGGATCTAGCATGCTTCAAAGTAACTGTGGATGTGATGGAAACTGTGACAGTTTTTTGAGCAAGCAACTGAATGATATGGGAGCTGCAATGAGAACTCTTTTGATTATCCTCAACCAACTATCTGGAGTCATGATTGACCACCTAAACCTTGGTGATTTCTCTAAGGAATCATATATGCGAGAAACAAATCCCTACGGAAGTATAGGTAATAATCATAAAGGTAAGTGTGTTAAAAAACCTATGTGTCAAAGATGTGGAAAGAAACACCTAGGAAAATGTTTCAAAGGGACACAAATATGCTATAGATGTGGAAATAAAGGTCATAAAGAAAGAACCTGCCATGGAAAAAGGAAGCATCCAGTTGACTCGAGGAAATAGAAAGAAGTTCTTTATGGGGGATCAATTGAATGTTTTAAATGTGGTGTGCATGGTCATTATGAAAACACATGTCCTATGAAGAAGTTTCGTGAATGGGATCACCAAGAGCGTACAAATGTTTGTTTACAAATACCTAATGCCATTCCGATTGAGGATGAAGAAACTAACAATGACCAATCAAAGTTATGTATTATTTCATGACTATTGTTTTCCTATTTTGGAATATTAGGATATGATTCCTGATTTTGTTTGTAGGAAAGAGGTATTTAAGAATAAGTTGGAAAGGAATAGTTAATGGATTGTGAATAATGTTGAATGAGTAAGATGTCAACATATAAGGGCTTCAAGAGTTATGGTGAAATTCTTAAGGGTATTAAGTATCTTTTGATGATGGGGTTACATTAGAAGACTTTTTATATTATGTGTAACCCTGATGTTTAATATATGAAAATTTAATCCAAGGAATAGTTATATTTTCTTTTGTGGACATAGTTATAAAGAACCATTTGGGTTTATATGATCCTTACTTTTGAGGTAATTATGGGTTACTATATGTTATGATTGAAGTGAAAGGAATGAGATAAAATTGAGGTTAAATTATGTTATGGTTATTTTTGTTGATTTTATCCCTTTTTGGGGAATGATTTGAGAATTATATTGTAATGACCCGAAATTTTGAATAAATCGTGTTTCCGGATTTTATGTGTTATTTTATTTTTATACTCAACAAAAATGTTTCATTTGATTACGTGATTATAATTAAAATGAGACCGTAGGGTTTAGACAGTTATATGACCATTGGTCAATATGACTGCTGGAAACTAAACGTTTTGATTATTGTCTCTAAATACAAGTAATCTTGGTTAATTATTATAGAAAGAAGATTCGATGGCCTCACCCAGTAGTCTTGGACCGATCGAAGCCCATCTAATTGAACTTGGGAAGGAGGTAGCACCATTGGGCTTTGATCTGGGCCAAACCCAAGACGAACTTCATCGTGTGAAGCTAGAACAGAATCGCCTTTGTGAGAAGTTCAAACTGATAGAAATTACTACTCGTGCGATGTTAGCCGAGCCTCCCTCAGATTCTCTCACCTTAGCACACCTTATACTTAGGTCATATGATGGTGTGAAAAGTGGATATGTAAGGAGACTGTAACTACCTTGTGTAATCCTTTGTTTTAAATAAAAATTTGGATTTATTCTTATGATGAAGTTTATGAATTTTTAAATGACCGAATAAATATAGTATGCATATTTTTGATGAATTTTAGAAAAAGGATATTTTAAAAATGTTTATGTAAACCTTAAATAATTAAAAATGTGTAATGATTTTCAAAAAATGGTCTTCTACAATTATGTTCAGTTCGAAATTTAGAGTCTAATAAGATCAACTTGATTTTTGATGAATAGTAAATTATGAATAGTGATTTTATGATTAGGATTAGTAATGTGTCCAAATGGATTAGTAATCTCACTTAAAGAAAGTATTAATATAATCTAGGCACCTTGATTAAGTAATGTGATTCAATAAAATGGTTAAATAACGGTTTCATAAATTATTATTCAAGTATTAGTTTTTTCAAGTGAATAGTGTTTTTTAATTAAAAATTAAATTAAAAATATTTAAAAAAATTATTTTTATAAAATGGATTTCATTTTTGAACTCAGAGCACCGATATTATGTTATGGTAATTTTTGGGGTTTTTCTGAAAAAATGAATTTTCGGTGAATAGTGTATTTATTTAAAAAATAAATTAAAAATATTTAGAAAATTATTTTTATAAAATGGAGTTCATTTTTGAAATCAGAGAATTGATATTTGGTTAAGGTGAAATTTTGGGATTATTCTGAGAAAGTTAAATTTTCGATGAATAGTGAAAATACAGTTTTTAAGTTACGGGTGTTTAATGACATCATTAAATTATGTATTAAGTTTGTAATCAATATGTTCAAATTATGAATAGTAAGATAAGGTATGAGGTGTCCCAGGTGGCCAATACCATCGGACAATACCATGGGCAAGCCCATGGTTTTGCCAAAACCACAAATGAGGTGTCCCTTGGCCATTAATGCCTTGTCCCCTCACTTTCCCTATAAATACCAAGCCATCCTCTCATCCATTCGACTCCCCACTCTCCCCTAACGAATTTATGGTCTCATTACCTACCAAGGAGTCCTCCCAAGGTTCCCCCAATCCCTCAAGGTCCCAAACATTGAGATTTAAGAGTTACGTTTTAAGGTATGGGATCCGATCTCTCTCTTTCTTTTCAAGAAATCTCTTTTATGTAATTTCTTTTATGCTCCATGTTCTTATGTTAAGTGGTGTTCTTTTATACTCCTATTACTTCCCTTTTCATGTTCAAATAATTATATATCCCCTCTTACTCTCATTATTTCGTTTTATGAAGTTTTAAGTGGCGCCGTTAGGCTGCCGAAATTTTTGTAATAGATTCTTTCTCTCTTCTCATTTTTCAAGATCTATTATCATGTAAAGTATTTAAAGATACTTTTTATTATGTTGGGGTGTGATATTTAAATTTATCATACTGATATTTTATGATCATATGATGAGAGACCCTATTTTATCTCTTCAATTCAGTATTTTTAAGTTTTAAGTGGCGCCATTAGGCTGCCGAATTTTTAAGTGGTTCTTCACCCTTCTCGTGTTGAACTTCTACTTTCATGTCATTTCTTTCAAGTTCCTTTTTGTATGTTGGGGTATGATTTTTAAATTTATCATACTGATATTTTATGATCATATGATGAGAGACCCCATTTTATCTCTTCAATTAAGTATTTTGATGTTTTAAGTGGCGCTGTTAGGCTGCTGAATTTTTAAGTGGTTCTTCACCCTTCTGGTTTTGAAGTTATACTTTCATGTCAATTCTTTGAAGTTCCTTTTTGTTATGTTGGGGTATGATCTCTATATCTATCATACTGGAATCTTATGTTCATATTATGAGAGACCCTATTTGATCTCATAAAATAATTTTTTGTTGAAGTGTAAGTGACGCCGTTAGGCTGCGGAATTTTTGAGGTATTCTTTCACCCTTCTCATTTTCAAAGTTCTAATTCCATGTCAAGTCTTGAAAGTTCCTTTTTATTATGTTGGGGTATGATATCTATATATATCATACTGTAATCTTATGTTCATATGATGAGAGACCCTATTTGATCTCATCAATTCATTTTTTTTTGAAGTTTAAGTGACGGCGTTAGGCTGCCGAATTTTTAAGGCATTCTTTCACCCTTCTCCTTTTCAAAGTTCTAATTCCATGTCAAGTCTTGCAAGTTCCTTTTTATTATGTTGGGGTATGATCTACCTATCTATCATACTGATATTTTATGTTCATATTATGAGAGACCCTATTTGACATCATCAATTCATTTTTGGTTGAAGTTTATGTAACGTTGTTAGACTGCCGAATTTTCATAAGAGAAATCTTATTTTTGTCTTCCTTTCATGTTCTTCATTTCATATGGTATATTTTCAAATCTCATGACCATGTTATTAAATCACTTATATTTTGTCCCTCTAGTGTTTTATGGGTCATTTATGATTGTTTGACCCATGTCCCCTCTCTTTTCAACGTTTTCTAAAACCCTGTAACGTAGTCGTTGTGCTGCAGAATTTTCATCTCAAAATGTCTCTCTCTTTTTCTCAAAATTACTTCATGTTATTAATTGAATACTCAAAGATCTAATTTCTACAGGGTTATTCACATATATACAAAAATGTTCTATTTTAAATTCTGAGATTTACATACATGAAACCCACTCTCCCCTTTCGTGGGTTTAAAGTGACGTAAAGATCATGTCTTTAAAGCAGTTTTTAAAACGTTATGATTATGAAATGAAACCCATTTATTTTTGCTATATGGGTTATTTATGAAATGTTTGATGTTGATATATGTGGATCACATGATAATAAAGTCAAATTTAAGGGTGTGCCCTGATAGCGCTCTAATGCATTGGGTAATGATGTAACCACTAGAGATTACAATTTTCATGATACCTTGGTGAATAACCTTGGTAATTGTCAAATTACACCTTGGGGATGGACCTTGGTGATATTTTCATGATTGTCTCTGTTAAATGATGTAGCCACATCTTCATGTTATGAAAATGTTATTTTTATTATGATATGCCTCATGATTTCATTCTCATTCCTTAAAGTTCTTTTCATGACCTTATTGAAGTATCTCAAGTTCACATGTAAAATGTTTCTCTTGTTTCCCTTACGGGGATTTTTTCTGACCCTTTCTTTTGATGTATGTCCCCAGGTTATGTGATGCAGTAATCAAACTAGGATGAACATGAGGAGAAGCCTTTAAAGTGTTTTATAAGAATGTTTTATGTTTTCATGTTTAAAGTTCCTGGTTTCCAAGACACTAAACCTTAAAGATCCTCGGTTTTGAAAAATGTAATGAAAGTTTATGTGATAAAGAGGTGGGATTCTATAGTTGGTATCAAAGGATGGTTTAGTTATTTGTGGAAATTAGGATATAAAAACTTTAGGAAGAATCCTATAGAAAAGTTAAAAAAATAGGAAATCTTCCTGGTATTTTGGTGAGTATTGAGTAAGGGGTTGCCAAGCAAATACGTCCCTGTCTGGATACGAGCAGGTAGAGGTGGCTCTGGCACAGATGTACATAGGGGTAAAACCCAAAAACACTGCTTTGAGCTAGACTCGAATGGGAAATGGTACACAAAAACGGGCCTTGCTGCACTCTTGGTTACGACGCTCTCGGGGGATATGCTTTGGTAAATTCATAAGCTTAGTATGAACCATTGTTAAAGAAACAAAGATAAAATAAAATAAAGATTCACAAAAGAATATATGATCATGGATAACCTAGATAGGACCTAGGGGATCACATGTTAGGGTATAATTTTCTTCTACAAGTTATCCTTATATGCTTTCAGCTCATTTTCATGATTATTGGCTAAGTATTTAAGCCCCTGATTATGGTTTCTTTTCTTAGTTAATGGAGGGAAATGGAAGAACGTGTACCAACAACCAATGTGATAGGAAATGAGACGATTGTCGTATTAATATGACATTGATGATTAGGGGATTAAAATATGATTATTATTTTGGAAGACGTTCACTATTATGGGGACCCTATATGATCGAGGTAAATAGATTACTACGGTATTTTCATTGAGGGGTAAGGTTGACTTATATTTTGAAGAATCGATGAATTTAAGGTGGACTTATAGTAATTTAGGTTACTTATGGAAATGATTAACCTATCTTGGGTAAAATATGTTTAGGTTAGCTACTTTTGTTAAAAGATGTTAGGAGTGGTTGATGTTGTTTGGAGATGAACAATGAAGTTTATTTTTGAAGACTATGTTATCAAATCCTTCTTGTATTTGGGTTTCAATATTATCTTGGTTTATATTGAGGAATCTTAATGACTGTTATTTATGGAATGGTCAATGATGAACTATGGGTAGTACCATGGAACTTTGAAGATTTAAAAGTAGTTTCCATTCCTATGGGATTCTTTCTTTTTAAAGAGGTGTTTTACCTTACCCTTTCTGTTTTTGGGATAATGTTTAAAGATAGAAGAAATAGATAGTTAATCTTTTGTGGATTATGAAGATGATTCTTGTGTTTTGATGAGACCAAGTAGTTTTGAATGCTCATAGTTTGGAGAAAATATTAGTTTTGGGTAGAAACTATTTAAAGGATGAAACTCTACAAGAAGATAGGTATATTTTCTTATGTTTTTGTTTTATGTTGTAAATGAATTACTCAAAATTATGAAAAGGAGCGTAAAACAAAAACGTTGTTGGTTTACGTTTCCTACTAGGTAATCAAAAACCATCATAAGTTTGTGATTTTCTTATGGTTAACTTTCTACTAATCATGTTCTCTATCACTCGCCCCCATAACTTGACCGTTTGTTTTTCTTCCATGTCCATGTTTTCCTACATGGAATCCTAGTGTGGGTTAACTCGGGTGACCTTTGTACTTATCTTTCTTCATTTTAATGTAATAATTTTACTGACTCCTTTTCCGATGTGGGACTTTCAATGAAATTTCAAAACCCAATTTTAAAAATTGCAAGGACGCACTTTCTTAAGGGGGGAAGAATGTAACGACTCGAAATTTTGAATAAATCTTGTTTACTAATTTTATGTGTTATTTTATTTTTATACTCAACAAAAATGTTTCATATGATAACGTGATTATAATTAAAATGAGACCGTAGGGTTTAGACGGTTATATGACCGTTGGTCAATATGACTGCTGGAAACTAAACGTTTTGATTATTGTCTCTACATACAAGTAATCTTGGTTAATTATTATAGAAAGAAGATTCGATGGCCTCACCCAGTAGTTTTGGATTGATCGAAGCCCATCTAACAGAACTTGGGAAGGAGGTAGCACCATTGGGCTTTGCTCTGGGCCAAACCCAAGCCAAACATCATCGTGTGAAGCTAGAAAGGAATCGCCTTTGCGAGAAGTTTAAACTGATAGAAATTACTACTCATGCGATGTTTGTCGAGCCTCCCTCAGATTCTCTCACCTTAGCACACCTTACACTTAGGTCCTATGCTGGTGTGAAAAGTTGCTGTGTAAGGAGACCGTAACTGCCTTGTGTAATCCTTTATTTTAAATAAAAATTGGGATTTATTCTTATGATGAAGTTTATGAATTTTTAAATGACCGGATAAATATAGTATGCATATTTTTGATGAATTTTAGAAAAAGGATATTTTAAAAATGTTTATGTAAACCTTAAATAATTAAAAATGTGTAATGATTTTAAAAAAATGGTCTTCTGCAATTATGTTCAGTACGAAATTTAGATTCTAATAAGATCAACTTGATTTTTGATGAATAGTAAATTATGAATAGTGATTTTATGATTAGGATTAGTAATGTGTCCAAATGGATTAGTAATCTCACTTAAAAAAAGTATTAATATAATCTAGGCACCTTGATTAAGTAATGTGATTCAATATAAATGGTTAAATAACGGTTTCATAAATTATTATTCAAGTATTAGTTTTTTTCAAGTGAATAGTGTTTTTTAATTAAAAATTAAATTAAAAATATTTTAAAAAATTATTTTTATAAAATGGATTTCATTTTTGAACTCAGAGCACCGATATTATGTTATGGTAATTTTTGGGGTTTTTTCTGAAAAAATGAATTTTCGGTGAATAGTGTATTTATTTAAAAAAAAAATTAAAAATATTTAGAAAATTATTTTTATAAAATGGAGTTCATTTTTGAATTCAGAGCATTGATATTTGGTTAAGGTGAAATTTTGGGATTATTCTGAGAAAGTTGAATTTTCGATGAATAGTGAAAATACAGTTTTTAAGTTACGGGTGTTCAATGACATCATTAAATGATGTATTAAGTTTTTAATCAATATGATCGACATATGAATAGTAAGATAAGGTATGAGTTGTCCCAAGTGGAAAATACCATGGGCAAATACCATGGGCAAGCCCATGGTTTTGCCAAAACCACTAATGAGGTGTCCCATGGCCATTAATGCCTTGTCCCCTCACTTTCCCTATAAATACCAAGACATCCTCTAATCCATTCGACTCCCCACTCTCCCCCAACGAAGTTATGGTCTCCTTAACTCCAAAGGAGTCCTCCCAAGGTTCCCCCAAGCCCTCAAGGTCCCAACCATTGAGTTTTAAGAGTTACGTTTTAAGGTATGGGATCTAATCTCTCTCTTTCTTTTCAAGAAATCTCTTTTATGTAATTTCTTTTATGCTTCATGTTCATATGTTAAAGGGTGTTCTTTTATACTCCTCTTACCTCCCTTTTCATGTTCACATAATGAGAGATCCCCTATTACTCTCATTATTTCATTTTATGAGGTTTTAAGTGGCGTCGTTAGGCTGCTGAAATTTTTGTAACAGATTTTTTCTCCCTTCTCATTTTTCAAGATCTATTATCATGTAAAGTATTTCAAGTTCCTTTTTATTATGTTGTGGTATGATCTCTAAATTTATCATACTGATATTTTATGATCATATGATGAGAGACCCCATTTGATCTCTTCAATTCAGTATTTTGAAGTTTTAAGTGGCGTCGTTAGGCTGCCGAATTTTTAAGTAGTTCTTCACCCTTCTCGTTTTGAAGTTCTACTTTCATGTCAATTCTTTCAAATTCCTTTTTGTATGTTGGGGTATGATCTATAAATTTATCATACTGATATTTTATGATCATATGATGAGAGACTCCATTTTATCCCTTCAATTCAGTATTTTGATGTTTTAAGTGGCATCGTTAGGCTGCCGAATTTTTAAGTGGTTCTTCACCCTTCTCGTTTTGAAGTTCTACTTTCATGTCAATTATTTAAAGTTTCTTTTTGTTATGTTGGGGTATGATCACTATATCTATCATACTGGAATATTATTTTCATATTATGAGAGACCCTATTTGATCTCATCAATTCATTTTTTGTTGAAGTTTAAGTGACGCCGTTAGGCTGCCGAATTTTTAAGGGATTCCTTCACCCTTCTCCTTTTCAAAGTTCTAATTTCATGTCAAGTCTTGCAAGTTCCTTTTTATTATGTTGGGGTATGATCTCTATATCTATCATACTGTACTCTTATGTTCATATGATTAGAGACCCTATTTTATCTCATCAATTCATTTTTTGTTGAAGTTTAAGTGAGGTCGTTAGACTGCCGAATTTTTAAGGGATTCTTTCACCCTTCTCCTTTTCAAAGTTCTAATTCCATGTAAAGTATTGCAAGTTCCTTTTTATTATGTTGGGGTATGATCTCTATATCTATCATACTTATCTTTTATGTTAATATTATGAGATACCCTATTTGACATCATCAATTCATTTTTGGTTGAAGTTTATGTAACGATGTTAGGCTGCCGAATTTTCATAAGAGAAATCTTATTTTTGTCTTCCTTTCATGTTCTTGATTTCATATGGTATATTTTAATATTTCATTACCATGTTATTAAATTCCTTATATTCTGTCCCTCTACTGTTTTATGGGTCATTTATGATTGTTTGACCCATTTCCCCTCTCTTTTCAACATTTTCTAAAACCCTGTAACGTAGCCGTTGTGCTGCTGAATTTTCGTCTCAAAATGTCTCTCTCTTTTTCTCAAAATTACTTCATGTTATTAAGTGAATACTCAAAGATCTTATTTCTACAGGGTTATTCACATATATAAAAAATGTTCTATTTTAAATTCTGGTATTTACATATATGAAACCCGCTCTCCCCTTCCATGGGTTTAAAGTGACGTAAAGATAATGTCTTTAAAGCAGTTTTTAAAACGTTATGATTATGAAATGAAACCCATTTATTTTTTCTATATGGGTTATTTATGAAATGTTTGATGAAGATATATGTGTATCACATGATAATAAAGGCAAATTTAAGGGTGCGCCCAGATAGCGCTCCAATTCATTGGGTAATAATGTAACCACTAGAGATTACAATTTTCAAGATACCTTGGTCAATAACCTTGGTAATTTTCAAATGACACCTTGGGGATGGACCTTGGTGATATGTTCATGATTGTCTATGTTAAATTATGTAGCCACATCTTCATGTTATGAAAATGTTATTTTTATTATGATATGCCTCATGATTTCAATCTCATGCCTTAAAGTTCTTTTCAGGACCTTATTGAAGTATCTCAAGTTCATATGTAAAATGTTTCTCTTGTTTCCCTTACTGGGATTTTTTCTCACCCTTTCTTTTGATGTATGTCCCCAGGTTATGTGATAAAGTAATGAACCTAGTATGAACATGAGGAGAAGCCTTTAAAGTGTTTTAGAAGAATGTTTTATATTTTCATGTTTAAAGTTCCTGGTTTCCAAGACCCTAAACCTTAAAGATTCTCGGTTTTGTAAAATGTAATGAAAGTTTATGTGATAAATAGGTGGGATTTTATAGTTGGTATCAAAGGATGGTTTAGTTATTTGTGTAAATTAGGATATGAAAAATTTAGGAAGAAGCCTATAGAGAAGTTAAAAAAATAGGAAATCTTCCTGGTATTTTGGTGAGTATTGAGTAAAGGGTTTCCAAGCAAATACGTCCTTGTCTGGATACGAGCAGGTAGAGGTGGCTCTAGCACAGATGTACATAGGGGAAAAACCTGAAAACACTGCTTTGATCTAGACTCGAACAGGAACTGGTACACGACAACAGGCCTTGCTGCACTCTTGGTTACGACACTCACGGGGGATATGCTTTGGTAAATTTATAAGCTTAGTATGAACCATTGTTAAAGGAACAAAGATAAAATAAAATAAAGATTCACATAAGAATATATGATCATGGATAACCTAGATGGGACCTAGGGGATCACAAGTTAGGGTATACTTTTCTTCTAAAAGTTATCCTTATATGCTTTCGGTTCATTTTCATGATTATTGGATAAGTATTTAAGCCCCTAATTATGGTTTCTTTTCTTAGTTAATGGAGGGAAATGGAAGAACGTGTCCCAACAAGCAATGTGATAGTAAATGAGACGATTGTCGTATTAATATGGCAGGGATGATTAGGGGATTAAAATATGATTATTATTTTGGAAGACGTTCACAATTTTGGGGACCCTATATGATCGAGGTAAATAGATTACTACGGTATTTTCATTGAGGGGTAAGGTTGACTTATATTTTGAAGAATTGATGAATATAAGGTGGACTTATAGTAATTTAGGTTACTTATGGAAATGATTAACCTATCTTGGGTAAAATATGTTTAGGTTAGCTACTTTTGTTATAAGATGTTAGGAGTGGTTGATGTTGTTTGGAGATGAACAATGAAGTTTATTTTGGAAAACTATGTTATCAAATCCTTCTTGTATTTGGGTTTCAATATTAGCTTGGTTTATTTTGAGGAATATTAATGACTGTTATTTATAGAATGGTCAATGATGAACTATGGGTAGTACGATGGAACTTTGAAGATTTAAAAGTAGTTTCCATTCCTATGGGATTCTTTCTTTTTGAAGAGGTGTTTTACCTTACCCTTTCTATTTTTGGGATAATATTTAAAGATAGAAGAAATAGATAGTTAATCTTTTTTTGATTATGAAGATGATTCTTGTGTTTTGTTGAGACCAATTTGTTTTGAATGCTCATAGTTTAGAGAAAAGATTAGTTTTGGGTAGAAACTATTTAAAGGATGAAACTCTACATGAAGATAGGTATATTTTCTTATGTTTTTGTTTTATGTTGTAAATGAATTCCTCAAAATTATGAAAAGGAACGCAAAACAAAAACGTTGTTGGTTTAAGTTTCCTACTAGGTAATCAAAGACCATCATAAGTTTGTGATTTTCTTATGGTTAACATTCTCCTAATAATGTTCTCTATCACTCTCCCCCAGAACTTGACCCTTTGTTTTTCTTCCATGTCCATGTTTTCCTACATGGAATCCTTGTGTGGGATAACTCGGGTGACCTTTGTACTTCCCTTTCCT
The DNA here is from genome assembly GCA_963277665.1 of Viscum album. NCBI lineage: Eukaryota > Viridiplantae > Streptophyta > Magnoliopsida > Santalales > Viscaceae > Viscum > Viscum album. Next base: position 975,455 of record CAUJRU010000144.1, read on the forward strand.
TCATTTAAAGTAATAATTTTACTGACTCCTTTTCCGATGTGGGACTTTCAATGAAATTTCAAAACCCAATTTTAAAAATTTCGAGGATGCAATTTCTTAAGGGGGGAAGAATGTAACGACCCAAAATTTTGAATAAATCTTATTTCCTAATTTTATGTGTTATTTTATTTTTATACTCGACAAAAATGTTTCATTTGATAACGTGATTATAATTAAAATGAGACCATAGGGTTTAGACGGTTATATGACCATTGGCCAATATGACCGCTGGAAACTAAACTTTTTGATTATTGTCTCTAAATACAAGTAATCTTGGTTAATTATTATAGAAACAAGATTTGATGGCCTCACCCAGTAGCCTTGGACCGATCGAAGCCCATCTAACAGAACTTGGGAAGGAGGTAGCACCACTAGGCTTTGCTCGGGGCCAAACCCAAGCCGAACTTCATCGTGTGAAGCTAGAACGGAATCGTCTTTGCGGGAAGTTCAAACTGATAGAAATTACTACTCGTGCGATGTTATCCGAGACTCTCTCAGATTCTCTCACCTTAGCACACCTTACACTTAGGTCCTATACTGGTGTGAAAAGTGGCTATGTAAGGAGACCGTAACTGCATTGTGTAATCCTTTTTTTTAAAAAAAAATTGGGATTTATTCTTATGGTGATGTTTATGAATTTTTAAATGATCGGATAAATATAGTATGCATATTTTTGATGAATTTTAGAAAAATGCTATTTTAAAAATGTTTATGTAAACCTTAAATAATTAAAAATGTGTAATGATTTTACAAAAATGGTCTTCTACAATTATGTTCAGTACGAAATTTAGAGTCTAATAAGATCAAATTTATTTTTGATGAATAGTAAATTATCAATAGTGATTTTATGGTTAGGATTAATAATGTGTCCAAATGGATTAGTAATCTCACTTAAAGAAAGTATTAATATAATCTAGGCACCTTGATTAAGTAATGTGATTCAATAAAATGGTTAAATAACGGTTTCATAAATTATTATTCAAGTATTAGTTTTTTCGAGTGAATAGTGTTTTTTAATTAAAAATTAAATTAAAAATATTTAAAAAAATTATTTTTATAAAATGGATTTCATTTTTGAACTCAGAGCACCGATATTATGTTATGGTAATTTTTGGGGTTTTTTTTGAAAAAATGAATTTTCGGTGAATAGTGTATTTATTTTAAAAATAAATTAAAAATATTTATAAAATTATTTTTATAAAAAGGAGTTCATTTTTGAAATCAGAGCATTGATATTTGGTTAATGTGAAATTTTGGGATTATTCTGAGAAAGTTGAATTTTCAATGAATAGTGAAAATACAGTTTTTAAGTTACGGGTGTTTAATGACATCATTAAATGATGTATTAAGTTTGTAATCAATATGTTCGACTTATGAATAGTAAGATAAGGTATGAGGTGTCCTAAGTGTCCAATACCATGGGCAAATACCAGGGGCAAGCCCATGGTTTTTCCAAAACCACTAATGAGGTGTCCCTTGGCCATTAATGCCTTGTCCCCTCACTTTCCCTATAAATACCAAGCCATCCTATCATCCATTCGTCTCCCCACTCCCCCCAACGAAGTTCTGGTCACATTACCTCCCAAGGAGTCCTCCCAAGGTGCCCCCAAGCCCTCAAAGTCCCAACCTTTGTGTTTTAAGAGTTACGTTTTAAGGTAAGGGATCTGATCTCTCTCTTTCTTTTCAAGAAATCTCTTTTATGTAATTTCTTTTATACTCCATGTTCTTATGTTAAAGGGTGTTCTTTTATACTCCCATTACTTCCATTTTCATGTTCAAATAATGATATATCCCCTCTTACTCTCATTATTTCGTTTTATGAAGTTTTAAGTGGCGTCGTTAGGCTGCCGAAAGTTTTGTAATAGATTCTTTCTCCCTTCTCATTTTTCAAGATCTATTATCATGTAAAGTATTTCAAGTTCCTTTTTATTATGTTGGGGTATGATCTCTAAATTTATCATGCTAATCATTTATGATCATATTATGAGAGACCCCATTTGATCTCTTCAATTCAGTATTTTGATGTTTTAAGTGGGGTCGTTAGGCTGCCGAATTTTTAATTGGTTCTTTACCCTTATCGTTTTGATGTTCTACTTTCATGTCAATTATTTCAAGTTCCTTTTTGTATGTTGGGGTATGATCTCTAAATTTATCATACTGATATTTTATGATCATATTATGAGAGACCCAATTTGATCACTTCAATTCAGTATTTTGAAGTTTTAAGTGGCATCGTTAAGCTGCCGAATTTTTAAGTGGTTCTTCACCCTTCTCATTTTGAAGTTCTACTTTCATGTCAATTATTTCAAGTTCATTTTTGTTATGTTGGGGTATGATCTCTATATCTATCATAATTTAATATTATGTTCATATTATGAGATACCCTATTTGATCTCATCAATTCATTTTTTGTTGAAGTTTAAGTGACGCCGTTAGGCGGCCGAATTTTTAAGGGATTCTTTCACCCTTCTCCTTTTCAAAGTTTTAATTCCATGTCAAGTCTTGAAAGTTACTTTTTATTATGTTGGGGTATGATCTCTATATCTATCATACTGGACTCTTATGTTCATATGATGAGAGACCCTATTTTATCTCATCAATTCATTTTTTTTTGAAGTTTAGGTGATGGCGTTAGGCTGCCGAATTTTTAAGGGATTCTTTCACCCTTCTCATTTTCAAAGTTCTAATTCCAGGTCAAGTCTTGAAAGTTACTTTTTATTATGTTGGGGTATGATCTCTATATCTATCATACTGATCTTTTATGTTCATATGATGAGAGACCCTATTTGACATCATCAATTCATTTTTGGTTGAAGTTTATGTAACGCTGTTAGGCTGCCGAATTTTCATAAGAGAAATCTTATTTTTGTCTTCTTTCATGTTCTTCATTTCATATGGTATATTTTCAAATTTCATTACCATGTTATTAAATCCCTTATATTCTGTCCCTCTACTGTTTTATGGGTCATTTAAGATTGTTTGACCCATGTCCCCTCTCTTTTCAACGTTTTCTAAAACCCTGTAACGTAGTCGTTGTGCTGCAGAATTTTCGTCTCAAAATGTCTCTCTCTTTTTCTCAAAATTACTTCTTGTTATTAAGTTAATACTCAAAGATCTTATTTCTACAAGGTTATTCACATATATACAAAAATTTTCTATTTTAAATTCTGGTATTTACATACATTAAACCCGCTCTCCCCTTCTGTGGGTTTAAAGTGACGTAAAGATCATGTCTTTAAAGCAGTTTTTAAAATGTTATAATTATGAAATGAAACCCATTTATTTTTGCTATATGGGTTATTTATTAAATTTTTGATGATGATATATGTGGCTCACATGATAATAAAGGAAAATTTAAGGGTGATCCCTGATAGCGCTCCAATGCATTGGGTAATGATGTAACCACTAGAGATTACAATTTTCACGATACCTTGGTGAATAACCTTGGTAATTTTCAAATGACACCTTGGGGATGGAACTTGGTGATATTTTAATGATTTTCTATGTTAAATGATGTAGCCACATCTTCAAGTTATGAAAATGTTATTTTTATTATGATATGCCTCATGATTTCATTATCATGCCATAAAGTTCTTTTCATGACCTTATTAAAGTATCTCAAGTTCACATGTAAAATGTTTCTCTTGTTTACCTTACTGGGATTTCCTCTCTCCCTTTCTTTTGATGTATGTCCCCAGGTTATGTGATGCAGTAATGACCCAAGGATGAACATGAGGAGAAGCCTTTAAAGTTTTTTAGAAGAATGTTTTATGTTTTCATGTTTAAAGTTCCTGGTTTCCAAGACACTAAACCTTAAAGATCCCTGGTTTTGTAAAATGTAATGAAAGTTTATGTGATAAAGAGGTGGGCTGCTATATATATAGTTTTGGAAAAAGGACAACACGTAGACCGTTTGACTACCCATCGCGTCGGACAAAGCTGCGGGAATCGAACCCACAACCAAAGTGCGACTGGTATTTATTGCCTACCATTGGACTACGTGAAGTGCCTGGTTAATTTGACTGATTCATTTTATTTATATGATTTTATGAATTAAGAGTAAGTTGATTTTGGGTTATTTATGAAAATTATTAACCTATCATGGAGGATATGTGATTAGGTTAATTACTTTTCAATACGAGACTTTAGGAGCAACTGATGTTGTTTGGAGATAAATGTTACAATTTAACATGGAAGACTATGTGACTAAATCCTTAAAATATTTGGGTTTCAATCTTATATTGGTTTACTTCGACAAATTTTATGGAAAAATTTTTTATCGGATGTTCCTCATTGAACTGTTGGTTTTGTTGGAAAAATTTTGGAGATTAAGCATAGATTTTCTTTTTAAAGGGTTATCCTTTTCTGGATTATCTAACCTTGTACTAACCTTTTTGGTTTTGGTTTTGGTTAAAGCCTAAAGACATGGGAAGTATATAGTTCTCTTTGGTGGATTAGGTGATTCTCTTGAAGTTGATTATAGTACTCTTAATGCGAACAAGTCTCCATAAATACACGTCTTTTGGAAAAAAATATGAGTTTGATTAAGGAATCTAGTAAAAGTTGAAAGTCAACATGATAAGTGATTATGTTTCCTTATGAATAAATTACTCAATAAAAAGTAACTTAAAACAAAAATGTTGTCTATTAAATTTTCCTAATGGAGAATCAAATACCGTTTAACCCATCACAAGTTTGTGATTTTCTTATGGTTAACTTTCTCCTAGACATGTTTACGATCACTCTCCCTCAAGAACATGACCCTTTGCTTTTTCTTCCATGCCCATGTTTTTCTACATGGAATCCTAGTATGGGTTATCTCGGGTGACCTCTGTACTTCTCTTCCTTTATTTTAAAGTGATTTTTTTACCGACTCTTGTTCCGATGTGGGACTTTCAAAGATGTTTCCAAGATCAATTTCAAAAATTGTGAGGACGCAATTCCCAAAAGGGGGAAAGGATGTAACACCCCAGGTAAATAAATAATATGACATTTTCATATTTATCCATATTTGTGAATAAAATATTAATATGACTTTAAAGGGGATGCTATGATCGATGTCGTACCCAACACGCAACAACGAGTTTCATGGGAATATTATGTTGCACACTAATAATAAAATAATATTATTTTAAATGGTAGTTAACATGTAGCCATTGTATTGGCGGGAATGGATAGAAATAACTAAAATATGATTATATATGTTTTTAAATGTTTTTACATTTATCCAATAAAAGATAAAGGCTTAAAATAGAGAAAGAATTCAATTTTAGGCGTATATGCCCTAGTTTTCACTAAAGGTTCACTTATCACCTTTTAATGACGAACCTTCATTAAATATAGTTCTGTTCACTCTTATACATTCTATTGGACTAAATAAAACTCTTCTTAATAATTGGGACATCAAAATTTACTTTGTGTAAATTTTTGGCATCTTTTCGATAAAGTTCATTTTTTTAATGAATAGTGTAAAATGTTGTATTTTAATTCAAAACCTATTTTTAATATAATTTATTTATATGATTATATTATCTTTTGAATTGGTTTTAAAGTGAAATTAGAATATATTTTTACTATTAAATCCAATAGTGGTCATTGGAATTAATTTCACTTTGAAATCAGACTTAAACTAGTGTCAATCTTTTGATACTTATTGTCTCATAAAAACACGCTATTTGCTCTGACAGCGAGAATGAATTATTAAATTAATTAATGTGACTTATATGTTTTTAATTTTGTAAAATAGACTTCATTTTTGAATTCGGAATATCAAATATAGCTTAGGGTGAATTTTTGGGATTTTTCTGAAAAACATCAATTTTTGATGAATAGTGAAACCACTAAGTGGTACTTATAAAAACTGATTTTTCCGTTTAAATGAAATTTTTCCATCTTTGTGTTTTGAATTTAAAAAATCCTACATACATGGTTGTCATGAAGAAGTAAAATGTGGTTCAATGGGATAAAAATAATTTTTTGATGATTAGTAACTTATTAAGTTTTTAATCGCGATTAGAGGTAATTAGTGTAGTTTATGGTAAGAATAATGTTTTAATAAAATGAAATGACCTAGACACATGTCCTACCCTCATTGGATGTTTCATGGAAGACCTATAAAATCCATGGGTCAACTTGGGGACCCCATGGAGCCACTTTGGTTGGAAAATTACATAAATATCTTTTTATTTAATGTTAAAGTAAAAATGGCACAAACATGAGATGTTTTACTAAAACAATTTTTACATGGGGTAATACAAGTCATATGTTTTACTATAAAAAGTAATTGGAAATCTAAAAAGATTTCCTACATCATAGTATTTTTTTTATAATTTTTAGACATTAATTAAATTAAATTATTTATGACATCATGATGATGCAGTGATGACCTCATTATTTAACGATTTAAATAAAATGGAAAGATAATGTAATATCTAAGACCTAAACATGTAAAAAACCTATTGTATGAGTGTATTTCTAACCCTTACCACGTTATCCTCGAAATACATCAATATGGGACCTATAAAATCCGAAAATCGTTTGAAAATAAAGTAACATTTTGTAACTTTACAAGAGTGCCCCTACTCTCCTCTTATAAAAGGCCCCCACCTCTACCTCCTTAACCACACTGCCAAAACCTTTGGCTCTGCCAAACCCTGCCCATTTTGTCTCTCCAATTCCCTCTATTACTACTTGAAGCCTCACTTTTGTCAGAAGTCTTCCCAAGGAAGCCTTTGAGCTCAAACCAAAGGGAGTTACCCGATTTTAAGGTAATGTCTTCACTTGTGTCCTTTTGTTTTATTTTGCTTCTCCAACCCCCTAAAATCTTTTTATTCATTTATTTTGTAACAAATACAGTATCTTAAATATACTAGGATGTTTTTATAAGAATTATTCGAGCTAAAATTACACACACCTACATCTAATGGTTAAAGAACATACTGTTTCCGTGGATGGCGAATTTCTGCCTCCCGAAACGATGATTGTTCAACATTCTTCTAACACCTTAAAAAGTGGCCATTAAGATGACACTATATTTATATATGATATCTAATTTTTTTATATTTTACTTAATCTTCTTTATTTTTCATTTATGGCATACCTTTATGGTTTCCATTATGGGTAAACGCGATATCTTCATTTAAGGAGGTACGGACTACCGCCCCCTCAAAGAGATTTGATTCGTTAATACCATATGTGGTATGTATAAAGGATATATTTAATGATAGTATATATGATACCATACTAGAATTAAAATACTATTATGTGTCATTATTTTTTAATTCCATTAAATATGAAATAGAAATGGAAGTAGCGTTCATGCGTACGTACGGCTTACCGTCTCCATGAACGGTACATTTCATTTCTTATCTCAAAATGTTATGTAATATTATAAGTACATATATATAATGGATATATATGTAATATATTACATCTAAATTATGGATATCATTCTGGAATTATAACATATATATATCTCTCTCATTTTGTTTTTATTCCATTAATATGACAAAAAATGAAAGCAGCATTCATGCGTACGTACGGCCTACCGTCTCCATGAACGGTGCTTTTTGTTTTTTATCTCCAAATGATATGGAATAGTATAAAATGAATATTTACTGGATATATATGATATTTTAATCATTAATACTATTCTGGAAATTATTTACTTATAACTACATGGGCAATCTTTTTTCAAACAAGTTCATTTTTGACTCATGTACCAAACATCTGAAAAAACGTCTGATATGAACTAAAATTATTAAACAATTATTATAGCATTATAATATGTGATATGAACTGAATAATTATGACAACCCTGCTTTTTATTACAACTTAAACATGCTTTATTACATAAAACTTCACTTGATACAACAAAGAAGATCGAGAGGTTTAGTGTCTTTGGGGCTTAGGATCATTACATAAAAACTTTAAACTTGAAATACAACATCCTTATTGAAAAGTTCCTTTACATGACCACTACATTCCTTCGTACTTAGCATTGCATGGGATAACCTGAGGACATGCATAAGAAAAGGGTGAGCTATAAAGCCCAGTAAGGGAGTACACAATGAATAACATGAGGAGTACAATACATGTTAGGCAATAGGCATATCAATAGAGCATAAGAGAGACATGAACATAAAGGCATGATAAAGCATGATAATCATAACATGGAAATGTGGAAACAACACTTAACATTGAATTAGCATGAGCCAAGGCTCATTGCACATGGAGCATGAGTAAACCCTCATTGCACTTGAAGCACGAGTAAACCCTCGTTGCACTTGAATTAGCATGAGTCAACACTCATTGCACATGACGTATCATGATACTATACTTTACCCAATGCATTGGAGCGCTATCAGGGCGCACCCTTCTTAAACATTTCATTTCATGCATAAGTGTGCCACATGGATCATAAAACATGGATTCATAAAACATAATCATTTCTTCCACGATGAAGGAATGTGGAATTCATACATGAATCTTTATAGTCAATATGTAAACGTGCATAAAGGTGAATACCCTTGATGGAGAAATGGGCATGGTATTCACTACACAAAGACATTGGCTTAGAAAATCGGTGCAATTTCGGCAGCGTAACGGCGTGACATAAGAATTCATAAAAAGGTTGATGAGAGAGAAAGGGGTTCCTCATAATATTTACATGTAATGGACAGTAAGGAGATCATATATATACATGTCCCAACAATAGAAATGGAATTTAGATTCATGATACAAAAGTATTGCTTGAATATAAAAGAAGAGAGAGAAGTTCCTTTCGGAATTTCGGCATAGTAACGGGTGTACATGGGAGGCATTTAATGAGAGAGAAAGGGTTCTCCCATCACTCAAACAATAAGAGGGCAGTATGGGGGAGGTGCGAAACCATACCCCAAAATTCATAATTGAAATAAAAAGGGCAATACAACTTAAAGAAAATTGACAAAAATGAGAAAGGAAGAAAAACCCTTACTTGGAAGTGTGCTTCCAAAGGCTAGAGAGAGGCATTTGAGAGGCTTATTGGGAGCTTGGGGCACCTTGAGAGGATTCTAGAGAGAGTAGGTCAGAGGTTGGACGAACTTCAAGGGCTTTGAGTGAGGAGGAAGCGGGAGCTTGGGTGGGTTTATATAGAAAAAGGTGAGAGAATTCTTTATTATTTAGGTTTGGGACCCCTTATATTAAAATAATCCAAACCACAAACCATCCCATGGTATTTGCCCATGGTTTCTGGAAAAGGAAAGAGGAAAACAATATTTTACAAGTCCAAGGTCCGAACTTATTAAAAAATTAGGGTTGCTTATGTGGAGGTGAGTCACACTCCCATGGAAATTAATTTAAAAAGGCAAAGTGTTGAAAAAGTCTTGAGGGCTCCATTAATGCTTTGAAAAGTGAGTCAAACAAACCCAAAACCTCATTATTTTAATGATAAAACATATATTAGCCGAACATAAGGATTATGGTATTTTATTACATCACCATTGGGTCATTATGATGTCATAAAACACATTATATATTTAAATGGTATTTAATTTTTACCCAAAAATTTGACTGTCTCAGAAAATTATGAAAAATTCACCGTTGGATAATTTCGACGTCCTGATTCCAAAAATAATATTTATTTTATCTAAATAATTTTCTAAATATGTGAATTTTCACTTTTAAAATAAAACCGACATTTATAAAAAAAATCACGGGTTTTGACAGAAATGGCTTTCAAACCTTAATAAAAAATTTTAATTGCATTCATAAAATTATAAGATCATTTATACTTAATAAAAATTAATTTAATATTAATAATAATATTTTATTAAAATATTATTTAATTCAAAAATCCTTTAATTCAATAAAATATCATTCTTAATTAAATAATAACTAAAAACACCATTTGTACTTTAAAAACTAATTGCAATATAAAAAAAGACTAGAAATTATATTCATTATCATATACAAAAATAATTTACATGAACATGGTGCTACTTATTTGTTACATAACCCCTTAAAATAGCCGCATAAGACCTAAGGGTAAGGTGTGCGATGGTGACAGACTCTTGGGGTTGCTCGGATAACATCGCTCGAGTTGTAATCTCTATCAACTTCCATTTTTCCCGTAGACGATCACGTTCGAGCTTGACTTGATGAAGCTCAGCTTGGGCTTGGTCAAGGGCAAAGCCCAAAGACTCCACCTCCTTTCCGAGCTCCGACAAATGGGCTTTGTAAGGGGAAATTCTACTGGATGAGGTCGTCGCTTCCTTTGTCTGAGTAGAAAATTGGTTCGTTAAAGCCTTATATTTAAACTACCCAGATGATCACTGTTCAACGGCTATAAAAGTAACAGTCACAAATCTTAACATAAAACTAAAGAAGTTGACATCTTATAAAAACATTTTTCATAAAGAGACATTTAACTGGATCAAGAGGGATTTTCATTAATGAAACTTTTGGGTCGTTACAACATTCCCCCCTTAAGAAATTTCGCCCTCGAAATTTTCCTTTTCCCACACTAAAACAAATGTGGGTAACTCAGCTTCATCATCTCCTCCGACTCCCAAGTTGCTTCTTCAAACTTGTGGTTTCTCCACAACACCTTGACGAGGGGCATTGTCTTATTTCGTAGAACTTTTTCTCTACGATCTAAGATCTTCACTGGTTGCTCCTCATAAGAAAGATCGTCTTCTAATTGTACCACCTCAGAAGAGAGTACATGTGAAGGGTCTGGTATGTACTTCCTTAAGAGGGATACATGGAAGACATCATGCACCTTGGCCATAGTATGTGGAAGTGCTAGTCGATAGGCCACAGCCCCAACACGATCAAGAATCTCAAAGGGGCCAATGTACCTTGGACTTAACTTCCCTTTCTTTCCAAACCTCATGACCTTCTTCCACGGAGATATGTATAAAAACACCATGTCTCTGACTTTAAACTCAAGGTCTCGTCGACGATTATCTGCATAACTCTTCTGTCGACTTTGGGCTACCTTGATATGCTGCTGAATGGTTTTCACCTTCTCCACCATTTCTTCGACCATTTCTGGTCCAAGCAGCTTACGTTCACTGACCTCATCCCAACATGCCGGTGTTCTGCACCATTTCCCATATAGGGCTTCATATGGTGCCATTTGGATGCTCGAGTGGAAACTATTATTATAAGAGAACTCAACTAGAGGAAGATGTTGATCCCATCCTCCTTTAAAGTCCATTGAGCACGCTATCAACATATCCTCAAGTGTTTGGATAGTCCGCTCAGATTGGCCATCAGTTTAAGGATGATAGGCCGTACTGAAGTTCAGTTCAGTATTCAGAGCATGTTGAAGACTCTTCCAAAACTTAGAGGTAAATCTTGGATCTCGGTCAGACACAATAGATAGTGGTACTCCATGCAACCGTACCACTTCCCTGATATATATCCGTGCCAGTTGATCCAAAGAGAAATCCTCTCGAATAGAAATGAAGTGTGCAGTCTTTGTAAGACGATCCACAATAACCCAGATTGCATTGTTGCTTTTGGATGTCCTTGGAAGTCCAGTGACGAAGTCCATGGTGATGTTCTCCCATTTCCATTCTGGTATGGGCAATGGTTGCATCGTCCCCTTAGACTTCTGCCTCTCTGCCTTCACTTGCTGACACACCAGGCACTTTGATGTATATTCGGTGATCTTCTTCTTCATATTATCCCACCAAAAGTTTTCTCGGAGATCTTGATACATCTTTGTGCTCCCTGGGTGAATAGAGAAATTTTAACTATGTGCATCATCCAAAAGTTCCTTCTTCAGCTCCGAACTTGATGGAACACGTAGTCTTTTCCCAAACCGCACAATTCCTTCTTCATTAACATTAAACTCTGAGGATTTCCCCTTTTTGATAGCTTCCACTTTTTCTTGGATTCTCGCATCATCCTTTTGAGCATCCTTTAACCTTTCCAAAAGAGATGGTTGAGCAATCATTTGTGAAAGGATTGATGATGTTCCCTTCTTTATGATTCCCACGTCCATATTCATCAAGTCTAAGAAGATTGGATCCTCCTCAATTCTCATCATTGATAGAATCGCTGGATCCTTTCTACTTAGGGCATCCGCCACCTTGTTCGCCTTCCCAGGGTGGTAATGTATTGAACAGTCATAATCCTTTATGAGCTCTATCCATCTTCTCTGGCGCATATTAAGCTCTTTCTGTGTGAATATATATTTAAGACTCTTGTGGTCAGTATATATCTCACATTTCTCTCCATTGAGATAATGCCGCCAGATTTTCAAGGCAAAGATCACCGCCGCTAACTCATGCGTTGGATAGTTTCGCTCATGGATTTTCAACTGTCTTGAGGCATAGGATATCACTTTATCATTCTGCATCAGCACACATCCTAAGCCCTTCTTCGAAGCATCACTGAATACCACAAAAAGCTCCCCACTTGTGGGTAAAGTGAGCACAGGTGTAGTGATAAGCCTCCTTTTCAACTCCTTGAAGCTTTCTTCGCATTCATCACTCCAAGCAAACTTTACTCCCTTTCAAGTTAGCTTGGTAAGAGGGTTGGACAATCGTGAGAAGTTTCTCACAAATCGTCGATAATATCCAGCTAACCCCAAGAAGCTACGAATATCAGTTAACGATGCTGGCCTCGGCCATCCCTCAATTGCATCTGTTTTGGAGGGGTCCACAGATATCCCATTGCTTGTGATGATATGGCCCAAGAATGAGACCTCCTTCAACCAGAACTCACACATGCTGTACTTGGCATAGAGCTTATCCTTGCGCAAAGTCTCCAGTACAGTTCTTAAATGCTCCTCATGGTCCTCCTTGGTTTTGGAGTATATTAGAATATCATCTATAAAGACTACCACAAATTTATCAAGGTAATCTCTAAAGACTCTATTCATCAAGTCCATGAATATTGCTGGAGCATTGGTGAGTCCAAAAGGCATTACTATGAATTCATAGTGCCCGTACCTTGTACGAAAAGCAGTCTTGGGGATATCTTCCTTCTTCAACCTTACTTGATAATATCCCAACCGCAAGTCGACCTTGGAGAAGTATTGTGCTCCACGCAGCTGATCAAACAAGTCATCGATTCTTGGGAGAGGATACTTGTTCTTTATCGTGATTTTGTTAAGTTCACGATAATCGATGCAAAGCCGCATTGACCCATCCTTCTTCTTGACGAAGAGGACTGGTGCACCCCATGGTGATGCACTTGGACGTATAAACCCTTTATCCAGATTCTCCTGTAGTTGTTTATTCAGTTCTTCAAGCTCAACCACAGCCATTCTATATGGAGTCTTGGATATTGGTAGCGCCCCAGGTATAAGTTCAATTGAGAACTCAACATCTCTTCTTGGAGGAAGACCAGGAAGTTCCTCGGGAAATACTTCAGCGAATTCCCTCACAATAGGCATTTCTTCAAGGGTGGTTTCTTCCTTGGACTTAATCATCTGAGCCAGATATGCGTGCTCATAAGGCAGTAATATCCATGCTTGAGATGATGGAGCTAAAGGAGATTCATCTTCCTCCTGACACTTGTAAAGAATCGGGGGTCGATTCTCCATATGGAGTGTGATTTCCCTCTCCTGACAATTTATGTTGGCTCTATATAAAGAAAGCCAATCCATGCCAAGAATTGCATCAAATTCCACCAAAGGGAGTATGACGAGGTTCGCCGGGAAATTCAATCCACAGATTATAACAGGGGAGGACTTATACTCATGGGATGCAATGATTGCCCCATTTGCCGTACTCACCGACATCTTTACTTCCATGATTTGTGGTGGTGCAGGGATTATTCTACTAAACTTTTGAGATATAAAAGAATGCGTAGAACCTGAATCAAAAAGTACGTTCGCTATCCTTGAATGAATAACTAGCGTACCTGTCACCACTTCGTTGTCGGGGTTCACTTCGGCAGAAGTGATGGCAAAAGCTCTTCCTTGCTGTCTTGGAGGTTGTTGATTGCCTCCGATAACCCTTGGATTAGGGAAATGATTCACAAAATGACCCGGTTCTTTGCATTTGAAGCATTGAACAACGTGTTGAGGTTCGAACGGAGCGTTCCTCCCCTCTGTCGCAGCCGCGGGTCCTTCTTGCTGACAGTTAACATCTAAGTGCCCTTCTCTTCCACACTTGAAGCATTTTCTTGTCCCCCTAAGGCAATTTCCAGGGTGCTTCTTTCCACACTTTTGGCAAGTGGGGTGCTGGAACTTCTTAGCGCCGTTGGATTTATCCATCGGACCACCAGCATTGAAGTCCACCTTCCGCTTCTTGTCCCCATGATACCCCTGTGATTCTCCGATCTCCATTTCAACCTTGAGGGCACATCGGACAATTTCCTCATAGCTGTCGAAGTCACGGATCGCTAATGCTTTCCACAAGCTAGGCTTCAGCCCACCAAAGAAGCGGTCAACCTTGCATTCGGGGGTAACGACAAAGCCAGAAGCGTATCGTGCAAGCCTTGTGAAGTTTGCCTCGTACGATCCCACAGATTCCTCATCTTTCTGCTTGAGGGAAAGGAAGTCCCTTTCCATCTTAAGACGGAGGGTGCGTGGAAAATATTTATCGAAAAACATCTTCTGGAATACCTTCCATTCCAAAGCCTCGATCTCCTCCTCAGGCTTCATATTTTTGATCAATGTCCACCATTGATCAGCTTCACCCTCCATACGATAAGCCGCCAGGAGAACCTTCTCTTTTTCAGAGCATTGGAGGATGGAGAATATCTTTTCAATGGAGTTGATCCATTGTTCAGCAATCGTGGGATCGGATGATCCACTAAAAGTAGGAGGCCTTTGTCTCATGAAGCTTTCAATAGCGACTTGTTCTTTCTTAGGGGGGTTGAACGTTCCTCTTGACCAGTGTTTCTATTCAAAACTTGAGTTAGCTGAGAGAGAAGCGTGACAAAGTTCGCGATTCCCGCTCCCATTGGATTGGGCATCTCATAAGTACAATCATCACACTGATCTTCACAACGGTTGTTAGCCCGAGTTCTCCTATTACCGGCCATTGTCTGGAATAAAAGGAAAGTTAGGGGTAACACATAAAGGGTAATCCAAAGACAAAAGTTGATGACTTATAAATAAACTTTAATCTCTTTAACTCATGAGTCTATAGGATTCAATCCAGGCTTTTCATGATCTTCCTTCTAACATATATTCTTAGGGGCATTTTTTTCCCTTAATAAGGGTTCATACTAAGATTGTGAATTTATCAAAACATATCCCCCGGGAGTGTCGTAACCAAGAGTGCAGCAAGGCCTGTTGTCGTGCACCAGTTCCCGTTCGAGTCTAGCTCAAAGCGGTGTTTTCGGGTTTTACCCCTAGGATACATCTGTGCCAGAGCCGCGTCTACCTGCTCGTATCCAGACAGGGATGTATTTGTTCGATAAACCACTTACTTAGTATTTACCAAAACTTAGGGATGTTTTTATTATACTTAGTCTTGTCTATAAGGCTTTACTAGGGTTTCCTAATCCCAAAAATAACTAAACCTATCCTCTGATACCAACTATGACAACCCTGCTTTTTATTACAACTTGAACATGCTTTATTACATAAAACTTCACTTGATACAACAAAGAAGATCGAGAGGTTTAGTGTCTTTGGGGCTTAGGATCATTACATAAAAACTTTAAACTTTAAATACAACATCCTTATTGAAAACTTCCTTTACATGACCACTACATTCCTTCGTACTTAGCATTGCATGGGATAACCTGAGGACATGCATAAGAAAAGGGTGAGCTATAAAGCCCAGTCAGGGAGTACACAATGAATAACATGAGGAGTACAATACATGTTAGGAAATAGGCATATCAATAGAGCATAAGTGAGACATGAACATAAAGGCATGATAAAGCATGATAATCATAACATGGGAATGTGGCAACAACACTTAACATTGAATTAGCATGATCCAAGGCTCATTGCACATGGAGCATGAGTAAACCCTCATTGCACTTGAAGCACGAGTAAACCCTCGTTGCACTTGAATTAGAATGAGTCAACACTCATTGCACATGACGTATCATGATACTATACTTTACCCAATGCATTGGAGCGCTATCAGGGCGCACCATTCTTAAACATTTCATTTCATGCATAAGTGTGCCACATGGATCATAAAACATGGATTCATAAAACATAATCATTTCTTCCACGATGAAGGAATGTGGAATTAATACATGAATCTTTATAGTCAATATGTAAACGTGCATAAAGGTGAATACCCTTGATGGTGAAATGGGCATGGTATTCACTACACAAAGACATTGGCTTAGAAAATCGGTGCAATTTCGGCAGCGTAACGGCGTGACATAAGAATCCATAAAAAGGTTGATGAGAGAGAAAGGGGTTCCTCATCATATTTACATGTAATGTACAGTAAGTAGATCATATATATACATGTCCCAACAATAGAAATGGAATTTAGATTCATGATACAAAAGTATTGCTTGAATATAAAAGAAGAGAGAGAAGTTCCTTTCGGAATTTCGGCATAGTAACGGGTGTACATGGGAGGCCTTTAATGAGAGAGAAAGGGTTCTCCCATCACTCAAACAATAAGAGGGCAGTATGGGGGAGGTGCGAAACCATACCCCAACATTCATAATTGAAATAAAAAGGGCAATACAACTTAAAGAAAATTGACAAAAATGAGAAAGGAAGAAAAACCCTTACTTGGAAGTGTGCTTCCAAAGGCTAGAGAGAGGCTTGTGAGAGGCTTCTTGGGAGCTTGGGGCACCTTGAGAGGATTCTAGAGAGAGTAGGGTAGAGTTTGGACGAACTTCAAGGGCTTTGAGTGAGGAGGAAGTGGGAGCTTGGGTGGGTTTATATAGGAAAGGTGAGAGAATTCTTTATTATTTAGGTTTGGGACCCCTTATATTAAAATAATCCAAACCACAAACCATCCCATGGTATTTGCCCATGGTTTCTGGAAAAGAAAAGAGGAAAACAATATTTTACAATTCCAAGGTCCGAACTTATTAAAAAATTAGGGTTGCTTATGTGGAGGTGAGTCACACTCCCATGGAAATTAATTTAAAAAGGCAAAGTGTTGAAAAAGTCTTGAGGGCTCCATTAATGCTTTGAAAAGTGAGTCAAACAAACCCAAAACCTCATTATTTTAATGATAAAACATATATTGGCCGAACCTAAGGATTATGGTATTTTATTACATCACCATTGGGTCATTATGATGTCATAAAACACATTATATATTTAAATGGTATTTAATTTTTACCCAAAAATTTGACAGTCTCAGAAAATTATGAAAAATTCACCGTTGGATAATTTCGACGTCCTGATTCAAAAATAATATTTATTTTATCTAAATAATTTTATAAATATGTGAATTTTCACTTTTAAAATAAAACTGACATTTATAAAAAAAATCACGGGTTTTGACAGAAATGGCTTTCAAACCTTAATAAAAAATTTTAATTGCATTCATAAAATTATAAGATCATTTATACTTAATAAAAATTAATTTAATATTAATAATAATATTTTATTAAAATATTATTTAATTCAAAAATCCTTTAATTCAATAAAATATCATTCTTAATTAAATAATAACTAAAAACACCATTTGTACTTTAAAAACTAATTTCAATATAAAAAAAAGACTAGAAATTATATTCATTATCATATACAAAAATAATTTACATGAACATGGTGCTACTTATTTGTTACATAACCCCTTAAAATAGCCGCATAAGACCTAAGGGTAAGGTGTGCGATGGTGACAGACTCTTGGGGTTGCTCGGATAACATCGCTCGAGTTGTAATCTCTATCAACTTCCATTTTTCCCGTAGACGATCACGTTCGAGCTTGACTTGATGAAGCTCAGCTTGGGCTTGGTCAAGGGAAAATCCCAAAGACGCCACCTCCTTTCCGAGCTCCAACAAATGGGCTTCGTAAGGGGCAATTCTACTGGATGAGGTCATCGCTTCCTTTGTCTGAGTAGAAAATTGGTTCGTTAAAGCCTTATATTTAAACTACCCAGATGATCACTGTTCAATGGCTATAAAAGTAACGGTCACAAATCTTAACATAAAACTAAAGAAGTTGACATCTTATAAAAACATTTTTCATAAAGAGACATTTAACTGGATCAAGAGGGATTTTCATTAATGAAACTTTTGGGTCGTTACAATAATAATCTCTAATGGAGGTACTTAGGCATTATTAATTGACCAAATTTTATTATTCAGGAATATAAAGAAACGAACAAGACATGTTGGACTTGAGGTAAGGGATCCTACTCCACTCTTTCTTTTTAAGTACACTCTTTTATGTCATTCCTTTTAAAGCTCGTATTATTGTTATTGGGATGTGCTTTTATATTAATCTTACTGTAATTTTTATGTTAATGTGATGAGAGACCATATTCTCTCTCATCAATCCATTTTGGAAGTTTTGAGTGGTGCCGTTAGGCTGCCAAATTTTCGTAAGAGATCTAACCTCTCTCTTTCTTTTTAAGTACTCTCCTTTATGTCACATCTTTTAAGCTCCTCTTTTTTATGTTGGGGGATGTTATTTTATATTCCTCTTTCTATAAACTTTAAGTTAATATGATGAGATACCATATTTGATCTCATAAATCCATTTTCGTAAGTTTTATGTGCCGACGTTAGGTTGTCGAGTTTTCGTAAGGGGTTTTTCATCTCACTTTTATTCCCGTGAGATTTATGATAAATTTTCCATAATTTACATTGAGTGGTGTATGTACTGCCCATTATTTTACTAATTGTGTAATATAATTTATTTTATGAGTATTTACATCAATGTCGTATTGTCCTACTTTCACGAGGTGTATGTTTCGAAAGATACCCATGTCGGTAAAGGAACCTTTCACCCTCCTCTTTTTAAAAGACTTCTTTTGTTGGGTCTTTGAATTTACATATTGTTATGTTGGGATATGTTCTCATATATCCTTATTGATGTAAATTTTATTTCCCAGTGATGAGATACCCTTTTTTATCTCTCATCAACTCATTTTGATGTGACGTCGTTAGGTTGTCAAGGGAACTTCTTAACCCAATTTCGATTTCTTTGGGTTCAACATGTAGTTATTGAATATGTCATCCTTTGAATATGTGTGAATGACCTTCGATTATTTTACACTTAATATCCATTTATATTTGGTGTATTCATTTGTCACACATAATTATGTAATTGATTTATCCTTAAACCAAGGATACCGTCTTTGTAAGGGACTTCACCTCAATCTCCATTCATTGAGGCATATTTTGTTTTATACACAACATTCTTTTATACGGTGTATAAACCCCTTTGACTTTTACGTTTATCCAAAAGGAATCTTTTTATATGAAACATTTTACTAAACGACAAAAGGGAATGTTTTTATCGTACGTATGTGGCGACAACGAATTCTCCACCGCCGTGACCATTATTTGAGTTTAGGCTTCCTCTACAAGCCATACCTTCTTTTTAAAAAAAATACCATGTTTTACTTTTTTTTATTTTGGTATTGAAAATGGTTTTCATAATGTATTTATATCAATGTGTTGTATTGATATCTTGTTATTCAAAGGTGGAAATGTTATGTTTCCTTTATGAATGTTTTATGTGATAAGATTATGTTATGGTTCTTGGGAATTGTTATGAAGATGGGTGGTTCCGTGATAAACTAAGGGCGGGTGAGCCCGATATAGCTCTCCAATGCATTGGGTAACGCGAAGGAGTGAAACTTTAAGGTTTCTATGAAGAGATTTAGGGAATATACTCTGGTGGGTATTCCAAACGTAACCAAGAGGGTTACTCCATACGTAAGAATGTTATGAATTCATCAAGTTACTTTTTATGTCTTATGATTTCTATTATTTATTCATGATTTGATGAGGTATGTTAAAGTGCCTAAGTTTTATGGGTAAAGTATGATTTCATTCTTATGTATATATGAACTCATGTTTCCATTCGATATTTTTATAACCCTTACTGAGCTTTTTATTCACATCCCAAGTTTTTGAAATGTTTTCACAAGTCAAGGGAAAGGTACATGATGTGATGATAGTGTCAAGGATGTGTCAAGAAAGAATCCATGTTTTATTTTAAATATGTTTCTGTTGATGGGAAGAATGAATACTGTCTTTTATGTAACCACTTTGTTTAAATGTGGAATGTAATGCAAGTTTCATGATCTAATTCTCTAAAACTCTAAACCTAAAAAGATCATCAATGTGTAATCTTGTAATAACTCAAGATTAAGTAAGGTTTAAGGCTGGGGCCTTATATTAGTATAACACCAACATCACAGTATTGCACCAACATCATAGTATGGTACTAAAGATTCATTTATTTTGATAACCTCATATCATTACATTATATATGACTTTCTTAGACCACCTTGGATTTACCCTATGGGATCCTCCCAAGTCTATGAAAAATTTTCCATGAATGATCTCTGGGGGCTTGAATATGATTCCTCTACCATGGGCCTCGGGTTCCTAGAACATATAGTTCTACTTATATTGAGTTTTCTATGGAAGAGATATATGGACTAGAAGAGCATTCCCTAGTCAATGGACATTGGTCCTAGCCCTCGTGGGTATAATAATTGATTGATTCAGTGTATTTTACAGTTGATTCTTTACAATGTTATATAGTTACTTATCATTAAAAACTATTTTTCATAGCATGTGCTTGTATATTTGGGTTGTATCACATTATCATTTACAACCTTATTTTTGTTATACCTGAACACTATTAAAACTTATATATGTATACAGGACATTTTATAGACACTGATTATATCATACACCTTGTTGATGTTAATAATCAGTACTTAAACAGACTTTATAGTAGCAAATAGGTGAAGAGGGAAGGGTCCATCTTTGTATTCGTGATTTCATATGTACTAGGATGGAGTACGGGAATATAGGACTGAGTCTATTCTCATGATGCTAGTGAAGATAGATTTTGGACTTGTTTTCATTATTGTATAGAATTTTTTATATTACATCCAATATATTCCATTATATTCCTATTTTTTATAGTATACAGACATGAAATATTTTTTTATATTATATTGGGTATGGATATTTTGTTTTTATGATGATTTTCCACTACTTACAATTATTTGGGATGTTATGATTCTACTTTTTAATCATATTTATTCTGTTGTTTGATTCTGTTATCACCACTACATACACTTTGATCATGAGGGTATAGTCATCCCACCATACCATCATAGAACCTCACTGCTAGTCGGAAGCCTCTAACATATGGAGAGGTGCACTTGAGGCCATATAGCCAATCTGGATTGACTACTTATGAGTGAACCGAGTCCATCATGTTACATGGAAAACCTTTTATTCTTGTATTTTTAGCCACTCCCACTAGATAGGTATCCCATGAAGATTCTATATTCTTATTTTTCTTAAATATTTCCCAGCTTGGAGCTTTTAATATTTATATAAAAAGGGATTCTAAATACTTTGAAGTACTACACATTTTGTTTTCTTTTGAAAAAAAAATCATTTATTTATCCATCTCAAGTCCTAATAAATATCTATTATATATATAGAAAATTGTAAAAATATCTTCTCTCCCAAAAAAATATTAACATTTTTCTAAGATTCCATTTCCCAATCCATATCAACAATAATTATAATTTTCTTCTCAACTACTCCATTCTATTTTGTGGTGTAGGTTTTACTGAATTATTATTTGATCCACTATTTTCAAAATAGTTTCAAATTCAATACAATTATTTTATCTACCATTATCTATTCTCATCTTCATAATGTAATCCCTAAACTCTTTCTCAACTTGCATTCTAAAGATTTTAAACACGTTAACTACATTATACTTTTGTTTCAGTAATATAATTATAGTCATTTTTTTGAAATAATCTGTGAATGTGGTGAAATAAAAATCACCTTAGGAAGACTATTGTCTCATAAGACAACACAAATATGAATGAATGAGTGCCATTGGACTAGTGTTTTGAATATTAACTCTTATATAAATATTTTGTTTCATCTTACCCTTTTGAGGAGTTTCACAAATATCCTCCCTTAACCTTTTATGTTGGGGAAGGTCTCTCATAAATTTATGTTTTGATATTTACTCATGTTTCTTAAACCATGCTTCTAAAGTCACATATGTCATAGATTATTCTCATCTCTTTCGCTCACTTATCAAGAATTCATTGGGACACTAATTTGATATAGGTTTTCACTATTTATTTATACTTTAGAGATAAATATTATATATTTAGAATTTTTTATTATGAATGAATCTTTCTTGAAAACAATTTCATTCCCATCATCAAATTATTGGCTCACCCAAAGATGATTGTGTTTAAAAACTTCAAAATAAAGTGTTGGTTGTGCAATAATATGTATGTTCATTGGATTCATGTACACATGCATGGGATGAATGAAGTATATATATAATATAATATATTATATATGTATATATAATAGAAAATATTATATATGTATATATATTGTGTATGTTCAATACATGCATGTGATGTATGTATATTATCATGCATATGATGCATATATAATATGTATATATGTTAAATATAATATATATATATATATTTATATTATATTAGATATGTATAGGTTTAATATTTAGCATGATGCAGTATGTATATTTATCCAGGTTTTTTTATTCATCAGTTACAATACATTATGAAAGGATTAAAGGATTTGAATTAATTCATTGAAAAAATTCAATGAATTATAGCCTATAAAAAATAAATTCTTATGGAACATTATAAATGGGAGGTTCCTAAACCACTAACTATTAATGAGGGTGATATCATCTCCTATTGTGTGTAGTGAAATACATGTGAGACTTTACTGAATCACTATTCTTCCTGACCACTATTCATCTAACTCATGAAAGATCCTGCACCCCTTTGGTTTCTTGGGTATCCTCAAGATGTGTTTGTGGATCCATTAACTATTGTATCATATCATAGGTAGCATGAATTATTTTACTACTCCTCATGATGTCCATCAAACATTCTTCTTCTGATGAAGAATATGGAAGTTACTATACATGGTTTACAAGTACACTGTTTTTGGATTATTTTAATTTTCAATTCAAGAAGATAGATCATTCTATGTTTTGGGTTGTCTTCTAATACATATGATTATAAGATATTCATATGAAACCCATTAGTGGTATTAGATAATGTTTATTTAATATATAAACATGTTTTTATCACTGGTTTTTGAGAAAATCAGAAAAATAAATGAAGAACAACATCTTCATAAATCAAGTGTTGGTTACAGACCCATGTGTGAGATGTGTAAAGGTAAATTTGATTTACACTAATGCAGATATGCTATATAACGGTTGTACCCTTATGTGAGATGGCTATATAAAGTTCATACACTTATGTAGAAGGTTTTTTCAAGGGTAACCTCTTTGTTTCCTTTATAAAAATCGTATGTCTAAAGATATTACCCTTACACATCAACACCAAAACTTCATGTAATGGTAAATAAACACCTACCCTTAAATTAAGAGTTCATTTAAAGGTTATATTTTTACTACCCTTACATAGAATGAGCTATGTAATGTTAATCCTCATATTTTCACTATGTAGCGTGTTATATTTAACTTGTGTAAAGGTAGGTAGTTACATAACATTATGTAATGACTTCCAAATTACTTCTTTAAGGTTAAAATGAGAACACCCTTATATAGAATAGGAATTATGTAAAAGGATAAGAAAAAATTTATTAATTTTTTTTAACATATTAAATGTTTCTAATGGGTTATAAATTTTTTCAATTCCTGTTAAACGATATTTTTGTATTTTTTAATTTATAGGGATTTTATGAAAAAATTAATTAATTATAAATTCTTTATAATTAATTAAATAAATTTTTATGAAATATTTTTCCTAAATATTAAAGGTTAAAATTTTAAAATACCATTTGATATATTAAATAGCATGCATTATGATTGAGAAATAAATGGTTTATTTATAAATCATAAGGGGTATTTATAAATAATTTATAAATTACACGATAAATAATATTTTGATTAGATAAAAAAAATTAAATAATACAAATTTAATTATAAAATGTTTATATTTAATGAAATTTCATATAAATTCAATATAATATAAAATATGAAAGAGTTCATATAGAAATAGATATAAATTGATTATACTATATCTAAATTATAAAATGTTTATAATTAGAATTTATTTATGAATCGTTTATAAGTGTTTCATGTTATAGAAAATATATAAATTGTTTATTTATTTTTTAAATTTCATTGATATTCATGTTTATTAATTTTTTTATGAAATATGAATATTTTGTGGGCCAATTTAATTGATAAATTTCTTCTATGATAGATTATTTCATATCATGTTAGGTTTGACGTCATAAAACTTCATTTTTATCTACATTTACTTTAGTTTTTAAATATAGTTATAAACATGGGAAAAGTTTTTGGACAAAGTTTTTACATATTAGGTTTTATAATTTTCATGAATTAAATTCTCTATTGAGTAAATTCTTCTCAGGTAGAGGGACATAGATTCAAACCACCTAATTTCTTATAAAATTATCGCTTTACTAATAAAGTGAATGGGGTTGGATATCATTAACCCTAGACTTTCTCATGTGGAATTTTTCGATCTCATAAAACTCTTTACCTTTACTTGAATAATTCATCTACCTTACGCATATGATTCATTTTCATATGTATAGATATACATTGCTTTTTTTTGGGTGATTGGAATATACTTGTGGGTTGTGTAAAGAGTTACACATTAATATGGTGAGAACACATTTATTTTCTGGTTGGAATATATATTTTCAAAAGTAAAACATTAGAATCATTCATACAAAAAATGAAATAAACAATGAAATGATAAAACTTGCATATTATATAATAGTTATGAATTTAATATGTACATGATATATATTAAATTTGTGATACTAAAAAAACCCTTAATTGAGATTCATTCTAAAGAGACATTTTTTAAGATCTTTTTCGTCCAACCAAGTAATTCATGCCATAGTAGGGTGCCCATGGATTATATTTTTTATGGAAATAAAGTAATTAGTGGCATTTGACTATGATTGGGTAGGTAATTACATATTTGTGTGCCTTTGGATTGACCTTTTATAGCTTATTTTTGGAGTTCAGTTTTGGTCATAGTAGCACGGAGACCTTTATAGTATTAGGTTACTGAAGCAATATAGTTGAGTGTATCAATATAATGGATTTGTATTAGTGTTCATCCACTCAAGTTTCCAATAGTAGAAACTAATATGATTGGGATGATTACCTACCCAAATAACTAAGTGGTGCGATAAATTCCATAAAAGACTCATTGCTTTGTGAAATAAAGATCTCGGATCACTAAATGGATCTGATGTATGGGGTCATCATTTTTAGTGGGGGCACTTTTATTTAAATCCCTTAATCAAATGATATAATGTGTGATAATTGCCTAATGATATGTATTTTTTTCAATAATGGAATACTTCATACTAATCATATTGAGATTGTTAATAGGTATGACCTATAAAATAGTTGAAAATTTTTATCTAGTATTGATAAGTGTTTTTAATGAGAAACTTTCAGAGTACAAAAATGTTAATGTTATAGAAATCAATTCCTCCAACTCTGACTCATGAGTATTAAATAATGGGTGGGAATAACACATTTATACCATAAAATAAACATTGATTTAAAAGGGAATTGATGAAGGATGAAATAGATCTCTATGTTGGTAATGGGGTAAGAGTTGTAATATTATAAGTCTGCACTTATGATCTGATTGTACCAATTGGATTAATCCTAGAATTAAAAACTATTTTTATCTTCCCTATATAAATGGGAATTTTATTTCTTTTTCTTATTTAGACAAGATGGTATTTTTCATTCATTATTAAGTACAAGAGTTTTTCTATATACAAGAATGAAATATTTTATAGAATTGGAAATATAATGAATTTTTAAAAAATTCTTGATATGTATATTATTGTTTATAACCTCCATAATAAAAAGGTCACATTTGATTCTAATCCGACTTACGTTTTTCACTGTCAACTTAGACATATAAATTAGAAACACATTAAATAACTCCATAAATATGGATTATTGGTTATATTATAATATGAATGATTTCATACATGTGAATATTATTAATTGATAAAATTGAAAAATTCTCCTTTTAGGAGAAAATGTGGGTGGGCTATTGGATTATAGGATCTCATAAATATTGATGTATGTGGACCACTGAGAACTCAATAAATTGGAGGTTCTAGGTTCTTCATTACTTTCATTGATGAATTTAGTCAGCATGGGTATGTATTTATAATGAATCAAAAGTATGGAACTTTTGAAAAGATCAAGGAGTTTCATAATTAAGTATATAATCATGTGAGAAAGGTTTTTGAAGTCCCTCAATCATATTATAGTTTTGAATACTTGAGCCAGGGTTTCATAGATCATCTGAGAGATTGTGGAATTGTTTCAAAACTCACACCTCCCAGAACCCCACAATGGAATGGTTTATCATAAAGTAGTAGTCATACTTGGTTATACATGGTTTTATCAATGATGATTCTATGTGTCCTTCTTATTTAAATTTGGTGTTATACTCTAGAGATTTATGCCTTCTTATTAAATTGTGTTCCATCTAAATCATTCATAAAGATTATATATGAGATATGGTATGGTCAATGTCTCATTTTGTCTAATGTTAATATGTGGGATTAAAAAGTGTTTGTATAATGATTGTATTCTATTAAGATTTATTTTAAATATGATAAATTCAAAATTTTTTATTATCCCAAGGAAACCAAAAGATATTATTTATACCACCCTACTGAACACAATGTGTTTCTTACTTAAACGAGTATATTTCATGAGGAGTAATCTCTATTTTAAGGATTTAACTTAGATAAATATAATAATACAAAAAAAGAAGTATTACTAAGATGGAGGTTGAGTTGATTATATAAAGAGTTATCGAAGAATAACTAACTCAAGTTACACAAGAACCTCGAAGGGCTGTAAGAATTCATCAAGAACCCGAGAGATATGGATTTCTCAATGATAATGTTAATGAAGTAAAGTTTATATGATAAGAAAATAATTCCTACGAAGAGGTCATTGAGAGTTATTATTATAATAAATTGTTAAATTCTATGGAATCTAATATGCACACCATGTACATTTACAAAGGTTGGAACTTGGTGGATGTACCTGAATGGGTGAGACCCATAGGTTGAAATTGGGGTTTTCAAAAAAGCTGACATGGATGGTAGTCTTTTAAACTATAAACCATGCATGATAGAAAAGGGTTACAAAAAATGTAATTATTGGTGTTCTAGAACAAACTATTTGTACTTTGATTACATGAACATTTAATGTATTTAAATATTAAACATCTTATTACATATTGTTAATTGTTCTGCATGACTATGATGTAATAATGTCCTAGAGTATTTTTTGCATTGATAAGGTAATGGTTATTCCCCGTTCTGATGAGAAACTTGAAATTCTATAACAATATTCATAAATATAGTTCTACGGTTGGATGACATACTATAATGGGACACATAGAATGCAGAATGCCAATATGAGTATTCATAAGAAGATGAGACTTCTTCTCATGAAGTCTGCACATGGTAATCTCCAATATAGAAGATTATGAAAATATACCCTCCAGTAGAAATTCTTCTTGTTTTGGTGTCATCGGATATTTCCATCTACGAGCGTGGGTAATGATCCTTAGACTTCAATATTACCATTAATAGGTGTCACAACTTGCACACTTTTATTTACTGACAAAAACTGTCATGTAGATAGTTAGAGGGAAGTAGGGTATGTTGGGTGCATAACAAGTGGCATATAATTAATGGATAAGTCGAGGAAGGATTGGTCCCTTCCAATTATTCATATTTACATCTCATCCCTTTGATTGAAATAGAACCATTGCGTGAAATTCCATGGTCATGGTGTAATGATGAGTTTATTTCAGGTAGTCAAAGAATGACGTATCAAGCATAAACATTGATGAAACTACCATGAAACCTACTTGATGAGATATTATGACAAAAGGATTAGATTACACCATGAGCGTTCATATGTGGATGTCATTTTTGTGACTTTACATTATTTCTCCTGGGTACCTTAACCCATTGCTAAATAGTACTCTTGGACTTTAGGAAAGCTCGCCTAATGCCAATGAGAAAGAATCCTAGAGGGTCACACACTAAGTGGTTTTTGTGGTGTTGGTTAAATTATATTTGAATTTAATTAATGAAATAAATATTATTCTCAAGACCATGGAATAATATTATCCAAGTTAAGATGATCATATAAATTAAAAAAAATTATTTATTTTATTGAACATTTAATAAATATTTATTTACTAGTTTAAAAATAAAATATCTATTTAAGAGAATAAATTATTTATTTATTTATTCATGTGTTCAATAAATGGAAGTGGAGTTTGAGCGGGCCAAGTCCGGTCTGATAGTAAAATAATTATTTTTAAAAAGGTAAATAATTATTAGTTGGCACAAGTTAAAATAATAATGATGGTTATATTATTTTTTGATGCCGAATTTTATTCATAATTATGTTTTGCGCAAGTTGGTGCACCACAAATAATGTCGTGGTATTACTAGTATGAGGATGGGTTTTCTCTAAATTCATGGATGTATTTAATTGTGGTTATGCATTTAAATATTGTAACTGAAGTTCCATGCATATAAATAAACAGGTACATCTATTATGCCACAGTAAACACACCGCATGCTTGGTGAATTGAGAATTGTTGATATAAACAATTTCTCTCTCGAATCCTCTTCCCTCCCCTCTCAAGAATGAGATATGTTCTTCCAGGATGAAGAACAAGAAATCAAGAACGATTGACACAAGACCCTCTCTTCTCTGCGCTAGCACCCATAGAACGAGTGGTGTCGATTTGAGGCCATCAGAGAACTTGTGGATAACCGCTAGAGGGATTCTAGTTTAGATCCTCACAAGCAAAATGAGATAATATAGAAGGGTCATTCTGAATGATAAACATCATCAACGAAGAAAATACCGAAGATCCATGTATTCTATTCTTTATGAAATTAATTGAATTAATTATAAACATGATGTGTAAGATCCTCTCTATAGGTTTCGGGCCTCTTCCTTCTTTATCTAAATCATTGATTCTATTCCATGTAGAATACAGTTCATCGTCATATTGATCCTGGAATAATCATTGATCATGGTAAAAAATAAAGTTAGGTTTCGTCCAAACCATGCTTCTGCTGCGCTCGAAACCTTCAAGTTGTATCAGAGTAGTTACATCATAGTTTATAATTATTTAAATATTCCATTGATGATTTACGCATTTAATAATTTACTTGTTTCAATTCAAGTTAATCATTATGCAAATATGAATATCAAGATCTATTCCTCCTCTTTTGTTTCATGTTTACCTTACCAAAACGATATTTCATTTTAATTTTGATTAAAATAAAATAGAGGATCTCATCCGTAGGTTTTAAAGGTTCCTATCCATACAACACTAGAATATACAATGTGTATTTGGAAGTACACGTCATGTACTCAAGATTCAATGTATCAGATCGGGCCACCAAATCAGGTCATGTGTGGGAGTCTTTTTAACTCTTAAATGACTCTATGTATTGACCAGGAACAATTGGCACACAGTTTCTGGATTACATGTCCTATAGTCCACTGGACCCTGTGTGTAGTCCCGTCGGGTTAGGGTTCGACTATGTACCCCATACATGGCTTGCCCAGATGGAAACTGTTTAATGTGGATACTACATGACATGTGTCCCACTAAACACGCTGTGTACTTCGAAGATTTTTGATGTACACTCCCACATCATTTCCCTAGGCGTGTACTTTAGATGGATGGTGAAAAATAGTACACACCATGCAGTTGGAACTACACGTTGTGTACTCATCCAAATTACGCAGATTTATTAAAATTTATTATTATATTATACGAACCCTTGAGACGGGTACCATCGTGCAGGCGTAATGCTAAGGCACAACACATGATCGGTGTTTTATATATATGTGTTTAATTTAACATCTGTGTAATGTTAATTTCTACTCATTGGGTAGTTATGAATAGTAATTAACCAGGTTTATTCTAAGGTACATGTTATGTACAGAGATAATTTTAAATTAATTTATTTGTTTAAAATTAGGATGGATGATAATCTCAAAAAAATTCAGAAAAAGGTTTTAAGATAAAATAATAGATTAATTAAAGATGATAATTAATTGATTAAAGTGTTATTTATCTTTAAAAGGAAACGATTAAAGAATTGAATGATAATTTAATTTATTCATAAATATCATTTCATGTATGTATGATCATGATCTAGAGCAATACCTTTATATGTTGATTTTTTATTTTAATTTATTTGTGTAAATTAAATTTTTTGGCATGTGAGCCATGTCTCCTCATTAATATATTGGGTATGCGTGCCCAAGGATTCTTTTATGTAAACCCCCTTTTCACCCCTCACCTGCAT
The DNA here is from genome assembly GCA_963277665.1 of Viscum album. Taxonomy (NCBI): domain Eukaryota; kingdom Viridiplantae; phylum Streptophyta; class Magnoliopsida; order Santalales; family Viscaceae; genus Viscum; species Viscum album. Next base: position 1,006,020 of record CAUJRU010000144.1, read on the forward strand.
TTGAGTTAAAAAAGTCATATGTAATGGATAGAACTCCCAAGCTAGTGGAGGCGGTTCAAGCTGGAGCCGAGAAGAAACCAATACCTGGAGATACAAATGTGGAGAGGTGGAAAGCTATAAACATGAACCCAGAATATTCATGATCTTTCTCCCCTAAATAAGGGTTAGTTTATCAACTTCTAGATAAACTAACCATTAGAAAATCTCATGATCAATCTCTTTATTTTATTTCTATCATTTCCATGGTTTATCATTATGGATGTTTTTTGATGATCACATAATTAATGAATTAAACAAGCATGCAAGATAGTGAGAAAATAAAGTAGACTTATGCGTAAATGTTATCAAGACATAGTTAATCACTTAAGTAAGTTCCACTTAATATTAAAAATCATGTGATAATAATAAATAAGAAATTCATACATAAGAGATAAAAATCCCTCAAATAAAATATTAAGTCATACCAAGCCTTTTGTTACTTGATTCAGGGTAAAACTCAATAAAACTATATGTTTGACCTACCCTTGTTAGGACACATACATTTATATAGGAATCCCTTATAAAAGGTTTCACGTTGACTTAACCATGTTACCTCAAGAGTATTATCCCTTGCTAGACTTGGTGTAATATTGGAGGAAAGAGTTGAGGAAATCTAAAGTCAGGATTTCAGGATTGGGGAGTCCACTCAACAGATCAAGGAGCTGCAAGCCGGTAGTTGGAAAATAAATGCCTACCTAAATACCTTCTAATAGCCTAACCAACCCTTGTTGGGGTTATACAAAGGGGAATATGGATCCTTCCAACTATAATGTCATGGAAACTGGACATTCAGAGTTCATTGGTGAGGGATATTGGGACTTGATAAAATAGTGGGAGACTTAATAAAAATTTATTATTTCTCATAAAATGTAATCAATAAAGTAATAATGATCATCTATTTTAATTATAGAATAAAAATGACAAGTTCGTCAACCACAATATCCCTCTGATCAATTCTAGATAAAGACAACATCCTCACCAACAGTAACATCTAGGAATGGTTTAAACGCCTTTGGGTTATCATACGCCATGAACAAAAGTCTTATATGCTAGATTCAGCATTACCTGATCTACCTACCAAAAAGGTGAGTGATGAGGATTTCCTGGTCTATGAGAAATATATGAACCACGCGGTCGATGTTCAATGTTTGATGTTATCATCAATTTATAGTGATCTTATTAAGTCTCATGAAAAAAATGGATTCTTATATCATGCTTAAGAACCTTTGTGGTCATTACTAGAATAGAGAAAGACTGGAAAGGTTCGATATCTCTATGTTACTATTTCAAAGTAATCTTGGAGAAGGATCCCTAGTTGGGCCTCATGTAGTCAAGCTCATTGGATACATTGAGTGCCTCGAGGTTCTAGGATTTACACTCCCCAAATAACTAGGCACCAATATCATTCTCACGTCACTCCCTTTGATATTCTCTAACTTTTTTTCCAATTTCAATATGAACAACATTGAGAAGTCTCTATCTGATATTCTTATCCTCATTCACCCAGTGGAAAAAGATATGAAGAGTGAAAAGCCTTCTATCCTTATGGTGAATAAGAGGAAATAGAATGTGAATATATTTAATCCCAAAGCTTCTTCACGACCTTCCATCAAAAGGAATATCAAAGGGGAGGTAAGAGATCATGAGGATATTTGTTTTTCATGTGAAAAGAAGGGCCACTGGATGAAGAACTACACCCAGCCTAAGAAGAAAGGGGAAGCTTCAGGTGCATTTTTTGTCAAATGAAATTTATCTATTTCTATAAATTAGGTATTAGATACAGATATTGGTGCTCACATATGTATCCAAATATAGGAACCAAGTAGATTTTGAAAGATTGACCATGGGGAGGTAGATCTATGAGCATCCAACAGAGTTAGACTTGCAGTTGTAGCTATTAGGGACTACCACCTCACTTTGCTAACTGGGATGATATTGGTGTTAAAGGGTTGTTATTATGTGTCGTCTGTTACTAAAAACATTATTTGTGTGTCCATATTATATATAGATGGATTTGTTTTCATGTTTTGAAATGAATGTTTCTTCTTTTAAAAAGATAGCATTTTTTTAGGTAGGGAACATTTATAGAACAGCCTTTATGTGTTGGATTACACAAACCAGGTAATGGTAATTGATAACAGAAGATACTACACATGACTCATACCACACCCAACTTTGGCATCACTAGATAGGTCATGTAAACGAGAAACTCTTGAAAAATTTACATCAAGATGGATATTAAGATTCTTTCTAACTAGAACCACTTGGTGTATGTCATGTATGTTTACAAAGGAAAAATGACCAAAGCCCATTTAGTGGGAAAGTTGAAAGGGCTAAAGAAATTCTTGAATTGGTTCATACCAATGTGCGTAGACCATTTCCAATTGAATAAAGGGGAGGGTACTCTTACTTCCGAAATTTTGCGGGTGATTTTAGTAGATATGGATATATCTACATATTGAGGTATAAGTCGAATTCTTTTGAGAAGTTCAAAGAATACAAGAATGAAGTTGAGAACCATCTTGGTAATAAGATTAAGAAACTCCACTCAGACCAAGGTGGAGAATATCTTAATCAAGACTTCATTGATTACTTACGTGAGTTTGGGATCCTATCCCAACTCACTACTCCTTACACGCCCCAGTGGAATGGTGTGAGAGAAAGGAGGAACAGCGCCCCGTTGGACATGGTGAGATCAATGACGAGTCATGTGAATCTTCCATTATCCTTTTGTGGATGTGAATTACAAACAATGGAACACATACTAAACCAAGTACCAAATAAATCAATAAATGGTATTCCATATAAGATATGGAGTGGAAATAAAGAAATATTATTGAATTTTCATGTGTGGGGAAACGATGTGTTTGTTAAGGCCTCTTCAAGTAACAAACATACACCCTGAGGCACAAAGTGTACCTTTATAGGATACCCTAAAGAAATAATGGGATATTACCTATAGAACCCCTTGTACAAAATGATTATAGTGGAAAGAAATTATATATTCCTTGAGAGGGATCTCATATCCAAAATAGATAGTGGGAGTGACATAGACTTCGATGAAGTTGAGGCTCAAGGTATACAAGAGTTTGTACGAGAACAGATTCCACAAATCCCCATGGAAGAAAGAACTATTCCAAAGACACAAGAGTTGTGTAGGAGTATAAGAGAGGTTAGAGAACCAGAACGGTATGGTTTACTAGTTACTGAGTATAGTGACTCATTATTAGTTGATTGTAATGATCTTATAAAATATAAGGAATTGGTAAGTGGCACAGATATTTCCAAGGGGCAAGAATCCATGAATTTAGAAATGGATTCAATGTAGAAAAACCAAGTCTGGATTTTGGTAGATCATCCAGTAGATGTAAAGCCTATTGGTTGAAAATGGGTATTCAAGAAGAAAATGGACATGGAAGGACAAGTCAATTACTATAAGGCATGATTGGTTACAAAAGGGTTCAAAAGTGTCAATACATTTACATTGACAAAACCTTTTCACTAGTTGCAATGCTGAAATCCATTAGAATCCTATTAGCCATCACCTCTTACCATGAATATGATATTTGGAAATTGGATGTCGAAACAACCTTCTTTAATGGGAACCTTCAGGAATATGTATACATGACACAACATGAAGGGTTTATGACTCCAATGGATGCCAATAAGGTATGCAAGTTGCAGAAATCCATTTATGGTTTAAAGGAAGCATCAAGGTCATGGAAATTTTTTTTTTGATTATTGCATAACAAAATTTGGTTTTATCAAGAATGAATGTGAGACTTGTGTCTACAAATGGTTTATTAGGAGTGTAATAATTTTCCTAATAGTATATTTTGATGACATATTACTTATTGGAAAGGAGATACCAGTCTGACAGTATGTTAAGGCATGGTTGAATCAATGCTTCTCTATGAAGGACTTGGGCGAGGCAACATATATTCTTCGGATCAAGATCCATCATGATAGATCCAAGATATTTTTGTGCCTATGTCAAAGTATATACATTGATAAGATACAGAAGATATTTAGTATGGAACAATCCAAGAGGGTTTTTTTTCCAGCATCACGTGGAATTCATCTTTCCATGAAAATATTTCCTCAGACACATGTTGAATGAAACATAATGGAAAAAACTCCATACACATCAGTGATTGGTTCAATCATGTATTACATGCTATGTAATAGGATTGATGTTGCCTACACATTGAGTATGGTAGGAAGATATCAAGTTGACCAAGGAGACCGCCATTAGATGGCAGTCAAGACTATAATAAAGTATCTTAGGCCTACTAAGGATATGTTCCTAGTTTATAAAGTAGATGAGATACTAGTCATTAGAGGATATGAAGATTATAGTTTCCATACTGATCAAGATGACATGAAGTCACAAGCAACATACATCTTCACTTTTAATGGAAGTACATTGAGCTAGAAGAGATCAAATTAGAGTGTGGTCATAGATTCTACAACAGATTCTGTGTATATCACAGCTTCTGAGGTAGCTAAAGAAGCAGTTTGGATGTGAAGCTTCATCCAAGAGCTGGATGTGATACCTAGTAGTAAAGATCCTATCACATTGTACTGTGATAATACTACAGCACTGTCTCTCGCAAAAGAGCCAAGGTCACATCAGCGGATGAAGAACATACTTCGGAAGTATCATCTCTTGAGGGATTTTTCTCAAAGAGGTGAAGTTGCAGTGAGCAATATTTCCACGGAAGACAACATGGTGGACCCCTTTACTAAAGCCCTGACTCAAAAAAAACATTGTCACCATGTGAGGTATAGCGAACTGAAAGTCATATGAAGTTGGCTCTAGTCTAAGTGGGAGTTTGTAAGAGTTGGTTTCCTATAACCAACTGGTTGTAGTTTTATTACATGGACATTAAATTTATTTAAAAATTAAACATCTTATTACATATTGTCCATTGTTCTGCATGACTATGATGTAATAATGTCTTAGAGTATTTGTTTCCTTGATAAGGTCGTGGCAGTTCCCCGATATGATGAGTTCATTGAAATGCTATAACAATACTTTTAAATATAGTTCTACGGTTGGATGATATACTATAATGGGACACATAGAATGCAGACCGTCAGGTGTGAGTACTCGTAAGTAGATGAGACTTCCTATCATTAAGTTCACACTTGGTAATCTCCAAGACATGAGATTATGATAACAAAACCGCAAGTAGGAATTCCAGATGTTTTGCAGTCATTGGATATTTCTATATGTGAGCCAGTGAAATGATCCTTAGACTTTAATATTATCATTAATTTGTGTCACGACTCGCGCACTTTGATTTACTGATGAAAACTGTCACGCAGACAGTTGGCGGTAATTAGGGTATGTTGGGTGTGTCGCAAGTGGCATGTTATTAATAGATAATTCAAGGAAGTATTTTTCCCTTACATTTATAGAAGTTGATATCTCATGCCTTTGAATGAAATAGAACCGTCACACAAAATTCCATGGCCACGGTGTAACGATGAGTTTATTTCAGGTAGTCAAAGAACAACATATCAAGCATAAAAGTTTATGACACTATCATGAAACCTACTTGATGATATATTATGACAGAGATATTATATTACACAGTGAGAATTCATATGTGGATTTCATTTTTGCAACTTTATATTCTTTCTATTGGGTGCCTTGACCCATTTATAGACAGTACTCTTGGACTTTAGGGAAGCCCTCTTAATGGCAACGATAAATAATCCTAGAGGGGAACACACTAAGTGTTTTTGGTGGTCTCAGTTAAATTCTATTTGAATTTAATTAATGTTATAAAAATTATTCTCATGAAAATGGAATAATTTTATTCAAGTCAAGATGATAGCATAAATTAAATAAAATATATTTATTTATTTTATTGAACATTTAATAAATATTTATTTACTAGTGTGAAAATAATATATTTATTTAAGAGAATAAATTATTTATTTATTTATTTGGGTGTTCAATAAATGAAAGTGGAGTTCGAGAAGACCATGCCCGGTCCAGTAGTAAAATAATTATTTTCAAGACATTAAATTATTATTATTTTCCACAAGTTAAGAAAATAATGACGATGTTATTATTTTGTGACGCGGAATTTTATTCATAATTCTGTTTTGTGCAAGTTGGCACACCATAAATAATAACACGGTATTATTATTATGATTAGGGTTTTTCGCTATTTTAATGAATTTATTTAATTTATGTTATGCATTTAAATATTTTTACTAAAGTTCTATGCATATAAATAGACAAGTACGTCTATTGTGCCATAGTAAACACACCACACACTTGATGAATTGAGAATGCTTGATCTAAACAATTTCTATCTCAAATCCTCTTCCCGCCCCTATCAAGAATAAGAGATATTATTCAAGGATGAAGAACAAGTGATCAGTAATGACCGACACAAGACACTCACTTCATTGCGCTAGCACCCGTAGAATGAGTGGTGTCAATTGGAGGCCATAGGAGCACGTGTGGATCACCTCTATAGGGATTTAAGTTTGGATCCTCGCAAGTGCAATGAGATAATCTGGAAGGGTCATTCCGAACGATCAACATCATCAACGAAGAAAATAACGGAGATCCATGTATTCTTTTCTTTATGAAATTAATTGAATAAATTATAAACATGATGTGAAAGATCCTCTCTAAATGTTTCAGGCCTCTTCTTTCATTATCTAAATCTTTGATTCTATTTTATGGAGTCTGGAATTCATCGTTGTGTTGTTCCTAGAATAACTGTAGATCATGGTAAAAATTATAGTTGGGTGTCTGCTTAACCGCTCTTCTGTTGTGCCCGGAACCTTAAAAAATTTCATGGTAATGACTATAAAATGAAATTTTCACTAGTTTTAATGGTAATGCATACTCAAATTTTTCTACCTATGACATCTCATTATGATTATGGTATATATTCAATTTATGTCAAAACCATATTCATTAATAGTAATTTTTATTATGATATGTATATGATATATCCTAAGGGTTTTGAAGTTCCAAATGTGAATGTTAAGGTTTAGAAGTTTCAAGGTTCTATTTATGGATTGAAGCAAGATTCTTTGAGTTGGAATATCTAGTTTTATGATATAACTAATGATTTTGGTTTCATCAAGTATTCAGATGATTTATGTGTATAAAATTGTCTTCATATGATTAAAATAGTGTTTCTAATATGGTATGTTGATGAAATATTTCCAATTGGAAATGGATTATTGACACTTTACACTATGAAGATGAGTCTAGGTAAATGATTTTTAATGAAATAAATGGGTGAATTGACTTACATACTCAGTATAAGGATATATAGAGATAGTTATAATGGTTTTATTATTCTGAGTGAGAACATTTATATTGGTAAAGTGATAAATTGATTTAGAATTAGAACTTAAATAAGGTTTCCTTACCATTTTTTCATAGCACGTATCTGAGGAATACTTTGGATCATTATAAAGAGTTAGAATGGATGGATATGATTTATAAAAACTCATATTATAATAAACATTATTTCAATATTTATTGAATAAGTTATAATTAATACAGTACCAAAAGATCATGAGGCCTAGTTTCTTTGGGTAATTTGGTATATACCATAAAATTTTGAAAAAGTAATATAACATCATTATTTAAAACCTCCTTATCATGCTCCAAAAATTACATCATTCTTCAAAAACTGCTTGGGAAAACATAGAGATGTATATAAGAAAGTGATGAGTTGTAAAACCTAGTAAGAGAATAAAATAGTAAATCATATAGTAAACTAGTAAATTTGATCCAAGATTCATATAAAAAATGGTGGTAATCATAATATTGAACTTGATAACACAAAGTCATCATGGGAATGTGGCATTCACATAAAACATGACATAAGCATAAGACGAGGATAACCACCAAGACAAAATCACATGGTTGAAAAAGTCCCATGATGAATTAGGTTTACTCCTTAATCCCATGAAATAAATCTCATGAGACTAAAACATTACGCAATGTATTATAGGGATATATAATTTTGGGTCCACCCATCACATATATATATTGTACATGTATAATTTTTCTATACAGATCATACAACATAAGGATGTGTTTCATCACTATTAATCCCATGATTAAGGAGTGTAATTTAAATACATGTAAGTACCCAATAAATTATGGATATGTACATCTATGTGAATACCCTTGAGTATAAATGTGGTTCGATATTATCTACACAGTTTTTTGGAATGAAAAATTACAGGGGAATTTTGGCAGTATAACAATGGAACTTAAAGATTCATAGAATGGATTAATGAGAGTGAAAGGGGCCTCTAATAACTTTGACATAAAAATGGTAGTAATATAGATATATAAAATAATATTTAAACATGAATAATTGGAAAATAAAAGGCACAATTTAAAGGGTTTTTCTTGAATAAAGAGGAGAATGAGAGGATCCCAAGCCTTGAGAGGGTACTTCATAAAGCTTGGGAGGGATTGTTAAGAGGTTTGGGGCACCTTGGGAGGGATTTAGAGAGGTAAGGGTAGAGTAATGTAATGATCCAAGAGTTTTTAGGAAAATTAAAGGGGTTTTGGGTTGGCTTATATAGAAAATGAGAGGAGAATTCAAAATTAATTTCCAAACTTAGGTTTCAGACTCTATATGTTAAAGTTATCAAAAATACAAACCTTAACATGTTTTATTCCCATGGTTTCTGAAAAATTGGATTTTTTTCATTATTTTACAATTATAATAATATATATAATTAAAATAATTCCCTTGATGGTGTGTAATTGAGTTATGTTTATAAAGAATTGATTTTAAAACATTAAAATATAATATAGGTTTTGAAGGACTCCTTGAGGGATTATAAAAATAATAAACAATCCTAAAAACACATTATTTTAAAGGTTAAATATATATATTATGTTTTAGATACCATTTATGGAATATATTATACCACTTTTGTCTCATTATCATGTCATAATTCACACTGTATATTTATATAGTATTTAATTTTGACCCAAAAATTCAATATTCTTTGAAAATTAAGAAAAAATCATCATTGTATAATTTGAATATAATGATTTCTAAAATTATATTTATTTTATCCATAAAATTATATAATTATTAAAAGTTAAATTTTTAGATCAAAAAATCATATTTATGGAAAAGTACTTGTTTTTTTACCATAACTGTTTTCTGACCCTTATAAAATTTATTTTTGACTTTGTATCATTATATTATAATTTATATTTTATAAATATTATTTAATAATAAAAATTTAATAAAATATAATTTATTTAAAAAATATTTAATTCATTAAAAATATTTTCTTGTTTGAAACTGTATATTTCCCAAAAATACATTTTTTTATCAAAATCCAATTCAAACTAATTATATAAATTAATATTAAGAAGGTATAAATATAACTATTATGAAAAACAAAAACATAAAAATTCATCATTTTAGTGTCTAGATACATAACCCCTTATTACACCCCACATATTCCCTTAGGGTAAGGTGTGAAAGGGTGAGATTTTCTTAGGGTGGTTTGATGAACATGGTTTGGGACATGATTTTGATGAACTTTAACATCTCCCATAAATGATTTCACTCAGGATTTATATTTTGAATCTCATTTTGGGTTTGGTAAAGGTAAAATCCCAGTGATACTATCTCCCATGGAAGATCTAATAAATGGGATTCATAGGGTATGATCCTACTAGTCGAAGTCATCTCTTCTTTTGTACATGTTAATTGGACTTTATAATATCCCCTAATATGTTAATATTAGTGGTCAATTTTTAAAGATTATATTATCAATGATTATAAAGATTAATGGTTTTTTAAATCCAAAAGAAGATAACCAAAAAATAACCAAAGTAGTGCATGTGTTTTCTATAAATACATTACTTGATAAGGAACTTATTCATTTAAATAGGGAATTTAATTTATAAAAGTTTTTTTGTTACATTATTCCCCCATTAAGAAATTTTTCTCCTAAATTTTTATTTCATTCACTAAAATAGATAAGGTTACATTTTGTTTCATCTCCTCTTTCAGTCCCCATTTTGCTTCCCCAAACTTGTGGTTCCACCACAACACTTTGACCAGGTGAGTTGTATTGTTTCTTAGAATATTTTTTCTATCATCTAATATATTCACTGGATACTCTCATGTGAAATATAATTCTCCAATGATACCACATCTATAATTAGTACATGTGAGTTTTATGGTATGGAATTCCTTAATATAGATACATGGAACATGTCATGTAAGTGATATTGGTTATGTGGGGGTATTAGTCGACACTCCACAAATCTGATGTGATCAAAGAACTTAAAGTGGTCAATATATCTTGGAGTAAGCTTTCCATTATCCCAAAACCTTGTGAATTTATTCCCTAAAAATATATGGAGGAACATTTTATCTCTGACCTCAAAGTTTATATCTCATCGATGATTGTCTGTATATATTTTCAATATACTTTTAAGAGTTCTGATATGAAATTTAATGGTTTGAATATTCCACATCATCTCTTGGAAAGGATCAGAACCCATAATATTACACTCTCTAACTGCATCTTAGTATGTTGGGGTCAAACATCTCTTCCCATATATAGCCACATAAAGTTCCATTTGAATGTTAGAATGTATATTTCTATTATATAATAACTCTAATATGGGAAGGTATTGATTCCAACATCCTTGGAAATCCATTAAAGAAGATAACAACATATCCTCTAGAGTTAGAATGTCTCTTTCAGAATAACCATCAATTTGAGGGTGATAAATTGTGTTAATGATCAGTTTTATATCCAATACTTTCTAAAAGATTATCCAGATCCTTGATGTAAAACTAGAATCTTGATTAGATACAATATAGACTGGAACTCCGTGCAATCTTACCACTTTCCATGTGTATATCTTGGTGAGTTGGTGAAGAGATAAATATTAAATTATTATAATTAAATGTACTAACTTGGTAGGGAAATAAAATAACACCCAAATGGAATTATTTCATTTAGGTCTCCTTGGGGGTCCTATGATAAAATCTATGGTTATGTTTTCCTATTTCTATACTAGTATGGGTAATGGTTTCATCATACCCTTGGAATTATTTTATTTGGAATTGAGTTATTGTAATACCATGAATCGAGATACAAACCCCGCAATCTCTCGCTTTATGTTATCAAATCAGATGTTTTTCTTAAAAATCTATGTACATATTAGTTCTTTCTATATTAATATAGAAGGATGGAATGTTATTATCATATAGAAGTTCCTTCTTTAACTCTAGTATTGATGGGACACATATTCATGTTCCAAATATTATAACTATATCTTTAGCAAAATTAAAATATCAAATATTTGATACCTTCTTTTGTAGTAACTCATCTTATTTCTAGGCATCCTTAATCCTCTCAAGAATATATGGTTGATAATTTATTTTAGAAATTTAGGATGAAAATCCTATAATTATTCCCATGTTTATCCTCTACATGTACAAGAATAATGGATACCTTGTAATCCTCATCATGGATAGGCTTGCAGGATCATTTCTACTCAAATCATCTCCCACTTTGTTCACTATCCCAGGATGGTAATGGATTGGAAAATCATAATCTTTGATCATCTCTAACCACCATCATTAGTGCATATTAATATCCTTTTATATGAATATATACTTGAGGATTTTGTGATCCATACAGATTCCATAATTTTATCTATAGAGAAAATGTTTCAAAATCTTCAAAGTGAATATCACTGCTAAAAATTCTAGATCATGTGTTGGGTAGTGATACACATTGATCTTTAATTGGTGGGAGGAATAGTCTATCACTTTTTCATCTTTCATGCATGCCTAACCTATGACCTTTTTAGACACACCATTTTAAATCCGAAAACCTTCCCCACTAGTGCTTAATGTGAGAACCAGTGTTGTGATTATCCTTGTATTTATCTATTTAAATATCTCTTTATATTTATAAGTCTAGAAAAACGTGATTCTATTCTATGTTAGATTGGTTAGTGGGATTGAAAATCATGATAAGTTTCTTACAAATAAATTATAGTACCTAGATAATCATATGAAACTATGGATTTCTATCATTGATCATGGTCTTGGACATCTTTTAATTGCCTTAGTTTTTAAAGTATCCATAGATATCCTTTTGTTGGGGATAAAATTCCCAGAGAAAGCTATTTTTTTCAACCAAACTCACATTTACTATAATTTTCATATAAATATTCCTTCTAAATGTTATTTAGTATAGTTTATAAATTCTCCTCATGTTCTTCCTTTATTTTGGAGTTGATAAGAATATCATCTATAGAGTGTACCCAAAAAAATTTAGTTAATCTCTAAATAATCTGTTCATTTAGTCCATGAATATTTTTTATGTATTAGTGAGTCAAAATGGCGTAAATATGAACTCATTGTGTATGTACCTTGTACAAAAATCAGTCTTGGGTATATCCTCCTTCACATTTTTTTAGTAATATCTTGATAGAATATCCACCTTAGATAAGGATTGTGATTCACATAGCTAGTTGAACAAGTCATTAATCCCTGGAATAGGATACTTTTTCTTTATCATGATATTGTTGATATCATGATAACCAATGAAAAGGATCATTGAACCATCCTTCTTCCTGAATAAGAGGATTGATTCACCCTATGGTGAATTAATTGGTTGTATAAACCCATTATCTAGATTCTCATACAGTTTCTACTTTATCTCTTATAGTTCAGAAATGTCTACTCTATAAGGAGTCTTGGATATTGGAAAATCTCCATGTATATGTTTGATTGAGAACTCAGCCTCTACACTAGGAGTAAGATTAGGAAATTATCTAGGAAACACATTTATGAATTCCCTTATAATGGTAATGTCCTATAGAATGATATTTTGTTTAGTCTCAATCATTTGAGCTAGATACACTTTCTCATAAGGAAATAATATTCAATCTTGAAATAATTTTACCAAATAAAATTCAACATTTCCCTTTCAATTTTATAGAATTATAAGGTGATTTGGGATACAGGGGTGCCTTCTTTCTCTCAACAATTTATTTTGGATCTATATAAGGAAATACAACACATTCCCAAAATAGAATCAAATTCTACAAAGGGGGTATCACAAGGGTCACTTGGAAATTCATCCCAAAAAATTGGATAGGGTATGAGTTATATTATTGGGATGAAATAATTGATCCATTTTGTGACACCCCAAAGTTTATTTATCTTGTAACAATAATATCATGGTTTAATTTTGTTTAATTTATAGGTTATCTAAATGAAAATTGCAAACTAAATCCTAGGTGTTTTATTTAAATAAGACATCTAAGTGTTTGCAGTTCACCAAGATCACAAGAAACCATACTACCCAAAAATACCTAAAAAAAGCCCAATCAATATTATAGGGAGACCACTCAAAATAAAAAAACCCCAAGAAGATAATATGGGCCCTTGGGATCCTTCACAATGAAAATTAGTATGGCTAAAGCCACTACAGCCACACTAAGAACCGATGGAATTACGTGAACCATCTCCTTTAATTTTGTGGAATTTGGGACACCCTAATGTATGGTCTTATAGGTCATCAACTTGACAGTTGCCTTTGGGTGACCATTGAGTTCTAATAACTATAATTATAGTCATTGGTCTTTTGGTATAATAATTAAAAATATCTAAGTATAATTATGTTTTTTCCAAAATATTTATGATATGAATTGAAATTTTAATAAAACCTCTTATTAGGAACCTTAAAAAGACAATTGTTTAATATTTTGATCTACACATGGTATGATTTGAAAATGAGTTTTAGATCTCAAATACTTTTTAGATATTCCAAAAATGTTGGGAAGATTTTGTAAATGTTTTCATTTTCAATGTTTAAACAATGTTTTTAATTAAATTTATATCCTTGATTTCTATAATAATAACTTTCTTAATGATGCATTGAACATTAATTTATTACTTTGTGTTTTATTTTAAACATTAACATTTAGACAACTAAGGAATTTAGTTAATTTGTAATAGGAAAAATAATAACAAGATGATACCTATATATATATATCTGTGTGTGTGTGTAAAACAAATTTTTATAATAAAAAATAAATGTTTACTTTGTAAAAAAATTAGGGGAGTACCCATATAGCTGAGGGCCACCATTTGGCAGGACCTCAAAGCCTTGATGGGACTCTCACCCTCTACCCCTAGAAATGGCCTAGGGGAAGTGGGTCGTGGTGCGTGATAGGTCTAGCAAGCAGGGATCATAGATACCCTAAAAAGGGCAAAGAGGATGAGAGCGCACCATTGTGGGCGTGAGGCCACAGTGAGGCAGGGGTAGGCCGAGTCTTGTAGGGGGCAGGAGCGGGGGCCCATGTATAATTCCCCCTTGTGTGTGTGTTGTGATTTCTAAGCTATCCATCGGAGTCTCAAGCTTATAAAGAAGCCACGTGGGCCTCTAGGTTTCAATGTGGGATGGAAAAATCTTCTAGGATTTAATATAGGCCGCCAGATCTCGTTGTGTGCGATTAGGGTCATCCATCTCGGTCTGGGCCTCAATTCCTAGAAGTCGCAGTATTCTCCGCACTTTTTGTGTTCCATTAAATCTGTCGCGGTCTAATCGTGATCTTCTGAGTGATTTTATACCATCGTGTCGTCCTGAGCCATCAGATCTCACACAAATCTAATCTGAGCCATCCATCCTTTCAAATCTCATGGGCGTACCTTGACAATTGGATCAAGGCCATACCCAATCCTATCCATCCTTTTGTTTTTTAGTGTTTCTCTTCACATGTCATCTTCTTCCTCTCATAAATGTGCCAAACCAGTACGCTACTCTTCCCTTTCTCTTCGTTTTCCAAGCCTATGACCCCGCTTCCCCCTCCTTTCATGTGTTTTCCATAAGGACTTTCCCTCAGTCTTTTAATAAACCATATAGGGATCGGTTTTTCCAATATTAGCATTAAATTATTCATCATATTTTATACATAATATAGATTATAAACAACCCAGTTGCACCCATTCCTTCGGTTTTCCCTTCTTCTCCTCAAACCTTATCAAGCCTCCTTCAAAGATTTCTTGAGCCACTCCTACTCAAACCAAGTTAAGGGAACTTATGTTCCCTTGCTTGAAAGTTTACATACTTATTTATATATTTATACTCTTATATGTATATATAACCCTACGGTTTAGTTAAAATCTCCTCTTATACCGATCCTAAGTCTCCTATAATTTGGGTCCAAGAATTATTATGAACATAAAGGTTTACAACATACATACAAAACTAATTTATTTACTACATATATATATGTGTGTTTATTTGTATATTAAGTTTATGAATATGTAAATATATGCATGTATGATCATACGGTTTTGGGTAAAACTCTTTTTTACCCAATTTCAAGACTTCTAAAACCTGAGTTTCATGTTTAAGTAGAGTTTTAAAACATAAGGAATTATGTGTTGTACAAAACCTGTATATATATATATATATGAATATAGTATACATGGTTTTATATAATTATATATTTTGTATAACTCACCTTCTGGATCGGATTTAAGTATTTTAACATAAAACTCCAATGGTTAATTCAAGTTCTTGATAAACTTGTAAGTGTCAATTATCTTTAGTGTGAGACCCTTATGTATACTTGATTATTCATAATGTATAATCAGGTATGTGTGTATACATGAAAACTTTGATCCTCGATATTATTTACAATTTTCCAAAGATTATTAAGAAGAATAAAACATGTGTTTTCAAATTATGTTTAGTTTTTATTTAGAACACTACTCTTGATATACACCCCATTGCATGAATAAATTTAAACAACTGAAAACCCTAATTGTGGATATTTCATTTAATGTACTTATGATGTGTTTTGTAATTGTGGATCATTCATGAGCATAAATTTTTGGGTTTGTAACTTTTATATTCATAGGTATGAATTAGTTATATATATATATATATATATATTAAATGATGTTAGTGATGTGTTATACCAAAACATAATAGTAATAAATGCATGAGCATCTATCAGTTTAATACCCCACCTAAAATATTTGCTTTATCTTTTAATTAATTATTCATCCAGATGAAATTCTAATATGAATTTTTATTAATAAGGTTTTATAATTTTAAGGTTATAATTTCATGTGACAAAACTTCTATTTCTTTTAGTACTTGGGTTTATCATATTTAACATTCAGTGACATAGTCATGTAGTTGATAGTTTTTTTTATTAACATCTAAATGCATGATTCACTTTATATATATGTAAATGCTAAAGGATGAAATTTAACTACTATGACCTAATTTGGATTAAATACTAAATTATTCAAAGTGGCATGGGAAACTTTGAAAAATATTAAATGAGAAATTAAATATTCAAAGTGGTATGGGAAATTTTGAATATACGACCGTATTTGACATATGAGGAATGTATTGGACATAGTAAGTGACGGGTGGGGCTTGCTATATCCCCCTGATGCATCGGTATGTCTCATGAGACAAACTACGGTCTTGTCACAAGGCCTTGAAAAAATGAGTATTTATAGTCTTGGCATGAGGCCTTGACATTATGGTTATGTTTTCCTTCATTTTACATTCCCCTCATTATGTTACTGATATTTAATTATCCAACTTGATATTTGACTAGTAGAATATCTGTGGTTAAAGAGCCAGTACCAATGAGTATCAGACGAATTAAATGCTCTTGGATTAACATTTATTCAGCACTCAAAGAATCCATTAACTAGTTATGGCCTACAGTTAGTAATGAAAGAATTTCAAGTATTATTATGTGCACTCTGATCAGGTATTACTCTTATATATTAAATTTGAACTTGTATGATCACATGTCAAACTTCTTATAACGTATTTTACTTATTATTCTATATGAGCATACTTATAATTTAATTGTGCATCTTTATAACTCTTTCAGAATACCATGAAATGTGACCTTACGTTTCTTAGTCTCAGTACCATGTTGTGATATTTATGTTTCTATATTCCTTAAGAAATTGTTTTATGGGAAATTTTATAAGAATGTTTTCAAATGTTATATTAGTATATTATATTATTTTAAAATCCCCTACTGGGAATTCGTATTCTCACCCTATATTTTAAAAATGATTTATTTAGGTATCAGTTTTTAGTATTAGAAGCATGATAGAAGTAGATGGTTTCCCAAAACCTGAACTGAATCGATCCTCTGTATGGGATATGATGTGTAAAATATCATTGCATGTTTTTTTAATGTACACATCATGTTTCAAGGCACCGGCTTTGGGTATTCTGGGATCGGGATGTAACAGTTGGTATTAGAGGTGGTACCCAGCCTTCAGTGTGGTGCACTTCCTAGGTTGAAATGTAGGGCCCACAATGAAGACATTGTGCTCTAAAGGGGGGTGATTGTAACACCCCCAAATGTTAAAGGGTTAAATGAAAAAAATTATATGAATCATGTCAAGAAGGTGCACCATCCTTTTCGGGAGCCTACCTGATTAGAACTCCACAGTTAAGCGTGCTTGGCCTGGAGTGGTGATCAAGATGGGTGACCTTCTAGGAAGTTTCTCAGGGTATGTGTGAGTGAGGACAAAGCAGACTGGAAAGGAAATGTGTTGGCCTATGGGTACTATCATTGGTCAGATGAATCGTTTAGGCATGTGGGTGGGCCCCAAGGTGTGGACCACATGTCTGTGGGGAAACTGGTGGTACCTGGTGGTCCAGGACCCGACGGTCATGTTAAGGCGGGGTGTCTATGCTATCATCAGGGCCCAATTGTTACATTTGGTATCAGAGGATTCAGTTTTGATAACTCTGTAAAACCAGAATTGAAACAAAGAAAATTTACTTAATCATTAATAAATATGAGGTTTTCTTTATTTATAGATGGAAAAAAGAAGGTATTAGTCTTATGTCTCTTCCTATTGAGGCCCTAGAAACCATAATTCCTAAATCCATCCATGATAAATTTTTGAACTATGACTATATTTGTATGACATGAAAACACTTCTGCAACGTGTTCAACTCTCCCAGTGTACTTCAACTGCACCGAGGAACGGTTTTGGACTACGTATTTATGATTAAAATCCAATTTCTATTCTACACACATCAAGGAAATTAATACAAGGTAGTTTTAGATGCTTCACCCTAGCAGAAGTCATCCATTACCTTATAGATTTCCAAGAAGCAGAATCAGTGGGAGACCTCCGTGCAGCATATATGTGTCAAGTCTTGTCCTATGGCCATTATGGTCAAGTATTGGACTTATAAATTCTATAATTTGAAGCCCCTCATTCTATGTACAAACATCCAGTACATACTGATGTATCTCAGCTATACACCCCTCATGTCACACTCTAGAGACACCATAATTGCACACGTGATATTGAACCAGACTGCTTGGGTTGCATTTGGTTCAGGGAGATTTAGATTTTTGAAATTGTTTTGGGGATTCCTGTAATTGGTTACTGGGGAAACCATTAGTTCGGGGTGTTATGAACCAGTTTTTTATAAAAATATAATTTTCTATTTCTTCCTCCTTATACCTTTCTAGTGTTTGTGCTTCACCAGTTGTGATTTCATAAAAAATGTCATATGGAAGGACAAACTCACATCTTATCCCTCCCTATTGAGATTCTAGAGACTATTATGGTCAAAACCTGTGGAGAAGAGTACCTTCCATTCACAAACCTATGGAGAACGTCAAAACATCTTTACGGGATATCGAATAGTTCAAACATTCTCTGTTCTGGTTAGGAGAATGTCTGTATTTACCACCACATATCCAATGCTCAACTTTCTAAGTATAGACGAAGGGGAAAGTACCATGAAGGTATTTTCCTATTCGTAACTCAATCCTCAAACCTCACGGCCAGGGTGAGGTTTCAAAAGGATTCCTTGGAAGGGGACCTATGCACAACCTACATGTACCAAATCCTGAGCATCAGTTTGTATGACCATGTCGATGTCATTGACATTCTCTAACAAGATACGGTCTGACGAGTCCTTATAGAGTTTGTCCATTAGGACATTTCTGAACTCTCTACCATTCGAGCCTCCCTCTAGAAGCTCAAGTGTACACTTCATGAGTTTAACCCATACTGTATGAAGTTTTTTTGGGATAGGGAAGTAGAATAACTGAATACCAACTTGGGTCTGCATTTGGCTACACCTGAGGATCCTCCATGGTGGAGGATGTGGTGAAGAACGACGGAGAGTTTACTTTTTCTTGGTTGTATGAAATGAATTTTGAGGATGTGATTATTTGTATCGGGGGATAATGTGACATCAAAATGTTTATTTCTACTGTAAAAATGATATCATGGTTTAATTTTGTTTAATTTAAAGGATATATGAACAAAGCGCAAAAACTAAATACCATGAATTTTTTTTAAATAAGACACCAAAGTGTTTACAATGCACCAATATCAAAAGAAAATATACTACACAAAAATACCTACTAAAATCCATATCAAAATTATAGGGAGACCACTCAAAACAATAAAAATTCCAAGAATATAATATGGGTCCTTCGGATTTGTCACAACGAACATTAGTATGGCTAAATCCATTGTAGCCACACTAAGCACCAATGGAATGATTTGAACCATCTCATTCATTGTCTTGAATTAGGGACACCATAATGTATGGTTTCATAGGGCATCAACTCGACTATTTCCTTTGGGTGACCATGGAGTTATAATGGCTATAATTATAGTCATAGTTCTTTTGGTAGAATAATTAAAAATATCTAAGTATAATTTGTTTTTTTCCAAAATATTTTATGTTATGAATTGAAATTATAATAAATCCTCTTATTATGAGCCTTAAAAGGGCAATGGTTTAGTTTTTGAGCCACACATGGTATGATTTGAAAATGAGTTTTGGATCTAAAATACTTTTAGATATTCCAAAAATTTAGGGAATATTTTATAAAAATATTTTCCTTTTCAATGTTTAAATAATGGTTTTAATTAAAGTTATATCCTTGATTTCTATAATACTAACTTTCTTAATGATGTATTGAACATTAATTTATTACTTTGTGTTTTCATTAAAACATTAACATTTAGAAAATTAAGGAAAGTATTTAGGTTGTAATAGGAAAAATCATATCATGAATATACTTATATACATATATGTGTAAAAAATATTTTTATAACAAAAAATAAATGTTTACTTTATAAGAACATTTATGGCAGTGCCCATCTAGCGGAGGACCACCATTTGGCAGGCCCTCAAATCCTTGATGGGCCACTCACCCTCTACCCCTGAAAATGGCCCAGGGGTAGTGGCGTATGGTGCATGCTAGTTCTAAAAATAGGGGAGAATAGATACCCCAAAGGGCGCATAGGGGATCAGAACAAGCCACCGTGGGTGTGCAGGGGATCAAAACGTGCCACCATGGGAACAAGGCCACAAAGAAGCAGGGGTAGGCTGAGGCCTTCGGGGGTAAAGAGAGGAGGCCCATGTATAAGACCCCCTTATGTGTGTTTTGTGATTTCTGAGTGGTCCATCAAAGTCTTAGGCTTATAAAGAATCTTTTGGGCCTCTCTGTTTCGATGTGGGATGAAAAAAATCATCTGGGATTGAATCCAGGCCCTTAGATCTCATCGTGTGCAATCGGGGCCATCCATCTTGGTCTTGGACTCAATTCCTAGAAGATGTAGTATTCTCCATGCTTTTTGTGTGTCATTCGGTCCATTGTGATCTAACCATTATCATCTGAGTGATTTAAAATCATCGTGTCACACTGAGCCGTCATATCTGACATGGATCTAGTCTGAGTTGTCCATCCTTTTAAATCTCATAGACGCACCTCGACCATCAGATCAAAGCCAAACCCAATCCTTGACATCCTTTTATTGGTTTTTCTCTTCCCACATTGTCTTCTTACTCTCCTTCTAGCGGCAACCCAGTACCCTACTCCTCCCTTTCTCTTCGTTTTCTATGCCCGTGACCCTGCTGGCCCCCTCCTTTTATGCATTTTCCACAAGAAATCTCCCCCAGTCTTTTAATAAACCGTATAGGGCTCAGTTTCTCCAGTAGTAGCATTAAATTATTCATCATATTTTATACATAATATATATTATAAAAAACCATGTTTCACCCATTCCCTCGGTTGTCCCTTCTTCTCGTCAAACTTCAACAAGCCTCCTTCAATGATTTCCCAAGCCACTCCTCCTCAAACCAAGGTAAGGGAACTTTTGTTGACTTTCTTGAATGTTTACATACTTAATTATATATGTGTATTCTTATATTTATATATAACCCTACTGTTCAGTTAAAATATCCTCTTATACTAATTCTAAGTCTCCTAGAATTTGGGTCTGAGAAGGATTATGAACAAAAGGGTTTACAAAAAACATACAAAACTTATTTATGTACTATATATATATATGCGGTTATTTGTATATTCGGTTTATGAATATATAAATATATGCATGTATGATCATATGATTTTGGGTAAAACTCTTTTTTACCTGATTTCAAGACTAATAAACCTTGAGTTTCAAGTTGAAGTAGAGTTTTAAAACATAAGGAATTAGGTGTTGAACAAAACCTTCATATATATATATATTTGTATATAGTATACATGGTTTTCTATAATTATATAGATTGTATAATTCACTTTATAGAATGGATTTAAGCATTTTAACATTAAAATCCAATGGTTAATTCATGTTCTTGATAAACTTGTATGTGTCAATTAACTTTGGTGTGAGACCCTTATGTATACTCGATTATTCATAATGCATAATTGGTTTTGTGTGTATACATGAAAACTTTGATCCTCAATTTTATTTAAAATTTTCCAAAGATTACTAATAACAATAAAACATGTTTTTTCAAAATATGTTTATTTTTTAAGAACACTACTCTTTATATACACCATGTTGTACGATTAAATTTACACAACATCAAACCCTAATTGTGGATATTCCATTTACTATACATATGAGGGGTTTTGTAATTGTGGAAAGTTAATGAGCATAACATTTGGGGTTTGCAGCTATTATATTCGTAGGTATGAATTAATTATTTATATATATATATATTAAATGGTGTCGGTGATGTGTTATACCAAAACACAACAGTAATAAATGTATGAGAATATATCATTTTAATACCCCACCTAAAATATTTTCTTTATATTTTAATTAATTATGCATCCAAATGAAATTCCAATATGGATTTTGATTAATAAGGTTTCAGAATTTTAAGGTTATCATTGCATGTGACAAAACATGTATTTCTTTTAGTACTTTAATGTAGTTGATATTTTGGTTATTAACATATAAATGCATGATTCACTTTATATATATGTAAATGTTAAAGGATGAAATTTAACTACTATGACCTAATATGGATTAAATACAAAATTATTCAAAGTGGCATGGGACATTTTGAATATAAGAACCTATTTAGAATATGAGGAATGTATTGGACATTGAAAGTGACAGGTGGAGCCCGTTAAAGCCCCCTGATGCATCGGTAGGCCTCAAGAGACAAACTATGGTCTTGGAACAAGGCCTTGACAAAATTATTGTTTATGGTCATGGCATGATTCCTTGACGTTATGGTTATGTTTTCTTGTATTATACATTCCCATCATTATGTTATTGATATTTAATTAACCAAATGGATATTCGACTTGTAGAATATCCATGGTTAAAGAGACAGTACCTATGAGTATCAAACAAAGTAAATGCTTATGGCAGGACATTTATTCAGCACTCAGAGAATCCATTAGCCAGTTATGGATTATAGTTTGTAATGAAATAATTTTAAGTATTATAATGCACACTCTGATCATGTATTACTCTTAGATATTAAATTTTTACTTGTATGTTCACATGTCATACTTCTTAGAATATATTTTACTTATTATTATGAATGAGACTTCTTATAATTGAATTGCGCATCTTTATAAATATTTCAGAATACCATGAAATGTGCCCTTATGTTTCTTAGTCTAAGTGCCAGGTTGTGATGTTTATGTTTTTGTATTCCTTATGAAATTATTTAATAGGAAATTTTAAAATAATGTTTTCAAATGTTATATTAGTATATTATATTATTTTAAAACCCCTTAATGGGCATTTTTATTCTCACCCTTCTTTTTTTAAATGAATTCTTTGCGTTTTAGTTTTTAGTAGAAGAAGTGTGACAGAAGTAGCTGGTTTCCCAGAACCTAGACCAAATCGATCCTTTGTATGGGACATGATGTGTAAAATATCATTGCATATTTTTTATAAAAATGTTCACTTCATGTTTCAAGGCAGTTTCTTTGGGTATTTTGGGGTCGATATGTCATAAATTAATTGCCTCCACTAATTAATCATCTTTCAATTTTTTAGGTGGTGATTGAATAGTTCTTCTAAATCATCATGATATGAAAGAATGAATTGAACAAGAATCAAATATTATATTTGTTATACTTAAATGAGTAGCTGGAATACCTATCACCACATTTTCATTGGGATCCACCTCATCTGTTTTGATAGAATAAGTTTTCCCTTTCTCACTAGGAATTATATGTTGTCATCATTATTTATCATCAACAACCCTTGTCTTAGTTTATTTAATCTTATATATTCCTTGTTATTTTCGGTTAAAAAATTGGACAAGAGGTTCAGGGATGATTAGATAATTCATTTCCTCTATCACATTGGTGTGTTTCTCCTATAGGAAATCTCTATCTAGGTACCCTTCCTTCCCATACCTAAAGCATTTACCTTCCCCCTTCATGGAATTTTCCGGATTCTTCTTCCAACACTTTTGACAAGTGTGATGTTGGAATTTATTTCCCCCATGAGACTTCTCCATCACACCCAAAAAATTAAAGTCTATTCTCCACTTATTATCACTATACCCTTGAGACACTTGAGATTAAATAATCTACATGTTGATATTGATGGAATATCATAAAATTTCTTTATAGCTATCAAAGTATCAAATCACCAAGGATTTTTATAGAGTCATTTGTATCCCACTAAATAAACTGTCAACTTTACTTTCAAGGGTAATTAAAAAGGAGGCATGTCATGAAATTATTAGGAATTTTTACTTATATACCCTGATGTATTCATCATTATTTTTCAGAAGGCTAAGTAAGTACCTCTCCATTTTTAGTCCTAGAGTTCAAGTTAAATATTGTTCAAAAAACATTTTCCAAAAATATTTCTAATCCTTCACATATAACTCTTATTTTGGATTCCTATTTTTTATCAAAATCCACCATTACTAAGATTCCCCCTCCTTATGATAAACATATATCATGGCCTTATCTTACTCAAAGCATTGAAGGATAGAGAATATATTTTCAAAGTATTGATCCATTTTTCTGTGATTAAGGGGTCGGAAAATATATTGAAAGTTGGAGACCATTATTATAATAATGTCTCAATTACAACTAAATCATTCTTAGAGGTATTTTGGAATTCCTCCTAAAAATTTAATTTCAAACAAAAATTCAATTGAGAAATTATTATCACAAAGATCATGAGTACATATCTCATCAGGTTCGGAATCTAAATTGGGGAGTCGTCACATTTCCCCTCACATTGGTTGTTATCTCAATTTCCTTTATTTATACTGATTGAATAAAAATAAAGGAAACATTCAGGATGATTATTTTTAAAATATTAAAATCATAAATGGGAAACCATAAATATTAAATGGATAACTCATAAATGTCATCTATTATGTAACCTATGGATTTTTAGGTTTTCAATCTATGTTATCCATGATATATTTCCTAATATAAAATATTATGGGAACTGTTTTCCCTTTATAATGGTTCAAAAATAGCTTTTCAATTTACCAAATAATATCCCCCAGTAGTTCCAAACTAGTTGTTCAACACGGCTCATTGTTATGTACCAGTTAATAATCGAGTCTAGAACAGTGCACCCTTTTCGGGGTTATTACCCAAGGTACCTCTATACCATAGCCAAACATAACTGAAACATCCAGATATGGAATAATTTTCATGGAAAACACTTACTCTATAATTTAGAAAATTGTATATATTTTTTACTATATTTAGTCTTATCCCTAAAAATTTCACTAGATTTTTATAATTTTAATCCCCAAAAATAGATAGATTTTTTTCTGATACTAGCTTTAAAAACTCATATATTAATAAATTTTATTTCATGATTTATTACATGAAGGAAATATAAATACAACCCCAAAATATCATGAGGCATAGTTTATTTGTGTAATTAGGTACATAACATAATAACTTAGCAAATAATTACAACAAAATTATTGAAAACTTCTTTAACATGCTCCTAAAATTTCATATTTTTTCTAAAACTGCATAGGATAACCTAGGGATGTACATAAGAAAGGAGTGAGATATAAAACCCAGTAAGTGAATAAAAAAATTATAGTATAAGGTAAATTAGTACCTGTGATCCAAGATTCATATCAAGGATACATAAAAGGTCTAATAATCATATTATTTAACATGATTACATAAATGTAACATGGGAATGTGGAAAAAATAATAAACATGACATGAGTATAAGTCAAGGCTAGATTCCAAGACAACAAAACATGGTAAAAAAGAACCATAATTGATTATGTTTACTCCTTAATCCAATACATGAGATGTCATGACACTAAAAATTTACCCAACAAATTGGATGGATATATAATTTTGGGCTCACTTTTCATATTCATATCATGTACATGTATAAGTGTGTCGCATACATCATTAAACATAAGAATTTATTTCATCTCTATTAATCCCAGGATTTAGGATTTTTAGATTCCTATATAGAGATCCTAAATAATTTAAGGATATGTGAATCTAGGTAAATACCATTGAGTATAAATGGGTTTAGGTATTCATTATACAATTATTTGGCATGAAAAATTGTAGGGATATTTCAAATGTATAGTAGTGGTACTTATAGATTCATAAATGGTATTAATGATAGCTAAATGGGTATATAATAACTTGAAAATAAATTTTTTTTTGTAATAATGATATATAAAATCATATTACAACGTTCATAATTGAAAAAATGTATAATTTAAAGGATTTTATTGAAGAAAGAGGAGAAGGACCGGATCACTTACCTTGATAGGGTGATTATTAATGATTGGGAGGTTCTTATTAAGAGCTTTGGTAACCTTTGAAGTGATCTAGAGAGGTATGGGTAGAGTAATGTCATGTTCCAAGAGTTTTAGTGAAGATGAATGGGGTGATGGGTGGGTTTATATAGTAAAAGAGAGGATAATTCTTCATTAATTTCCAAACATAGATTTTGGACTCTATATGATAATGTAATGAAAACCACAAACCTTCCCATGGTTTATTCCAATGGTTTCTTACAAAGTGATGTTTTTTCATTATTTTAAAAGTTTAAGAACTGATCTTAAAAAATAATACCCTTGGTGATG
Source organism: Viscum album (assembly GCA_963277665.1). Lineage (NCBI taxonomy): Eukaryota > Viridiplantae > Streptophyta > Magnoliopsida > Santalales > Viscaceae > Viscum > Viscum album. The sequence goes on from CAUJRU010000144.1 coordinate 1,032,480, forward strand.
TCGAAGTGAGTCATGTTTATAAATAAATGATTATGAAACAATACAACATTGTATAGTTTTTGGAGGATTCATTAAGGGTTTATAAAAATAAAAACAAATCCCCAAAAACACATTTCTTTAAAGGGAAAATATATATTTGTTCATGGATACCATTTATGGAATATATTATATCACTTTTGGTTCATTATGATGTCAAAAATAAAGACCGTATATTTATAATATATATAATTTTGACCCAAAAATATGTTTATATTTGATAATTAAGAAAAAAAACATCATTGAATAATTTTGATGTTCTAATTTAGAAAATAATATTTATTTTATCCACAAAATTATCAAAGTATGAAAATTTATAGTTTTAAAAAAATACACATTTATTGAAAAATATTAGTTCTTTTACAATAATAGTTTTTTGATAATTATAAAATTTACTTTTCAATTTGTAAATATATATTATTTAATAATAAAATTTTATTAAAATATAATTTTTTCAAAATTTATTGAATTCATTAGAAAAGTATTCTTGACTGAAACTATATATTTCCAAAAAAAATCAATTTCAGTTTCATTGTATCAAAATCCAATCCATACTCATTATCTAAAGCAATATTAAAAAGGGATAAATATAATCATTATAAAAAATAGAAATATAAAAATTCATACTTTTAGGGTTAAGATACATAAACCCTTGTTACACCTTTATATGACATAAGGGTAAGGTGTGTGAGGGTTAAATTTTCATGGTTGGTTTTGTAAACATGGTTTGTATTATGATCTCAATGATCTTGAACTTTTCTCATAAATGGTTTCTCTTATGAATTAGTTATTGAATCTCAATTTGGGATTGGTCAAGGGAAAACCCCAATGATGTTATAACCCTGGGAAGCACCGATAAATGGGCTTCATAGGGTACGATCCTCTTAGTCTAGGCCATCAATTCTTTTATCTATGTAAATTGGAATTTATCATAAACCTTTATATATTAACTTTACATGAAACTGTATAATCCCTATATTATCAATGATTATAATTATTAACATTATTTAAATCAAACATACCATATCTATTATTAATAAACAATGTACTGCATGTGTTTTCTATAACTACATTACTTGATATAGAATTTATTTATTCAAAAGGGAATTTTATTTATAAAATTTCTGGTCATTACATGATTCCTTATGCATACTCTATAGGATCTATCAAGTATTCAATGTTATGTACTCAACTTGATGTATCATATTATTTAAGAATAAAAATTAGATACCAATCCAATCCTGGTGAGATTCACTAGATTATTATGAGTAATATCCTTAATTACTTAAGAAAGACTAAGGATGTGTTCTTGGTCATTAGAGGAGAGGACCATCTCTAAGTAAAGGGGCACACATATACTAGTTTCCATTCTGAAAAAGATGATATAAAATTAAAAATTTTATTTTTTCCTAAATGGTTGATCAATTAGTTAGAAGAGTTCCAAAAATTCCACCATGGTGGACACAAAAATCAAAGCTAAATACATCCTTGTATCAGATGCTATGAAGGAATATGTTTTGATCAAGAAGTTCATTTATGAACATATACTAGTTCTTAGTTTCAAGGGATCAATCAAGTTATATTATGAAAATAATGGTGTTATTTATTAGGATAAGGAACCTCAGTTTCATCAAATGACCAAACATATCCTTCCAAAATACCATCTCCTCTGGAAGATCATTGATAGGGGTGAAGTAATGACCAGTTGGGTGGATACTCAGAAACTTTTATGAGATCTATTGATGAAACCATTACTGTAGCAACAACATGAAGGTCATTTAGAATATATGGGTGTTAAAAACCTAAGATATTAGTTTTAATGGCTATAAATGAATCATGTTATTATAATAATGTCAATCACTAATTAGTATTCATTCATGTGTTCTGTGATTTATTTTACCTAAACGGTTTAATGATAATGTCACCTCAAAGTATGAATTTGATTTTTCCCTAACCAATGATCATTATGGAGTATTATGGGTTGTAATGATATGATATGGTTAGTGTGAATAAAACCTTGAAGTTATTGTTGATAGTTTTATATGATATATGAATAATATATTCATTTAGTAAAAATTATAGACTTATTAATTTGATTGGCATGTTAAATTATATCTCATGGAATATCATACAATCATTGTTATAATAAAGGGTGTGTGATTATTATCAATATTTCTTACCAGAGGTTCGTGAGATACCTATCATGAGAACCTATATAATTTTATATCCTATTTAAGAAATTATACTTAATTACTTACATAATACATGGGAAGTTTGGTATTTTTTGACCATGTCATCGTTTAGAGTGCATCCATGGTGGGTTTTTTCACTTTTATGAAAAGTTAAAGATATCTTTCCCTTGATTTAATTATATTGAGGAAATTCATGACCAATCTTTATAGTTTTATATATGATGTGGTTAACTAATTTGATAAGTGACATGTGATGTATTCATCATCTTGGTTTGTCCTTTTCAGATAATTATGAAATGATGAGAATATAATAATATATTTTTAGGATCCATGTCTAGTGGTCGCTCGATGTCATGGAAAATGGGATTATATAGGTATATATATGATGTATATGATTAATATTGTGGTAGACATGTTTATATATAGATATGTGTATGTTTGAAATAGATCGCACCAGACCCCTTAGTAGTTCGAGTAGCATTGAAACTTTGTTAGAGGTATATATTTTCATAAATCTATGAGATATATACTTCGTAGTTTTTTCAAAGATGAAAAAGCTCATAGGGTCACATATATGATCCCTTTGATAAGGATTAAGTTTTGGAAAACAATTTTTCTAAAAAAGAAGAGTCATTGAAGAAAAAATGTACCCAAAATATTTTTTATAGATTCATAAAGAGTTTTGAAGTTTTTAATAAAGGTCGAAAGGGATTTTAGTTCATGTTGGAGATTTTTGGATGTGCACTAAAATGTACATGTGTGGGATACATGTACCCATGAATGGGATGAAGGAAGTATAAATGTAATATATGATACTATATATATAGTGTATATTTAATACATGCAAATGATTTATTTATATTATCATGTATATGATGAACATATAATATTTTTATAAGTTAAATATAATATATTTATATTTATATTGTATTAAATGTGCATTTGATGCAAATTTAGCAAGATGCAGCATGTATAATTCTCCTTGGTGGTTTACTCATCAGTTAAAATCCATTATGATTGGATTAAAGGCTTTTCATTAATTTAATGAAACAATTCAAAGATTTATACCCAAATAGGAAGAAATGTAGATGATGTATTATGAATATAAGATAACCTGATCACTACCTATTTAAGAGGATGAAATTTTATCCTATTGTGTGTGGTGAAATACTTATAATCCTATTTTGAATCTCTCTTCCTATTAATAATTATTCATCTCACCTGATAAGGAGTTATCATCCATTTAGTTTCTTTGGTATCCTCAAAAAGTGTTCATGGATCCATTGGTCAATCTATCACCTCAGAGGTAGGGTCCATTCATTCACCACTCCTCATGATATCTATCCAAAATTATTTTTCAGATTAAGAATATGGACATGGTTGTACTTGATTTATAGGAACTCTATTTCTGTATTATTTTCATGATGAATTCTTAAATATAATCCTATTTATGTTTTGTATTGTCTTCTACTCTATATGATCATATGACTTTTATATAAAATCCATTATAAATAATGTCTTTGAATTTAAGATTTTTTTGTTCATTCCTTGTAATACCAATTCATTTAATTATCAAATAATAATCACTAGAAAATGTAACTTCCCATTCATCATGTAATTATATGTTCTTGAAAAAAAATTAACTCGGTATATGTGAGGGGAAGAACCACAATCATGAATCAATGTGGTTCATTTCTTGCATTCTATCAAAGAAACTTTATCAAAAGTATATTTTTCTACCTGATGTGGATTTTGAATTCCTTTTTACTTTTCATTTTATTTGTATTATACATAAAGGTTAGTTATTCAATCCACATCATAGTGACCTCATTTGTTACATCAAAAAAATATTTCATCCAAACACTCAAATCTATTTTGTGTGGATGGATTTGATTCATTTTTTCTCACATATTTCTTATTTTTTATTCTCTTCTGGCCTTTTTAGAACTTATGTCCCTTTCTTCATACCTTATCCCATGTATTAACATATTTTTCCAGCATAAATAGGATTTTTTCCAAAATAATCCACAAAATATGAAGTTTTAATAGGATCGTGGTCTTAATTAGATATAGATGATGTTTTATCATCACCATTATCCACCCAAACATGACCATACATACTATTTAAAACTTAATTATTATTAAAACTATAATTATGTTGACAATTAGAAGGTAAAGATATCACCAACTCTTTTTATCTCTCTATCATAGCATCTAATTATGTCTCACCCTTGACTTGAACTTTTCAATTATAATCATTCCTTATATTTTTTAAATATTTTTCAACTTAAAAGAATTTATATTGCATCATACTCAGTATTTCTTCTTTAGGCTTAATTTTCCATGCAAGTTCTTTTAATATCATTCCTTACATATAAATATTCATCTTTAGTTTCATCATTTAATCAATAAAATCTACTTATTTCTTGATAAAATCCTCTATTTATTTAGTTTTTTTCACATATTTTTATACTTAGAGTATAATTTCTTTCCTAAGATTATGGTTTCTCTCATGACATGTTTCTAGTTATAGTTTCATAATGCGCTCCATGTAAGTAATTCCATGATTTTTTACTCACTGTTTGAGTTCTCATCAAGATTCTCCATATTACACATAAAATTTACGACATTAATAGAAGTTTTATATTTTTATTGGCTTAGAAATAAAGAGTCTCATCTATATTATTTACACATTACAGTTCTCCTCTTTCTTCTTGGAAATTTGATTTTACCTTCACCAATTTTTCTCACTTAGTTTGAATTTTTCCCCTAAAACATTTTTTTTATGTTTATCATTTTATACATTTTCCACATATATATACCTCTTTCTATTTGGAATATTTATGGTCAAGTGTGAAATTCCATCACATTTAAAGAATTTGAGTTCCATATTTCCATTGTATTTTCAATTTACTTTTTTGAAATCATTCATAATAAGATACATTATTCTATTATCATCATCATTCTACTCTTATTCTTCATTTGAATCACTATATAATTTAACTTATTATTTCTTTATCTTCAACTTTATCATGGATTTAAAATCTATATATTCTTTATCTTTCTTATTTAATGTTATTATCTTTATCATTTTAATAGAAATGTGGACATTATGAAATTCATTATGGTAAGATCCTATCAATCATAAAGGGAATATATTTTACAATCAAATCTGTCAGGGATTTTTCTGATTAGCTTCTTTCCAATTAAGAAATCCTCACAATTTTAACCAAATCCTATAATACTTTTTACAATTTTATTTACTCTAATAAAATAATTTTTAGTGATTTTTTCTTCCCTATTTATATATCTTCAATCTTTTTTCCCAAACATATATTTTTTCCTCTTTAACTTTGACATTCCATTCATAATTTTTCCCTACTTATATGAGATAGATTTTTCATTTTTAAATATCATAACCTTTGTAATGATGACCTTTTCTAATATTGAAAAAAGAATATAATTTCTGGATATTTTATTAATTTCCTGACTCTTTATGTTAGTAAATAAAATTTTATCACTTCTTTATATATGTGGAAAACCAAATGTTGTTGAATCAATAACTTCCTAGACAAGAGATAGAAGATAGGGAAGTACCATATTCCTCTATGAATGGTATTTCCTTCCATATAAAGGAGGAATAGATATTATATTCATTGAATTTAGATTTTATATTCAAATAACTTAGGTATCTGATATAGGGATCATGGATGCTCTAATACCACTATATTTTCCCCTTGAATGGATTCACCACTAAGAAGGATTACATGAATCAATGGTGTATGACTTTTATAATTTCTTAAACTTGGAATAATCCTCTATAATATGTTAGCATTTTATACACTAAAATATTACACTCAACATTATCGGTAGGGATAAAAAAAATAAAAATAATAAGGAACACCTTTTTTATAATTTTTGTTCCTAGTATGGGTACCAACCCCTTGATTTTTCTTATTATTGGTTCAGTCCATATATTTTCCTTTGGTGTTTTTATAGTCAAATACAAGTGGGTAGGATATGTTTGATTCTATAAACATCAGTTCTCCAGAATCATGTTGGAATTTAGATATAATCATATTGTTTATATTATAAGACATAATGAGAAAGATCACTAGAAAATATGTGATTCTATTGAAAATGATAATGATCTTCCAACAGAACCATTATGAAAAAACATATCAGAGCATAATCACCTCTTATGAACACTATCCATAATGAGGTACTTTTGAAAATTGATTAGTTGAATTTCTCAGTACATTCATAATCAGTTGTTTATATACTTCTCAACCATCATATAAATCTCAATTCAATGAAAACTTCTACTATTTAATTTTTTATGTTCTTTCATAAGATCTGGATTTAGACTATTTTTTCACTATATTTCTTAATACACATCAATACACACCATTATTATATCTATCACTTGAATTCCACCCTTTTTTATGAAAACCATTCAATTTCTATATTAAAATAATTTCATAAAACAATTTCCATCTCATCATTCTAAAGAATTATTATAATGGAAATGATATAAATGATATAAATGATATCCTCAATGAATTTACTTGATCACATTTCACATTGGTATATTCCCAAGATCAAAATATATTCCACGCCATACATTATCATTAACTTTAGTGAAATTCCCCAAATACCCCTATATTCATTTAATGTTATTTTAGAAACTGAATACAAATCAATATTGAAAATACTTTATAATTCAACATCAATAAATATAATTCAAATATAAAGGCCTTTTTTAATTCTAGAAAAAAGCCCAAAATTGATTTTTTTTTCTTTATTAAACTAAATCATCTATAATTCAAATCATCTTAGACCTTCTTATGGTATGAATAATTTTCAATAATTCTCAATATCATGTGATAACCTAGCCTAAATTAGGGAACTATTTTCATATGATTGAAGAAATATAACATAGCACAACATCATCAAGCTAAAATTATAGAATTATTTTTTAGAGATTCTACTAAAATTAATATATATTTCATCAACATTTATAGTTATCAACTACATGTATTTGAAAACTTCAATTAGTTAGAGCACTAGTAACCCCTTCTGATTTCTTGCATGAATAGAATTAAACATAATATAATTATGCTATTTTAATCTATTATGTTTTGCTCAACCATCATTTTGTTTAATCATTATTCTAAAATATAAATTTTGGGAAACTAATATTTTCATTCTATAGAAATATAAAAAATTCCAAATTATTACACTCAAAATGAACCTTACATAGGGAAAAATTCGTCCTTACATAAGTCAGAAATGCTCCTTATATTACTTCATTAATCCTTAATAAGCATCAATTTTATCCTTACGAAGTTATAAGATAATCCTTACAGAGATTAGAAATCATACATACATTGAATCATCCATATGAAGTTAGTTTGATTCTTAATTAGTCAACAATAACACTTCCATATCTCAATAATCAACCTTTTGAAGATGGTCATTCATCCATATCAAGTATTCTATCATCATTATAAACTATTTGATCATCCTTACGATGTAGATGATGATCCATACAAACTTCAATGATCATACATACATAGTATGAAGTTATCCATACGAAATCACTAATCATACTTATGTAGTAAAAGGTTTTTCCAAGACATATCCATTTATTTAGACTCAACAATAGAACTCCATATTTCTTGATATAATCATAGAATCACTTCAAATCACTTATAGTAAATTCAAATCATCTCAAAAACGCTTAAAATATATTTTCAAACATTATTCACAGTCTCTAACAAATCATTAAAAATAAATAAAACTCCTACAACAATTTCATAGGGTACTTCAAGATCCTTTTAAAAAATCATTATTTATTTATTTATTTCATTCATTATATCTATGTGTATAAAATGAAAATATACTAAAAATATATCCATTATAATAATTGACCAATTTTGTTGATGGGTTACTCAGCACACATAATTAGGTATCAATTTTAATTCCACGTTATGATACCTAGAAAAAAAATTAATAAAATATAAAAAGGAAATTGATTTTATAGGTTTGACTATAAACAATTTAACTTACCATACATTGAAACTGGTTTGAAAATTACATCATCATCATTATTGAATAGAAACTGAGGAAATTTGTCTCAATATTTTTATATGATCATCATATAATCTATAAAATGAATAAAGTATATTTATTTTTAATAAATATTTAAAAAATATGTAAATGTAACACTTACTCCACAAATCACATCATTTCATAAAAATTGAGCTAAACATATTTATGAGCTCTGTGTTATTCATCATATGTAAGTCATCATTAATTATCATCATTGACACCAATCTCGGGATGATTAAGTAATGATTATCAATGGTATAAAACAACAACAATATTTCCCTCCTTATGACCCATTCGATTATGTTTTAAAGGATATTTATAGTGATATTAATGCTCAAAAAATTAAAATTTACTCATACAAGTATTCTTATGAAATTGATCATGCAACTTCTCTATTGTTAATACCTTATTATTCAATTTTTTCATAAAAATATTATATGGTTACATCCAATGGAACTGTACCATACCTCTAAATTTTGTTTTATACATATAACGTAATATTTAATGATCAATTGAATCATGTAAATTTGACATATTTATATATTCAAATTTACATAAAATTTTACTACTGAATTTTTAAACAATACTTATTGTATCATCGTCTATTGTTTCCATGCAAATTTATTACAAACAAAATTATATTTTAGTCAAAACACCCACAATAGAATAATTCAATAATGTTGTGGGGTCAATTAGTAGTCATATTTTAATTAAGACTTTGAAATAAAGACTTTTTAATCTGGTAATATAACCATTTTTGAAATAGGGAGATAAATTAGAGAAATATTCAGTTGGTAACCTCAAATATATAATCTACTGATAGAATAATACATGAATTTCTTTAAAAGGTACATAATCTGATTTTGAATTCATTAAAATATGATCTTTCATTTTTAAATAACTCAATTTTGGGATGATTTTAAATTTTGGATAGATCTAAACAATTATTTATAGTATCTTTATTCTTTCCAAGTGCATCCAACACAATATAAAAGGTGTTATAAAAGTATTTTTTCTCAATATTCAGAAAATATAACATGTGATGAACCAACAAATCATAGGAACATGTTTCATCCTAAAAAATAATTTGATTATTCTAGTTGTGATCTCTCCCAAAGAGACATATTTATTTTAGTTTAAAGATTTTCTAAAGGTAAAATGATGTAATTAAGGGGAATTAGATTTTACCTAATAACAAAAGAGAACTACCATAGGTATATATCTTTCAATTATAAAATTTAATAAATTAGTTTTATTTCTTTTGAAAGAATGATCCGGGGGAATAAATCATTGATTACAATAAAAAGGGTTTTCATCCTTTGAAAATTATAAATGATTTAATTTTACCAATTCAAAATAAATATGATTTTAGACAGTTTGTACTCCATCTAGGTAGCATAATATACCATATAAAGTAACTGATTTTTCACATTGATATATCTTTCAATGTAGAATTTTTTTCCACAACTATATCATAAGCAGTTACACCATTAATACACAATAAAATTAACTCATAAATCTGTAGCTTCAAATAATAATTGATATTATTATTTAGATTTCATGGAATTAGTAATGAAAAATTGAAATTTGGTTCCTTAATCAAAATATAAGAAGGTAATTTTATGGATATATGAAAAAAAATCCATCAAGAATATTGACTATCGTAATCACCGAACTGATATAAATGATCAGTAGAATGACCTAAATCACATTACATGTTTCTGAATAAAAATATAGATAGATCTTATAAAATTGTTTCCATGAATCACAATTGAAATCATGATTTATATCTTTACACACATAAATGTAATATCTTTTTTATTCCATCTATGTGGTTTTTTTGGGTGACATAAATAAACACAACAATTCTAGTGTGATCATAAAATACCTCACATATTTGACAAGAATAGGTCGAGGAATTCCATGTTATACATCATTGTACATTGATTATCCACATGTTGGAAACTGACTAAGGACTGATATTGACTATAATATAAGATGAAATCATTGGAACATGCAATAATATTTTGATAACTATGACCCTAATTATGGACCAACTTCTTTCCGTCATAGAAATTCACAATAAGTATATTTCCCTCAGGAAAAAATGATTTAACCAGTGAAGATATTTTATCAAAACAACTATTTTACATTAAAAATATGATTTAATAGAAATCAATTCTTTTACAACTTCAAATTTACTTATCTTTATTCTGGGATATAAGTCATCTTCAATATATTTAAATAAATCCTAAAATTTATATAGTTCTAATTTGGGATTTGAATTATCATTATGAGTTTTTTTTCTTAAAAAGATAGGATATCAACCTTATATACTAAATTTTAAAATTGTGATGGATCTAAAACCAAAAAAATTGTATATTCAACTGAATTTTTTTCAATATAGTGATACCAAAAGGCACAATCTTTCAAAAAAATAAATAGTTGAATTCTTATGTTATCAAACATTTCAAATATCTTGAGATCACATTTCTTATGTGGGAACTCAATTTTACCTTCTAAAAAATTCTAAATGTAACTATGAAAATGATATAAATATTTTAACAATTTCATTGTAGATAAGATTTATAACATAGCCATTTATATTTCTATGATGATTTATCCAATCATGTTCTCATAATGAGAATTGGTGCATATTTTTTATGTCCATAGTTTTCTAAAAACTTAACCATATATTTTTTATTATATAACATGTCAAAAAATAATTAAACAAATTATTTTCATTAAATGTGCAGTTAATTATTATTTTTAATATATTTTACAAAATATTTCTAATTAAATATTAGTAAATATTGAAAAACCTAAAAATATTATTTTTTGTGGGTGGGGTTCTTCTCTCACACATGAGTCAGAGGCTGGAATCATGTTGGGGAACAGATATAGCATGTAAAGGTGACACTCGGTGGGTATGACAAGACAACAAGCATGTGACTAATTTAGAGTAATTTATAGTAATATATACTTCTATTTAATAAATATAATAGTTTATAATGTTTTATATTAATGTATACTTATATATAATAATTTATTAAATATTTTATACTAATTTATATAAATCCATTATAAATTTTATTAATTTATAATAAATGGTTTTAATTTATACTAATTTATAAAACTTTATAAGAAAATTTATAATATTTCTCACAAATTTATACATATTTAGACTAATTTAGATTAAATGGTAATAATTTAGGGAAAATTGAAATAATTTATGAAAAATTAGACAAATATATTCACTATGTTATACTAATTTATATAAATATATACTAATTCATACTAATTTATACTAATATATTCATTATTTTAACAAATGTATAATAATTTTTATTAAATTTTAATAATTTATACTAATTTATACTAATATATAAAATAATTTTGACTAATTTATAAAAAAATTATACTAATAAATAAGAACTTATATACAAATTTATATACTATGGTATACTAATAAATTAATTATTTTATAAAAATTTATACAAATTTATACAAATTTATAATTAACTTTATAATAATTCATATTATAATTTATAATAAATTTTATACTGATTTATATACTAATTTATTCTTGTTTATACTAAATTATAATAATTTATATAATAATTTATACTAATTTTGAATAAATTTTATACTAATCTATAAAATAATAAATAATTACATTTATGATAATTTATATATTTATTTATACTAATATATTCATCATTCTATATTATTTTATTCTGATTTATAATAATTTTATACTAATTTAAAAACTAAATAATACCAATATATTCATTATTTTATACTAATTAATAACAACTTCTATTAATTTATACTAATATATAATCATTTATATACTAATTTATAATAATTTATAATAAATTTCATACTAATTTTACTAATATATTAATTAATTGATATTATTTTATTATTACGATATGTTGTGAAATTTATAATAATATTACTTTTTATTAAGTATAAATAATTAAATTTCTCACATTAAACTATTCATTATTTTTTATTTATTTTAGATTATTTTTATTTACTTATACAAATTTAGAATAAGTGTTGACTATATGTTTTCTATTTATTATTATTTATATTAATTATTTGAAATTTTAATATTTTTCTAATTATAACTAGTGTTTATTATTTTAAATTAATTAGGAAAACTTATAGTATTTTATAATAATCAAATACTACTTATTTGTTAAATAATAATTATTAATTTTAAATTATTTATAGTTTTATTACTTATTCTTACTCATAACTGACATTTATCTATTAAAATTTATTTATTTATCACTGAAAAAAATTCATTAATATTTTATAAATTCTTGTCTATTAAAATCATAAAATATTTTAAATCCTAATTAATCATAATATTATTACTAACTAACTGAAAAAAAAAACATTTAATATTTTTACATGATGTTATAATTAAACCCTAACAATTTAAATCAAATAACAAATTATATAATTGAAAAGATAATAAATGAAAAATCATAAAAACTATTTAAAACAATTTAAAAAAATACCTTTAATCTTTTTCTCCATAATGAATTATTAATATGAAATAGGTAACCCATCAAACTTTATTATGGATCTCAAATAGCATATTTATAATGAAAAAACTAAAAAAATAGAATCTTTATTATAAATAGAGAATATTTTAAGGGAAAAGAGATAGAAAGCTTGTGAGGAATAATATGAGGAGGATTATTTTCTCATGGAATGAGAGGGGTGTTGTATTATTACATTGATTTTTTTAGATGGACTTTTCTTGATGAACTATTATATTGAAAAAGTCTGTCATTTGAATTTTTTACAGTGGTTAATTTATTTGTGATGGGTATTCACAATGGATAGGTCATATGTTTTTAAAAAGAGTAATTGTTATAATTAATTTTCCTACTTATTCAAAAAGTTTTTGTGACATACTTTATCCATCAAAAATAATTCTCATGTAGACTAAATAGTCCTCCAAGAAGATTATTTACAACAAAACCTATATTTTCATTACAAATACTTTATTCACATAGGGACTAATTGGGATGTAACTTATATTTCTTTAAAAATATACGTTATTTATGGTAGAAATATATTTTTTGTCAAAAATAGTCACCTACCTCCACAACACGCACAATACTGGAAAACAAATTCAAGGTGTATAGTCATTCTAACACTAATAATAGTCATGAAAAATATTATTTGTGATGGACTGAATGTTTCATTCCAAAAACCACTTCTAAGACACTATTTGTGATGGAGTTATTTTCTATTGAAAATTCTCATTACAAAATCTCTATTTTCTTATAGTGGGCATTCATTATTGACCCAATTTTATCTCATGATATTAGTTATCTACTAAAAGCTCTAAATTATTCTGACAAGTTATCCATAGATTAAACTAGATCCCTCTAGTCTCCAACACTCCTCCAACTTTCTCTCTTGAAAAATATCTTAAATATTCATCATATATCATTAAATTAACAATAAAAAATATATACTTCTTTTGGAAAAAGTATTGGAATTCAAAATGGTGTTATTGTATAGTATCATGAACTCTAGACCTATTCTGGAAAACTAAATCTCAGAATGATCAACATGCATGGATAGAAGTTTTCTTCATGTCATCTTTTTCCTCAATATTCTTCTTCTTCATGATCCCCAACACATATAACTTGCACAAGAAATGATAGTGTTGTATTTTATCAACTCTATTCTTATTCTAATATTTCTCTTATTCTATTGATTATAATGGATATGAAGTATCAGTGCCTTTATCAATCTTCTTATACTTCCTCTTCCCTTCTTCTTATTCTTCTTTGGATTCTATAAAATTGTATCATAGGATAGTTCTTAACAACTGGTTCTTAATCTTATCTTATTCTCCTTTTTCAATGTGCAAGATCAGGTATCACTTAGTTTTTCTCGCTTATTCTACTTTTCTCATTGATACAAAAGATATAAGTTGGAATAACAATATCTTCTCTCTTAATATTATCTATCACATTTTCTTAAATTATCAAAAATATCTTACTTTAACTGAGTCTAACTTTTTAATCAACCATTTTTTTTAATTCATAAAGTTCAAGATAATATTCATGTAACTACTCCAACTTTAATCATCGTTAATTACATTAAAATAATTATATTTAAAAGTTAAAGAATAATGAGTTTGTAACCCTTTAAATCATTTCTCCTTCTACTTACTGGACTTAAATCATTGCTCCACAAATATCTCCAGGATATTTTAATCTGTAAAAACTTGCACAAAATCATCTGATATGGATCTATATCTATCTCAAATTATTCTAACTATTATAACCTTATATATCATTTGAATTAATTATGTAACACTTACATAAAATCATTCTAAATCTTACATATGCATCATGGGTTTTGGGTATTTGTTAAATTTATAGTGATCAACCCTTACGTATTGACCATCACATTTTCTATGAAAACTCTTATGTATTGGTCATTTGACTCTTACATATCACAGTGACTAGGGTACTTTTCTAATTCTTTTATTCTATGGATTGGGTATCATTATGTATTTCCTTTAAAGAATTTTGATAACATATATATTTCAAGGAACTAACTTTTATGTATCATAGTTTTTCTTGGATACTTTTCCAAATCTCCTTACCTCTAAGAACCTTCATGCATCCACTATGACAAATTTTATGCATTAAGTATTTTTCCTTAATGTGTCACTATGAGACTTGGGTATTAGGAAATTTTTAGTCTTCAAGGTCTGAGAAACACTTACATATCACTTGGGTAATTTTTTCATCACAATGTTAACTTTTATGTATAATGTAATCTACCTTAACATATCACATTTGGGATCAATGCTTTTATTATTTTAAATTTCAGTGGTATTTGCAACCATTTCATAAAAAGTGTAATTTCATAGTTACTCTTATGTATTCTCCAGTTTACTCTTCATTTTTCACTATAAATTTTCCTTTTAAAATCTTTTATTCGAAATTTTTTGGATGAACATTACATATAAAAGGAAATATCATAGGTACCTATATTTATGGAGTAGAATCATCGAGTTACATTTATGTTCTACTTATCGCAGTGATATTTTAAATTTTTTTACTTTTTCATCAGCACAATCTACATAACCTTTGCAGATTCATAAATGTTACCTTTAAATATTCCATGAATTTTCTAGTTTTTATATCCAACTTAAAAATATATAGCATTTACAAATCATCTCAAATGTCTTTAGAATGTTCTTCAGTCTTCTCCAATCACTCTTATTCACCTCACAACAACTTAAATGACTTTATGAATTTTCCAAACATTTTCAAAACTCTTTATCAGAATTACCAAATAATATTAGAGTATATAAATACTCTTCTTTAATTTTTACATTATCCTTCACTACCTCAACACATCTCATCTCCTCTCAATATATATTCCCTAGAATAATTATTAGATATTTACTAAACAATACAACACATATCTTAGATTAAAACATGGCATTGTCTATCCATCATCCAATTATGTTAAGGATTATATGTTGTACTCTTTATTATAGATAATATATGTATTCTTACTCACTCTTTTAGCCAAATTTTATTTCAAACCTAGTAGAACTATTCATCACCAATCACATTCAGCTTTCTTAATTTCACTAAATTAATTTTATGCAGTTCTCTCCTTTCACATTAGCAAATGTAATTGATTCATTGCAAGATCATCACTATAATCATCAGATGTATAGGATACATTTATGAACTTGAATACCCATGAACTCCAAGAAATAAATAAATTAATTTCATTCAATAGTCTCTTACTCTATAACCAAACACATATTGATAGCTAACATAATAATTGACAAAAAATATAATCATCATAATTCATTGGTTTCTAAAATACCCCCCTTTGTATTCATTATCAATATTCTTAATTGAATCACATAAATTCATATCAATACGAATTTTTTATTTCTACTTTTATTTCCCCCTTATTTATAATAAATATAAATCTTCAAGGGTATGGGGTAGTCATTCGCATCTCACTCTTTACTGAAATATTATTTTACACCCCTTATTGAAGGTAAGAGTCATATTTTCTTGAGTGATAGGTGGAATATCATTCCCCCTAAAAATGTTCCATTACTAATTATCTCTATGTATATGTAAACTAACTTAGTGTAGAAAAAAAAGTGATTAGTCTAGATAACAAAGTTGTCCATAAATTTTTATGCATGTGATGCTAACTTATATATCTCTTATAAGGGACTATTAAATTGGTTTTAAAAAGAAACACCAGTACTCATCTTCAATAAAAACATTTTTAACATTCATGTGAAATCATGTCTCTCCCCCTTTCAATATCGACACCATCCAACATTAAAAAATGTATTGATAAGGGGTAATTACCAAAAAAAATCACAGGGGCCTAAAATAATGGAGTATAAAAGAATCAGATCTGATAAGATTAATACACTTTAGGGGAAGGGATCTTGTTGTATTAAATAACACAAAAGGGAGGAACTACACTTAAATTTAGTAAAAACATAATAATAAAACCACCGATTAACATTATAATATATATTAATAAGCAATATCCCTAAATACATAGTAAATGATATAAAAATACAAATCTAAAGTATGTAATATAAAAAATATAACTCTTAAGGTTGAAACTCCATTCATACTTCCTAGATTCAAGATAGTAATATATCCATTATTATCTAAATCCTTCTTTGAAAACTATAATTATATTTATATATGAAATGGTGAGAATAACTTTATAGTCAATATGATCCTCGTAGAGATGTCTCATGTAAAAATGGAAGAATCATACAAATTAATCAATAAATAAATATTATAACCAACATGAACATATATTAGGTTAACTAAAAAAACCTCATCAAGTCATACACACTACATATTTTAAAAAAGTACAATAAAATAATATAAAATAATATAGTGAAAGTTTACCTCACACCACTTCCCTCCATTAGTTTATTTCCCTCATGGAGCAATGGAAAACATCCAAGAACTCATATTCATTCCATTTCATTAATAACATAACCAAATAGTTTCATATCATGCAGCAACATAATACCTAGATACCCACATATCCACAACCACATGTCACATGTCTATATATAAATCATACATCATATTTCCATAATAGTTGGGTATCATGAACCTGAAGGAAATCATCCTAATTTCCCACTCTTACCATAGATAACCCCCGCTATATACTCCATCATCATTCCATCATCATCACATCACTTCCACCTTTGACTTAGTGAAACCATAACTCTGGTAGGTTCTGATCACCATAGAATCATGTGATAGGTTGGTCCCAAATTTTCCTTTTATCATGATCAATGATAAATCTAAGATTTATATGAAGGTAAACTTTGTGAAGAATTGAACTGAATCAAATAAAATATACAAGTGATAAAATATTGGAACTAGATCATAGTATCATCACATATTATTTTTTATAAATTTAATCAACTAAATAATTAGCTTGTGAGAATTATTTCTTCGTTGATGGATCTGAAAATTTATATAAATTTTACCATTGTTATGTTCTAGGAATCAAGATCTAATTTCCTCTAGTAGTGATCCACATGTGTCCCACAAATCTTCGAACATCGTCTTAGGAATCTCTGACTGTTAGCATAGAATATCCTACCACTATCATTGTTTTCCTTTGATCACCTTGAGAATCACTTCTAAAAGATTCTCTTTGATCTCTATTGACTCGAGATTGGTAGGTGGGGGATGATATCTCTCTATTATTGGGAGTTTTCTTGGAGAATGAATATATCTAGGGCTTCAAGAGGATTCTCCAGATATGTTGTGCACAACCAAAACAAATGAATTATATCTCATTAAAAATAATATAATAGGGTCTATATACTAATATTTTTTAGAAATAAATATTTTTGAAAGTGACCTTTAATATCTATTCAATACCAATGAATCCCCATGCCTATAATGATAATATTATTATTATCTATTAACATTCACTAAACTCAAGAAATAAAATTAGATTTTATTTATTCAAATAATATTCAATATATATTATTTCTCACCAGACCATTAAACATGATTTTTTATTCCTCTATAATATTTTATCGGGCCTTCAATAATTACTATTAATTTAATAAATAAATATCACCTCAGAATTATCTAATAAGTAAATAAATATTATATTCTCAAAATAGAAAATAAATATTTATTAAATATTCTACCCACAAAATATTCTCTTGAATAACTAGTGACATAATTTATGTGATCATGTAAACATTAATAATTATTAAACCATGTGTGGGAATAAAATTTATTCAACATTTTATATAAAAAATAATAATATATTATTTAACTAATATTATAGATACACTTAGTTGGTGACCCTCTAATACTCTTTATCAGTAACATTAGGTGAAGCAGACTAAAGTCCATGGTTAGCATCTGAAAACCTGGCAAGGCACTCGTAGAGAAATAATTTAATGATGAAATGACAAAATACATCACATAGATGCTTAATATGTAATATATTCTCTCTATCACGATATCTCAAATCAATAAGGTTGCACGTTGGTGTCATCAACCTATGTTCTCAATGTCTCTTTCTTTGACTTTTTGGAAATAAAACTTGTGTATAAAAAACTATGGTCATGGATTTATTTAGGCAATTTAATTTCCTCTAAATGGACTTTGATATAAAATTACATTAAATAACATAAGGTAAAAAAACATTTCTCACATTATTCATTAATTCAATATTACTCATGATGCACCCAACGTATCCTACCTCACCGAGAACATATGTCTTCAAGGTTTTTGTAAATATATCAAAATATGTGACTTATGATTCTCATTAATAATAATCATATAGTATAAATATCAATACAAACATCCGTAGATAGGAACACACAATTGCATATGTAAATTTGGATTTCCCACTGGCATAACTCATTCTTATAATATCTTATTCTGGATATTATCGAGGGCGTACACCATGAGAAGGTGCCTAAAATTCCTATGAGAATCCACCCCTAATAGCTTGTATTGTTTGTCTCCCTGAAATGATATCGGATGTCTATAAAATATATATTTAAAAATACTATCATAAAACTTTTAGGTTATCATCATACCAGGGAACTTCTATGACCTTTCAGTGTGATGGATACTTTTAGAACATTATCTTATACTATATAACATAGAAGAATAAACATGATGTGATAATAGTTTTATTAATATTAAAAAATATGCATATAATTTTTCATAAAGTAAATAGAATTTAGTTCTAAGACACCAACTCTAACAGAATACCACTTTCACTAGAGACAACTACTAACAACCTTCAGTCCTCTAGCTCTCTCATGATACTCATGCTTCTACTTAGACATGCCTTTAGTCAAGGGGTCCTCCACGTTTTCTTCTGTGGGTACTCTGATTACTACAACTTCAACCCTTTTATAAAAATCCCTCAAGAGGTTATACTTTGGGATTATATTATTTGTCCATTGGTGTGACCTTGTCTCTTTTTCAAGATCCACCATTGTAGTATTATCACAATACAATGTGAAGGGGTATTTAATTCTAGGTACCAAATCAAGATCCAGGAAAATGTTCCATGTCAAAAAGGATTACTTGGATATATCAGAAGCTACTATGTACTGAGACTATGTGTATAATCATCATAAACTGGCCTCTTTGAACTCTTCTAGCTCACGATCCTCCATTGATACATAAAACTTATCCTGACAATGACTTCAGATAATTCTATTTTGTTTGAAAACTAGAATCAGTATAACCCCTGATGAACAGTCCTCATCTCCACCATATACAAATAATATATCCTTAGTTCTTCTTGGATACTTTAAAATAGCCTTCACAGTAGACCAATATTGTTTTAATGGATCTTTATGATATCTACCTTCCATTCTCAATGAATATGCAACATAAAGTCTAGTAAAAAACATGGAATAAAATATTTATCCTATTACTGAATTGTATGGGATCTTACTCATTCTATCTTTCTCCTATTTTGTTTGAGGATACATTTTCTTATAAATATGTATACCATGTGACATTGGAACCAATACCCTCTTGGATTTTTCAATCCTAAATCTATTTAGTATTTTTTCAATATAAATACTTTGAATTAGTCTAAGAAGCCTATTGGATATATAATGAATGATCTTGATCCTTGGAATATAGGTTGTTTCACCTAAGTCCTTCATGGATAAATACTTGTTTAACTAATCCTTAAAATATTTTAATACATGTATTCCACTTCCAATAAGTAATATTTCATCAACATATATTACTAGGATAGGGATTTTATTTCCACTAAACCTCTTGTAAACAAATGGCTCGCATTCATTAATAATGAAAAAAACAATTTTATAGCTTCATCGAATTGAATTTTCTATGACATAAATGTTTTTTCAATCCATAAATGGATCTTACCAACTTTAAAGTCTTTTTTTTCATCACCTGGAGTCAAAAACCCTTCCAGTTGTGTCATATAGAAATATTTCAAAATGATCCCATTAAGTAAATCATTTTTAACATCCATTTTCCAAATTTCATAGTCATGGTAATATATTATAGAAAGTATAATTCTGATGTATTTAAACATGGAAACTAGTAAAAAGGTTTCATTGTATTCAACTCATTTATGTTGTTTAAACCCTTTATCCACAGCCTTTCTTTATAGGTATTTACTTTACCTTCGACATATATTTTTCTCTTGAATTCCCATTTTCACCCTACAAGATGTATATCTACCAGTGCATCGACCAGAACCCAAACATGGTTTTGATACATGGAATCCATTTCAGAATTCACGTCTTCTTTCCACTTTATAGATTTTAAGCTCTATACTATCTCTTTGTTGGACATAGGTTCATCATTGTCAACCAATGACAAGTCACCAACTTTGGTGACTAGAAACCCATATCTCTATAGTTATCTTACCTCCCTTATTCTCTTATATAGTACTTATGTTTTAGGAACTACTTATTCCATGGGGACCTGTGGAATCTTTTCCTATACTAACTCTTTTATATCTTCAGCATCATCTTTATCGAAGTCGATCGTTATCCCGCTATCCTTTTTGAGGTTGTGCTCCCTCACAATAAATATGCCTTGTCTGGGGATAGTTACTTTCTTGTTTAAGGAGTTGTATAGGTAGTATCCATTTGTTTCCTTGGGATACCCTATAAAGATACATTTTCCCCATCCTTCTATTTTTTTGCTTGAGAAGGCCTTAAAAAATTCCTCACAACCCCATACATGTGTATGGGACAAAAAGGTTTCTTTGCACTCTATGACTCGAAGGTAATTTCATTTTCCTCTTTATTTGGTACTGAATTTAATCTATTTGATAGATTTTTTAATGTATATCCTAAAAGGGATAATTAATTATTTTTATGACTATTGATTGACCTTACTATGTTTAAAAAGTTACAGTTCCTCCTTTCACTAACACTATTCAATTATGGTTTGTAACTTGGAGTGAATTGATATATAATCCCAAACTCGCTTAGAAATTCAATGAACTCTTGGTTAAGATATTCACTACATAGATCTGATAAAAGTTTCTTTATCTTATTTACATGTTGATTCTCTACTTCATTCTTGAATTATTTTATTTTCTAAAATGACTCAGACTTATACCTCATCAATTATATATAACCATATCTACTAAAGTCATTAGTAAAAGTTATTAAGTAAGAATACCAACATCTAGCTTCTACTAAAAATGGTCCACACACATCAGTGTGTACCAATACTATAGTCCCTATGGCCCTTTCACCATGTCTACTGAATGGCGTTTTGGTAATTTTTCCTTGTAAAAAATCATTCCATCCTTCAAGTGGTTTTAGATCACAATAATCTAAATAACCATCTTTAAATAACATTGTAAAATACTTCTCATTTACATGGAGAATATGGTGATTACATAGCTAGGTGTTATATGAGTCATGTGAACATGGTTATTTATCTATTTCCAATACTTTTTTTTCATAATTTAGTAGATAAAGGCCATTATTTAAATTTTCCATACCATAAAATATGTTTTCATTCTAAAAGAAAAATGTTTTATTTCCAAACATGAAAATAATACCATTTGTATCTAGGCATGATACAGGAATAATGTTCTTGGTAACATTATGTTCCTAATAAAAATCTCTTAAAACCAATATGATTCATGTTTTCAATAAAGATGGTAGTCACCATTGGAAATAGAATCCATCATCGCACCATTGGTATCTCACAGATCCACCTCTCCGCAAACAATCTTTCCAAATATACTTAGTTCCTACATTTAGATATATATGTGAGCACCACAATATATATATAATACCCAATGTGTAGATATTGAGATATTATACTTGATTAGGAATTCACCATTATCTTCCCCTTTCTTCTAGTTTGAGTTCCTCTTCTAATGGTCTTTCTTTCCACATGAAAAACATACTACCTCATTTTCCTTTCCCTACCACTAGATCTTCCTCTTCTTATAAGGATGATACATGGGATATCTATAATTTTTATGAGTCTTGGTACCCTAATCCTTTTTTTCCCTTTTATTATTCACCATAAGGATAATGTGTTTTTCATTCCTCATTCTTGTATATACTTGGTTAATAAAATTAAGAAGTTTTGAAAGACTCTTCTCATTAATGACCACAGAATAATTAATAATAAAACTCAACAAGGTATTGGGTAGTGATTAAAGTATGAGATCTGTGTGAAACTAATACAATAATTTAATCCCAGATATTTCTAAGCATTTAAGTTTTCCAATAAACTAGACTACATGAGACCTAGATGGTGACGAATCTTCAAGCATAGTTGTAAACCCAAAATTGGTGATCTTGAATCTCTCTTGTCTCACTTTCTCATTATAAATATCTTAAAGGTGAGACATTATACTACACATATTTATTTCATCATTTTTCTTTAAAATATCATTTTTCATGGATGATATCATGAAACACTGAACATCTATAGAATCGTTCAAAATTTTCTTATAGATAGTTAACTCTTCATAAATTGCCTTATTACTAGGCACATTAGGGATAGGTTCTTATAGCATATATAATATCCTTTCATGGAATAGGATAACATGTCAGCAACTTTTCCACAATTCAAAATTTATTCCAATGAGAAGTTTGTCCTTCTTAAGCATTGATCGTAGTGATATGTTTGAAGACAATTTTTATTATTTTTTCTATAAATAATATTATCTTAATTTTAGTCCGTTATCAAATAAAATTTATACAAATAAATATTATTCTTATTAATATCTCACTATTTTATCAAAACTCAATACCTTCCCCCATTGTCTTCAGAATATCCTATTTCTTGGATATTCTCATAGATGGGATCCATATTATCCTTCTCATTACCCCTACTTTGGTTGATCAAGAAACATGAATGGTTTTAGGAAGGACTTAAAAATTCCAACTGCATTAACTCATAGTTCCTTGATCTGTTAAGTGGACTCCCCAATCCTAAAATCCTAAAATTGTATTTCCTCAACCCTTACCTCTCATTTACCCCAATTCCTTCTTTGGTATTAAACACTTGATGTGAAATAAGTTAATTTATCCCAAAACATTAATTTATAATTCTAGGATAATTGAAATCACCACAACATTGGTTTGTCAATCACTTTGAAAAATGGTTTCATTTTCACTAAAGTAGTGGAAGGATATAACGAATTAATTTATAATTGATGGATTTTATATTTTTGTGTATAAATTTACAAGTATTATCTTTATTAAATTATTCTTAATATTAAGTGGATTTACTTAAGTGATTACAAAAATATTAAATTATATTTATACATAATCCAATTTATTTTAGTTCTATCTTGAATGTTTGTTAATTCAATAATTCATGTGATCATGAAAAAACATCCATAATGAAATAATCATGCAACTTTACATTATAAAATAATATATTGGTATTAAAATGATCTTTTACTAATTTTTAGTTTATCTAGAGGATGATAAACTAACTGTATACCTAGGGTAAAACCTTAAACCAAATAGGTTCTGTATTGCAGCTTTCCACCTATCCACCTATGTACCTCTCTCAGATTGGTTTCACCTTGTCTCAAAACTTGAACCACCTCCACTAACTTGGGAGCTCCATCCATTACATATGCTTTTACTCACATGATGGAGAGATAAATGGGTTATCATAAAATAAGTTATGGGAACGTAGGCCTTTACATTTTTATATGACTTATTAAACTTATGAAAACAGTTTAATTTGATAATAAATTTAATGAAACCAATCACATACAGAGTTTTTGGTATAATATCATGATCATCCATTAGAATGAAATGAATTATACATTTAATAAAATTATCATTCAATTATAATACTTCTAATTTAAGATAAATCGTTTTCAAATAAATTAATTATATTCTTTAATTGATCCATTATCTTATCATAATTCTCATCTGAATTTCCTTTAGATCCTAATCCATAATTATTTTAATAAAATTATATAAATTTATGTAAAATTAATTGTGTATATAAATGTGCCTTTGAGGAAATATGGTGTGTACCCATCCAAACTACCAAACATGTATTATAATTGTATATTATTTACTATTGTGAAATGTGGAATATGGGATGTATCAGGTAATTTCATGATGTGTATTATCAACATAATGATTACATGTATTATATGATTTTTCCATCACATGGTATGATTTAATGAACTTATAAAAATAACTGTAATATGAATCATATAAGATATGAAGATCTAAAAAATACTCACAAATTAATTATAGATTTATATATATTAAAAATCATCACATCGAATGTCCTATGAACATAATGACCACATTAAATAAAATGTTAATAATGTTTTCATAGAATAATAAATTGATTTTATTTCTTCATAATTTGGAAAAAGTACACATTATGTACACTGGAGCTACATGGTGTGTATGATTTCTCACCATCTATCAATGGTACATGCCAAGGGACTCGATACATAATTGTTCCATGGAAAAAGTTAGATTAAAATGTGTGTACTTGGGCTACATGTCATGTGGTCTATGTGTTACATGGTCACCAATAAAGTAGGTTGTGTGAGAAAATACATGGCATGTGTGTGACTAATTCACTACATGTTTTGTAAAGAAGTTACATAGTGTTTACTCCAGTTGACCATGTGTCAGGCTAGCCCAATAAATACATGATGTATAATTAAATTAACCACATGTAATAAATGATTACACCATGAATTTATTTTCAATTAATTCTTGGGTAATTGAATACTAGTACATAGTATGTACCTCTGGGTTACACGGTGTGTCCTCTTGTGTTATATAGACAAATTCTTTGGCAACTCCATATGAGATCTTCTATTTTATTTTTTTTGTAAAATTAATTTATTTTATCATATTTATAATAAATGAAATAGGATGAAGTACATATCACAATTCCAATTAAATAATGATTTAACATCAATTGAAAACAAAATGAAAAAAAAACATAAATCAATAAATTATTTTTAAATAATTATAAATAATGTTGTGACCACTCTGATACCACTGATAGGTTTTGAGCATAGTAGAAACATGTTATGAGTCATACCCAACTTTTATTTTTCATTATATATTATGAATATAATATTTACATGATGATAAACATTTATATCAATGGAATTTAATCAATGAAAATAGTCAAGGGATAAAATGTCAGAACTAGAGTGGAATACCATCACATATTATTTATAATAAATTTAATTAATCAAAGAATTAACATGGGAGAAATTTTTCTTCATTGATGGATCTGATAACAGATATATATTGTACCATCATTTAATTTTTAGAAATCTATAGTAGATTCCCTCTAGAGGTGATCCACACATGCTCCAAAAATCTCTTAACATCACCATAGGAATATATGGGTTCTATCAGGGTAGATCATATCACTTGTGTTATTCACCTTTGATCACCATGAGAATAAATTCCAATGGATTATCTTCGATCTCCCTTGACTTAAGAGTGGGAGGTGGAGGAAGATTGGACTCTGTTCTTGGGATCACTCTTGGAGAAGGGAGATCTCTAGTGATTTGAGAGGATTTTGCAAATTCGTTTTTCACAACCAAAACAAAATAACTGGATCTATTGAAAAATAATAAAATTGGTTTTATATACCAATAGGGTTTAGAAATAAATATTTACATAATTTAACATTAATATTTATTTAATCCTTAGAGAACCCCATGTTTTGTAATAAAAATATTATTAATATTCCTCTACATGATCTAAAATTTCAAATTAAAATTAAATAATATTTATTAAAAAATAATCAACATATATTATTTCTCACTAGACCATTAAAATAATTTTTTCATTCCTAAACAATGTTTATCAGGATTGAATAATGACTATTTGTATAATAAATAAATATAATTACATTATTATCCAAAAAATAAAAAATATATGTTTTATTCACTTAATAGAAAATAAATATTTATTAAATATTTTTCTCACATAATATTCTCTCGAATAATTGGTGACATAATATATGCAATCAAGAAAATATGAATAATTATGAAACCATGTTATGGAATAATATTCATTCAACATGTTAAATAATAAATTAGAATATATAATTTAACTGAGATTATGGATACACCTAGTGTGTTAACCTCTATGCCTCTTTCTCAGTGGCATTAGGTGAAGCTGCCTAAAGTACAAGTTTAGCATCGAGGAACATTCCAAACCCATAGATAAAAATTTAATGAAGCAATGAAATAATAAATCATGTGGATTCTTACAGTGTAATATAATCCTTTTATCATGATATCTCTAATCAAGTAGGTTTTAACCTAGTTCCATCAACCTATGGGTTTGATGTCTCTTTCATTGAATTTTCAGAAATTGAACTTTCCTATAGAAAACCATGTCCATGGACTTATTTAGTATATATAATTTCCATAAAAGGCCTTAATATATTACCTTATTTTAAATAATAAAAGGGAAAAATCATTTATCGCATTATTCATTAATGAAATATTACTCATAGAGCACCCAACATATCCTACCTCTTCACAAACATATGTCCTCATGGTTTTCATTAATACATCAAAGAACATTACTTATAATACTCATTAATAATAATATTATAGTCTAATAATCAATATGAACGTCTGCATATAGGAACATTCAATGACACATATAAATGTGAATTTCCTTCTGGTGGGTCTCGTTCTCATAATATCCTACACTGGATATTACCAAGGGTGTATACCATGAGAAGGTACCTAACAGTCCTATAAGTATCCATCCCTGGTGTCATGTATCATTTTTTTCCATCAAATTATATCATACTATTATAGAACATATATTTAAGAATATTGCTTAGACAATTTTGTGTTCTCATAATAATGGGGAATGTTTTGACCTTTTAGTGAGACAGCTAATCTTAGGAAATTATCAAATTCTATGTTATGTAGAAGAAAAATCATGATGTGATAATAAGTTTATTAATATTAAAAACTATGAATATAGGTTATTATAAAGTACACTGAAGTTGGTTCTAGGGACCTAACTCCAAAGAAACCCATTTATATAAACCTTTTTTCATCATAGTCTTCCCATTTATAGAATATAGATATGGGAAGAGGGAGTATGCATTCATCTGTTAGCTTTCCAACATGGATGTTTGGGGAAGATAACAAGAACTCAAAACATTTTGGCCATCAGTAGGGTTATCATTCTTAGGTGGGATGTATATAAAATCACATGAAAACACATCATAACTATATTATAATCCCATACAGCCCAACCCGGAGGTTTCTTATAAAAATAGAACTATAATAGCCCTTAATCGCTCCAAAAATTTTATAATCTTCCACTAACAACAGTTATCATTTCCACAATATCAACCAGTCCCACCATTCTGCACAAAATCGTCACAACATCATCCATGAACTCTCCTTATAGTCATTTATTCATATGATTCTAGATTTACCATTCACTAACCATATTATATTCATAATTCCATTTATTAATCATGTTTAATGGAAACCCATTCATAATGAAACACCCACATTCATTATATCATTTAAATATCCATTTAATGTCTTCATAGCTCATTAATATTTATGACATATTAAATTCCCTCCCACTCATCATCTTTTTATTGGTCATTTTCAATAATATTATATACCATCATGAATCTATAAACTCCACGCTATAATATACAACCATCCACCACATCAATAGTCACATTATCCCAAGCCAGTCGGGTAACTGAGAATAAACACACAGTACGCATTCCCATACCAACATCTCAGATTCAGCAACAAAAACCTCAATCCAATACCATTCCATCAATATAATGAAACAAAAACATATATAGTAATCCATGACTAAAACAAGTAACAAACACATAAATAAATCATATTCTTTTTCACTTCCCGTGTAAATAATCCTTGGTTATTAAAATCAACAATATCAGTTACAATATTCTTTTTGTGGTATGTTTTATTACCATTTTTATGGTTGGTGTTTTTAACAGTTAATCAAGGAAAATACCATATAAATCACAAAACTAATTAAAAATGAATCAAAAATATTAATATCCATCTAATATATAAAATATAAAAAATAGGTAATGGTCTTCTGATACTCATTCCCCTTTATTTTATAATACTTTTTGTTATCATTTTTAGTTTAATTCACACAATTTATTAATATGAAAATAGCATCATGATAATTCCATTATATATGCAAAATAAATAAGATAGTTTTCAAAACCCCTACCTCAATGTGAATATTCGAAGGTTCTATAAACAAGGAAAATGAGTGTAAATTCTATTTGGGGGATAATAAATCATGAGGAAAACACAAATTGATCATGTGGGGTTTCCTAAAATTGAAGGGTGGGGATAAATTTTTTTGGTCTAGATAAAATTATAGAATCTAAGAGTAATATACTTCCTAAATTTTAATATAATTTAACCATAACAACATTGTTTTTTCTGAAGTGTTTCTCTTTAAAACATGGTTAATCCCACTGTGTTCCCCTTAAAATTTGGAACGATTACTATCAAAACACTATGGTATATAAATTTCCTATATTTGAATTAAGGTATATATCATGTAGGGATGAAGTTTATATTTATTCCACAACATAAATTATATTCACATTGGTTATTAATTAAATTAACTATTTTATTCATTAAATCATGTTTTAGGTTGTTCTAGGAAAAATAAAAAAAAATACACTAAGTAACGGAACTAACGCAATGTAGAAGAGTAACTGTCAGTATATTAATCTTATGCAAGGCATAACAGTAACTCAAAATAGCTATGTAAAAATTTTGGAAAAGTTTTTTCCATTTTATAAAGGTCCTCTAGGTGGAATATAACTATTATTTCTACAAAAAATAAATTAATATTATATTTTTAGAAACTTATTCTTACATTTCAGGAAATTCTTTTACACTTAAAAATTTTATAATGAAAAATATTGTTATGAATTTTCATATGACTCTTATAAATAAATCACTAACTCCTACATTTTGAAAATTCAAAAAACTCTTAAATGTAAGTATCCTTTATAAGGTTGGATGAAAACAAAAGTTTCATTTCATATTTAACCAAAAAATCATTTTAATACTTAAAAAATTATAATTAAACATTAAAATTTTGTATTGAACATAAATGTTCTATAAATATAATTTACATTTAAAAAATACAACAAGATACGTAATTAAATTGCCTAGATATCCAAAACTTCTTGTAAATGTCCCCAAAATACCAAAAAACCCATGAAAAGACCAATTAAGGCCTTAGGGAATTATGATCCCTTATAGAAGGCTCATTCACATTATCTTATACCTCAATATTCTTCTTCTTCTTCAAGAGACTTGATACATATAACATGCATGGGAAGTAGTAATGTTGGTCATTCTCAACTCACTTATTATTTTTTATTCTCCTCTTACATTTATGATAATATATATGCATTATTAGAACCTTTATCAACCTCGTTATACTTTCTCATATATTATTATTCTTAGATTCCTATGATATATAAATATCAGATGGTGGGTCTTGACAAATGATTTTTATTCTTTTCTTCTTCTTCTTTCCTGAAACATGAGGAAATTTATCACGAAGTATCATTGGAACTATAATTTTTAACTCTCAGAAATAAAATATATATATTATCCCAATAGTATTGGATCTCTCTATTTTCTATCTCAAATATTCTTTAATTATTACCAATAACCTACTCTAACTAGGTCCAACTTTTTTATATCTTATCATTTTAACTTTATAATGGTCAAGAGAATCCTTCAGTAACTAATCTAATTATAATCAAAATTAATGAATTTCAAATCATCTAATTTTAAATTTTCAAAATATTTTATTAGAAACCCTCTAAATAATTTCTTCTTATACTAACTCAGGTTGAATAAATTTTCAATCAATCTCAACAAGATATCATAATCCATGAAGAAAATATCATCATCATTTTAATTTGACCTTTGATTATATCAAATTTTTATAAATAATATACCCTTATATATAAGTTGAAATCATCATATGACCCATACTTATTCTTCTTCTCACTCTTAGGTATTCTCTATGGGGATTGTGACTTTTTCAAATTTTTAATGAAAAATACTTACATATTATCCTTTATATTTTCATTAATTAACCTTATGTATTGATCATATGACTCTTATGTGTCACATTGACTTCGTTACATTGATAATTATTTTGTTCATCTCATTAGGTAGGTTTACGTATTTCCTTTGAAGAACTAAAATAACATTTAAGTATAAAGGAATTTGTTTTTATATATCATAGTGTAATTGGGATAATTTTACAAATATCATTCCCTCTATGTACCATTATACATCCACTTTGATATCCTTTATGAAAAAAGTATTTTACCTTAACAAATCATATTGAGACTCAAGACTTGGAAAATTACAAGTCTTTAAGGTCTGATAAACCCTTAAATATCACCCTAGGTACTTTTATGCATTACTATGATGAACATTATTCATGGATAGAGTTACCTTAGTTAATCCCAATGGGACTTAAGAAATTACCAATATATAATATTCAATGGTCTAATATACCTTTACATCTCCACTATAATTTTATAGGTATTATTATATATTCTCATACAGACTCTTACATAATTACTAAAAATGTAATTTTTATAATATTTTAGTCCACATGTTACAAATGACCATTAATTATCTAAGGTAATCATAGTTGTGCTTTTATATATAGAGGAAACACTTGGAATTACTTTTACATTTCATCTTAATTAATTTACGTATCACAATGAGAATCTATACATTTCTAATTTTTAGTCAGTGTAGTCTAGTAAATCCTTACATATTTATCAAAGATACCTTTATGTATTCCATTACTTTTTAATTTCAAACTCTAGCTCAAAATTTCATATCCTTTAAAAAACTACATATAAATTATTAAATTTTCTCTAACCTTCTCTAGTCACTATTATTCACCTAAAAACAACATAAATTACGTTGGGAGTTTATCAAGAATTATCAATACTATACAACATAATTACCA
The DNA here is from genome assembly GCA_963277665.1 of Viscum album. Taxonomy (NCBI): domain Eukaryota; kingdom Viridiplantae; phylum Streptophyta; class Magnoliopsida; order Santalales; family Viscaceae; genus Viscum; species Viscum album. The sequence continues at coordinate 1,064,439 of CAUJRU010000144.1, forward strand.
AATTAATTGTAGTATATAATTAATGTTCTTGAGTATTTCTAGGAACCTCTGCTACCTCAACACTTATAATATCTTCTCTTCAATTTTTTTCAAAAATGTTTCCATGATAATTACAAAATAAATCATCACATATCTTATCTTCAAACTCATTACTCTCCATTAATTATCTAAATGTCTTAATTATTATATGCAGTAGCCTTTGAACAAGATAACATAGGTATGGTTACTCACTCTTATAACCATATATGATCATCAACATAGAAGTTTTATTCTTCATCAATTGTAGATATTTTTATAAATCTCTATAAAACGTTTTTAGATACTGCTCTTATTATAAATAATTACTTTTACTTGATTAATTTAAAGATCGAGTCTATAATCATCAGATGTGTAGATGGATTCCATGAATTTTAAAATATATGTAAATCCAAGAAGAAAATCATGTGGGTTCATTCATTATACTATTCCTTAATCACCTAATACATTTTGATAGTTATCTTACTCATAACAATAAATACAGTCCTCATAATCCATTTGAATCATTAATGATTAATGTTTTTTCCTTTTTATTGATGTGGTAAATGTTTTTTTGAATTAAAATATATATTTTAAAGAGATAAACATACCAAATAAATTGTTTAAATTAGGTAGTTGTTTATACTACCTTTGTAGTGAAAATTTTGTAATATAATGGGGTGTATATTTCCTATAAATTGCATTTAAGGTGAATATAAGTGGAATTTAAAGAGGATATGGTAACAAAAGAATTAAAAAATGAGAAGTGGGTTAAATTGGATTAAAATGAGTATTTTTTTATATAAATATTTGAATTTCTATAATTATACATCAAAGTGTTTTAGGAATTTAAATCATTTTCATGGGGTTTTTCAAAGTTTTCATGTTTTTTTTGGATAACATGAGGGTAAATTTTATTGATTTGACCTTAGAATAATGTTATTGTTGGTTTTTATTACCTTATCTTTCGTATTATGCAGGTTCCAAGAAGTTTTTCACTTTTTTGGATCCTTGGGTTTTTTTGAGACTTTAGATATTGATATGAGAGACATGTGTTTGGAATTTTATTTTATTAGGCCCTGGAAATATGTTAGATGCCATGTTATTGGAATACGGTGAGTATGAGCCATGTGTTTGGCTACCATGGTCTATGTTTTGTGACAGTAAAAATACCATATTTGTCGAGAGTATGTATAATAATTTTTGAATGGTGTGGAATAAACCTAAATATTTAATTTATATGGTGAAAGTGATATTGATAAATCATTTAATGTTTTAAATTATTTATATATGATCATGTTAAGCTCTATGGGATACATGGGGATACAATGGTTTTTATTTAGGATTTATTCTCACATATAATATATATATATATATTCCTCATGTGCCTAAAAATTATATTGTTAATTTTTCAGCTAATGTTCAGATGCCTTAATAGCAAGAAGGTTAAGTGAGGAGGTATCTTGGAGTTGAGTATATTTTCTTTCAAAGTCATGTAGAGTGTTTGTAAAAACATTTCTGTATTTCCTATTTCAGTTTTATTGTTTATACATTAGTACTTGAGTTTTACTTTAAAGTCGTTTTTTGTTGTATAACCCATGTGGGTATGTGTGGGATGTTTTTATGACATATGGATCATATTATTGATTATTTCATATTTTTATGTTTATTAGGATAATTATTTTCATAATTTTATGTGATGAATAATTCGATTGGAAAAATTCTCCCCAAGTGATATCATGAGAATCCTGGTGCTAGTTTATAACTTCAAGTGATTAGGGAGCACACTTCAGGACATGTTATTCCTTTCCTCAGTGGAAAAATATTTTCAACGCATGATGTTACAATATTACACTCTATATTTGACTCAATTTGGTGATTTTATCAAGAAAATTACTAAAGATATCAATTTTTCAATCAATAACCCTCTCAATAAGTTACCCATTGGACATGTATAAAGGTTATTTATCTCTAACCTTATGAAGCAATATAGGTACATTCCTAATAATAATTCCTAGAGTGTTAAAATCCATGCTAGTGATAATACATCCACCAAAATCTATTGAAACATAACTATTATTTGAACTATATTTTTATTATAAACTCTACTCTTTGGATGGATTCTTCCTTCAAGAAAAATAAATTGTAAACCTAAGTCCAAAAGTTGTGTTTTCACAACTAATTCAACAAGACCAATGTCAATAATAATAAAGGAATCATCAAATGGTACTTTTGAAAAAAGATATTTGAAGGGTTCTGACTCAAAAAATTTATATTCCCATTTAATTAGATAATATCTTATGCTAAAAAATTGCATGGCCTTTATTTATATCACTTTATCAAGATAATTTTTTTATTCCATTTATGTAAAGATTGTGTAATATGATTGTCTATAATTTCATCCCAAAATTTTTCATCATATTTTCCGGAAAACATTCTTTTTCATAGATCATGTTGAAATTGGGAAACCAAAAACATGATTTCTCATTACTATCTATTTTATAATTATTTATTTTTTATGGAACTTAAAATTTACATGGGATCATTATGAAAAAGTTCATTTTATGGTGCACGATGCATGGAAATTTTAATTTTCAGCGATCAAAGGATATATAAGAACATATCAACAATAAACAACATTAAATTAGATAATAAATTAGCAGTAATAATATAATTATAAAAAATCAATTAATATCAATTAATTTCAATGAAAATTTATTTTGAAAAAATATATATTATTAATAAATATCCAGTAGTCATTAAAACAATTAATACAAATGGTAAACAAAACACCCACTAGCATCCATAAATCCCAAAAAAGGACACAATCATTAATAATATATACCAATAACCATGTGAAATCACTTCTATAAAAATTGAAGGAAACAAAATAAAAATTTAAATAGAGACATAAATTTTATGTATACAATGATAAAATAAAGAATAATATCAAAATAAAAATAGGAAAAAAATGTAGGATATCTAGGGGTTTACTTAAAAATCATGTGTTTACAGAACATGCTAGTGTGGATAAGTCCCTATGGTCAAAAGAGTTCACTCTAACTAGAAGGAGGTTTCACTAGTGTGGAAAGGTTTAACCTTGATCACAATAATAAGGTTGAAGAGTTGGTGGGGTTTTCGGTTGTGCATAGTTAACACACCAAATCAATACACCACATAGAGTTGAGGAATGAAGCAGGGGAATATCCTAACTTGCAATATGGTTTAAATAAGGTATTTTTAATAATGTAGGGGTTTATTATTAAAAATGATGAAAAAATAAAATAAAAAAATTATGATTTTTTAATGGCCAGAACAATGCCACATTGTTTCATGAAACAACAACTTTTATTCCATGACGTTTCATCCATTTAGGATATTGTGTAAAAATTATATATGATGCAATGGTCCCTAACACTAATCATGTTTTGATGGCACACTATAGCACATTCCATTGATAAATATGATATGTATACTCCACTCTCTAAGAATATTCACCCAATAACCCAATTGAATCAACTAATCATAGGGATTATATAATAAAAATTAGTTTTCATATTTAAATAATCAATACCAATTTTGAAATAAATTACTTTACATATTACCTATCTATAAAACAATCAAATAATTTTTAAAAATATTAATTGACTTTGAGTCATATGATTATCCATTTGAACATACCACTCTAAATACACATTAAGTTAGAGGCCCCATACTCATACACCTAGTTCTAGCGTAAGAAACATATTCTATAAAAAGTTACTTAATAAAAACTGAATAAACAAAATTTTAACCATCCATAATTATAATATAAATAAAAAAATTAACACATTTACACACCCAAGTCCTTTTATGTTTAATTTTTTATAGAATTCTAAAAACTATTAACTAAAAAACTGATATATTTACCATAAAGTGGTCATTTTTTGACTAAAATAAGGATTTCGTTATTTATGGTAATCCTTTAATATCTCCCACAAAATTCAACACACATAAAACCCGTCCAGAGATATCATATATAATACTCGTCTTTAAAAACATGTTAAATGAAAATATAAGAAGGGTGAGCCAAAATTATCAGTAAGGGTAAACATAAGTGATAACAATAAAATATCATAATTGAGTATAAGAGATAATTGTGGGTATGATAACATAATCAAGGTAAAAAACATATCATAAGAAAATCATAGCCATTAAAACCCAGATTATAAGTCACTAATAATTACATAAGGATTTTTACATAAATTAGTATATATAAATTAATCATTGAATATTAATAATGTAGAAATAATATCAAACATTACATAATAATAATAATTTATGGATCAATACTAAGCTAACATAATATAGTATAGAAAGTTTAATAGTGGATTGGGCTTACACCACAATTCTGTATATATCATCCCATGAGATATAAAAGATTACCTAATTCATTTAAAGTCTATATGACTATGGAATTACTCATCACATCATAGTTTGTTCATGCATATACATTCATTACAATAAAACAATCATAATCTCAATATAACATGAATAACCGGTAAAAATTAAGAGTATCTAGACACAATTCATGAAAGGCTTCATGCTATGAAGGTTACACATCGTGAAGAGGAGCTACACATCGTGAATATTTTAAATAACATATTTTAAATCCAAGGTAATGGATTTCTCATCGTACTTAAACGCCATGGATTTCAAGGTGTGTAAAGGAATTACACATCAAGTAATTCTCCAATAAAGGATGTTTTAGGGTGCCTCTATAGATTTTGGTTCCCATTTGATAACATTTTTACCTTTTCTCTTGAACATAAATACTCTTAGATGATTTTTAGAGACACCATTCCTTCTAGATCAATCCCTTCGGTGTTTCGTCTACGTTGCGGTTGTGGTACGTCTCTCTGGCTATGTTCTCTTTCTGCTTCTTCACTGCCCTTGATTGTGGTAACACCCTTGGGTTGTGTTATTGGATCTTCTGGTCTAATTTGGGGTTTCTTCTTGTCTTCATCCAATATCCACTATGTGATCTCATTCCGGAGTTCATTCTTTTGTTGGTCGGGGTGATCCGGGAATTTATTATCAAGGTATGTGATATTTCCACTTCTTTGTTGACCCTCTTTTTTAACTGAATCAATACTAATAGGTTTGTATTGTATTCTACAAACTTCTTGGACGTTGTTAGTTTTTTTTGTTGGTGGATCCCACTATGAGTGTGTGTGAATCGAGCTTTGAGGTAGGTGGTTCTGTCTCCAGCCTGTTTTTGATAAACTATATTGCTCTATTCCTGCAAAAAAATTTACAAATAAATTGGTATGAAATTGGAATAATTTTTTTGTGTGTTGTAAAAGATATTTTTAATGAAAGTGGTTTTCCATTGTTTTTGAAAAATGGAAATAAAAATGGGTATTTTCAAAGTATTGATAATGGTTTTGTGAAAAGGTTTTGAAATGGTTTTGGAATGGTTTTTAAAACCTTGAAATGATTGTGAAAATTATCACATGGTTTACCTTGGGTACTAGGTGTAAGTTTTATATTGAGGCCATAATCCATTATGGGGGTTCACTTTCTAGGGTGTTCCTCTAGTATTAGAGTGTATATTATTGTCTCTAGGAATGTATGTGATATTTATGTTTCATTTTTTGGGGTGTACCCCTGATCCTGGAGTTTAGATCATTTCTGTAGGTAATGCAGTTAACTGTTTCGTATATTAATAGGTACAATTAGTCTTCTTCCTGACCTGTTTTTTTCCGAAATATTATGATAATTTTGATTCTACTGTTGTTTTCGTATTTCTTGGTTTTTAACTACTTTATCATTGATATGAATTTTTATTCTTGTGATAGATAATATGAAAATTTTTATTTGAAATGGATATACTTGATTTTGTTTTAGAGTTGTGATAAAATTGGAAATTTTTACCATGTCTTATAAAAAACTACTTTACTACTTATCATGCAGTGTTTTATTTAAATTGAGAATATAAGAATTGTTATACAGAGACTTGTCACGGATCACCTTAGTGGAATCCTATTGATCCTCTTAGCTCACACCCTACACACCTCTTCGGTGTTTTATATACCTTTATATGTATTCCATTCCAGGGAAAGGAAAGGTTACATAGTGAGGCGGTGATGTTTCATTCCATTTTGGCATGGTAGTTATAGGTGATATAGTGGGAGTTTTTCTACTCCATCATTTTAAGTAGTCTTTTAGTTTTGGTCCTTTGCAGTTGGACTTGTCTCTTGGATTTTTTTCAGTTGTTTTTTTTTTTGCTATTTTTTTATAGTTATGATATATATTCATCATTCTTTCATTGTTTCTTTTTTCTTTGTGTATATATATGCCTTGTGTTTCGTTCATTTTGGGAGAAATAATTCCCTCTGGTTTGTTTTTTGATGCCCGGGTGCTTGTCACCAGCCTATAGGGGTCAGGAATTCCCTTCTGGTATGTGATGGAGTGGGTCAGGTGCCAGGTTTAAGGGTATCCTGGGTCAATTCATTACAATTTGGTATCAAAGGGTAGTTTTTCCTCGAGATTCCTTGCCTTGGGACATCTATTAGACTGAAGATATGAATTTTGGGACATGAGAGGTATGTTGCGGTGACTGTTTGGCCAGCTCTTATCGTAACGAGACTCAAGTTTCCATGGGAAGTTGGGATACATGTCTCTATTGTTGGTTTTGGTTCTAAATCTCAGTTTATGTTTATGGTTTTTTTAGTTTAAACTGATATTTTTTCTATTGTCGGATTGTTCTTATGTTTTGGTGTGCAGCAATATGCCTGTGAGACATCTTCCATGATTTCGTTAGGAAGGTATAGCTGATCCTCCACAAGGGAATCTGCCTATAGATCATAATCTTATCGAGACTATTGTTTGGGAAGTCTGTGTTTTTTATAAGGATGTTCCATGAGTTTAGAACGTTGTTTTTGAGGTATATCTATGATATGGAGGAGAAACATATCCATTGTGGTAATTTCTTTGTGAGGATCCACCATCCATTAATGAAATGACTAAACCTCAATAGGTGAAGGAATACCTGGATAGGATTGATTAAATCTTCAACTTCATGGAGATAACTGAGAATATTAAGGTTAGGTGTGTAGTGTTCAGGATTGAGGGTTTTGGAAAGAAATGTTGGGATTCTATGGTCTAGATAGATAGACAAGTGGAATTGGATTGGAAGGGTTTTAAAAAAAAATTTATCCATCAGTTTTTTCCATATTCGCTAATATTGATGAAGTATATGGTGTTCCTGTATTTATAATAGGGAGAAAGTTCAGTGTTGGAATACACCAAACATTTTTCTGAGAAAGCCCATTTTTCGCTGAACTTAGTGAAGAATAACCAGTTGAAGGCTTAGAAGTACCTATAGGGTTCGCGATTAGATATCAGATCATAGGTATTTATGTTGAAACTATCTATATATATTTAGATGATGGATAAATATGTGATGGAAAATATGGATATGGAAAGAATGTTTGGTTTCCCTAACCCTTATCTTCCATATAGTGGAAACTTCATTAGTGTGCATGGGAAGAAGAGGAAGAGGTAGGATCACCACAGAAGTGGTGGTGGTGGTGGTGGGTCTTAGCATCAAGCCTCTTTTGTACTGTCTGGTATGACTAGAAGTGTGACATTGACTAGATATTAGTTTGTAAAGGTTAGAAACACCATAAATTATTGTCTTATGCCTGTAAATCCATGAAACAGTTGTGGATGCATTGCTCATTTATAAAATTTCTATCAGGATATGACTAATCTTTTTTAGGGTTAGGGTTATTCAACAAAAAAGGATATTGTGGTGCAGTCAAAAGCTTCAATGAATATCGGGATCTAGCCATAGGACTCATTATTGAAGCACTTTCACGCAGTAGATGAGTTTCCATTAGAAGCCGATGCATGTCTGATAACTGTGAGAGGTATTATCCTTGTTTCATCTTTAGTAGTAATTTCTTTATTTGATACTGGTGCCTCCCACTCATTTATATCTACACATTTTGATGATATTATTGAAATTCCAATGGATCTTATGACCTTTGTAATGGAGTAAGTGAAACCTCTTGGAAAGAGGAGAGAGTATAGGTTTCAGTGTTAATATTTTTTGTTAATTATTTTTTATACGGATTTGGTCTATGATTTTATCATTCTTGATCTAGATATATTTGATGCCATTGTAGATATAGATTGTCTTATTTAACATTAAAAAGAGTTCTATTATTGCCATCAAAAAAATTTCTTTCTCACTATTAAGGGGAGTTATCATGTGTTTCAGGGGGAGTGGGATCCAAGTTCACGTCGTACGTGGCCTTCCTTCCCAGAGCTCAGGAGTGACGTCTCTCCTATCATTGATCTTCCCATTATTATTCAATACTTTCCTGAAATTTTCTTAGATGACTTCTCTGGTCTACCTTCAAAAAGAGAGGTAGAGTTTAAGATTGACTCGGTGCCAAGTACGCAGCCTATATCAATACCTTCTTAGAATATGGCACCAACAGAGCTGAAAGATCTCAAGATTCAACTTGAAAACTATTGGAAAAAAGGTTTTTTCATCCTAGTGTTTCTTTTTGGGCATCCCATGTTCTCTTTTAAAATAAATAGGATGTTTCAATTCAATTATGTGTTAACTATCAAAATTTAAACCAAGTAACAATTAAGAACAAATATATTTTTCCTCGTGTGGATTATTTGTTTGATCAATTAAAATGGGATAATTTGTTCTCAAAGATTTATATTTTACCGAATTACCATCAGCTCAACGTTTGGAAGTTTCATATACCAAAGACAGCTTACAGGAGCAGTTGTGGCCACTATGAATATCTTGTGATTCCTTTTGGTCTGACTAATGCTCCTATAGTTTTTATGGATTTTATAAATAATATATTCCTTCAATATCTTTACACTTTTGTGGTACTTTTCATTGATTATATTTTGGTTTATTCAAGATCTGATCGTGAGCATGAGCACCATCTGAGTTTGGTTTTAGAAATTCTAAGAAGTCTCCATTTTTGTGGAATGATTTTGAAATGTATTTTTTGGATTCTAGAAGTGATGTTCTTAAGAAACAAGATTTATAAACATGGATTATTAGTTTATCTAGAGAAGGTGAAGGCTATTTCATCATGGAATGAACCACATGATGTCTTTGAAATTCAGAGCTTCGTTGGTCTTGTTGGATACTACCGAAGGTTTGTAAAGGATTTATCTAATCTGGCGTCATGTTTGACTGATCTTACCAGGAAGGTGGTGAAATTCACATGGGATGAAAAGTTCTATACTTCTTTCAATGAATTGAAATAACTTCAAAAATCATCTTCTATTCTAATCTAACCTGATCCTAGTAATGGGTATGTGGTTCTTTTTTATGCTTATGGTGCTAATTTGGGATTCATACTTATGCAGAATTACCATGTGGTAGCTTATGGCTCTTTTCAGCTTCAGGCACATGACAAGAATGACCCAACACATGATTTAGAGCTTGCTACAGTTATGCATGTTCTTAAATATTTTCGGCACTATATTTTTGGAGAAAGTTTCACAGTCTTCTGTGATCATAAGTGTTTGAGTTATATATTTTCTCAAAAAGACATAAATTTTAGATAGATACGATGGGTAGAATACCTTTATATGTTTTAATTTGATATATTCTACACCCTCGGGAATAGAAACATCATTGTAGAATCTCTTAGTAGGAAATTACTATCACAGGATATTCTAGAATCAAAGGAAGAGTGAATCCTAATGAGTCTTTTTCCTCAATTACACCTAGATGATCAGGGGGATGTTTTGGTATGGTTCTGAATAGTTTTCTGTTATCATCGTCTCTCCTAGGGTCTATTTTGCAGAGTTAATGTTTGGATAATGAGTTTAATAAAGATTGAGAAAGCCTTTGTGGTAGGTAGACTATTTCTGGTTAGTCACTTTCTTTAGATAGTTTGCTTCACATTGGGAATCGGGTTGTCGTCCCAACATCCGTGATAATTTTAGTCTTTTTTAATTTTCACAGATCTTCTTGATCCATTCATCCATGCACTCTAAAGATGTATTATGAAATGATATGATAATTCTAGTGTCTAGATATGAATTGAGACATTATAGATTATGTGTCCCACTATTACACTTGCCAACGGATAAAGGTAGAGCACTTTAAACCTTCTAGTTTTCTTCATCCTCTTCCAGTGATGATCTAGAAATGGGATGAGGTATACATACATTTTTTTGGATTACCATATAATCCCTAAAGGAATAATCCTATCTGAGTGGTTTTTGATCAGTTGAGGAAGCCTTCTCATTTCATTCTGGTCAAGGATACCAGTATGTTTGATGATCTCTATAGGTTGTATGTGTTAGTGAATATTACATGGTATTAATTATTCAATTTTTTCGGATAGGGATACTAGGTTTACCTTAAGGTTATAGGGGAGTCTCCAAGAGTAAATAGAAACTCAGGTCAAGTTAATTACATCTTACCACCCACAGATAGATGGTCAGACAGAGTGAGTAATTTAGATCCTAGAAGATATGCTTCATGCCTTTGTTCTTTACTTAAGTGGATCATGGGATAGCAATTTAGGACTAGTTGAGTTTGTTTACAAAAATAGTTATCAGTCATCGATAATTATTGATCCCTTTTAGGCATTTTATGGTCGCTCATGTTGATCACCTCTTTATGGGGATAAGGTGGGTGAAGTATCTTTGGTTCGGCCAAGTTTGGTTCAGGAGATGTCTGGGGAGATTCATTATTTACAATGATGTATGGTTACATCTCAGAGTTGACAAAAATTATATGCGAATCAGAGGCGTCGTCCTTTGGATTTTTCTTTTGGTGGATGGGTTTTCTTGAATGTTTCTCCATGGTTGGATCACCATTTAGTTAGAAAATAGGGAAAGTTGGATTTGAGATATGTTAGACCATTTTAGGTCACTAAGCGACTATAATAAGTTTCTTATCATTTAGCATTTTCAATTTAGTTTATGGTTATTCATGATGTTTTACACATGTCTTGGCTCATGAAGTATCACCCTAATCCCAATCATGTTCTGAGTTGGGAAGAAATTGAGTAAGACCCATATGTTTCTATTCTGGAGAAACCAGTTGAGATCATTGACTCTCAAGTCAAATCCTTGTGTGGGAATTAAATTTTGTTGTTCATAATTCTATAGAAACATTGATTGGATTCTCTTGAGACTTGGGAATGCGAGTCATTGATGAGGGAATAGTGGCCTCATCTTTTTACAAGGAATATATATTCCACATGAATTCCCAAGGATGGAAATTCTTTATGGTGGGGAGTTTGTAACATCCCGTTATCAATATATCAGGAATTTATTTAACCTTATTATGGTTTTCCTTTTCTCATTGTCTGTATAGGGATGAGAAGGAATGGGTAGGATGCCTAAAATAGAGAAGTCAAATAATTGTTGGAATCCTAGCCTTAATTGACTTTTTATGTAGAATGTAGGAGAATTTCATGTTGAGTAATTAGGTTACATGATATGTAATAGTCATTGGATACATGTTGTGAAAGTATTCATGTTGTGAAGGTTACACATCGTGAAGAGAAGTTACACATTGTGAATATATTAAATAATGGATTTTAAATATGAGGAGATGAATTTCTCAGTGTACTTAAACACTATGGATTTCACAGTGTGTAAAATAATTACACATTGTGTAATTTCCCAATTAGGGATGTTTTAGTGCGCCGCTCGGGTTTTTGGTTCCCATTCAATTACAAATTTCCCTTTTCACTCAAACAAAAACTCATCTTCGATAATTTTTGGAGACACAATTCCTTCTAGTTCTTTTTTTTATGCATTCCATATTCATTGTGTTTGTGGTGTGTCTCTCCATGTAAGTTATCTTTCCTATTCTTTAGTGTCCTTGATCGTAGTAGCACACTTTGTTTGTTTTATTGCATCTGTTGGTCTAATATGGTATTCTTATTGTCTTCTTCCATGATCTATTTTGCGATATAATTCTAGAGATTGTTCCTTAGTTGATTGTGGTCTGTTGGTAATTCTTTGTCGAGTTATGAAACAATTCCTATTCTCTAACAACACTTTCTCAGTTGAATCAATCCTAAGATGTGTGTATTAGATTATTGGACTTTCATTGACATCATTGGGTTTTTTTTATGGTGGATCATGTTGTGGGTGTGTATAGCTTGAGCTTTGAGGTAGGTGGTTCCCTATCTAGCATGTGTTTGATAAACTGTATTATTCTATTATTTTGAATTGGTTTACAAATTAATTGGTATGAAATTGGCATTATTTTTGTGTGTTTTGGAAAGATATCTTGAATGAAATTTTTTTACCTTGGTTTTTGAAAAATGAAAACAAAAAGGGGTATTTTCAAATCATTTAAAATGGTTTTGTGAAATGGTTTTTGAAACATTGAAATGATTGTGAAAATGAGAAAATAAGTTACCTTGGGTACTAGGTGTAAGGTTTAGCTTGAGGCCATCATCTATTATGGGTTATCACTTTATGGGGTGTTCCTCTTGTCATAGAATTTATATTATTGGATCAAGAAAAGTATGTGATATTGGGGTTTCACTTTCTGGGGTGCCTCCCTAGTCCTCGAGTGTGGATTATTGTCTTCATGAACCACAGTGCACTATTTCATAAATTAATGAGTACAAGTAGTCTGTTACCTCACATTTGTATTACTTGGTATTGTTATGATACTTTTGTTTTTGTATTTCTTGGATTTGAACTGTTTTATCCATTATATGAATGTTGAATCTCATGATAGACAATATCTAAAATGTGCTTTGAAATTGATATACCTACTTTTCTTTTAGAACTGTGATAAAAATGGAAATTTTTACCATGTTTTCTATAAAAATGATTTACTACTTATCATGACATGTTTTATTTAAAATGATCATACATGAATTTTTATACAGAGACTTGTCAAAGAACACCTTGTTAGAATCTTATTGATCCTTTTAGCTCATACCCTACACACCTCTTCAGTGGTGTGTATTCCTTTGTATTTATTCTGTTTCAGGGAATGTTAAGGATCCACGGTGAGGTATAGAGGTTTCATATCAGCAGGGTTGGGTATCTAGAGGTGATATGGTGGGATATCATCCAGGGTAACATTTGTAGTAGCTATTTAGTTTTTTTCCTTTGCAGCTTGACTTGTCTCTTGGAGTTTGGCTACTTTTTTAGTTGTTTTTTTTTCACTGTATTTTTAAAGATATGAAATATATTCATTAGTCTTATGTAATTTATTTTTTCTTTGTGTATATATATTCATTGTTTTTCATTCTAGTTGGGTGAAATCGTTCCCTTCGGTTTTTTGTTTGATGCCTGGGTTCTTTTCGCCAGCCCATGGGGATCGGAAATGCCCTTTGAGTATGTGATGGAATTGGTTAGGTGCCATGTTTAAGGGAAACCTGGGTAGGTTTGTTAAAAATATGGTAATACATGAAACATACATTCAATGGATATTTGTCCTTTATTTTTTTAGGAGAAAATGGAAGTGAAATTATAAAAACAATCTCATAATGCTTTTGTAACATGGTTGTGAAAACAAATCTATAAGTCACATAAAAAATCCATTTCTAGTAGATGAAAATAGGACATTAAAATATCAATTTTAATATAATTGAAAAAATTAAAACCATGATAATAAATTATTTTAATGATAATAAATGTGGATGAAAAGATTAAAAAAAATCATAAGTTGAATGAAATCCCTTTATTTATTATTCTAAAACATTAACAATTTTTTAAAAAAATGAAAAATTCTCAAAATAAATAGAAATTAAATTACTTTGGAATGAGGTGAAAATTTTAATAAGAAGATTAATTCAGAAAAAATATTATAAAATAGGATAATTTCATTCATGCAAACAAATGTTAAAATGAGAATGTTTTCACTATTCTGTAAAGAAAGTCAAAAAATGACCTATATTGAAAATGTTGAAATATATTATTTTTAAAACTTTATAAATAAATTCAAGGATATATAAAATTACTTTAAAATCACATTTACATTTATAGAAGATCATTTTAGAAATAATATAAATAATTTTTACATGGAAGAAAATGTTTTTTGATAATAAAGATGAAATGAGGTAGGATCCACTTAGAAGTAACCTTTTGGTCGAATTATGAACCAAATTGAAGTGAGGAGGAAATAATGAATTAAACCCCAAATAATAACTAAAATCTAAAAAAATATAATTTTCTTAATAAATAAAGATAATATAATTTCTTTATATAGAAACTTAGTCCAAAATAATCTCAAATTAAAAGTGATATTAGAAATAAAATATTTATGAACAATGTAAGTTATGAACTATATATCCATAAGGGAAAAAGTAACTTTATTCATAAAAAATAAAATTAAAATACTGACTAATACATTAATGTACTTTAATTTTAGTCATTCAAGAGATAATATGGAATTAAAGGAAAATACTTGAAATTAATGGAGATTTGGAAAGGAAACCTTACCAAGAACATTACATGTGAAGTAAAAATATATTAATGAATCAATTTTGTGAAATATGTGTAAATACACATAAAAATGTGGAAATTAAAAATAAAAAAAAATAGTTTCTAATTCACATAATCTTAGAATAACATAATTAGTGAAGGAATGATATAACTCAAGAAAAGGAAATTGAGTTAAGAATACCAATACAGGTTTGGTAATGAATCAAATGAATATGGAAATAGATCAAAAAATATAAATTTAAATAAAATTAATAAAATTTTATTTATGATAAAATAAATAAATAGATATTAATTACATCTTGTCTAATAATAATAGGTATATAATTTGAAACACATCTCAAGAAATGGAAAATGAGAGGTAAAACCCTAACCATAGGTCCCATTTTATTTTTTCATATTTCACCTCCTATATAGAAAACATAATTTTAATAAAACATGAATCTATAAGTGAATTATATTTCTTTTTTATCTTTTTTTATCAGTTATAATCATTGGAATTTATTTATTGTTATTTTTTTAGAAGATATAATTGATTGAAGACATGTTTTCTTTTAAAATATCCTATTTTGTTTCGATTTTTTTATTTTGAATAACTATAATTTATCATTTTTAAAATTACTTATAGAATAATAGAATAAATTTAAATGATTTATTATTAAATAATCTATAATAATGATACATATATGAAATGATAAATAAATTATTATCAATATTATTATATGTGGATGAAATCGCCCATTACCAGGACATATCAAAAAGAGAGAGAGAGAGTGTGTATATATAATAAATATATTAAAATAGTTATACTAGTATCATAATAACATTAATATATTATATACTTATATATTAATTATTATATTAATGTGGAAAAAATGAAATATATTGAGATAATTTAATGAAGAATAAAATAAAAACAATGAAAGAGAATCGGGGTTACCTATTCATTGAATATTTACTCCTTTGTTAAAACCTTGAATATTTGGTATTGATTAACTATAGAACGTCCCTTAGGGTACTAATAGACTTTGGATTTGTGAAATTGTTAAATATTCTGACTTTATAATTTAATGTGATGTGATTTTCTAAGGGAAAGGAGAGAGAGAGTATTTATACTTGAGGTGGTTGATATTTTTCTATTAAAAAGGGGGGTTATTTGACTTATAAATAAATCCAGAACTAACTAGATTCTTGGAATCACTTAATTAAAGGTAAATATTCAATATTAGTTTTTTATTTTAATAAAACATAACCTAGGTTCTAAAACTTCAGACATAGGTTTCTAAGTTCATCAAATTTTTTTAAATGGTTTATTTTACCTTATAAATATATATTTTGTTGGAAAAATGTTTTATGAATTTTTATGTCATTATTGTAAGATGATGATGTCATAAATTTAGTGTTATTTGTAAAAAACAATATTTTTTACTATTCACTAAAGAAAATCATTTTTTTAGAAAAATACCAAAAAATCAACCTCATTTAATTTCAATATTTGAATTATAAATGTAACATTAATTTTATAAAATTAATTTTATAACTATTAGACTTTTACTTTTAAATTAAAAACCTTATATATTGAAATATAAAAATTTATTATGATTCTAAAAAAATTATGATATTTTAAAAAATTACTTATGATTTTAAAAAATCATTATAACAGTATGAACATTCCTAATTTATTAATTTTTTATTTTTGGTATTGGGAGGTGTTAGTATGCCGTTTGAGGAGAGAATAGTATATTTGTGTGGAATTTTTATATGGGGGATGGTTTTTTGGTGTAGATCAGTGTGATGCATCATGAAATTACAACTGGGAGAAATGGTTGTTCTATTGACCTAGAACATATAGAATAGGTCCCTATGAGGATAGATTCAGTGGACATGATATTTTAGGGACCCTTATAGAATTGTTGAAGGCTTAATAGAATGAATGTAATGGGTTTTTTCCTAAAGAAATGGATAACTAAAAACTCAAGAAGTCAGTGAATTGAGTTCCAAAAATTTTATTTAATTTAAACCACCATCTTCTAGGTATGTGAGTTAAAATATTTTCTTTAATGAATAGGAATCATAAATATAAAATATTTATGGAAAGATATTGATCACAAGAGATGTATAGTTGTTTTGGGAACATAAATCCCCTCGTACACTCCACAAACATTCTACTCCATGAGTTTGATTATTTTCACTATGAAATCCCTTTTTTCAGGGTATCCCAATTGAGTATAAGTAGATATTACTTAATAAAAAGTAAAAGATATTTAAACGAGGATCTCCCTCTACAACACCTATCCACGACCTTAATGCACTCACTTACAATTATTGTAAACAAAATACAGATAAATAAGTCTTTAATAAAATTCTACATCACAAAATTGCAAGCAACAACTGATAGTATTTGAAGATACATCTTGAGAATATGGCAGTCTTCGAGGCATAGCTATCGATGATATTAAGTATAATTGATAATATTGTAATCATTGAACATTAGTGTTTATATGATATGTTATCTACATACACATGTTCATTGTTACTGATATTAGAGTATTCATAAGTGTGTGTGCATCACTATAAAACTCTATTTCATGTGTGTGCATGCATCAGATAATTTTTTCTTTATATATCCTCTTTGATTTTAAACATAAGAATATAATAAAATAAAAATGGATGAATTTATAATCCATTGATAAGATAGTATATTAATTTAATGCATCCATTCTTTCTGAATATAAAAAATAATTCTACAATAGTGATGTTAGAAATCTTCTCCTTCGAATTTTTCTATGAAAAAATGACATTTTATAAAAATTTACTTTTCCTAAAATGTAAAATCCCTTCTCTAATACACTCCAAAATAATGAAATGAATTATCAAGGTATTAGGAAAGTAATCACGTCTTTATTCATAATAGCTAGATCTTTATAATATATCCAACTAATGGAACTTTTCTTAAAAGATAAATTTTTGACGGACTTCATAAGATAAGAATATCTTTAAATTATATTGTGCACAAGATATACTGAAATGAAATTATGTAGGATAATTCTTCAGTGTATGATAAATATTTCATTTATGTTTGATACATAAATTTCACAAATTCATATAATGCTCGTAAGATAATATTTTATGAATAACCTTTTTGAAAGATAACAACTTTTTATAGATTAACTTTAACTAAAATAACTGACTTTGAGTTATGTGTTAGCTAGTCCATTCTCTACGTAAGATATTATCTTACAAAGTAAGATATAATTCCACGTGGAGTTTTTAATATTTTTTGAAGACAAAATATAATATGTCAACACTTCAATTTTTTTAAGATATAATACCTTTTCATAGATTTAACACTCTACTTGGCATAAGATAATCACTTATATTCAGCGTAAGATAAATTATATATAAAATATACCATATGAAACACTTGAGATAAACTTGTTAGAATAAAATTGTATATTTTTTACATCAAAAAAACACATAAAAACTAATATATGTTGGAACAACATAGGTTTATACAAAATTATCCTTCTTTTTCATGATTACAAACCCTATTGAATAATAAGAAAAAATTTTACAGAAAAACATTCAAAAATATTTTAATTTTTTATGTTTTATTCTCTTTTTTCTTCTCCAAAAGAAACTTTTTGTTTCATTTTTACTATCTCACTTTTTTATAAAAAATAATTAGGATAAGGAAAAGTAATATAATTAATATTTCACATGAAAAAGTTTAAATAGTTAATATTACTAAATGTGAACAAAATTTGGCATGAATTTTTATTGACTAGAGAAATATGAAACAATCAAATTAAACAAAGATTAAGAAACTAGATAAAATAATTCAATATAATGTATAATAATAAAGAATAAAATAAATCATAATACAAGAATAGTGAATAAATTATAAAAATAAGGTAGAATCATATCGAAAACACATTCTTCACAACTTTAATATGAAAGAGATAAATTCATTTAAAAACTACAATATAAGCATGTAAGAATTGAAATGTTTTTGAAATGACCATTCAACCAAACGCATAAATCATGGAAGTTTATTAGTCTTGATAATGAAATGATTTTTTAGATGTGGTTTATTGAAATATAGTGGATTTCTAGAGGGTATATAGGATGTAGTCATAGGATAATTAGTTGTTTCTCTAACAATATCACCCAATGTTAGTAAAGATACCCTAAGTCCTGCTCAATCAAATCTAGTCACCCTTACAAAGGTGGATTGGATATTGAGAGAAAATTTTTATGACCTTTCAAAATAGAATATATATACAAGAGAAAATGATATATTATAATATGATTTAGGTAAAGTTAAATATACTTATTTGGAAAACCTGAGATTTTAACTAAGGTAAATTGCAGTAGGGTCAAATATTTCCTTTAGTATTTGAGAGGTAGTATAACAACTCATCTCTTTATTTCAAATTAATACATGATTTATTACGTAAGACTGCACATAATACAACCCGTAATATTGATAAGACTAGTGTATTTGGGGATTAGGTGCATTACATAACAATTTAAAATATGTATAAAAACATCATCTTTATTGAAAACTTTCTTGACATGATCGCACTTAAAACGATATGGGATAACCTAGGGACATAAATAAGAAAGGGGTAAGCTATAAATCCTAGTAAGGGAATAAATATGGCATGAGGTAATACATTTCATACAATAGGAATATCAATGGGTAATAAAAAGTGTGATAATAAAAAACATGAACAATGATATAGCATGATAAACATAAAAGAAACATGCAAAATGTGGAAATAACTTAAAACAATGCATCATAAACAAAGGTCAAGGATAACTGCCCAGAAATAAAGATGGAAAATGTACCATAAATGAATTAGTTTAACACTTTATCCGATATTGATGTCTCATGAGACTAAAAAATACCCAATGCATTGGAGCGCTATATAATTTTAGGAACACCTGTCACTTTCATTTCATTCTCATGCTTAAGTG
Source organism: Viscum album (assembly GCA_963277665.1). NCBI lineage: Eukaryota > Viridiplantae > Streptophyta > Magnoliopsida > Santalales > Viscaceae > Viscum > Viscum album. Next base: position 1,083,903 of record CAUJRU010000144.1, read on the forward strand.
TGCCATATAGATCACACAACATGAATTCATTCATATACATATTTTATTCCAAGATAAATGAGTGTGTAATATATAAATATATGTAATAATTAAAATAAGTATAATTTTATAAATTTTAACACAATTTATAGTAAATTGGTATGGTATTCACTATACAATTGTTTTTTCATATTAAATCATGGTGAAATTTCGGTAGCATAACGACATCACTTAATAATACATAAAAATGGGTTGATGGGAGAGAAAGTGGTATATAATTATTTGGATATAATATATTTAGTAATTTTTACATGTAAATACATATACCAATATAATTAATTGGAAATATATGGCATAAGATAATAAGTAAATTAGAATAAAGAAGATAAAGTGGGGATCCCTTACTAAATTTTGGTATGGTAATGTATGTACATAATGGTTCATGGAAGGGATTAATGAGAGTGGAATGGGTTTATAATCATTAATAAATAAAATTAATATTAAGGATCATATTTAAGAAAATATTACAACATGAAAAAATTGATATTGGTAGACATAACATAAAAGAGGTGCTCGAATTGAAATGAGAAAAGAGAAATCCCTTATTTGAGTGTGTGACTCCAAATGCTTGGGAGGGGCTTCTTGAGAGCTTGGTATCACCTTGGGAGGAATCTGGAGAGGGGATTTAGGATTAATGAATTTCTCAAAATATTTTTATTGAATATAAATGGGATCTTGTGAGGGTTTATATAGGAAAATAGTGGGTATTTCTTTAATATTTTCCAAACTTGGGTTTTGGACTTTATATAATAAAATAACGAAAACCACAAAAAATACCAAGGTTTTTTCCAATGGTTCCATCCAAATGGGAGTATTTTAAATTATTTTATAATTCCAAGGGACTATATTAATAAAATAATACCCTTTATTATGTGGATATGAGTCATACTCTTAAATAAATGATTTTAAAACCTTGAAATATATTAATAGTTTTGGAGGATTCATAAAGGCTCTATAAAATTAATAAAATAAACATAAAATCACATTATTTTAGAGGTAAAAAATATATTTGGTCTTGGTTACACTTTATTTTATTATTAATATCACTTTTGGTTCAATAAGATCTCATCATACATAAAGTATATTTATACGGTATTTAATTTTTACCCGAAAATTCGACTTTATCAAAAAATTATGGAAAATTAACCATTGAATAATTTAAATTTTTTTATTCAAAAAATAATATTAATTTTATCTAAATAATTTTATAAATATTTAAAATTTCACCTTTAAAATAAAATCAACATTTATTAATAAATGGTGGGTTTTTTGACAATAATAGTTTTTGAACCCTTATAAAAATTACATTTTACATCATAAAAATTTTAGGTTCATTTATATTTAATAAAAATTATATAATAATAATATTACATTAAAATATTATCTATTTATATAATTCATTAATTCATCAAAATAAATTCCTTGATTAAAATTTAATATTACACATAAATACTATATGTTTATTTATAGTATCAAAATAAAAATCATTTATAATGTAAAAATAATTGGATGAAAATGTACTCATTATTATATACAAAATAATGTATATAATTATATTTATAGGTTCTTGATACATATCCCTTTAATAAACTGCCAAACTCCCTAATAGTAAGGTGTGTGACTGTGATATTTTCATGGGGTGGTTCGGTGAACATGGTTTGGGCTGCGATCTCGATGAGCTCTAACTTCTCACGTAAATAGTTTCTCTCATGATTAATTTATTAGATATCAGACTTTTATTGGTCAAGGGAAAATCCAATTGATTCTATCTCCCTTGTAATCTAAAATATATGGTCTTCATACGGTATGATCCTACTAGTTGATTCCATCACATCCTTTTTCTGTGTCAATTGGATTTTTTAGAACCCTATATTAATACTAATAATGTTATCATTTTTAAATGAATATATTATATTTGAAAATGATGCTTATTGGTCCTTTAAATTGGATATAACAAAACCAAATGAGTACATGATTTTTCTATAACCATAATACATAATAATACATTTTAATTAAAAAAAGTGGAATTGTAATTATTAATGTTTGGGTTAATACAATCTCCCCCCCCCCTTAAAAAAATTCACCCTTGAAATTTTCATTTACAACACTAAAAAAATGATGGTAACTCTATCTCATTACCTCCTCTTGTTCCCGCATTTCTTCTTTAAACTTTTGGTTTCTCTACAACTTTTTGACTTGGTGCATTGTCTTATTTTTTAGAACTTTGTCTCTATGATATAAGATCTTCATCAGTTTCTCCTCATAGGAATGGTAATTATTCAATGGTACCACCTCTGGATTGAGTACATGTGAGTGGTGTGGTATGTACTTTATCAAAAGGGATATATAGAATACATCATGTACTTGAGATAGGTTAGGTGGTATTATAAGTCAGTAGGACACTACTTCGATGTGATCAAGGTTCTAAAAGGGGTAAATGTATCTTCGACTATTCTTTCCATTCTTAGAAAATCACATGACTTTCTTCCATAGAGATATCAAGAGTAATACCATGTCTCCAACATTAAACTCTAGGTCTCATCAATGATTTTCATCATAACTCTTCTGTTGACTCTTATCATCCTTGATGTGATGTTGAAAGTTATTTACCTTTTCCACAATTTCCTCGACCATCTTAGGACCTATCAGTTTCTATTTACCAAATTCATCCTATCATGTAGGTGTTCTGCACCTATTCCCATAAATGGATTCATAGGGAGTCATTTTCAATGCTTGAGTGGAAATTATTATTTTAAAGTAACTTGACTAGAGGTAGATTTTGGTCTTATCATCCTTTAAATTCCATAGAACATTATTGCAACATTTCATCTAGTGTCTAAATATTCTAATCAAATTGGACATCAATTTTAGGATGATATGACATATTGAAGTTTATCTTGGTGTTTAGATCATTTTGGATACTTTTAAATAACTTAGAGGTGAATATTAGATCTTGATCAGATAAAATAGATATTGGTACTTTATACAGTGTTACCACTTCTATAATGTTTATCTGTGCAAGTTGATCCAGTGAGAAGTCATCTATAATCACAATGAAGTGTGAAGTCTTTATAATATTATCCACAATAACCTATAAATCATTGTTTCTACCAGATTTATTTAGAAGTCTAGTGAAAAATTCCATGGTTATGTTTTACCATTTCTATTTTGGTATGGGTAATGGTTTCATCATCCCCTTATACTTCTTCATTTTGTCCTTCACTTGCTGACATACTAGGAACATTGATGTATATTCAGGTATCTCCTTCTTCATGTTGTCTCACCAATAGATTTCATGTAGATCTTGACACATCTTTTTTCTTCCATGATTGATAGAGAAGGTTAAGATATGTGCATCGTCCAACATCACCTTATTAAACACAGGATTTGATGGTACACATATTATTGGCCCAAATCTTACTACACCTTCTTCATTAACTTTGAACTCTGAGGATTTCATTTTTCTTATAGTTTCCACTTTTTTCTGAATTTCTCCTCACCTATTTGAGAATCTTTTATCCTTTCTTGGAGGGATGGTTGAGAAATCATTTGTGTAAGGATTGATGATGTTCCTTCATTTATGATTCCCTTATCGATCCTTTACAAATATAATAAGATTAGATCCCTCTCAATTATCATCAATGACAGAATTGATGGATAATTTCTTCTTAAAACATATGACACTTTATATTCTTTCTCATAATGGTAGTTAATTGAGAAGTCATAGTCCTTTATTATCTCTAACCATCATTTTTTGTGCATATTCATCTCTTTCTGTGCGAATATATACTTGAGGATTTTGTGATATATATATATTTCACAATTATCCCTAAAGAGATCATTCAACCAAATTTTCAACCTAAATATCACTATAGCCAACTTCAGATCATGTGTTGGGTAGTTTTATTCATAAACCTTCAACTTCCTTGAAGCATAGGGTATGATTTTTTCATTCTGCATCAACCCACCACCCAATACTTTCTTCAAAACATCGATAAATACCACAAAATGTTCTCCACTTGTGGATAGTGTGAGAATAAGGTAATTGATGAGACTTCTTTTCAACTCCTTAAATATCTCTTTTCATTTGTCATTCCAAGAAAACTTGAATCCCTTCCATGTTATCTTGGTTAGATGGTTTGATAATAATGATAAATGTATCACAAATCAGTGATAATACCAAGATAATACAAGGAAACTATTGATATCTGTCATAGTTTTTGGCCTCTATCATCCTTTAATTTCATATTGTTTTGAAGGGTCTATAGATATCCAATTTATTATGATGATAGTACCCAATAATGAGACTTCCTTCAACCAGAAATCACATTTATTGTACTTGACATAAAGCTCCTCGTTTTGTAAGTTCTTTAACATAGTTCACATATACTCCTCATGCTCCTCGCTAATTTTAATGTATATTAGAATAAATTCTATAAATAATTCCAAAAAATTGTTGAGGTAATCTCCAAAGACACTATTCATCAATTCCATGAAGATTTTTTGAGCATTAGTGAGTCCAAATGGAATTACTATGAACTCATAGTGGCCATAACTTGTATAAAGAGAAGTCTTAGGGATATCCTATTTCTTCACCCTAACTTGGTAATATCCTGACCATAGATCCACCTTGGATAATTATTGTTCTCCATATAGCTTTTCGAATAATTCATCAATACATGGAAAAAGATACTTGTTTTTTATCGTGATCTTTTTTGATCTCATGATAATCAATGTAAAGGCGCATTGACCCATCTTTCTTCTTAACGTAGAGGATAGGTTCACCTCATGGTGAATCACTTGGGCATATCAACCCTTTATCCAAATTCTTTTGTAGTTCATTATTCAGCATGTAAAGTTCCAAAACATGAATTATATATATATTCTTGGATAATGGTAATTCCCTAGGTATAAGAATGATTGAAAATCAAATCCCTTGATAAGGAGGAAGACTAGGAAATTCCTCAAGAAACACATCAGTGTATTCCCTCACAATAGGCATGTATTCAAGGATGATTCTTTCCTTAGACTCAATCATTTATTCAAGATAATATTTCTCGAAGGGCAATGATATCCATGATTGAGATGTTGTTTATAAAGAATATTATTCCTCCTCCTTGCACTTTTATATAATTGAAGGAAAATTCGTAATGCGGAGAGTAATTTCCTTCTCAAGGAAATTAATTTTGGATCTATATAATAAAAGTAAATTTATGCCCGGAATTGAATCAAATTCCACCAAAGAGAGTATTAAAAGGTTATATAGGAATTTCAACTCAAAGATTTTTATTGTGGTGGAGATATATACTTTTTATGAAATAATTTTCCCATTTTATGGTTTCACCAACATCTCAACTTCCATGATTTATGGTGGTGTTTGAATAGTTCTAATAAACTATCGTGATATAAAGGAATGTATAGAACCATAATCAAAAATTATGTTCACTATTATTGAATGAATATCTAGAGTACCTATCATCACTTTTTATTGACACCCCCCTCAAAATTTTTTATTGAAAAAATATCTCCCTTGATTCCTTGGAATTTGTTGGTTTTCTCTAAACACCATTGATTTGGCAAATTGATTTGGAAAGTGTTTTGGTTCCTTGCAGTTGAAGAAATGTAAAAAATAATGAGGGCTGACTGGAGAATTTCTCCCCTCAAACACATTAATGGGTTTATCCTTTTGGTAATCCTTAGTTACGTGTCCTCCCTTCTCACACCTAAAGAATTTCCTCATCCCCCAAAAATTTTGGGGTGCTTCTTTCCATACCTTTGAAAAATGGGATGTTAAAATTTCTTGGAACCATTAAATTTCTCCATCATACCACCAGAATTAAACTCCACTTTATGATTATTAACCCCATGACGTCCTTGAGATTATATTAACTCTATTTTTACTTTTAGGGAACATCGGACAATTTCATCATAGCTATAAATGTCTCATATTGCCAGGGATTTTTGTAGACTAGGTTTTACCCCACCAAAGAAGCAGTCAACCTTGAATTTGGGGGTAATGAAAAAGTTAGAGGCATATCATGCAAGTCTTTAATTTTTTCCTCATATGCCCCGATAAATTCATCATCTATTTTCTTTAGGGAAATTGAATCGCTTTCCATTTTAATATGGAGAGTAAAAGGAAAATATTCATCAACAAACATTTTCTAGAATTCCTTCCACTCAATTGCTTCGATCTCTTCCTATGGGCTTTATATTCTTCATCAATGTACATCATTGATCACCTTCTCCCTCCATATTGTAAATAGCTAGTAAAACCATATCTTATTCAGAACATTGAAGGATGGAGAATATATTATCAATGGATTTGATCTATTGTTCGATGATTAAGGGATCATATGATCCATTGAAAGTCAGGGGGCTTTTATCGCATAAATCTCTCAATTACAGATTGTTCTTTATTGGGGGGATTTGGGAGCTTCTTTTCATCCATATTTCTATTCATAACCTGATTAAGATGAGATATAATCATAACAATGTTTACATTTCCCTCTCCCATTAGGTTGGGCATCTCATTGGGGTAGCCATCACATTTCTCATCGTATTGATTACCAACCAAGTACATCCAAAAGCTGTGATTCTGACCATTTATTAAAATAAAAGAAAAAGTACAGGGGATATGAAGGAGGACAAACAAAGCGACTTTCCCTCATCTATCAAGTAAATAATTATAGGTTATTATAGGATAAGTAATTTATATATTTAGAACCATCAGTAGTTTCCCACTCAGATTCGGAACTTACCCTAGTTGAAGATCATAAGAATATCAGTATTGACCATACCTGGAAACTTAGAGGATCATGTAGACACAGTCTGAGGTGTGTAGGAATAGTACTTACAGTAACTTCTCTTCAATGGAATAGAATTGAATCCCTCACTACTAGCCACCTTACCTTTTCCAATTAAGAGTGCATCCTTAAAGGAGGCTCGACCACCGCTGCTCAATGCCTTCTAGGGGGTGAAAGCATCCATCCCTTTCACATCAGAGATGCTACCCCTCTAGATATCAAGAATAAAATAAACATGTGTATGACCATAACCCTATAAGGTATCCTGATGGGTGAAAATATGTTGGATGGAATCACCACCCTGATCAGTAATAGATGTATCCACTTATACATTCACATCCAATCTAGGAGCTATGTCAACAATCCCACCTCATTATGAACCTACAATTGGACTAGTATTCATGATAGGATTTAGGGGCTCAGTGAAAATAGAAGATCCAGGACCAAGATTCATCATCAAGGAAGAGGTCTTCCCCTTTAAAACATCAGATACATCCTTAGGCACAGGGTTATTACATGATGCACTACAATCATCATCTGTTTGATTATACATTGGCATCCTCTTCAATTTATTTCTACAATTTGTCCCATTATTACCTTTTATAGATAAAAAGGATCAAACCACATTTTTATGACATGCGTCATTAACATTGCCAATTCTATGACCGCCATAAGAAAAATGAGGAAGTCTCTCTTACACTACCTTTAATGGGATGTCATCATCCAAAGTTAATAGAATGATATTCTGAATTAATCATGTGCTTAAGTCAACATTTACCAATATCCTAGAGAATTTCCTAGGTTTGGATACCTCAGTGGCATGGTGCATTTTAACTGGAATACCAACACAAGATGTTATGTAAAACATAATTTTAGGATGCCATAGAATCCAATTGAGGCTAAACATTTTAATCCAGACCTGAACACTAGTATTCTTTAAATAAAATGGATTGAAACAGAAATCCCATTCTTGGAAGATAATCATAACTGTGTTTATATAAATTGATCAAATCCCCCAAGACTTATGGTTTATTTCCAAGGATGAAAAATGATGTGAAGGAAGCCTCTACACATAGGAATGAATTTATAATCTATATAGTTCAATACAAAAGATAATTTCAGAACCAAATCATCATTTTTTCAAGGATTACCAACAATGTTAAGAACCATCTTGAAAATAATACAAAATTTATAGATCTTAAATTTATTATAGATAGATTCTTTGTTAGTGATCACATGAGCAGTGTTTCCCTTCTTGAAAATATTCTCTAGAATAGCATCATTCAATTGTATAAAGTGTCTTCTACTCAAGTACCTCTCTGTAGAAGATTTCATAATATATAAAAAAACAGGCTTATTAGCATTAAATAGAACCGTCCTAGTCGCTACTGTCATAGATATGGATCAATGGTTTCCAACAAAACTATCTGTTGGAGTCAGCCTTACATCATGAGCTGGAACAACCTCCTCTCGGATAGTTTCCTACAACTTATTTACATTTTCATCGTGACCCAGCTCTTGCCTCACTAAGACACCATGCTCACTCATAGTATGATTTAAGGCATTTCCACTCCCGACTGTAGATTGAACTAAATCAATTATGCCTAACATCAAAGTCGTAGGATGATACTCACTGTCCACCTACATTCTCTATGTGCTTCACCGGATGGTGCTTGGTCTAGCCACCAAGGTGAAACAAGACTCATATATCACAAATCTAATCATAGATCTGAGTGGTTTCACATCACTCGAAAGAGTGCCTCCATTATAAGTCACTTCACCATTCAGCAAAATAGAACCAAGAAAGTGTCGCATCTTCATATCGTTCAAACTAAAAGGCTGGAAATGCCATTGATCCATGATGAAAACCTTGCTTTTCTTACACTAGAACCCTCACCCTTTCCATACTTACCATCGCTGTGATTGTTTACCCAGTTCTTACTATTTATCACCACTATCTTGAATAAAGGGAAAATTATGGGTGAGTGTTTTTAACTATTAAAAAAATAGACGTGAATTCAATGACATTAAAGGAATAACATATAAAATTAATTAATTTCCTTAACTTATGAATTTATATCCTTCAATATATGTTATCCATGATCTATTTCCTAACATACAATCTTATGGGAATTTTTTTGTTCCCTTAGTAATTTTTCATAATAAACTTGTAATTTTACCAAAGAATATCTCCTAGGAGTGTCAAACCAGGTGTGTAGTAAGACCCATTGTAATATAGAAGGTTACACCAAGTCAGTCCCAACATACCTTGTGGGAGTTGTTACCCCTAGGTAAATGTATCGCATAACCATGTCCACTCGTATTATCTAGACAGTGATGTATTTTCTTAAAAAAACACATACTCTATACTTACCAAAGTTTAGGTATGTTTTTTATACTTAGTCTTATCCATAAGGATTTCACAAGAGTTTTCAAATCTTAATCCCAAAAATAACTAAACCTCCATCTGATACAAACTATAAAACCCATATCTTTATTTAAAATTAATACATGATTTATTACATAATAATAAACATAATACAACCTATAAGATCGATAATTTTAGTGTCTTTGGGGATTAGTTACATTATATAACAATTTAAAATAGAAAAAACATCATATTTATTGAAAACTTTTTTAAAATGCTCGCACTTAAAACTGCGTGAGATAACCTAGGGATATACATAAGAACGGGGAAAGCTATAAATACTAGTAAGGGAATAAAAATGGAATGATATAATACAATTTAGATAGTAGGTATATCAATTTGGCATAAAAGGGGTGAGAATCATAAACATAAACAATGATATTGCATGATAATCATAAAAAAAACATATGAAATGTGGCAACAACTTAAAACACTGCATCATAAACGTAGGTCAAGGATAACTACCAAGACATCATGATGGAAAAAGTACTATAAAGGAATAATTTTAAATCCCTATCCCAATGTGATTTCTCATCATACTAAACATTACCTAAGGCATTCGAACACTATATAATTCTGGGTGCACTAATCACTTTCATTTGATTCGCATGCATAAGTGTGACACATAGATCATACAAAATGGATCCACTAATAGTGTGTAATAAATAATTGTAAGTCCCAATTCAAATAATTATAAGTGTATAAATTTGAACTCCCTTGATACGAAATGGGTATGGTATTCACTACATAATTGTTTTGTCAGGGAAAATCGCGGTGAAATATTTGCAGCATAACAACATCACTTAATAATTCATAAAAATGGGTTGATGAGAGAAAAGGGGGCCTATAATCATTTAGAAATAATATATTCATTAATAAGGACACATAAATAAATATCCCAATATAATTAATTGGAAATATAAGGCCAAAGAAAATAAAGAAAATTGAATAAAGAAGAGAAGGTGGGGATCCCTTACTAAATTTCGGTATGGTAATGGGTGTAAATAATGGTTAATAGAAGGTCTTAATGAGATTGAAAGTGTTATATAATCCTTTATAAATAAAATGGATAGTAAGGGGATTTTGAAGAAAATATCCCAACATGGAAAAATTAAATTGAGAGACATCACATAAAAGAGGTGCTTGAATTTAAATGAAAAGAGAGAAATCCCTTACTTGAGTGTGTGACTGAAAATTATTGGGAGGGGATTCATGAGAGATTGGTAGAACTTTTGGAGGACTATAGAGAGGTTAGGGTAGAGTAATTATGTGGCCAAAGGGTTTTTAGTGAAGATAAATGGGTTCATGGGTGGGTTTATATAGGAAAAAATTGGGGATTTCTTTAATATTTCTCAAACTTAGTTTTGGGAATCTATATAATAAAATAACTAAAACCAAAAAACTTATGATGGTTTTTTACCATGGTTTCTGAAAAATGGGAGTTTTTTTAATTATTTAATAAGTCTAAGGTCCTAAATTAATTAAATAATAAGCTTTATTATGTGGATATGTGTCATACTCTTAAAAAATGATTCTAAAACATTAAAATATATTAATGGTTTTGTAGGATTCATAATGTATTTATAAAATTAATAAAATAAAATAAAAATCACCTTATTTTAAATTTAAGACATATATTTGGTCGTGGATACCATTTATACTATGTATTACATCACTTTTGGTTCATTATGATGTCATAATACATAAAGTATATTTATACAATATTTAATTTTTACCCAAAAATTCAAATGTCTCAGATTATTATGAAAAGTTAACCTTTGTATAATTTTGATGTTATGATTCCAAAAATAATATTAATTTTATATAAATAATTTTCAAATTTTTTATATTTTTACTTTTAAAATGAAATTTACATTTATTAAGAAATGTTATGTTTTTTCACAATAACAATTTTTGAACCATTATAAAAATTACATTTGACTTCATAAAAATTATATGTTAATTTATATTTAATAAAAAATATTTAATAATATTATTATATTAAAATATTATTTAAATATAATATCCAATAATTCATCAAAATAAATTTCTTAATTAAAATTTAATATTACATAAAAATATTATTTTTGTTTTATAATATCAAAATAAAAAACATTTATAATGTAACAATAATAGGATGAAAGTGTATTCATTATTCAATAAAAAATAATATAAATAGATATATTTATATGTTCTTGATACATATCTATTTAATATATCAGAAAATTCCCAAAGATTAAGGTGAGTGATTGTGAGATTTTTATGGGGAGGTTCAGTGAACATGGTTTGGGTCGTGATCTCGATGACCTTGAACTTCTATCATAAACAGTTTCTGTCATTCTTAAGTTGTTGTATATTAGCTTGGTATTGGTTGAGGTTAAATCCCAGTGAGGATATCTCACTAGGAATCTTTTATAAATGGGATTCATAGGGTATGATCCTACTGGTTGAGGCTGTCACTTCCATTGTCTGTGTCAACAAGATTCGTTAAGACCATATATTTATAATAATCATGTGATCACTATTCAATTCACATATTATCAATGGTAATGATGATTAATTTAATTTTAAATAGGATATAATAATACAAAAGGCATTCATATTCTTTCAATAACCATAATACATAATAATACATTTTAATTAAATTAAAAGGGTAATTTTATTTATAACAGTTCAGGTAATTATAGGTATAATCTTAGTGATCGATAATAGGAGGTCCTAGAATATCTCTCCCTTAAATTTTAAATAGAGCATCAGAACAAGAATTTATTATTCTCACCATGTCATTTTTGATGTAATCTAGAATAGTTTTCAATCAATTCCAGACAAACTGACAAAAATTTCAAAAGAAATTGTGTACATATACCTTCTTAGGGAAGCCAATGGATAACTTATTTGACACTTAAAACAAGTTATTTGATATACTAAATAGGTGGTAAAAATAAACAAATCCCTTAAATTTTTTATATACATAATATTCATGTGGTTTAACCAATGCATCAACCTCTTCTTCATCTTATTCTTATTCTGAACACTCTAGATTTAAACTAATTAAAAATAAATGATGTAATTATTCAAACATCATTTACAAACATTCAAAAAAATCAAATGAAACAGCCATTATTTTAAATCCAGTGATAATGAAAATAAAATCCTTTCACTAAATATTTAATATTATTATCTTCTGAAACCCTTTCTTTTAAAAATTAGGTGATCTCTTTTTTAGACTAATTAATGGACATAAGAGATTATTTTGGAAAAACTACAAAAATTATGAATTCATTTATTATATCCCTTTAAATATTTTGAATCATTTCATTATATATAAGGTCACATTTCAGTGAAATAATGGTAGAATTCATTGTGTCTATTACCAGATACACTCATTTTAACCTAGAAAGTACATCCACCTGATTAGTGGATTCTATAGTAGGTTCCATTTAGAAATATTCCAACATGGATGGAACTAGATGATTTAATTAATAGATATCATATTTAGAGACTGTGTTCTAATGAAGAGTCATAATTTCATTTCTAGGCTCAACCAACCAAGTTTTCACATGTTTTACTTTAGATATCAACTTAGAGTATCTCTCTTGATATCTCTCAGTATTATACTTATCATCTTTAGTAACTTCTAAATTTTTATGATCTACAAGGATAGGATAGTATTTATACAATTTTACTTATTTTCTTAGAGAATCGTCAATTTGTTTGTCTTATCCATAGTGATATATTTCTTCAAAAGTTAGTTATTTTCTAGATTCTGATCTGATTATTCTTCATTAAACCAACAAATTTGACTACCCAGATGGAGAAATTTCAATAAGAGGTGTTTCACTTGGAATTATTGATATGGTCCTTTCTTAACCAATGGTAATCAATCATGTAACTATAGAGGATAATATTTATCAATTAAAAGAAATTGGAATAGAAGTGGGCTGAATAGGAAAAAGAGGCGAACTATATTGAGGAACATTTCACGCTATAGGTTAAAAAGTAACCCTATCTCTTATTTTCCTTTCATAAAGAGTCTCATCACCAAGAATATATCTTAATTAAATGCTCTGAAATAGTTTTTATACTAAAACAGGTATATGTGTAGGGGTTTGAGAAATATCTCCACTTGTAACTACCAGGGCGGATAACTCCCCCTGAGTATAAGCAGGATCATATTCAACTTCTTCTTCAGAAGTTATGGGTACCAGCTTGTTTAAATATGAAGTCCAATAGAAGACACTTTGGTTTAAGATGTTATCAATAAACATTGTCAATCCATGACAATGAGTTTTGGAATTTTCATCCATAAAAACACCAACATTACAAAATAATAGGGTTAACATCATTCCAAATGGATAAAAATTTAGAGACTTTTTCTGAACATGATACATATATGCCATAATATAACATGACAGATTGATAGAATTCCAGATCATAAATAAGTAAATTAAAGTAGAATCTTGAAATAGAACTTTCTGAAAATCACCATTGTGCTCTGAGATAGATGACTAAATAAAATTTATAATAAATTTTCATTTGGGTTCTTAATCCTTCACTAGTTTCACCTCAACATCAATTGTTCCGAATAGGGACTTTAACATTTCCGGTGGAGTCACTTCACCTACAGCAACTAAATACATAGTGAATTTTATGTAGCCTTCATGAGTACATTTAAAAAAATTATCCATTTTGATAGAGGTTATCAAAAACACTTTATGGTTCACTTTTGTAGTGAACAGGTCTTCATTATCAACAAAATGAAATATAGTTGTGTCATATAACTCGAAAACTTCTTTCTCAAAAACAAACTCGATTCTTCTTTTATCAAATACAAATTCCAAATCCTAATGGTTTATGACCTTTTTAAGAAATATGCATGTTCCATCCATCCAACTAAAATCTATTGCTCATCTACTTAAATATTTCTTTTTTATCCTTGGATGCTTAAACCAACTCGAATATGAACCATCAGTCCATTTGGTTTTTTCAATTAAAAAAGAGTTTTAAAATATTATAGGGTTTGTTAAGATACGTTTGGATAGTAGAGAGAAAAAGGTAAAAAGAATTACCAGAATTTCATGCTCAAAACTGACTCATCTTTATTTTTTTATGGTAATATAAGGGTCGTGCAGTGATTTGAAAAAAAATAATCATAGAAACCAGGTGATGTGTCTGATTTGATATGACTAGTGAATAAAATAGTAATAAAAAATCAATAATGATTAAAATATTTACCCAATTACAAAAAAAATAATCTATTACATAAGTAAAATTGAAATAAATCAAAATTAAATAATCCTAATTCAGATTAGAAAAAATCAAATTTTTCAGTAGGCAATTGTTTTGTAAAAATATCTGTTAATCTATTTTCTATGTAAACAAATTCTAAATAGATACTAATCTTTTTTGAATGATCTCTTAAGAAATGATACCTTAAATCTATGAACTTTGTTCTAGAATGGTTTTTTGGATTTTTTGAAATTTTGATTGAACTTGTATTATCACATTTTATTGGAACACAATTAAAATTTAATCCAAAATCCATTAGGGTGTGATTCATCCAAAACACTTGTGCACAACAAGTTCCTACTACAATATATTCAGCTTCGACAACTAATAATGCTATAGAGTTTTATTGCATACTCAACCAACATTCTGGATATTTTCCAAGAAAATGACAGGTTTCTATCGTGATTTGCCTATCTAGTCTACATCTAGAAATATCATCATCTGGATATTAAGTTAAATAAAAATTATAAGTTTTTTGAAAAATAATAGAGAGAGATACAAATCCTTTTAAATACGTTAGAATTATTTTGGCAGCATTTAAATGAGATTATATTTTATTATATTGAAATATTTTATAAAAATACTAAAAACATAATGTTTGATCTAATGGAAGTAAGATAAAGTAAAAATACTATGGTTCCTCTATAAAACTTATTTTAATTGGTTTTTCAATCTCATTAACATCATGTTTAATATTGGATATCATAGAATTTGAATAAGTCTTACTATTTTCAAGTCCAAACTTCTTATGTAAATCATGTATGTATTTTCAATGGTTTAAGACATTTCTAAATTCTTTTTGTTAAATATGAAATAATAGAAAATAGTTTAACTGGTCTATTATAATCATTTCATATTTCTTTTTCATATGTTTTGAAAAATAATTACATAATTTTTGGATTGTTAAACTGAAAAAAACATCATCAACATATATTTTTACTAAAAAGATATCTGAGGATGATGTTTTCTTAAATAGTATATGGGTATAATGTTCCTATTATAAAACCATTTGATAAAAGAAAATAACATAATCTCTCATACCATTCTCTTGGTTCTTTTTTGATTCATAAATAGCCTTACTAAGTTTAAAAACATAATTTTGAAAGTGATGGTCTTCAAAACCGAGAGGCTGTTCTATATAGGATTTATCCATTGAAAATCCATTTAGAAAATCAGATTTAACATCCATATGATATAATTTAAAATTCCTATAATATTAATATGCTATAATAATTTTTATTGATTCTAATCTATTTATATGGGGAAAATTATCTTCATAATTTTTTCCTTCTTCTAGTTTATATACTTTTGTAAATAATCATGATTTATTTCTACTGATTAAACCATGTTCATATTTTTTGTTTCTAAGTACTCATTTTTTCAATAATAATATATTATAGGGTTATTTTAACTCCTTTCCATACTTTTTCTTTTGAACATATTTTTTTCATCTTAGATGGCTAAAAACCATCTTTCATTAGAAAATGATTATTCTATATTTTTTGGTTCTAGCTAGGATAAAATGGTAGAAAATTCTACTAGGTTCCCTATATTTTTTGTAGTTATAACTCCTTCATATAAGCTTCCTATAACTATTTATAAAGGATGGCCCTTCATATTTATAGGTAATCTATCCAACACAATTTCTGGTTTGCTAGAATCAACCCTTATAGGATTCGGTTCAAGATAATCAAGTTAAAAATCACCATCCTTGTTGTTATTAAAGATAGGTTTAGGTCTCATGTTCTTAATAGAATCATTCAATGAATCATTTTGAGTCATTTTTTGATAAAAATGATCACTTTAATGAAACATCACATGATTTGATTTGTCAACAATCATTGATTTTTTGTTGAAAACTATATAAGCATTGGAAGTAGTATAGTAACCTAGGAATATACCTTCGTCAGCTTTTGGATCAAATTTTCTAAGATTATCCTTGTTGTTTAACATGAAAACTTTGAATCCAAATACATTAAAGTATCCTACCTTTGGTTTTCTAATATTCTATAACTCATAGGGTGTTTTATTTATGATAGTTCTTATTAAAACTCTGTTAATGACATAAATATCTATATTTATAGCTTCAACCCAAAAATGAGGGGGCATGTTATATTCACATAACATGGTTATAGAAATTTCATACAAAGTATTATTACTCTTTTCAGTAATATCATTCAATTAAGGTAATATGAGGGAATAAAAAGTATTTTCAATACCTTACTTTGATCTATATGAATTAAATTCATGATTCTCATATTCACCTCCATGATAACTTTTTAATGTCACAATTTTGGAATCTTTTCCATTTTTTACAAGCTTACATAAATTAATAAAAAAATACCTACATTAACATTTATGTTTTAAAAAGTTTAACCAAGTAAATATTGAGAAATCATCAACTAAAACATAAACAAATAATTCTCCATTAATACTTGAAGTTCTAGTAGGTACGAAAAAATCCACATGTACAATATCTACAGGTCAATATATAAAAACCCCTTTAATTGATTTAAAAGACAACTTATGTTTCTTTCCCATTTGACATGCATCAGACAGTTTCTTTTTGTCTAATTTATGGTTGGGAAATTCATAAGTCAAATGTATTTTAAAAATATTTTTTAGAGAGTGAACATTAAAATATCCACGACTTCTATTTCAATTTTTAGATTCATCAATTTAAGCATTCAAAAAATTTACATTTTATATATAAAAATAATTATGATCTAAAATATAAACATTGTTTGTTTTTAGTGTTTCAAATATGAGATATTTTTCTTTGAAAATTGAACATGCATTCTTATAAAATTTAACTTTGAAACCATCATCACAATGTTGAGAAATATGTATCATGTTTTGCTTCAAGCCTTCAACATAAATTTATTTGTTGATAATAATTAATTTATCATTTCCAAAATATCCAATGTTGGATATTTTTCTTCAATGTCACCAAATGTGACATAGCCTCCATTAATTTTGGATAGTGAATGAAAGATAGAGAAATATACCCTTATATGCCTTGAAAAACCACTAACCATAAAAAAATTCAATTTTTTTCATGTGTTTTGTTCCCTACAATGACAAATCACACAATAATATTTTTTGGTAACCAAATTCATTGGGGTCTTTCAATTTTATCTATAAAATAATTTGTGATCCAAATATGTTTGTGTTTTGTAGAAAAATTAGAAACACATTTTGAAAATTTTTTCTATAAGAAAATAATTTTTCATTCCACAAAATTGTGTATTTATCATAATAGATATGTTAGAATAATGTCTAATTTATCCACAATGAAAATAGGTAACATTGGAAAGGTTTTAATTTTATAACTAGGCAAAAAATATTTTTAAAACATTTAGGCCTTCCACCTTGACTTACTATTCCAAAAGTTTCTTTTTTTAGTTTGATTTGACCAAGGATTTTGTTTATATAATCCTCCCCCTTAGTGAAAACACTTGAAACATATTTTAAGTTTCTAACCTCCTTTTATAGGTTTCCAATTATTCTAATATTCTCATCACATTAGGCAGTTGACTTTTCCAATCGATTCTTCAAATATAAATTTTTTTTATTTTGGTACTCCTCTTCATTAACAATTTTCTTATAAGAATTCATGATGGATTTATTTTTATTTTTCAAAATTTCATACTTAGTTTCCATCATGGTATAATATTCATTTAATTATTCATATGATATATTTTCATTTTCTGATTCATACTCATGCTCAAAATAATATTAAGAATGTACATAATCTAAATTCTCTATAAAATAATGTTGGACTTTTTAATAGGATCATTTGCTTATAATGTTGAATATGTACATTCTATAGAGTCTTTAGAAGAACTCCATGTAGATTTCATAGAGTTATAGTACTTATTATTATATTTAGTCATCTTGAATAACTTTTTTAGACTTCTTATTTTCGTACAAATGTGTACACTTTGGCTTGATATATCCTTGATTCATGCACTCACAGCATCTCACTTCTGTATAGTTTTCATTGTTATTTTTACTATTTGAAAGGTCTTATAAATCCAATTCTCTTATTATATAACTTCATGGTCTTTAGAGATAATTGTGAAAGTTCATCATTTTATCCAAAATTAAATGACAAATATTCTCCATCATATGTTTAAGATATTTTTACATTCTTTTATTCATTCCATCTTAAGAAGTAGAAACATTTAAGGCAACATCTTATTTATTAATCATTTTATAATCTCTAACTTCATCATCCATTTTAGATTCATACATCATAACAGTTTTAATAATATAATTTATTTTTAAATTATTAACCTATGTTGATTGTATGATGATGGCTGAGATTTCACTCCACTTGGGTGGTAATAGTATTAGAACTTTAAATGATTTCTCAGGCTCAGTGATAGGTGTTCATTGTGCTGGAACATTATTATCAATTTCAGTGAGTCTTCCATTCAACTAATTAATTCTTCCCCTTTATCCATTTTTAAAGATTCAAATTTGTGTTTGGTAGTATTATATCTAAGTGTATTCACACTGTTATTACCTTCATAAGAAACTGCTACAGTGGTCCATATCTCATAAGACATTTGACACTGAGAAACTCTATTGAATTTATCAGGTCCTAATCCACTAATTATAGTATTCGAGAATTTATAATTCAGATCATAGTCTGCATCAGTTGTAGTATCCCACATTTTATGTTCTATCATCAGAATTGCATAAGTATTTGCTACTTTAAGAAAAAAAATTAATCCAAAATTTTTCAAATAGATGGCCATGTGATACTTCAAACAACCTTAATTTCCACCCTTAAAGTAAGGATCTTTAACCATTGAAATACCTTCTTTTTTATAATCCATATCAGCCATCTAAAAATAGTTTTTCAGACCCCAAACTTTGACAACTATAAACTCAACAGTCACTACCTTAGATACCAATTGTTTCCCTAGATAAATGGCTAAATGATAACTCTAGAGGGGGGAATATTGTTCTAAAAAATTTCTTTGATTTAAACCACACTCTTCTAGGTATGTGTGTTCAAATATTTACCATAATTAAAATAGGAAAATGATATATAAAATCTTAACGGAAATATATTGAATATAAGATATTTATAGTTTTTTGGGGAACACAAATCCCCTAGTCCACTCTACCAACACTCTACTCCATGAGTTTAGTGATTCTCACTATTACACCCCATTTTCCAGGGGCTCCCAGTTGAGTACAAGTATGTATTAATTACTAAAAAGGTTCAATATATTTCAAATAGGCTCTCAATTTATAATAAATATCTAGGTCATTAACACACTCACATACAATCAGTGTAAAAAAATAGAGATGAATCAATCTTTAATGAAACTATGGAGGACAAAGTTGCATACAGAAACTAATAATAGTTGAAGATACTTCTTGAAAATATGATATTATTAAAATTATATCTATGTATGATCCTCAATGAAACTGATAAAATTATAATCATAACACATGAACTTTTTTATGAGATGATTTATATTTACATATGTTTGTTATTACTGCTATCATATTATTCATAAGTGTTTCTACATCGTTGTAAGTCTCTATTTCATGTGTGTGCATGCAATGGCTAACTGTTCCTTTTATATCTCTACTTTGATTTTTAAATTAATCATAAAATATGATCATAATTTTTTAATTGATAATTTTTTGATAAGATTGGCTATTAAAGGCATGCATCCATTAATTACAAATATAGAAAACAATTCTACAACAATGATATCAGAAATATTAGCCTTCTTCAGATCTTTCTTTTAAAAAATGACATTTTATACAAATCAAAATTTCCTAAAATAGATAATCCATTATCTGATATGCTACAAAAATCATGAAATAAATTATAAATAGATTACAAATGTAATCATATTATTCTACATAATAGCTATACCTTTGTAATATATGATATAACTACTATCAAAAGATAAATTTCTAAAGTTATTCATAAGATAAAACATATCTTTGAATTATAATGTATGTAAGATAAAATAAATTCAATATTTCATAGGATAAAATTAATTATCAAGAGATTACAAAATTAATCATATGATTCTGCATAACATCTAGATATTTGTAAGATATGACAGAAATATTCTGCAAAGATAAAATTCTGAAGGACTTCATAAGATAAAATTTATATTTGAATTATATTGTATATAAGATAAACTGAATTCAATATTTCCTAGGATAATTCTTCATCGTAAGATAAATATGTTTTGGAAGTTTGATACTTAACATTAAAAAATTCATCTAACACTCATAATTTAATATTTTACAAATAACATTTTTGTAAGATAATGACATTTTATAGTTGAAATATGACAAAAATAACTATCTCTGAATTATGCAGTATCTAGTCTATTCTCTACATAAGATATTATCTTATATAGTAAGATAAAATTTCACACATTGTTTTCTAACTCTGATAAGATGAAAAATATTCCTTCAACACTTTAGTTTTTTTAATATAAAATAATTTTAAATAGATTTAACACTCTACTTGGTGTAATATAATCACTTATTGTTATCTTAAGATAAATTCAGTATACAAATTTATCATCTAAAACACTTGAGATAAACTTCTTAGATTAAAAGTAAGGATTTTTTTCATCATGAAAACATATAAAAATGAGATAGGTTGGAAAAAAATATTTTCTTTCTAATAATGGGGTGGATTGTTGGAAAATGGAATAACCCATATATGGTTCCCTTGCAACATATAAGGACACAATGCTTTATACAAGCCACCTAGAGATGAAACTTATACAAATTCTTGAGTTGTGGTCATATATATTGTGGCATAGAGTACGGGGTTAATATTTCTATGTCTCTACCTTATAAATGGTCATTACGACATAGTTCTTTGGATACTTTATGAAGATACCTAGGTATTATAGGATCTAAAAGAGATTTGTGTTGTGATTTCCAAGGAGAATATGGATGGAATCCCTAATTTGTGTGATATAGTAAGTACAACTGTGGTTTGGTGGGAAAACCTTATATTTTTAATGTGACTATTAACCCTGTATCATGGTATTTTGTTTTCCATCCTTGGTATAAGTTTGGGAGATTCCAATAATTTCATTCATTCGCCTCTCTTTCCATTGAATCTTGAGTGACTTCAAGGAAATTTTAGAAGACCTTCCCTCCTCTCTTCATTATATTTGATCCTTGGATTGTGTAGATTGATTCTAGGTGATACAATGTAATCCATTCCCCCTTACTAATTTTTTTATCTCTGTGTTTTCATGTGAAGAAGGTTGTGGTTGTGGTATGTGGCTAGAATTTGTAAGGATGAAGCGAGTGATGGATAATAGGTGTTGTACTTTGTGTTTTTTAAGGTCTCCCTTATGTGATATCAATCATGGGATCGTATCTTCATTTCTTTGTCTTCACATAGTGGATTGTGAAGATCCATTTGAGGTATGGGAATTGGAAATTATCCCTTATTTTTTTGTGAAAAGTGGGATTAGTATATTTTGTTCTTCTTTGGGTGAATAGTTCAAATTATCCTAATAAAGATAAAAAATAAACTAATTAAATTGATGGTAAAGGGATGATTCTATGGGTTTACCTACCTTCATGATATTTTATTTCTACTTGGTTTTCATTATTGTAGATGAAAATCATTGATGTTTTTTCTACTAGTGTGTTATTCAGCTGAGTGTGTAGTGGACTCACCTTTCATAAATGTATTTTCACTTAAATATAGAAATTAACTAATATAATGGATGAAAATAAATTTATACAAATAATGTCAAATCTAAAACAGTTTTGTAGTAAATGATGCTTAAATTGTTGTTGTGATTTTTGGTAAATACTATTGTTATATCTATATTGTGTGATTTATTGGAATTTTTCATGAGGTTTGTATAGTGGGGGATATAAAATATTTCAACGGTAGAATAATGGGATACATTTGAGGTTTTGCTTTTTATAGTTGGGTTGTGAATTCCTTTCCATGGTTGGTAAGAGGGGATGAGTGGGTTGTTTTTGGAAATAGCTTGGTTAGTTGGCATGGGACCATTTTTTAGTTTCTTGATGGTATGAAATATAGTTTGTAATAATGTTATTAAATATGGTTGGAATGAATTTTATAACTTGATGCATAAAAATTAAACACTAATTCTTAAAATGAATTATTAATGGTTGGAATGAATGTGGGTGATGGCTTGGGTGGTGTGTCATTGAATATGTAACTGAACATCTTGATGAACATAACTCAGTGGTTAATTGGTAATTCTATACATGGAATGTTTTTATGATTAAATAGAATTTAAACATGTTTTCCTAAATAGCTGAATAGTTATTTAGAAAAGTTACATACAATAGAATATAAAAATCTCAATAAAATATTTAGAGTACATCAAAGTTTTAGATTCTATGAAGGAAAATGTTTGGATCAAGAATTTCATTTCTAAAAATGGAGTGGTTCCAATCATAGAGGGTTAAATTGAGAAATATTATGAAAAATGGTGATGTTTCTCAAGATAGTAACCATGGTCTCATCAATGGACCCAAGAAACCCTTCATAATTACCATCTAACTTGTAATATTATTAAGAGGGGAAATGTAAATATTATTTGTATGGATACATAGAATAATGTAGCAGATCCGTTGATGAAACCATTAGTGTAACAACAACATGTGGGACATAATGTCTAGGTTTTAAACATGTGATTGATTAGTTATAATAATTGTAAATGTATATTGTTATTTTAATAAATGTAATATCCAATTATCCTTCATTCATGTGTGCTACAATTAATTTTACATGACCCATCGAATTATAATATGCCCTCAAAGTATGACTTTGAGTTGTCCCTAATTGAAGATCGTTATGGAGTATTATGGGTTGTAATTATATGATAAGGTTAGCTTAGTATATTCTTTTACTCATTAAAAAGTTGTATTTGTGTTTAAATTAATGGATTCATGAGGTAATAAGTAGATACTTATTACTTGGATTGATCCTCTAATTTATATCTCATGGAATGTCATATAGTTTTCGATATACATGGGGCAGTATTCTTGTTATCTATCATTCTTATCTGAAGTTATAGAGATACCTTTCATGAGAACCATCATACTTAGATACCCTACATACACAGTTCTACTTGTTTAATTGGATAATATGGGGTGGTTGGGTATGTTGTTGATCATGTCGTCACTTAGAGAACAATATAGTATTTTTTCAACTTTATAAAAATTTAAATACATCTAACCCTTGATCGAATTGTACTAAGGAAATGTGTGGTCATTCTTAGTTTTTTCACAAATGATATGTTCAACTACTTGGATAAGTAACATGTGATGTACTTATCATATAGATGAATTCCATGTGATTTATTCATCAACTTGGTCAGTCTTTTTTGAAGAATAAAGAAGTGATGAGAGGCCAATACTAGATAGATATTTTCCTAGTCTAGAGGTTGGTTTATTTTATAGACAAGAAGATTATATAGTAATACATATGATGTATATAATACATCTTGGTGTGTACATGTTTATATAGAGATATTAGTATGTTTTATGGAGATCACACCAGACCCTTGGTAGCTTGTGTAGAATAGATTCTTTACAAAAGGTTGATATTTTCTTACATCTATGAAATATTGATTTTATAGTTGTTTACAAAAATGATAAGGCCCATAGTGTCTCACAGTTAATCCCTTTTATATGGATATATTTTTTGAATTAGTGTTTATTCAAAATGAAGTGATTTTAATAAAAAATATATCTGAAAAGTTTGGGTGGACTTACAAAGAGTTCTGATGCTTCGAAAAAATTCCTTATAGGATTCTAGAGATAGTGGGAGATTATTGGATGTGCACTAAAATACATTCATGATATTCATGTATTCATGAATTTGATGCATTAAGTGTATATATATAGACACACACATATAATATTATATATAAATATATATATACTGCACACTTAATTATCATGCATATGATACATGATTATTATATATATACATTACTATAAATTTACCCTATACCAATGTTTTTAAACCTTTGTTATAGGATAATTAATAGTTGGTATAGGAAATACCAATGGTTCCCTAAACCATGGATAAATAAGATATGGGAATAGCTCTATACCAATGGTTGAAACCATTAGTATAGCTCTCTCAGATATTCTTATACCAAGTGATTATATCAAACCATGTGTATACATGCTTTACCAATAGTTTTTTAAAGCTCTGGTATATAATTACTTCTTTGAAAAATATAGAAACACCACTGATCTTGTCCTAGAACTAGCACACACCACAAACACATACACCCACACCCCAAACAATTGAAACCAATATAGAAAAATCAAGAAGAAAATTAATGTATTAAACTGGTCATGATACACATTTAAAACAAAACATATATTGTATATTTTACATTTCATCAGTTGATAACTACAAAAAATCAAAAAACATATATGAAATAACTTTCAAGCATTAAACATCATGTTTCATAAATATCATTTAGAATTTTAGAGGATCAATCTCTCTCCTATGAATACCAATATCATCACCATCATCACCAATGTAATCATCACTATCATCATCACCATCACCATCATCAGATTCATCATCATCATAACCACCATCATAATCATCACCATCATGACTATCAACATTACCATATTCATCACCATCATCGCTATCAGTATCACCATCTTCATCACTATCATCATCACCATCACTATGAAATTCATTGTCCCAACCACCACTAGGACCATCATCACCATTACTTGATTCATCCTATAATGAACGCATCATTGACATGCGTGTATCAAAAACAATAGTGGTATCTAGTTTAAAGGATGGAAATAATTTTTTCATAACATTCATATATTTCTCATTGGACTTTTAACTTCATTTATTCTTCTTTATGCATATTTTTTTAGCCAATGCTACCTCTACATTATCCTCTGTTGCCTATGCATTAGTCTATACACCACCGGTATATCATGAATATTATAGGCACTTGAAGTGTTCCAATATCTAGTGGGTAAAATACACTTACCATGTCAACATCATACTCACCCATACTTCTCATCTCCCATATATCTGGTGCAAATGATCTTTTTTTTCCAAAGTTTTCCGTTTCCTTATCATCAGGGCCTCTATAGCACAATGTTTCAAATATAAATGAACAATTTAGTTGAAAAATATATATTAAAATTTAAAAATATAAATGTAAAAGATAAATTTTTTTTGTCTTTTAAATTCCTTTACAAAATTTCCAACTTTCTTATTTCTAATCGAGTAAAACATCTTTTCTCAAGGAACGCAACCTTTAATGTTCAATAACACATTATGTAATGACATTGAATGTAGAAAAAAATTATTCAAAATTACTATATTTTTTAACAAAATTAACTCAATGTTACCAACATTTAACGAATAATAAAAAACAAATGAAATAAATTTCACTGAAATGTATTTTATTATCCCAAAGTGTGTGAATTTTAATCAATCAAACCAAAATGCATAAATTTATATTTCTTGGTGAATCTATATTCAAATTATAATATTTATTATCGTATTTTTTCAACTTCATTTTTTATCATTTCAACTAATTTTGTATGCATTCAGTTTGATTAAGAATTATTTAGGTTAATTCAGAACTTATAGATCCAATGCATCTTTTTTTGGTTTAGTTATAAGTAAAACTTATTAATTTGGATTATTTTAGGAAAATATTTTTTAGTTTAGTTTAATAATGTTATGTTAAGATTAATTTTGAATAGTTAATTATTTTTTGGTTTAGTTTAATTTTAGTCATTTCGGTTTCATTCAATTTATGTTTCAGTTGTAGTTCCATTCAATACAATATATGGTTTAGATTTATTTCATAAATTTTGTAACAATTAAGATTATTTAAGGATTTATTTTATTAATTTTGGTTCAACTTAATATAATTTATATTTAGTTAGTTTGATTCTATTAAGTTTATATTATTCCCTTTTAGTTTACATTTTTTATTTTGTTTGATTTGGATTGTCTAGGTACAGATAGTGAAGTTTTTTATATATATTTTCACTATATTATCACCTATTTAGTTATAGTTTACAGTTTTCAAGTATTTATTTTCATATTAAATGATTCAATTTACATATTTATATGTTATTATTATTTGAAACTATGAACATGTTACTAAATTTTAGAGTTTACATGTTAATATCATTTAGATTTATAACTACTTATATCTAAATATTATGTGAATTTTTTTTCTGCTTTATATGTTAAAATTAAGTTATATTATTTGAACAGTATAAATTGAAACATTTAATGATTATATAAAACCATTTACACATCTTTTAAAATTAAAACTTTTTGAAAGTATTTTTAAATGAAGTTTGAAAGTCGTTTTGAACAATATTTAAAAGTAGTTTTAAAAACTATCTAAAAGGAGTTGTAAAAAAATATTTAAAATGATGTTTTAAAAAATAAAGCTTTAAAAACTATATAAATGTAGTTTTTAACAATTTTTAAAATCAATTTTATAAATTTTCTAAAAAAGTTTTCTAATTTATTTAAAATTTATTTTAAAAATATTACCATCTACCATTGATGAATTGAGATTATCTTTCATAAATTTTAAATCATTTTAAGAAGTAAACATGGTTGTTGTGTGAAATTTTGGATTAAGAGGTGTCAAATTAAAATTATTAAATGATTTTAAATGGGGATTATTAGAGAGTTTTTTTTATAAATTGGGTGCTGATAAAGGGAATTGAAATTGAAGTGGAAGTATATTTTTTTTAATAAATATAAAAATTAAACATTTCTTGGTACATATATACTGATAAAGTCATTGGATTTTGTGTCTTACTGTTATATTTTCACTAGTAATTTGATTTAGTTTGTGAGTTTGTGGGGTGTTCTCTTGGTTGCATCATGATCTAAGTGTTATCAAGTAATAAACAAGAGTTGGGTGTTGAGTGGATACTAGATTAAAGGGTGAAATGTTTTTTTTTTGTTTAGGTTTTCTTAGGCATGAGATAGTGCCAAATATAAAAATGATGATTTAAAAACACACCATGTGATGTTTGAGTTGGGGAGATTGTTTTTCTGATTTTGGAGTATATATGTGTTATTTATTTATTTTTGTTTTTCTTTTTAAAATTTCCACTTTTTATTTTCATTTTATTATATTTCATTATTTGTTTCTTTATGTCATTAATATTACAAAGGCCTCTCAATATTTTATTTAATTATATTTTATTATATGTTATTAATTTTTTTTCTTTTATTTATAATTTATTTTATTTATTCCTTAATTATATTATCTTTGTATAAAATATATATCTCATTTTTATATTATTTATAAGTATTTTACTTACCCTTTCACAATTCTTTGGCTTTTGGTTTACCCTTATTTAACTTTATTTTACCCTTACCTAACTTTTTTTACCCTTACCTAACTTTAATTTTACCCATACTTAACTTTTTTTAACCTTACTTAACTTTAGTTTAACCTTACATAACTTTATTTTACTCTTACATAACTTTATTTTACCCTTACTTGACTTTAGTTTATACTTACTTAACTTTGTTTTACCCCCACTTAACTTTAGTTTACCATTACATAACTTTATTTTACCCTTATTTAAATTTAGTTTCCCCTTACTTAACATTGTCTTTCCATTAAATAACTTTGTTTTACCCTTACTTATCTTTGTTTTATCCTTACTTAACTTTATTTTTCCCTTACTTGACTTTAGTTTACTCTTTCATTACTTTTTTTGACCTTACTTTATTTTAGTTTTACTCTTAATTAACATGTATAAGTTTTTGTTTTTGATTATTTAACATTTAGAAACTTCATCATACCATTACTTAACTTATATAAAATTTATATTATCTTTCCACAACTAAGTCTAGTTACCTCTAATTAGATAGTATAAATTTTTATTTACCCTTATGTAACTCAAAATCATAAGGTAATATTAATTTATTGACTACGTTTACTACTCTATTTAGATCATAACTTGAGATATACGCTTCGGAATTAAGGTGAGAACCATTTATAATTTCTATTAATACCTAATTAAATTCAAGTTCCCATGAAAAATACCCAATTCCTCAAATATTCAAGAATATCATTCCTCTACAAAGTGTACAGAAACTTACTAGCATCTTTGTTTCTTATTTCTAATGATTCTTAAAAAATAATCTTCAATAATAAAAAACAAATTGTTAATGAAAATCATCATAATTTTTATTCAAAACCATCAAATTTGATTAATAACTTAAACTCATTAGTCTTATAATGAGAAATAATTCCCCAACACTGTGTTGTTGGACACTCATTCAAGATAAGTATATCCTCTAAATATATTATAACTCTTATAACAACCAAGAATTTTATCAATGGAATTTTCCTTTTTATAATTATGTAATTAAACACATGAACCACATATATAACCCAATAAAAACTTTAAAATGAAGAATTAAATAAGTGGTATTTATTGAAATTAAGGAACCTATACTAATAGAATAGTAACCTAGACATTAGAATAGTAATATGAACATTAACAATAGTAATCTGGCCATTAGAATAGTAACCTCACCAATGTAAGTATAAATAAAATTTAATTATTTTATAAATGAAAATATGATATAATTATATCATGATTTAGGTAAATAAATGTTTAAAAATGATAAATTAAGTGTTGATTTTTTTGTAAAATATAAATCTTTATTTATAATTTTATGATTAATATAATGATTTAAAAGAAAATTTATTTGCATAAAATGAATTCATAAACTAATATTATGTCGTATTATAATTAAAATATAATTTCATCAGACCTAAATTAATTTTTCATTGTGTTATAAAGCCGATTATAATACTAAAATCATAATTTTTCAAATAAATGATATTTTTATTAAAAAATTAAATTTCTGGTATTTAGAAAATTATTTTCATAAAATGGATTCCATTTTTTAAATCTACAAATTGGAAAATGGTTAGGGTAAGTTTTTGGTTTTTTTCTAAAATAATTGATTTTTTTGTGAATAGTGAAATAATGTAATTTATGATATAAGTTAAATTCATGAATTGTTTAGTCATGGATGATGTATGGATTATGTAAGAACTCAGTATCTCAAACTATACTTCACTATTTACTATATTTAGTCATATGAATCAACAAAATTTATATTCTTGATCCAAAATAATAAACTGAGGAATATAATAATAAAAAATACGCCCTCCTCCCTCTTAAATACCACCCATCACCGCCCCTTCTCATAAAAACTTATAAGACCTGTAGATTTCCTAAATTTTTTCCAATTCCATTCCCTTGACTCTTACCCATGTCCAAGATCTATTGGTCCCAACAAAAGTCCAAACCCAAGTTCCTTAATAAGGTTCTCAAGGAGACGGAATTCAATAGGTAAAATCCCCAATCCTTCTATTTTAAATTATTTTCTGGTCCTATCATCACATCCCCTATAAAAAGAATAATTATAAATACAGTATCATATATATTATTTTATTTTATTTTTTAATGGAATATACATCATAAAATCTCTTCTCTTATCCTTTTATTCTAAAAATGAATGCATCATCAATGATAAGTCAGTTTACCACCTTCATGGAAGATCAGTTTCCGTTTTCCATTATCGCCTTCAAGATTGGTCATAAAAACCATTATTATGGTTAAAAAATATTTTAATATGTATATTATAACTTTTTTAATGTTATAAAACTAATTTATAAACATAATATTTATAACACCATGATCTCTCTCTTCCGAATTAAATGCTAAAACATGATGTATAATTTTTCTTATAAAATGAAACCGAATAATTACACAATACATTAGGCAAATGAGGAACATTTACCGGTGTAGGTTTTGAAGAATAAAAAACCTTATAATTATAAAATCTATAAAATAATAAAAATAAAACAAAAAAATGACACAATGTGTGCTAACTCTGTAAGTGAAGAGAATTCCTTTAGATAAATCTACTAAACCTATGGAAAATAAATTAAAAACATAGGGCGAGCAGTAAATTTCCAAGTAAGGGGTTTTAAAATATTTGATAAATTCCTTTAAAATATTTTATTTAAAACACTTTATAAAATACATTTATAAGTACCTTTTTGAAACATTATTTTAAATTACATACAACACAAAAATACTATATCACTTTTGAGAATATTTATGATCAAAAATTGCATTAAACATATTCTAGTTATATTTTAAAAATATTAAGCAATCTCTTAAAAACAAAACACATGATGCCACTTGATAAATGGAAGGTTGTCTGGGCCTACACATTTTCCTTAGGGATAGGTTCACTCCCAACTCCCTATCATGTTTACCATGTTCAAGTGTCGATTTTTATAAAAACATTTTCTGTTTTCCTTACAGATAAATATATATACGTTTTTCACTGTATTTTTTATTTTAAAACATAAATAATCATTGAATGTAAACACACTTATATATAGATGTATAAATATAAATTGTGATCATAATTCACTTATTAGACTTGGTACAACCAAAACTCTTGATACATACACTTTCCATCACTACATGGAAGATTAATTATCATCCATGCACTTAAACATTTCATTCATAAACCCATAAATACCCATTTTGAAGGTTGTTCTGATAAATTTAAATTTAATTCAATGCACATGCTTGAATACATTATGTGCATAAGTTCATGAATATTCTTAATTATGGTCATACGTCAATGATTATGAATGACATGCATATAACATGATTTCTATTCCATAGAATTTAAAATTATTAACTTTTAATTTCTTAAATAATGATCATCAATAATTTATTTATAAATAGATATAAAATTGAATCCACAAGTCAATTGTGCTTAAAAATTGAATAAAACATATATAGATCTTGAAATATAATACTTTCATAGTTTTTTGAAATAAGTGATCGTGGAATAATGCTTAAATATTTAATAACCATAAACTTCATATTACATATAAATATAATCATGAATTACAATTCTAAAATGAACTTTAATTTACTATAATATTCATATATATATATATACCATGAAATTTATAATACACATATTTGTAAATTAAAATAATATTTAAACAAAACTTTGATAATATAAAAAATAACCCTTACAAATTCAAAACTCTAATATGATTTTTAAACTAAAATATTAATTCATAAAAAAACTCTATAAAAATAAAATTTTAAAAATAAAATTTTTAGAATAAATCAGAAATATAAACCCTTGAAAACTAAATTTGAAAATAATAAATCCCTTACATTTAATTGTCTAAAACAAAAATATTCGTGACTTCAGACCATCTTCATTACTCTCCCAACTGCAAATTAGTTTTTTTTTTTCAATTTTCATTTGATCATTGATTCCTTTTTTAGATAATACATATACTATTTCTAAAGCTATGTATATATAACCAATCGATAAAACTGGCACCAGAGAAGATTTTCATATCTCAAAAAAATAGTGACACCAGAAAGATTGCAATGCAAGCCAAGTTAGGAGATGCTGATAGTGTAGAAAAACTTCCACAAAATGTCACCAAAACAAAAAATTTAAATTAATATAGAGACAAAGTAATTAGAATATCTAAAATAAAATAACATTTGTTTCTGTTCATATTCAGGAAAACATACAATAATCAGACCAAATCATTGAACTTTGGTTCAAAAATTCAAAATCAAATCAGTATACATCAAACATAATTACAGTGATAAATATTATACCAATCGGGAATCTTGTAGAAAACCAAATGTCAGATGAACAAAACTAGATTATTTAGAAACATTTCAAGAAAAACAAAACATAACATAGATCTGGATACATTGAACAAAGATCCTACCTTACCGAAGACAGAAACACTATCATGACTCAAACCTGAATGGTGGCATTCAATTCTGACTAGATCTAAAACCCTCGGCTTCAATTGAGCTCGAACATCAGTCTATGTCTGCCTTCAACCAAGACTGCAACTAATCTCCTATACTGAATCCATCATGAATGGGCTTGACTTAGACTCCCATGAAGACCTCTGACCTTAGTTGTGCTCGACCTCTAGATGGTGCTCAGCCTCATCTCGAAGCTGCTCAGACTCCATAGCATGGGTTCCCACCTGGTGAGACCCATATCTCAGCTCTCTATTTCTACATCTATATGGTGCACCCCTAATTCCCCTTTTTTGTTTATTTGTTTTATCCTTTCTTTATTTTTAACTTCTTTTCATTTTTTTTAATAAAAAAATATTCATATTTTTTATAAAAATGATATATGTATATATATATTTTATTAAAACTAAGATTATCCATTTTTAAAATATAGAAAAACAAATAATAATATATATAGTGTTATGATCAAAATTTATAAATTATTTTATATTTTATATTACTTTATGAAACACTTCATTTTCATAATTCAAATTAAAATTAATAATAATTTTATATTTTTTATAAAAAATAAAATATTGTTTTATAATATTTATATAATATTAACTTATAATTTATTAAAAAACATTTCAAAAACAATATTATTAAAATATATCTTATATTTCATATAACATGTATTTCATTATTATTATTTATAATAATTTTATAATGCTTTTGAAAACATTAATTAATTATAAAATCAAATAAATCTATATTGAAATATTTATTTTAACAAAATAAAACCTGCTTTATAATTTAAAAAGTAAATTAGTATTAAATATTACTTCGGTTAAACAAAATATCTTATAAAATTCTTATTTTTAAACCTTTAATAGTTAATTGTAACAACTATTAATTAAAATTACTAGTTATATTTCTTGGGAAGTTACATTATTCCCCTCTTAAAAATAATCGCGTCCTCACAATTCGTTTCGTCAAACTCTAGAAAATTCTGAATTTCTGTCTTCAGAAAAAGGAAGACTCGGACTGACAGACTCGTATACTCTACCTCTTCAAATAAAACATCTAATCTCCCAATTTATCTAGATTGTTCCTTTAATATAAATTATAATACACCGAGCCCATGCTTCTGAATTGGATGCTAAAAAATTTTGTGTAATTTTTTTATAAAAACAAACAAAATAATTACACAACACATTACCCAAATGAGGACCTTTTACTGGTCTATATTTTGGAGAACAGACAAAAGTTACATTTTATCAAATATAGACAAGAATAAAAATAAAACAAATAAATTACATTGTGTGCGCTAACTCTATAAGTGAAAGAAGAAGCCTTCGAAAAAATATACTAATCATGTGAAAAATAAATTAAAAACATAGGGTGAGCATTAAATTTCCCAGTAAGGGGTTTTAAAATCATTTATAAATACATTTAAAATATTCTATTTAAAATTAATTTCTAAAATAGATTTAGAAATATCTTTTGAAAATATTATTTTAAATTACTTATGCCTTAAAAATACTATACCACTTTTGTGAATATTTATGTTCAAAAATTTCTTTAAAAATATTATATTGATATTTTAAAAATATTAAGAAAACTCTTGAAAGAAAAACGCATGACACCACATGATACATGGAAGCCTATCTTGGCATTCCAACGTTCCTAGTGTATGGGTTCACTCCCCACTCCCTATCAGGTTTGTAACACCCCGAGATTTCATGAGAAGTATTCTTTTTAATTTATTTGATTTCTTTTGTTGTACGCTTCACCAATATTATCTTGCTCTATATGAAACAATGTATTAGCTTGTAGTATACGCAACACTATTCTTGCCTTGTGTTGCACACAATTTGATGTTCTTTAGAATAAGATTCATTTTACACAACACCAAGTATAGATTTTGATCAATATATAATTGAACTATATTTTTATTATGTTATACGCAACACCAAAGGAATATTTCACTACACGCAACCCTGACTTGGCTTGTATTACATGCAAAAGCGACCTTCCTTGATAGCATGTGTTGTACGCAATACAGTGTTTCACTAAATGAGATATTTTTATAATATTATTATGAAC
Organism: Viscum album; assembly: GCA_963277665.1. Taxonomy (NCBI): domain Eukaryota; kingdom Viridiplantae; phylum Streptophyta; class Magnoliopsida; order Santalales; family Viscaceae; genus Viscum; species Viscum album. Next base: position 1,118,463 of record CAUJRU010000144.1, read on the forward strand.
TAGCTGTTATGAATATTATTAACTACATTTTGACTTTTATAACATTATCATTCATCTTACACATTTTCCAGACCATGTATTGAGAACAAAATAAATTTTTCGGGTAAAATAAGTATTTTTCAAAAAATGTAGTTTTGGCGCCTTTTGATGGAAAACCTGTCTTAAATATAATTGTTAACAAGTTTATAAGTTAAATTTTACAAAATAAACTTCTTCTTGTGAATCAGGATATAAAAATTTACGTTGGATAAAGTTTTGATATTTTTCTCATAATGTCCATATTTTGATGAATAGTAAAAATACGCTAAATTTTAATTAAAAACAACTTTTTTCATCAAGATAATTTATATGGTTAAATTATAATATTGAGTGGTTTTAAAGTATAAATATAATATATTTTTACCATTTAATATAATTTATTTCATTATCATTAATTTTTCATTGAATTCATAGGTAAAAACATTTCAATCTTTTACAATGTTTTAAATAAAAACCTATTTTTCGACAATGGAATTAATTTTAAATTAATTACTACATCTTCTTTGTCTTGAATTTGGAAAAGTGGATTCCATATTTGGAATTATTAGGTCTAAATTATATTAATAGGCTACTTTTATATTTGGGCATTATGAATATTAACTACGGTAAATTTTATTTCCCACACTTGAAGGTAAATCAGGCAATTAAGGGTAACAATAATATTAAAAAATTACCCTAACACCTACAAAAATTTTATTTGATGAGTAAAAGTAGACCAATATCACATAAGGGTCGGAATATATTCATTTCATGGAATTTTGACCATGAAAATGATATAATTATTATTAAAACCAAAGAAAGTGACAACATGTCACTCTCTTATATCATATAAATGCAATAATTTTCATTTGAGAAAAAACTTCATAAATCATCAAAAATAAATAGTCTCCAGAAAAATAATAAAATTATATACATCATTTTAATTTATTTATAATTTTTAGGGATTAAATAGTTATCATTAATGATGACACAATAGTGATGTAGAAATTATTATATTGATTGAAATATCAAATAAATTGTGATAAAAATATTAAAATAAATATTATATGAACTATTTACTGTTCTCCAAGAATTTTATATACAAATATGACATGCTATTAATATATTAAATATTTTTTTCAAATATATCCTCTGTGTGGATTTTATTTAAATTCAAATAGATGAATAGTTTCATAATTGACTCTATTGTTATTTTATAAAACTAAAATATTATTAAATTGTTTAAAAATCACAAAAATATTTAAAAAGTATAAATTGAAATTTATATGGTCTAAAATTTCACAAAGTATCTAATTAGGGATAATTCACAACATATAATTAATTTTTTATAACAATTTAAAATTTAGAATATTATTACCACAAATAAAATTAAATAGATTAAATAAGGATAAATCAAGTTGATAAGGTTTAAAATAAATTCATAACATGTATAAATTTTATTTATTGATTATATTACAACTCTATATCATCTAATATTATTATTTTAGTCATTTTTGGATATTTATAACTGGATTTTTAGTTTATTATAAATTAATATTTTAGTGGTTTCCAAAAGTGCCCCTCTCCTCCCTTATAAAATAGAACCTCCTCCCTCTCCCCTTCACAATATTTTGAGCCTTCAAGCTCAGGAAAACCCTGTCCATTTCTCTTCTCCACTTCCATAGAAACCTACTAGAGGTCCTTTCCTTCTTCAAAGACCAACTTTAGTGCCCCAAGAGGAGGTTTAGAAGAGGTGCGTCGAGGAAGAGGTAATATCCTTTACGGATTCTTTCAAATTTATTTATTCTTCTACTTCATCTTATTTATTTGTTTAATTATAAAGTAATAAAATTAGTATAACTCATATAATGATATGTTATTTTAATTATAAAACAACCCTATTTCACCTTCTATCCATCCTACGGAAAACAAAATCACCGCGCATGCGTACGTACGGAATTCTGTATCCATGTCGTGGTGTAATTTGTTTTCCACCACCACCTTACATGGATGGGTATAATGGTGTATAGAATTACCATATCTTACTATTATAACATGATACTAATTCTTAGATATTCTATTATCCACTCCAATTCCATTCAATAATTATAGGAACGATATCATCGCTTGTGCATACGTACGGATTACTGTCTCCACGGCGTGATGAGATTCATTCTCCATGTTAACCATTAACTAATGATTATAAAGTATATATATTGAATAATAATGAAATATATTACATAATAATGTTACTGGATTTATGTTTATATATATATATATATATATTTCGTCTACTTACTTCCATAAGGAAATGAAAACAACGTTTATGCGTACGTACGGCCTACCGTCTCCATGAACGGTGTATTTCATTTCATTTATATATATATTATACATATATATACTAAATATATATGATATATAAATCATGTTTTACATTCTAAAAGTATGTAAATAATTATATAAGTAATATCAAGAACAAATTGTTCAAACACGTACGATAAATGAAACAATTATTACCCAAAACGTTGCCTTAACATGAAATTGACAAATGAACGGGTAATATAAAGACCTAAGTGAATCATATAGGATATCATAAATATTATTATGGTTCTATTACAAGTCTATAATCTGTTTAAAACCACTATACAGGGGGTTCGGATACATACGAATCATATCGGACATAAGGTAAGAGATAATTATTCCAATCTCATTTTTATCTGAGATTGTTTATTCGTAAGTATTTACTGGGGTTATATTTATCATCCATGTCCATGTTTTCTAAAAATGTTTTCATAAAATGTTTAATATTCTTCCATGTATGTTTAAAGTCATTTTTACCCTTTTTTTACTTTTAACACATAGAATTAAAGTAATCCTTCTTTTGTTTACCATACGATGTACCTTTTTGACTTTTCTGGAAAAAGTACGAGAAGAATGTTTTTTTAACTTATATGGCATGAATGGATTTTTACAATTTCATAATACCTTATTTCCATGAAGCTTACTCTATAATATTTCATGATTATTTTCAACAGAATTATTTTCTTATAAATTGCATGGTATTTTGAGAAAAGAAAATGATTTTGAAGAAGAAAGTATATTTTCCTTAAGAATTCATTTCAAGTGTTTTATCAAAACTATTTTCCATATAAGATGAAATTATTTAATATGTTTATTTTTCAAGTATAATGTCTCTATTTTTCACATGGTTTGATTTTTCTTATAATGAAATGACATCCATTTGTTTTATATGAATTATGTTATGATGGGATGATGTTTATGAAACTTATTTTATTCTTTGGGTTATGATGAATGATTTATGTTTATTTTGTGGCACATGTAATAATGATTTCATTATGAGATGGGTGGGACCTATATCTCCCTCTAATGCATTGGGTAATGATTTATATCTCATGATATAGACATGGCTGGAAGGGAAAGTAAATATGGTTCAGTAATACAGGGATGGAACGGAAAGTAAACCCGGTTCGGTAATGGACTTTGTCCACTATAATGGTCTTGGATGAAATGCCTTGGATACTATGTAAGTCATATCATGTGATTTATGGTTTTCCATAATCCCGTGTTTTATTCTCATTCCATTTTATCATGATTAAGGTTCCTTTATGATCTATGCCTTATGTACTGCCAAGATTTATGTCATTGCTCAAGATTTTGAAGTTTTATGTTCATGTTTTTACATTCAAATGTTTATGGATTGTTTTTATGTTCTCCATGTTTACCATTACTGAGAATTTTAGCTCACCCTTTTTATGTTATATTTTCCCCAGGATATAAATAAAGGTTTTAGGTAAGAAAACAAAAGGGGAATATCTTTATGGGAGATGTTGAATATCTTTCACCATGAATAGAAGATTATGTTCCAAGTTTCCAAAGTCACTAAACTAACACGGTCTTTGGTAATCTTTTTGTTTCATGTATTAAGTTTTTCAAAAAAGTAATGTAATGTCCATGTACGTCAGGCTTTGGTCTTTATAGCTGGTATCAGAGTGAAGTTTTAGTTAACCTTTGTAAACTAGGATGCGAAAACATTATTGAGATCCCTAGAGAAATTTCTAATGTATTTCTAGGGATGTCCCTAATGTTTATTATAACTATAGGTTGCATTCCTATAATTATGTTTATTATAATGAATAACCTAGGGTGAACCTAAGGTCTCATAGATTAAAGAATGTGTGATAAGTTAGGCATCCCATAAGTGACTTTTTATGATTATGTGGTTCCTCATTATTTTAACTGTTTCTTACCCCATGGTTTTTGGTTTTAGTCAATGGAGGGAACAAGAAGGAATTAAGTTAACATTGAATCCAATGGACATGAGCAATGAAATTGCGTAATGCATATAAATAAAGATATTGTGATTATTCCGAATCAGCCATCACGATATATGATTAACAAGGTGATTTTTAGTGGTATTATTAATTCATCAAATAATAAAAAGATGGACTTTTATGCATGTTCTAATGGTGAGGAGCATGGATAAAGGAAGATTGAGATTTCTAAAGAAGGTAAGAAGAACCTTGATGAATACATCAAATAGAGGGGAAGCTGTTATCTGTGTGGGGAGAAGGGTCATAGAGTGACAGACTGTTATGGAGTTCAATGTATTATATGTGGAGAACATGGGAATTACCCAACTCAATTCCTTGACAAAAGAGGTTACTTCTAAATCAAGGAAGTCCCTATTCCATTCCAAACATTAAAGATTATGGATTTAAGGGTTTATGTATTTTAATTCAAGAATAATGTTGTTGAGGTACTTTTATGGTATATTGGAATATCTATGTATTGGTCTATTGTGGTTTTCTATAAAAATATGGTACAGGTAACAATGAAAAGTGATTTAAATATTTTTGGAAAGCAGATGATATGTGAATAATGAAGGGATAAAGAGAAAATAATATGTTTGATAGTATTAATGAGCTCATGACTGATATAAGGACAAACTGATATCATGGTTTGAGTATATAGAATTTTTGGGATTTTAGTATGTGGAAAGAGTTAACTCTTTATAGAATTCATGTTTTCACTAAGGTTATATGGTAATACATGTTTCAATAGAATACATGATTAAGATATTCCTGTGTTTGGAATGTGACCAAAAAATTATATCATATGATATATGTGGGATAAATTCTTGTATTCACATTCTTGGTAGAGAACCATTCAAGTAATCATTTTCTTTATACTATGAGCTTGGATAGAAGTATTTTGGAAAAATCCTAAAGATTGGAATAAATTATGTTGTACATAAGATATTATTGTTTAATTCTAGAACTTTTTTTTGATATTATTGATGGAATGTTATAATAATGTAGTTTTATAAAAAGGACAACCTGTAGGATGGTCGACAACTCGTCGCGTCGGACAGGGTTGCGGGAATCAAACCCACAACTAAAGTGCGACAGGACTTTATCACCTACCACTGGCCTACAAGAAGTCCCTGGTTAGTATAAATTAGTTTTATTTTATTAATCGGTATGATAAATTAAGTATAAGTCCATTTTTGTAATCTTATACGGTTAATCTCACCATAGATGGAATTATGTGAATTTAATAATTTGTGCTAACCATTTTGTGATAGAGACAAATAGAATGGCCTATAATTATATTTCATGATCTTCTAATTCTTCAAGAATGAAAATTTCAACTTCATTTCTTTATATAAGAGATGAAGTGGAAATTGTTTATGAAATGACCAATGATGATATTACACTGAAATCAAGTAAGTATTCCTCCTCATGTAAAAATTCATAAACTTTAGGGAAATGATCTTGAAAACCAAAAAATCTGTCCTATTACTCTCATATCTTATTAATCAGATGGTACCTTAGATCATCACAAATTTATGGCTTTGTGATTGTTGGATTTTTCATAGCCATGTTCTCTACCACTCTTCATCAGAATATGATGGTTAGATTTCTCCTCCATATCCATTTTTTCACCTATATTCTACTGTGTGGAAACCCACTGCTGAGTTACTTTGGGTGACCATTATGTTTCTAACTTTCCTTCTTAAAATTAAGTATTATTATTCCTTTTTACTATGTGGGTTTCTATGAAAAAAACTTTCAAGTAGAGAACCATTTATAACCCTGACAAATTTCGAGGGTGAAATTCATTTTAAGGGGTGTAGAGTGTAACAACGCAAGATTTTATGAGAATTATTCTTTTTAATTTCATTGATTTATTTTGTTTTATGCATCATCAAAATTATCTTGCGCTATACGCAGCACCGTATTATCTTGTAGTATATGCAACACTATTCTTGGCTAGTGTTGCACACAATTTCAAGCTCCTTCAAATAAGATTAATTTTACACAACACCAAGTATAGATTTTGATCAATTTATAACTGAACTATATTTTTATTATGTTATATGGAACACCAAAGGAAGCTTTCACTACACGCAACCCTGACTTGGCTTGCATTACATGCAAGAGCGACCTTCCTTGATAGTGTGTGTTGTATGCAATACCGAGTTTCACTAAATGAGATATTATTATAATATTATTATGAACTAGATGTTATAAATATTTTTAAATAAATTTCTAATTTTATAAAATTATCATTCATCTTACACATTTTCTAGATCATGGTATGATAACAAAATAATTTTTTTGGGTAAAATAAGTATTTTTCAAAAAAATGCATTTTTGCCGCCTTTTGATGGAGAACTCATCTTAAATATAATTTTTAACAAGTTAATAAGTTCAATTTTACAAAATAAACTTCTTTTTGTGAATCAGGATATAAAAATTTACATTCGATAAATTTTTGATATTTTTCTGATAACGTTCATATTTTGATGAATTGTAAAAATACGCTACATTTTAATTAAAATCAACTTTTTTCATCAAGATAATTTATATGGTTAAATTATAATATTGAATGGTTTTAAAGTATAAATAGAATATATTTTTACCATTTAATATAATTTATGTCATTATCATTAATTTTATATTGAATTCATAGGTAAAAACATTTCAATCTTTTACAATGTTTTAAATAAAACCCCGATTTTTTTTCGACAACAGGATTAATTTAAAATTAATTAATGCATCCTCTGTGTCTTGAATTTGGAAAAATTGATTCCATATTTGGAATAAGTAGGTCCAAATTATGTTAATAGGCTACTTTTATTTTTTGGCAATATGAATAGTAACTACGGAAAATTTTATTTCCCACAATTAAAGGTAAATCAGGCAATTAAGGGTAAAAATAATATTATAAAATTACCCTAACACCTTAAAAAATTATATTGGATGAATAAAAGTCAACTCATATCACCTAAGAGTCGTAATAGATTCATTTCATGGACTTTTTACCATAAAAATGATGTAATTATTATTAAAACCAAAGAAAGTGACAACATGTCACTCTCTTATATCTTATAAGTGTAATAATTTTAATTTGATGATAAACTTCATAAAACATTGAAGATAAATAGTCTACATAAATCCAATAATATTATCTACATCATTTGAATTTATTTAGAATTTTTAGGGATTAAATAATTATCATTAATGATGACACAATAGTGATGTAGAAATTATTTTATTGATTGAAATATCAAAAAAATGGTTTTAAAAATATTAAAATAATTATTATATGAACTATTTAATGTTATCCAAGAATTTTATAGTTGAATATGACATGTTATTAATCTTTTAATTTTTTTTTTAATATATCCTCTGTGTGGATTTTATTTAAATTCAAATAAATGAATAGTGTCAAAATTGTCACTATTATTATTTTATAAAAATAGAATATTATCAAATTGTTTAAAAATCACAAAAATATTTAACAATTATAAATTGAAATTTATATGGTCTAAAATTTCATAAAGTATACAATTATGGAAAATTCACAACACATAATTATTTATTTATAACAATTTAAAATTTAGAATATTATTACCACAAATAAAATTAAATAGATTAAATAAGGATAAATAAAAGTGATAAGGTTTAAAATAAATTCATAACATGTCTAAATTTTATTGGTTGATGCGATTACAACCCTATATCATCTAATATTCGGATTTGAGTCATTTTTGGTGGTTTTTAAGTGGATTTTGAGTTTATTATAAATTAATATTTTAGAGGATTCCAAAAGTGCCCCTCTCCTCTCTTATAAAAGGGAACCTCCTCCCTCTCCACTTCACAACATTTTGAGACTTAAATCTCAGCCCAAACCTATCCATTTATGTTCTATACTTCTCTATAAACCTACTATAAGTCTTTGTATTCTTCAAAGACCAACTTTAGTGCCCTAAGAGGAGGTTTATAAGAGGCACGTCGAGGAAGAGGTAATATCATTTACCAATTCATTCAAATTTATTTCTTATTCTACATACTCTTATTTATTTGTTTCATTATAAAGTAATAACATCAGTATCACTAATTTAATTATATGTTATTATAAATATGAAACAACCCGATTTCACCATCTATCCATCCTATGGAAAACAAAATCACTGTGCGTGCGTACGTACGGAATACCGTCTTCACGTTGTGGTGTAATCTGTTTTGCACCACCACCTTACTTGGATGGCTATAATGGTGTAAATAATAACCATATATGATTATTATAACATGATACTAATTCTTATAAATTATATTATCCAATACAATTCCATTCAATAATTATAGGAATGATATCATCGCCCGTGCGTATGTAGGAATTACCATCTCCACGACGCGATGAGATTCATTCTCCTTGTTAACCATTCAAGAATGATGATAAAGTATATATATTGAATAATAATGAAATATGTGACATAATAATGCTACTGTATTTATGTATATATATGTATATATGTATATATATATATATCATCTACTTACTTCCATAAGGAAATGAAAACAGCGTTCATGTGTACGTACGGTCTACCGTCCCCATGAACGGTGTATTTAATTTCATTTATCTATCTATTATACATATATATGCTGAATATATATGATATATAAATCATGTTTTACATTTGAGAATTAAGTAAATCATGATATAAGTAATATCAAGAACCACAAGTCCAAACGCGTAAGATAAATGAAACAATTATTACCTAAAATGTTGTCTTAACATGAAATTGACAAATGAACGGGTAATATAAAGGCCTAAGTGAATCATATAAGATATAATAAATATTATTGTAGTTCTGTTACAAGCTTATAATATTTTTAAACCCACTATACAGTAGGTTTGGATACATATGAATAATATCGGACCTAAGGTAAGGGTTAATTATTCCAATCTGGTTTTTATCTGAGATTGTTTATTCGTAAGTATTTTCTAGGGTTATATTTATCATCCATGTCCCTGTTTTCTAAAAATGTTTTCATAAAATTTTTACTGTTCTTCCATATATTTTTAAATTAATTTTTACCATTTGTTTACTTTTTCCACATGGAATGAAAGGAATCTTTCTTTTGTTTACCATATGATGTACTTTTTGACTTTTCTTGCAAAAGTATGAGGAAAATGTTTTTTTAACTTATACGGCATGAATGGATTTTTACAGTTTCATAATGCCTTATTTCCAGGAATCTTCCTCTACAAGATTTCATGATTATTTTCAAAAGAATTCTTTTCTTTTAAAATTTCATGGCATTTTGAGAAAAGAGAATGATTTTTAAGAAGAAAGGATATTTTATTCAAGAATTCATTTCAAGTGTTTTATCAAAACTCTTTTCCATATAAGATGACATTATTTAATATGTTTATGTTTCAAGTATAATGTCTATATTATTTACATGGTTTTATTTTTCTTATGATGAAATGATATCTATTTGTTTTATATGGATTATGTTATGATGGGATGATGTTTATGAAACCCATTTTATTCTTTGGGTTATGATGAATGATTTATGTTTATTTGTTGACACACATAAGAATGATTTCATTATGAGATTGTTGGGACCTATATATCCCTCCAATTCATTGGGTAATGATTTATATCTCATGAGATAGACATGGCTGGAACAGAAAGTAAATATGGTTCAGTAATATGGGGCTAGAATGCAAGTAAACCCGGTTCAGTAATGGACTTTGTCTACTATGATGGTCTTGGCAGAAATGAATTGGCTAATGTGGATATCATATAATGTTATTTATGGTTTTCTACAATCCCATGTTTTATTCCCATTCCATTTTATCATGATTAATGTTCCTTTATGATCTATTCCTTATGTACTGCCAAGATTTATGTCATTTCTCAAGATTTTAATGTTTTATGTTCATGTTTTTACGTTCAAATATTTATGGATTGTTTTTATGTTCTCTATTTTTATCCTTACTGAGAATTTGAGCTCACCCTTTTTATATTTTCTTTTCCCCATGATATAAAGAAAGGTTTTAGGTAAGAAAAAAAAGGGGAAGAACTTTATGGGAGATGTTGAATATCTTTCACCATGATTAGAGGATAATGTTTTGAGTTTCCAAAGACACTAAACTAACACGGTCTTTGGGAATATTTTTGTGTCATGTAATAAGTTTTACCAAAAAGTAATTTAATGTACATGTACATCAAGCTTGGGTCGTTATAATGTTTACCATATTCAAGTGTTGATTTTCACAGAAACCTTTTCAGCTTTCCTTATATATATATGTATGTATGTATGTATGTATGTTTTCTACTAGATTTTTTATTTTAAAACATAAAAAATAATTAAATATACGCACTTATATATATATATATATATAAACATTCATGGGAATTTACTTGTTAGACTTGGTATAACAAAAACTCTTGATATATACACTTTCTGTAACTAAATGAAAGATTAATTTTCTTCCATGTAGTTAAAAATTTCATTCAAACACCCATAAATATCCATTTTGAAGGCTGTTATGATAAATTTAAAATTAATTCAATGAACATTCTTACATTTATTATGTGTGTAATGTCATGAATTGTAACACCCCGAGATTTTATGAAAAATATTCTTTTTAATTTCATTAATGTCTTGTGTTGTACGCTACACCAAAAGGAGTTTGCACAACACGCATCCTTGACTTGCCTTGCATTACACTCAATCGCGACCTTCCTTGATAGCGTGTGTAGTACGCAATACCGAGTTTCACTAAACAACGATATGCTATTAAAATATTATTAAAAATAGCCGTTATGAATAGTAATAACCACCTTTTAAAATTTTAGAAATTTTACCTCTCAAAATGGACTTCATTTTTGGATTCGGAGTGTCGAATTTAGCCTAAGGTGAAATTTTGGTACTTTTCAGATAACTTTCATATTCTGATGAATAGTGAAAATTACTAAATTATATTAAAAACAATTTTTTTAATCGAAATAATTAATTGTGATAAATTATTAATTTGAGTGGTTTTAAAGTATATTTAGAATATATTTTTACAATTTAATACAGTGTTTTTTATTGGATTTAATTTCACATTTAAACCAGTCATAAACAAGTGTCAATCTTTTGATAGTTATTATCTCTTAATAACACGCAATTTGTTTTGACGACGGAAATTAATTTTTAAATTAATTAATGCAACTGATATGTTTTTAATTTGTTAAAATAGACATCATTTTTGAAGTCATAATATCAAATATAGCTCAGATTTAATTTTTGGTATTTTTCTGGAAACTTTCATTTTTTGATGAATAGTGAAACCACTAAGTGGTAGTTAAAAAACTGAATTTTTCATAAAACATAATTTTACCGCTTCTGTGAGTGGAATTTCTAAAATCCGAAAGACACGGTTGATGTCAGTAAGTATAATTTGGTTCAATGAGATGAAAATAATTTTTTGGTGAATAGTAACTTTTTACTTTTTTTTACCATGGTTAAAAGTAAATAGGGTAATTAAGGGTAAAAATGATATTATTATTACCCTAACACATGTCCTAATTCTATTGTGAAAGTGTAATTCTACCAAAAACAACCTTAGGAATAAAATATGACCATTTAGGCCCACCTGGATTAGATTAGGACATTTATTATTAATTTATTTAAAGAAGGGTTAAAATAGTTAAAATCAAAGTTTAATAAGTAAATCATTTTTAATATGGGGTTATACATAAGATACATTCGACTATAAATATTCATTAGAAATCTAAAAATATTTCCTACATAATGGTATTTTATTTGTAATTTTTAGACATTAAATAATTTAATTTATTTATGACACAATGATGATGCAGTAATTACCATAAATAGTAAAAAATTAGAATAATTGATATTATAAATACCTAAATAAGTATAATTTGAGACTTTTTATGAATTAAACTAATTTTATAGGTTAATATGATATGTTAGGATTGATTTAATTAACTTTTGTCTAAGTAATCATTCTGTTATGAGTTTCAAAAAAAATCAACTATTGAATAGTGTCAAAATTGACATAAAATAGTTTTTAAAACAAATATTATATTATTAATTGTTATTTAATTCCTAAAAATCTATGGTTCGGCCAAATGACTTAGATAAGAATATATATATATTAATAATAAACAACTTGGGGTTAGTTTTGCTTGTTATGGTATGTTTATTAACCACATAGTGTAAGAAAACAAAAAGACGCGGTAAAAGTTAAATTATTTAACTTAGAGTTAAATCTAATTGATAAGGTTAAAATAATAACCTAAACCTGTCTAAATTCTATTGGATGAGAGTATTTAGACCCATCCCCACCTTATCTTAGAAATAACTCAATTTGAAGCTATTTAAAACCGAACATGACTTTATAATAAAATAATATTTTTAGTTATTCCAAAGGTGCCCCTCTCCTCCCTTATAAAAGGGCACCTCCTCCCCCTCTTCCTCACACCACTTTGAGCCTTCAAGCTCGGGAAAACCCTGAAAATTTCTTCTCTCCACTTCCCTAGAAACATCCTAGGGGTCCTGGTCTTCTTCAAAGACCTATTTTAGTTCCCAAAAAGGAGGTCTCAAAGAAGCACTTCAAAGAAGAGGTAATGTCCATTACCGTTTCTTTCATCTTTATTTCTTCTTCCACTTATTCTTATTTAGTTGTTTCATTAGGAATTAATAACATCAGTGTCACTCATATACTGATATGTTATTATAAGTATGAAACAACCCTATTTCACCATCTATCCATCCTACGGAAAAAGGAAATCACCGCGCGTGCGTACGTACGGAATATCGTCTCCACGTCGTGGTGTAATCTATTTTCCACCACCACCTTAATTGGATGGGTATAATGGTGTAATGAGTAACTATATATGATTATTATAAAGTGATATTGATACTGAAATAGTATACATACATTCAACACAATTCCACGACCATGGGAACGATATCATCGCTCGTGCGTACGTACGGACTACCGTCTCCACGACGCGATGAGATTCATTCTCCACATTAACCATTCATGAATGATTATAAAGTATATATAATGAATAATAATGAAATATATGACATGTTAAATCTACTAGATTTATATATATATATATATGTATGTCATCTACTTACTTCCATTCAAGACAATAAGGAAAGGAAAACAGTGTTAATGCGTACGTACGGACTACCGTCTCCATGAACGGTGTGTTTCATTTAATTTATCTATCTATTATATATATATATATATATATATATATATATATACTGAATATATATGATATATAATTCAGTTTTTATATTCTGGAAGTAATTAAATCATGATATAAGTAATAATAATGTCAAGAACAACAAGTCCAAACACCTACGATAAATGAAACTATTTTACCCAAAACGCTTCTTTAACATGGAATTTACAAAAGAACGGGTAATACTAAGTCATAAGTGAACCATATATGATATAATAACAATGAATATGATTCTGTAATAAGTTAATGACATTATTTAAATCATTATACAGGAGGTTCGGATACGTACAAAGCATATCAGACATAAGGTAATGGATAAATTTTCAATCTCATTTTTATCTGAGATTGCTTATACGTAAGTATTTACTGGGGTTACGTTTATCATCCATGACCATGTTTTCTAAAAATGTTTTTATAAAAATTTTACCATTCTTCCATTAATGTTTAAAGTCATTTTTACCCTTTATTTACTTTTTACCACATTGTATGAATGGAATCTTTCCTTTGGTTACCATATAAGGTACTTTTTGACTTTTCCGAAAAAAGTACGAGGAGAATGTTATTTTTAACTTATACGGCGTGAATGGATTTTTACAGTTTCATAACACCTAATTTTCAAGAGGCTTCCTCTACAAGATTGCATGATTATTTTCAACAAAACCCTTATCTTTTAAAATTGCATGGAATTTTGTGAAAAGAAAATGATTTCAAAGAAGAAAGGATATTTTCCTCAAGAATTCATTTCAACTGTTTTTCTCAAAACTATTTTCCATCTAAGATGACATTATTTGATATGTATGTTTCAAGTAAAATTTCTCTATGATTTAAATGGTTTCAATTTTCTTATGATTAAATGATATCAATTGTTTATGGATTATGATGGCATGATGTTTAAGAATCCCATTTTATTACATAGGTTATGCAATGATGTATGATTTATGATTTTGTGGCACACATAAGAATGGTATCATTATGAGATGGGTGGGACCTGTATCTCCCTCAAATGCATTGGGTAAATATTTTATATCTCATGAGATAGACATGGCTGGAATGGTAGGTTATACTGGTTCAGTGAAGCAGGACTGAAACGAGGGTAACTCGGTTCAAAAATGGACTTTGTCCACTAAGATAGTCTTAGCAATGAGTCTTGACTAATAAGAAATGATTCTCTATGATTATGTGTGTATTCCACAATGTTTCATGTTTTAAATTACGATTATTGGGATTTCATTTCACTACTATGATTTATCCCATGTTATGAAATTATGCTCTCTTTTATAGGTTAAGATTTCCAAAATGTTATGTTCCTATGAAAATGATGTGAGTGATATTTATTTTGTTTACCCTTACTGAGCATTTGAGCTCACCCTTTTATGTTTTCTTTTCCCCAGGATATAAAGAAAGTTTTTAGGTAAAAAAAAGAAAGATCTTTATGGGAGATGTTGAAGATCTTTCACCACGATTAGAAGATTATATTCTGAGTTTCCAAAGACACTAAACTATTACGATCCTTGTGTGTGTGTTTTTGTTATGTACTAAGTATTCCGCAAAAGTAATGTAATGTCCATGTATGTCAAGCTTCAGGTCTCCACAGTTGGTATGAGAGGAAAGGTTTAGTCAACCTTTGGAAACTAGGATGCGAGAACGTTAGTGAGATCCCTAGAGATATTTCTAAGGTATGTCTAGGGATGTCCCTAAGGGTAAGTATACGTATAGGATATAGTCCTAGAACTATGGTAACTATCTTAGAATTTAACCTAAGATGTTAGATATTAAGGGTACTCCCCCTTTACTATGTTGTTTTCTCTAACATTATTTTTGCCTCTCACACTATTCTTTTTGGGTTTTAGACGATGGCTGGAACCCGAAGGAACCGTGTTGATCACTGTAATGGACAATGCAATGATTGTCCTCCTAAACAAACAAGTGTTATGGGAGATGGAATGCAAAATCTTATTACTATACTTACACAAGCTATGAATCATTCTGGACTTCCAAATGAGCAGAGAAGGGAACAATATTCTATTGAGTCCTTCATGAGGCAACATCCACCTTCTTTCAGTGGGTCTTCAGATCCACTTGTTGCTGAACAATGGAACAGTACCACTGAAAAGATATTTTCCGTTCTTCAATGTTCTGAACATGATAAAGTCATCTTAGCAGTATATCGTTTGGAAGGTGAATCTGATCAATGGTGGAATCTTATCAAGAATACGAGGCCAAGAGATGAAATTGAGTCCATGGAATGGGACGAGTTCAAGAACTTGTTTTTTAGTAAGTACTTCCCTCGTATTCTTCGAACAAAGATGGAAAAGGAATTTCATGAGATGAAGCAGAAGGATGATGAATCTGTTGGTATATACAAAGAGAATTTTATAAGACTTGTAAGGTATGCATCTGCCATTATCATCCAACCTGAAAGTAAAGTTGATCGATTTTTCAGTGGCTTAAAACCAAATCTTCGAAGGGTATTAGCTATAAGAGACTTCAGTAGCTATGAAGAAATTGTGCGTTGTGCTATCAAAGTAGAAATTGGAAGTTGGTGTTACTTATACATCTCATAGTTTTGACAAGAAACGAAAGATGGAGTTCAAGGAGAAATCTCAGAATAATGGTGAAAATAAGATGAATGTTTCCTTATGCTCAAAGTGTGGAAAGAAGCATGGTGGAGATTGTCTTAAAGGGACAAGTAAATGTTTCAAAGGTGTAAAGGAAGTTCATCGGGCAATTGAATACCGCAATGATGGGAAGAAGATGCCTAATGATGCAAACAAAGTAAGGGATACACAGAATGAACCTACTACACTTCAATGCTTCAAGTGCAAGGAAATGGGGCATTATGCTAATAAATGCCCTAATCCAAGGATTAGTGATGATCGACATGAGCAACCACTTAAGGAAAAGGACAAAGGGAAGTCACATACAATCACTATTGGCGATGTTGAATATGACAACGATGTGGTGGAATGATTAAGTGTTTATGTAATGGGATTCCAAAATAATGTTGTATATAGTATCATAGAATGTTGGGATATTTATGTATTGTTCTATTGTGGTATTCAATAATTTTATGGTACCGATAACCATGGAAAGTGATTGAGATATTTTTGGAAATAAGATGATATGCACATAATTAATGGAAAATGATAAAATGAAATGTTTGACAGTATTCATGAGCTCGTGATTGATATAAGTACTAAGTGATATCATGGTTTGAGTATATAGAATTTTGAGGATTTTGGTATGTGGAAAGAGTTAACTTTTAATAGAACTCATGTTTTCAATAAGGTTCAATGGGTATTCAAGAGAGTACATGATTAAGGCCTTTGAATGTTTGGAATGTGACCAATAAGATAGATCTTAAGATATATGGGGATCAACGATGGTATTAAATCTCTGAGAGTGGACTGCAGTATTATGGATAAGCCTAAAGATTAGAATGGATTATGTTGGATATAAGTTAGTATTGTTTGTTTTTTTTTGATATTATTGATAGGATGTTATAGTAATATAGTTTTAGAAAAAGGACAACCTGCAGGACGGGCAACAGCCCATCGCGTCAGACAAGGCTGTGGGAATCGAACCCACAACCGATGTGTGACTGGCCTTTATCGCCTACCACTAGCCTACAGGAAGTCCCTGTTTAGTAAAAACTAGTTTTATTATATTAAGCAGTATGATATATGAAGTATAAGTCCATTTTAGGAACCATATATCATTAATCTCACTATATATGGACTTATGTATTATTTGATAACATTTATAACCTTTTGTTTGAGACAGATAGAATGAACCATCATTCTATCACATGATCTGCTAACACATCACGAATGACAGATTCAACTTCATTTCTTTAAGAGATGAAGTGGAAATTGTCCAAAGAACGACCAACGGTGAGACTATACCGAAATCACGAAAGTATTTCTTCTAATTCCAATTTCATCAACTTTAGGGAAATGATCTTGAAAACCAAAAATGTTGTCCTATTGCTCTTATATCTGACGATTCAGATGGTACCTTAGATCATCACAAATTTATGGCTTTGTGATTGCTGGCATTTCCATAACCATGTTCTCTACCACTCTCCATCAGAACATGATGGTTAGATTTCTCTTCCATATCCATATTTTCACCTATGTGGAAACCCAGTGATTAGTTTATTTGGGTAACTGTTACGTTTCATACTTTTGTTTTTAAAGATTGGTTTTGGTATTCCTTTTTACGATGTGGGTTTCTATTAAAAAAAACTTTTGAGTAGTAAACCATTTATAACTTCGACGAATTTCGAGGGCGAAATTCATTTTAAGGGGGGTAGAATGTAACACCCCGATATTTTATGAAAAATATTCTTTTAAATTTCATTAATTTATTGTGTTGTACGCTACACCAAAAGGAGCTTGCACAACACGCATCCTTGACTTGCCTTGCATTACACGCAATCGCGACCTTCCTCGATAGCGTGTGTAGTACGCAATACCGAGTTTCACTAAACAACGATATGCTATTAAAATATTATTATAACTAGCCGTTATGAATAGTAATAACCACCTTTTAAAATTTTAGAAATTTTACCTCTCAAAATGGACTTCATTTTTGGATTCGGAGTGTCGAATTTAGCCTAAGGTGAAATTTTGGTACTTTTCAGATAACTTTCATATTCTGAGGAATAGTGAAAATTACTAAATTATAATTAAAAATAACTTTTTTAATCGAAATAATTAATAGTGATAAATTATTAATTTGAGTGGTTTTAAAGTATATTTATAATATATTTTTACAATTTAATACAATGTTTTTCATTGGATGTAATTTCACATTTAAATCAGTCATAAACAAGTGTCAATCTTTTGATAGTTATTGTCTCTTAAGAACATGCTATTTGTTTTGACGACGGGAATTAATTTTTAAATTAATTAATGCAACAGATATATTTTTAATTTGTTAAAATAGACATCATTTTTGAATTCATAATATCAAATATAGCTTAGATCTAATTTTTGGTATTTTTCTGGAAACTTTCATTTTTTGATGAATAGTGAAACCACTAAGTGGTAGTTAAAAAACTGAATTTTTCATAAAACTTAATTTTACTGCTTCTGTGAGTGGAATTTCGAAAATCCGAGAGACACGGTTGATGTTAGTAAGTAAAATGTGGTTCAATGAGATGAAAATAATTTTTTGGTGAATAGTAACTTTTACTTTTTTTTACCACGGTTAAAAGTAAATAGGGTAATTAAGGGTAAAAATGATATTATTATTACCCTAACACATGTCCTAATTCTATTGGACAAGTGTAATTCGACCAAAAACAACCTTAGGAATAAAATATGACTATTTAGGCCCTCTTGGATTGGATTAGGACATTTATTATTAATTTATTTAAAAACGGTTAAAATATTTAAAATCAAAGTTTAATAAGTAAATCATTTTTAATATGGGGTTATACATAAGATAAATTCAACTATAAATATTAATTGGAAAGATAAAATGATTTCCTACATAATGGAATTTTATTTTGTAATTTTTAGATATTAAATAATTTAATTTATTTATGACACAATGATGATGCAGTAATTACCATAAATAGTGAAAAATTAGAATAATTGATATTATAAATACCTAAATAAGTATAATTTGAGACTTTTTATGAATTAAACTAATTTTATAGGTTAATATTACATGTTAGGATTTATGTAATTAATTTTGGTCGAAGTAATCATTCTGTTATGAGTTTCAAAAAAAATCAACTATTGAATAGTGTCAAAATTGACATAAAATAGTTTTTAAAACAAATATTATATTATTAATTGTTATTTAATTCCTAAAAATCTAAGGTTCGGCCAAATTAATTAGATAAGGATAGATATATTAATAATAAACAACTTGGGGTTAGTTTGGCTTGTTATGGAAAGTTTATTAACCATATAGTGTAAGAAAACAAAAATACACGGTAAAAGTTAAATTATTTAACATAGAGTTAAATCTAATTGATAAGGTTAAAATAATAACCTAAACTTGTCTAAATTCTATTGGATGAGAGTATTTCGACCCATCCCCACCTTATCTTCGAAATAACTCAATTTGAAGCTATTTAAAACCGAACTTGACTTTATAATAAAATAATATTTTTAGTTATTCCAAAGGTGCCCCTCTCCTCCCTTATAAATGGGCACCTCCTCCCCCTCTTCCTCACACCACTTTGAGCCTTCAAGCTCATCCAACCCCTGCTAATTTCTTCTCTCCACTTCCCTAGAAACATCCTATAGGTTCTTGTCTTCTTCAAAGACCTATTTTAGTGCCCTAAAAGGAGGTCTCAAAGAAGCACTTCAAAGAAGAGGTAATGTCCGTTACCGATTCTTTCATCTTTATTTCTTCTTCCACTTATTCTTCTTTAGTTGTTTCATTATGAAGTAATAACATCAGTATCACTCATATACTGATATGTTATTATAAGTATGAAACAAATCTATTTCACCATCTATCCATCCTACGGAAAAAGGAAATCACCGCGCGTGCGTACGTACGGAATACCGTCTCCACACCGTGGTGTAATCTATTTTCCGCCACCACCTTAATTGGATGGGTATAATGGTGTAATGAGTAACTATATATGATTATTATAAAGTTATATTGATACTGAAATAGTATACATACACTTCAACTCAATTCCACGACCATGGGAACGATATCATCGCTCGTGCGTACGTACGAACTATCGTCTCCACGACACGATGAGATTCATTCTCCACATTAACCATTCATGAATGATTCTAAAGTATATATAATGAATAACAATGAAATATATGACATGTTAAATCTACTGGATTTATGTATATATATATATGTATTTCATCTACTTACTTCCATTCAAGACAATAAGGAAAGGAAAACAGCGTTCATGCGTACATACGGACTACCGTCTCCATGAACGGTGTGTTTCATTTCGTTTATCTATCTATTATATATATATATATATATACTGAATATATATGATATATAAATCATGTTTTATATTCTGGAATTAAGTAAATCATGATATAAGTAATAATAATGTCAAGAACAACAAGTCCAAACACCTACGATAAATGAAACGATTTTACCCAAAACGCTTCTTTAACATGGAATTTACAAAAGAATGGGTAATATAAAGTCATAAGTGAACCATATATGATATCATAACAATGAATTTGATTCTATAATAAGTTAATGAAATTATTTAAATCATTATACAGGAGGTTCAGATACGTACAAAGCATATCGTACATAAGGTAAGGGATACATTTTCAATCTCATTTTTATCCGAGATTGCTTATACGTAAGTATTTACTGGGGTTACATTTATCATCCATGACCATGTTTTCTAAAAAAAATTTATAAAATGTTTACCATTCTTCCATGAATGTTTAAAGTCATTTTTACCCTTTATTGACTTTTTACCACATTTTATGAATGGAATCCTTCCTTTGGTTACCATATAAGGTACTTTTTGAATTTTCCGAAAAAAGTACGAGGAGAATGTTATTTTTAACTTATACGGCATGAACGGATTTTTGCAGTTTCATAACACCTCATTTTCTAGAATATTCCTCTACAATATTGCATGATTATTTTCAAAAAAACCCTTATCTTTTAAAATTGCATTGAATTTTGTGAAAAGAAAATGATTTTAAAGAAGAAAGGATATTTTCCTCAAGAATTCATTTCAAGTGTTTTTCTCAAAACTATTTTCCATCTAAGATGAAATCATTTGATATGTATATTTCAAGTAAAATGTCTCTATGATTTAAATGGTTTCAATTTTCTTATGATTAAATGATATCAATTGTTTATGGATTATGATGGCATGATGTTTAAGAATCCCATTTTATTACATGGGTTATGCAATGATGAATGATTTATGAATTTGTGGCACACATAAGAATGGTATCATTATGAGATGGGTGGGACCTATATCTCCCTCCAATTCATTGGGTAAAGATTTTACATCTCATGAGATAGACATGGCCGGAACGGTAGGTTATACCGGTTCAGTGAAGCAGACTAAAACGAGGGTAACTCGGTTCAGAAATGGACTTTTTCCACTAAGATAGTCTTGGCAATGAGTCTTGACTAATAAGAAATGATTCTCTATGATTATGTGTGTATGCCACAAAGTTTCATTTTTTAAGTTATGATTATTGGGGTTTCATTTCACTACTATGATTTATCCCATGTTATGAAACTATGCTCTCTTTTGAAGGTTAAGATTTCCAAAATTGTATGTTCTTATGAAAATGATGTGATTCGTATTTCTTTTGTTTACCCTTATTGAGAATTTGAGCTCACCCTTTTATGTTTTCTTTTCCCCAAGATATAATGAAAGGTTTTAGGTAAAAAAAGGAAGATCTTTATGGGAGATGTTGAAGATCTTTCACCACGATTAGAAGATTTTATTCTGAGTTTCCAAAGACACTAAACTATTACGATCCTTGTGTGTGTGTTTTTGTTATGTACTAAGTATTCAGCAAAAGTAATGTAATGTCCATGTATTTCAAGCCTCAGGTCTCTACATGAATAGTCTTTATTACAATCACATGTCAATGATTATGAATGACATACATATAACATGATTTTTGTTTCATAGAATTTGAAATTATTAACTTTTAATTTCTTAAATAATGATCATCAATAATTTATTTATGAATATATATAAACTTGGATCCGTAAGTCAATTGTGCTTCAACATTGAATAAAATGCACAAATAACTTAAAATATAATACTTTCATAATTTTTTTTAAATAAATGATCATGGAATAATGTTTAAATATATATAAATAATAAACATAATATTACTTTAAATATAATCATGAATTAAAATTATAAAAAGAACTTTAATTTCCCATAATATTCATATATATATATATATATTCCATGAAATTTATAATACACATAATTTTGAATTAAAATAATATTTAAAAAAACTTTGATAAAATAAAAATAACCCTTACAAATTCAAAACACTAATATGATTTTCAAACTAAAAATTTGATTCATAAAAAAACTCTCTTAAGAGATATAATTTTCAAAATAAAATTATTATAATAAACCATAAATACAAACCCTTGAAAAATTAATTTGAAAATAATAAATCCCTTACTTTGAATTTTCTAAAACCAGAAGAACCATGGCTTCGAACCATCATCATAGCTCTCCCAACTATAAATTGGTTCTTTACCGATTTTCATTTGATTATTAAATCATTTTATAGAAAAAACCTATACTATTTCTAAAACAATGTATATATAAACAATTGATACAACTAGGACTAGAGAAGATTTTAAAATATCAAAAAAATAGTGGCATCAGCAACCTTTCAATGAATGCTGAGTAAGGAGATGAAGACATTGTACAAAAACTTCCCCAAAAAGTCACCAAAACAACAATTTTAAATTACTGTAGAGACAAACGAATTAGCATCTATGAACCAAAATAAAAATTTCTTCTGTTCATAATCAGTAAAACATTAAATAATCAGACCAAATCATTCAAATTTGGTTCAAAAATTAAAAATCAAATCAGAACACATCAAACATTGGTACACTGATAAACAGTCAACCGATAGGGAATCCGGTGGAAAATTTAAAATCAGACGAACAGAACTAGATGATTCAGACACATTGAAAAAAAACCTAACTTAGATCTAAATACTTCAAAAAGAGATCCTACCTCACTGAAGACTAAAACCCTATTGTGACTCAATCGTGACTGGAGACTTTCGATTTTGACTCGATCTGAAACCCTTGGCATTGATTGATCTATAATATTGTTATGTGCATGCCTTCAACCCAGACTACAACTGATCTCCCACACTTCATCCATTGCGGATGGGATCGACTCAAAATCACATGAAGACCCCCAACCTCAGTCACGCCCGACCACCAAATGGTGCTGATCCTCAGCTCAAAGACCCTTGACTCCACAGCTTGGGCTCCAGCTCGGCGAGTCCCATATCTTGGCTCTCCCTTTCTTCATCTCAATAATACACCCCTAATTATCCTTTTTTGTTTTTTTTTGTCCTATCTTTTTCATAACTTCTTTTCATTATTTTTTTAATAACCTAATATTCACTTTTTTATAAAAATGATATGTATATATATATATATTGTATTAAAACTATGATTATCCATTTTTAAAATATATAAAAACAAATAATAATAATGATAGTTTTATAATAATAATTCATATATAATTTTAAATTATATATTACAATATAAAACACTTTATTTTTAAAATTCAAATTAAAATTGATAATAATTAAATACATTTTATAATAACAAAATGTTGTTTAAAAATATTTATTTAATCTTTACATGGAATTTATTAAAAAATAATTTCAAAAACAATATTATTAAAACATATCTTTTATTGATTATAACTTTTATTTAAGCATGATTATTTATAATGATTTTATAATAATTTTGAAATTTTTAATTCATTATGAAAATTAAATAAATATATAATAAAATATTACTTTTAACAAAATAAAACCACATTTTCAAATTTAAAATATTAAATTAACATCAAATCTTATTTTTATTAAAGAAAATATCTTAAAAAAGTTTTATTTTTAAAACTTACATAGTTAATTATAAAAAACTATTAATAAAAATTACTAGTTATATTTTTTGGGATGTTACATTATTCCCCAATTAAAAAGAATTGCGTCTTTATAATTAATTATATCGAACTCTATAAAGTTATGAATTCTTATCTTCAGAATTAAGAAAACTAGGATTGAAAAAATCTTATACTCTGCTGCTTAGAGGAAAACATTTAATCTCCAAAGTTATCTAGAAAATCCCTCTGATACCAATTATAACACCCTAAGCTTAAACTTTTAGATTTAGTACTAAACCATGATATGTAATTTTTTTATAAAAATAATCTGAATAGTTACACAAAACATTACACGAATGATGACCTTTTACTAGTATAGGATTTGGATAATCGGAAAACCTTACATTTTATCAAATATAGACAAGAATAAAAATAAAACAAAAAAATGAAACTATGTTTTCTAACACCGTAAGTGAATCAAATGTCTTTGGATAAATCTACTAAACCTGTGAAAAATAAATTATAAATATAGGGTAAGCATTAAATTTCCTAGTAACGGGTTTTAAAATATTCGATAAATACCTTTAAAATATTACATTTAAAATACTTTCTAAAATACATTTAGAAATAACTTTTGAAAACATTATTTTAAATTACTTACACCTTAAAAATATTGTATCAATTTTTAGAATACTTACATTCAAAAATTTATTTAAACATATTCTAGTGAAATTTGAAAAATATTTAGAAAGATCTTGAAAACAAAACACATGTGGCCACCTGATACATGGAAGGCTATCTGAACCTACCCACTTTCCTGAGGGATGGGTTAACACCTCACTCCATATCATGTTTACCTTGTTCAAGTTCCAATTTTCATAAAAACATTTTCATCTTTCCTTACACACACACACACACACACATATATATATATATATGTGTGTGTGTGTGTGTGTGTGTGTGTCTGTGTGTGTTTTACACTTGAGTTTTTATTTTAAAACATAAATAAGCATTAAATTTATAGGTACTTATATATATATATGTATAAATATAATCCGTCATGGGAATTCACTTATTATACATAGAAAAACTGAAAATATTGATACATACACTTTTCTTAACTTCATGGAAGATTAATTTTTATGCATGTACTTACAACTTTCATTCATAAACCCTTAAATGTCTATTTTTAAGGTTGTTCCTGTAAATGTAAAATTAATTCAATGCACATCCTTACATGTATTATGTGTATAATGTCATGAATAGTCTTGATTATGGATATATGTCAATGATTATGAATGACATGCATATAACATGATTTCTGTTTTATATAATTTGAAATTATTAACATTTAATTTATTAAATAATGAACATAAATAATTTATTTATGAATATATATAAACTTGAATACACAATTCAAGTGTGCTTCAACATTGAATAAAACATATATATAACTTAAAATATTATACTTTGATAATTTTTTGAATTAAATGATCATGGAATAATGCCTAAATATGTATGAATGATAAACTTAATATTACTTATAAATATAATCATGAATTAAAATATAAAAAGAACTTGAATTTCTCATAATATTCATATATATACATATATATATTCCATGATATTTATAATACACATATTTTTAAATTAAAATCATGTATAAAAAAGACTTCGATAAAATAAAAATAAACCTTACAAATTCAAAACTCTAACATATTTTCAAACTAAAAAATTGATTCATAAAAAAAACTCTTAAGAAATTTAATTTTCAAAATAAAATTATTATATTAAATCATAAATATAAACCCTTAAAAAATAAATTTTAAAATAATAAATCCCTTACATTGAACTGTCTAAAACTACAAGACTCATGTCTTTAGACCATCTTTATTGATCACCTGACTACAAATTGGTTTTTCCCAATTTTCATTTGGTCATTGAAGACTTTTATAGCCAAAATCTATATTTTTTCTACAACAATGTGTATATAAACAGTTAATAAAATTGGTACTAGGGAAGATTTTTAGATCTCAAAAAAATAGTAACACCATCAAGCTTGCCGTGCATACCGAGTAAGGAGATGCAGACAATGTAGAAAAACATCCACAAAACGTCACCAAAAGAACAATTTTAAATTACTAAAAATACAAAACAAATTAGCTTATATACACCAAAATAAAAATTTATTCAGTTCATAATTAGGAAATTATTCAATAATTAGAATAAGTCATTCAAATTTGGTTCAAAAATTCAAAAGAAAATCAGTACACATCAAACATACGTACACTGATAAACAGTCTCTCGATAGGTAATCGGGTAGAAAATTGAAAACCTGATGAAAAAAAACTAGATGATTCGAACACCTTGAAAAAAAACAAAACCTAACTCAAATATAAAGTCTTTGAACAGAGATCCTACCTCACTGAAGAACAAATCCTATAATGGCTCAAACCTGACCAGAGACATTTGATTCTAACTCGATCTAAAACCCACGGATTCTATTGAGCTCAAACATCGGTATGTGCCTACCTTCGACCCAGACTGTAACCGATCTCCCATGATGAATCCATCGCAACTGGGATCAACTCATACTCCCATGAAGACCCCTAACCTAGGTCATAATCGACCTCCAGACAGTGCTCAACCTAAGCTTGAAGCCTCTCAGACTCTAAAACTTGGGCTCCTGCTCGGCAAGACCCATCTCTCGGCATCCCATTTCTCCATCTTAATGGTGTGCACCTAATTCCCCTTTTTTATTTTTATTTTTATCCTATCTTTTTTTACTTCTTTTCATAATTGTTTTAATAACCTAATATTCATATTTTTTTATAAAAATGATATGTATATATATATATATATTGTATTAAAATTCTGATTATACATTTTTAAAATGTAGAAAAACAAATAATAATGATCATAATTTTATGATCATAATACATATATAATTTTATATTTTATATTACTTTTTAAAAGAATTTATTTTTACACTTCAAATTAAAAGTAATAATAATTGAAAAAATTTATAATAATAAAATATTGTTTTATAATATATATATATATATATAATATTTACTTATCATTTATTAAAAAAACATTTCAAGAACAATTTTATTAAAACAAGTCCTTTATTTCTAATAACATGTATTTCAGTATAATTATTGATAGTAATTTTATAATACTTTTAAAAAAGTTAATTCATTATGAAAATCAAATAAGTATTTAATAAAATATTTCTTTTAACAAAATAAAACCTCGTTTTATAATTTAAAATCTTAAATTAATATTAAATCTTATTTTGATTAAAAAAATATCTTGTAACTGTTATATTTTAAAACCTTCCGTAGTTAATTATAAAAAAAACTATTAGTTAAAATTACTAGTAATATTTCTTGGGATGTTACAATATTAGATAACATTAACCTAATTTGTGATGGTTGGAAAATCCACCAAAATAAACAAAACATTTATCATTAATTATTTATCAAATCAATCATTTTCATATATAAAAAACAAATGATATATGAGACCATTTAAACTTTTATAATTTCATTAATAGAATATAATTTAACTTATATAGAATTATTCCCTTTTTAAAATAACTGTCATAATTATAAACAAGTAAAATAACCATGAATCCATGAAAATGATTGCTCCTAGAACACCAAAATTGAACTCTATAACTCATCAAAATAGCCATTAATGAACTTAATAAAATTATAATAATTTAAAAAAATTAAAATAAGTTCTGAATTAAGTAATTAATGATCCTAATTATCAAGTATATTTAGTGCATGCGAAAAATGCATTCATACGTATAGTAAAAAGATTCAAGAACCCATATCCCTTTCTTTGGGTTATCTCTATTTTATGACAAATTTCAGTGTGTATATTACTTTGATGTTCCTTAAATATAATTTCATTATTATTAACATTTTATTTTTTGTGGATATTCATGTTTTCAACTTGGATTTATGAAAAATAAAAATATTTTCCAAAATAACTCTTCTTTCCAAAAAACATCATGAATCCTCTTGAGTTTTTTCTTTTTCAAGAATGATGATTCTTACACCAAATATGTTTTTCCATTTTCCATTTGTGTACCCCAAGATTATTCATGAAATCATAACTGATAAAACCCTTATGAAACTTATTCATTTTCATGGGTTATTTCATAACTGTGATGTTATATGTCCTTTGTGCCATGCATGATTATGTAAATATTACAATGTAATGGGTGGGCCCAGAATTATATAGTACTCCAATGCATTAGATAATTTGATGTACATCATTAGATAATGTGTAATATGCATGAATATTATGCTATAGTTTTTCAAAATGATGATTTTATTAATATTCACAAATGTTATGCGTGAACATGGTGCTAAGTTTGTTCACAACTATGTGTGGTATTTGACCACTAATACATGATGTTTCATTTTTATGCATTTCCATATTCCATGCCTTAATCCAATGTTTCCATCATGATGTTTATAATGATACTATTATTATGATATGATGATGATGATTATTCTCACTCATGTTTTATTGATTCATTCCCCTTATTCATCCTATCATACAAATTTTAGCTCACCCATTTTCTTTGATGTATATCTTCAGGTGAAAACATGTACTAATAAGAACATGATCTTTATAAGGACAAATAAGAAGATTTTAAATAAATTTTTTATGTTTTAATAGGTAAAAGTTATGTATTTGCCTAATTTTATCAATACACTAATCCTTTTATCTTGAAATGTAATGCTATTATGTTTTTTATCATAAAAAATATGTAATAGTCATATAAGAAAAAAAAATTGAGTCACTATAGTTAGTATGATAGAACGGTTTAGTTAATTTGGGAATTAGTGTTAGATAACTTTAGTGAAAACCCTTAGGATAATACTAAGTATATTTAAACATCTAATAAGCGTTATTTTAGAAAAATAATAAAGATAAGGATCCCATAATATAAGCCTTTAGATTTAATCGTGTAAAACAATAAATTATTTATTCATGACTTGTTGACATACATTTTTTTCAAACCTTTTCTATTTTTTAAAATGGTGGGAACTTAGAGAAAGAGGGCCAAAACCCATGTGAGGGATAATGCAATGATTTCTCAAATGATATTCCTAATTTCATGTGTAGTAGAATTCAAAATTTTATATAAATTCTTACCCAGTTTTCTCAGGCTATAAAAAAATAACCATAGACATGTAAAACTTCAAATTTAATCTATTAATAAGAAATTATCCATTGAGTCATTTATGTGACAAATACCACCGACATTTAGTGGATATTTTGATCAACTAGTTATGGAACAGTGGGTTAACTAAAAGGAGAAAATATTTTATGTCCTCTACTATTCTGTGAAGGAGAAGGTGATTCTAGCCATTTATCATTTAGATATAGAAGATGATAAATGGTATGAATTGATAAATAACACCAAGACAAAGGATGAAATAGAAGAGATAGACTGGTAAAACCTTAATAAAATATTTCTTAACAAGTATTTCCCTTAAACTCTTCATTAAAAAATAGAGAGAGAATTTATAGAGTTGAAGAAAAAGGAATGTGAATATTTTATGGAATATGAAGAAAACTTCACAAGGATTTCAAGATATTCCTTGGGTTTTTTATCAAAAATGATAGAAAGATATATAGATTCTTTAATAGTTTAAAACCAACCCTTAAAAAGGATCTATCTATTTGAGACTTTGGGAGTTATGAATAATTTGTTCGATGTGCTCTCAATGTAGAGATTGAGTTAAGAGAATGGTCTCATGGTTATAGAGATAAGAAGAGAATAATGGAGTTTCAAATTCGTAGGTCAAATGAAAAAGGATGAAAGAGTATCCAACCACCCACATATAAAAAATGTGGGAAGAAGAATCATGGGAACCACCTCAATGGAATATAAAAATTCTTCAATTGTGGGAGGGAAGGCAACTAAACTTATGAGTTTTGAAGAGATATGAAGAATTTAACCAATGCGATGGATTAAATAAGGAAACCACCAAATTAACCACCTATGGTTCAATGATTCAAATATATGGTGCAAGGTCACTATGAAAGCCAATATACTAAACCTCGAGTCCTTGAGGGTAATCAACATCAGTAGCCACCAAATGAAAAAGGGAAAGTAATGTTTATTCTATAACTATGTCTTAAGTTGAGAAAGATTATTAAGTCGTACAAGGTACACTTCCTATTCAATAAATAATAGAAAATTTATTATTCAATTCTATTTCTATGCATTTCTTCATATCCTACAAGTTTCCTAGAACTATTTTATAGAGACCTGATACCTTGAAGTATATACATCTATAAAAAACATAGTAGAGAGATCTTTTAAACACAATTATTGGAATCTTATCCTATTGGGAATATTCTTCTATTAAATCTAATAATACATACCTTGGTGGAATTTGATGATATACTAGACATGGATTGGATATTGTTAAAGAAACAACATATCAACTATTGGGAAAAGGAAATATATTTTCATATTCTTTGTTATCCCATGATCATATACAAATGAAAGGTACACCATGAATTCCCTTTGTAAAATACCTCAACAATTTGGGTGTTGATACTCTGTAAATATGAATACCTCGCTCAAATGGTTGAGTCAATAGAATGTATCAACCTGGAGAAAATTCCCATTGTGATGGAATATAGTGATGTATTTCCTGAAGAGTTACATGGACTTCCCCCAGATCGTGAGGTAGATATGTCAATATTACTTATACCTAAATCCACTCCTATCTCTAAATTTCATTATAGGATGTCCTCTATCAAACTTTTGGAGTTAAAGAATATGCTACATAGAATTTTTACAAAGATTTCACATTCCCTAGTGCATTGCCTTAGGGTGTGTTAATGCTCTTCATAAAGAAAAAGGATGGATCAATGTGTCTATATATCGATTACTGGGAGATCAATAATATCACTATAAATAACAAGTATCCTCTTCCAAGGGTTGATGACTTGTTCAATTAGTTGTGAGGACCTCATTAATTCCCATAGGATAATCTTCATCTTGGATATCATCAATTGAATTTAAATAAGGAAGATATTTAGAAGAAATGATTTCCATACAAGGTATGGGAATTATGAGTTCCTAGTGATTCCATTCAAACTTATTAATTCCCTAGAAATATTCATGGATTTGATGAAAATAGTCTTTATAGACTAACTTCCCAAAGTATCAGCAGTGTTTATCACTTATATTATCATCCAATCCAGTAGAAAGGGGGAACATGAATAACATATAATGATTGTTTTGGTGACATTAAAGAAGGATAAATTATATTCCATATTCAGAAAGTGTGAATTTTGGATGCGGTATGTCTCATTCTTGGGGCATGTGATCACAACTAGGGGAATTTATGTGGAACCTTCAAAAACAAATGTAATTGAGGAATGACCTACACCAACTAACATCACAAAAATACATAGTTTTCTTGGATTAAAATGATACTACCTATTTTTTTATGAGAAATTTATCATGATTGTCTAGCCCACTGACTATGTTAACATGAAAAGGGGTAAATTACATATTGATGGAATAATGTGAGTAATGATTCAAGGATATTAAGAAGAGGATAATAATTTCACATGTCCTCACACTAAAAACAAGTGGGTAAGGTTTTATGATACATAGTGATGCGTCAAATAAATCCTTGGGTTATATAATCATGAAGAATGATAAAGTGATAGCATATCTCTCATGGCAGTTGATGATCCATGATAAGAACTACTTGGCGCATCATATAGAGCTATAGGTTATAATATTTTGCTTGAAAATATAGAGGCACTACCTCTATGGTGAGAATTGGGGGAATATATACTGATCAAAAGAGTCAAAAGTATATATTCACACCAAAGAAAATCAACCTAAATTAAAGAATATTGTTAGATCTAATCAAGGAATATTATTTCTCTATTCATTTAAATCCCAGAAAATAAAATAATACATTGATGCTCTTATAAGAAATTAACCTTCTACCTTAACCATGAATCGAATTGAGAAAGACACTATATTCATGAATATGCAAAGGATGGATTTTGAAATCATAACATTAGGGAATACATCATACATTTCCAAAATTATTTCCCAAACATATATCTAATAAAATATCAATCAGGTGCAAAGGGAAGATCTAGAACTACAAAATAATGTGAAATCAGTAAAGTAATGGAAGCGAAATGGGTTCCACAATAATGATAATGGTGTGATTCGGTTTGGAACTATGATTTGTGTGCCTTTTTCACCTGAGATAAATAAGGATCTATTAGGTAAGATCATATTTCTCTATACATCATATATGTACCAAGATATACCATGATCTTCAAGATAAATTCTTATGGTAAAATATAAAGAATGAGATTTTGGAGTATACCAAAAGATGTTTTGTATGTCAGCAAGTTAAACTAAAGTTACAGAAGTCCAAATGGATAATGAAACCGATTCTTATACCCATGTGGAAATGGGATAATTTCAATATGGAAATTATCATTGGTCTCTTAAAAACATCCAAAGGAAATAATTCAATATGGGTTGTGGTGGATCAACTCACCAAGATATCCCACTTCATTGTTATTCGTGAATATTTCTCTCTTGAAACAATTGTTGAGATATATGTGAATAAAGTGGTTAGGCTGCATGGGGTTCCACTTTCGATCATATCTGATCATGATACAAGGTTAGCATCTAAATTATGTATAAGTCCTGAATATTATATAAGTACTTAATTAAATTTCATAACATCCTATCAACCCCAAAATGATGGAAAATATAAAAGGACTATTCAAACACTCAAGGACATACTAAGAGCCTACTTAATGGGATTAAAATGAGGATGTGTTCATCATATTCCATTATTTGAGTTATCATACAACAACAATTTTCAATCAAGTATTCAAATGGATCCATATAAAGCTCTTTGTGGTAAGTAATGTATAACACCAACCTGTTGGGATGAATTTGGTGAACTAAATCTACTTGGACTTGATCTTATGTTAGATATGACCAAAAAGGTTCAATCCATCCAACAACATGTAAAGGTTGATCACATTCGGCAGAAGAGTTATGCTGACAATCATTGAAGGAGTTGGATATTGAAGTTAGAGATAAATTTTTCCTTTAGATATGAAAATGGAAGATACTCACACAGTTTGAAAAGGAAGGGAATTTTATCCCAAGGTACATTGGACCCTTTTAGATCCTTGATCACATAAAATCAATGGCCTATTATCTTTCACTTCTACAGACCATGTCTCAAGTTCATTATGTATTCCACATGTCCCTCCTGAGAAAGTACATAATAGATCCCTTACATGTATTGAGCTCATAGGTGGAACATTTGTAAAAGATTCATGTACTATGGAGAAACCATATATGTGAAGAAATAGCATGGTAACTGGAGGAAGTGATGAAGTATAAATACCCTCACCTATTTTTACCTTAGTATTTAAAACTAAATTTTGAGGATGAAATTTCATAATTGGGGAAGAATGTAACGACCCATAATATTATAAATGAAATATTCGTTTTTTTAATAATTTCATAAAACACATGCATCACATATAGAGCCCAATTAAAACTTTAAAATGAAGAATGAAATAAGTGGTATTTATAATAATTAAAGAACCTATATCAATGGAATAGTAGCATGACTGTTGGAATAATAATATGACCATTAGGAATAGTAATCTGGTTGTTTGAATAGTAAACTCACCTATGAAAGTATAAATAAAATTTAGGTATTTTATAAATGAAAATATGATATAATTATATCATGGTATAAATAAATGATTTTTTTAAAAATGATAAATTATGTGTTGGTATTTTATACAATACAAACATTTATTTACAATTTTATAATTAATGTAATGTTTTAAAAAAATTAGTTTCATAAAATAGATTCATAATTTAATATTATGTTTTATTTTAATTATAATATAATTTCATGAGACCTTAATTAATTTTTCAATGGGTCATAAAATCGATTATAATATTAAAATCTGTATTTTTCAAATAAATGATGATTTTATTTAAAAATTAAATTCCTCATGTATCAAAAATTATTTTCATTAAATGGATTTCATTTTTTAAATATACATATTGAAAAATGGTTGGGTTAATTTTGGGGCTTTTCTAAAAGAGTTCAATTTTTTATGAATAGTGAAATACGATAATTTATAATATAAGCTAAATACATAAATTTTTGAGTCATGTATAGTGTATGGATGATGTAAGAACCCATTATCTCAAACTATACTTAACTATTTACTATATTTAGTCATATTAATCAACACTATTGATATTCTTAAGCCAAAATAATAAACTAATGAATATAATAATCAAAAACACCCCTCTCCTCCCCTAATAAAGACCACCCCTTCTCCCCACACCTTATAAGCCTTGTAGCATGTCTAAATTACCCCCAATTACCTTTATAAGTCTCTCCTGCATGTAAAATAGGTTCTTCTCTCAAAAAAATACCAAACCCAAGTGTCTTAAAGAAGTTCTCAAGGAGACAGCATTCATGAGGTAAAATCATGCATCCTTCTCTTTTAATTGCTTTTCTTTTCTTATCCTTTCCTCACCTACACTATCCAAAGCGTATCGATAAATCCATTATCATATATATACTCTAATTTTATTTTATTTTTAATGTAATATCCACCATCAATTATATTCTATTCTTCTTTAATTATATAAATGAAAACATTTCATGTGATATGACGGTTCACCACCTTCATGGACAATGATTTTTCATTTTCCATTATCGCCTTCAAGGGTGGTCATAAAGCCATTATTATGGTAAAAATAGATTTTAATATATATATATATATATTTATATTATAACTTTATTAACGTTTTGTAAATAATTTATATACATAATATGAAATAAAATGAATGTATTTTGTGATATTCGGAAAAATCACCAAAACAAACTATGAATTTATCCTTAATGTTTTATCTAATGAATCATACTCGTAATAGAAGAGAAAATTATATATGATTCCATTTAAACTTATATAAGTTCATTAATAACATATAATTTCACTTATGGATTATTATCCCCATTTTAAAATAACTTTCATAATTATACACCAGTAAACCGACCATGAAACCATGAAAATATACACTCCAAGATTGACGAAATTGATCTCTATAACTCATCAAAATGGACATAAATGAACTTAATAAAATTATAATAAATAAAATAAAATTATAATATATTCTCAATTATAAAATTAATGAATATAATTATGTTGGATATTAAGTTTAAGTGCATAACATGTTCACACATAAGGTAAGGGGATTCACAAACCCAACTCCCTTTCTTTCTGTTATCCCTCTTTCATGCCATATTTTAGTGTGGATATTTATTTAATTTTCCTTAAATATAATTTCATTATTCTTATATTTTTCTTTCTAGTGATATACATGTTTCCAAAATGGTTTTATGACAAAATTTATTTACTTTTCCAATGGAACACTTTTTTCCAAAACAAATCTTATCTTTATTGAGTTGTTTCACTTTCAAGAATGATGATTCTTATTCCAAATATGTTTTTTTTTCTTTTCCATTTGGGAACCCCAAGTTTATTCATGAAATCAAAACTGATCAAAATACTTATTAAACCCATTCAATTCCATGGATTATTTCATAACTATGATTGTTATACGTCCTTTATGGATTGCATTATTATGTAAATATTATGATGTGATGGGTGGCCCTGGAATTATATATCTCTCCAATGAATTGGGTAATGTTATTTATCTCATGAGATAACTATAACATGAATAAAAATTATTATAAATTTTTTCACAATGATGATGTTATGATTATTCACATATTTTATGTGTGAGCATGATGCTAGCTTTGTTCACAACTATGTGTGTTATTTGACCACTAAGACATGATGTTTCATTTTTATACATTGCAACATTCCACGAATTAATATAATTTTTCCATCATGATGTTGATGGTGATATTATGATTATGATATAATGATGGTGATTATACTCACTTGTGTTATACTGATTCATTACCCGTATTCATCCTCTTACTAGGCTTTTAGCTCACCCTTTTTCATTGATGTATATCCTCAGGTGATTACATGTACTAAGGAGAACAAGTTCTTAAGAAGGATAAAGAATAATACTTAAAATAACTTTTTATGTTTTATCAGTTACAATATATGCATGTGTATGATTTTACTAAGACACTAAACCTTTGATCTAGGATTATAATGATATTATGTTTTTTTATCATAAAAATGGTGTAATAGTCATTTAAGAAAAAAAATAGGGTATATATAACTCTAAAACCCCACCCACTATATAAATAATGTTTATATGCTCTACACAAATGACCCAAATCCATTAGTCGTTTACTCCTCACAGCCTCTCCATTAAGAAAATCATAACAAGGATTCTATGAAAATATCAATTAATATAAATACAATAATAATATAACATTAAATATAATGAATTTTCATACCCATATTTGAGCCCAAGAATTATCCTTTATTTCATTTTCAAGGTGTCTCTAGGAGACTGTATTGATGAGAATCATGTCACTATATTTTGAAATCATCACTGTAATACCCATGCATTCTCCCCCTTCTTTACTAATCATTTGACCACTATCTGAAGAATTTTTAAAAGAAAAACCTAAAAAAACTCTCTGACTTGTTTTGAAAATCAATTGAGTTCTGATCAATATCATTATCCATTCTATTAAAAAACAATTTTATATTTCATTTCATAAAATAATTGAAATAATATTAAATTAAAATCCAAAAAAATTTAATGAAATGAGACTTTTCCA
The DNA here is from genome assembly GCA_963277665.1 of Viscum album. NCBI lineage: Eukaryota > Viridiplantae > Streptophyta > Magnoliopsida > Santalales > Viscaceae > Viscum > Viscum album. The sequence goes on from CAUJRU010000144.1 coordinate 1,155,526, forward strand.
CTTTATTTTAAACTCTTTGAAAAACTTTGAGATAATATTAATATCAAATCTATTTTCAATAACTCCCAGTTTTTAAAGATAAAATAAAATTTTAACATACATGAATACATCATTATAAAAAAATAGTTTTTAATGAAAATTACAATTTGAGAAGGGAAACGTCTATTTATAAATAATTCAAATTATATACTTATCACCCATACACTTAATTTGATAACTCAATATGATGAGATAATAGAATACCATATATATATAACTATAATATTGAGATCTATTATATCAAAGAGTAATAATTATAAATAATACCCTAGAAAATAATTATATATACGGAATAACTAGAAAACTATTCCATATGAAAATTATAATATAAAAAGAAAACAATATATATCAAACATGGACCATGGCATATATAGTGGTATAAAGCTCACAAGTTACAAAAAAACTTTTTAATTAGTTGGGATGGGTCAATAATTAGATTATATTATTAATAAAATATATATGTGTTTAATATGGAATAGGTAATAACAAACACTTACTCAAAATATACCACAAAAGGCATATGGTATAAAAAACATAACTTTAAATATATCAAAACAAAGGAAATGGCCATTTATATAAATATGTTTCCCTCATATTTAACCTAATTGAAGAAAGATGTTCATGTAACAAAAAAAATTCCATCCATATAAAAGTATTCATACAATACCCATTATAAGATAAAGTAAAACTTGCCAAAAATATATAGATTTAGTTTTCGGTGAAAAGTGTGTTTTGGGGAAAACTATTTTAATCTTGAAAAATAATACCTTAGTAGAAATATTTTTGAGAAAAAAATTATTAAATAAAATTACATGTGTAAATTAAATATTTATTAAACATTTTAGGAAGATAAAACAAATATATATATTCATACCACATATTACATTTTAAATAAAAAATATTAAATACCTGAAATTAAAATTTAAAATTATTAAAATAAAACATTAAAATGTATAATTTCATAACCTCTAAAACATTCACAAAACAAACAAAGTAATATAATAATTAATTATATATTTACCTCATATATCAAACAAAATAATAGGTTTATATTATTTATATATATAATTAGTGAGTAACTAAATTAAATATATATATAGAACTTGTAATCATATTTTTTATGAAATACTATAGAAAATATAATCCAAACAAACCCTCATTTAATGAATCAAGATGAATAATGACCTAAAAGTATCTATGTTAGTGTTTTATACCTAAAAAATCGATTCCTGAAATAAGATATTATGGATTTGTAATTAACCAATTTGATGTTCAAGAGGAATGAAATCAAAACACCAACTGATGAGAGATCACCCGGGTTAGGGAACAAAATGGAATCTTTCTCGTAGGTTTGGAATCAATATGGGAGTGAGATGGGAAGAGGGGGGCCATATAGTTGGGGATGTAGAATAAATTATATATCAATAATTTTTTAAAAATGTTGTTATATCATTCCTATAAACCAACAGTTTTAAAAAAACATTGATATAACCTTATTTATACCCTTGATTATTATAAATAGGTGGTATATACTTCCCATAAATAGACTATTCCAATGGTTTTTAAAAACCTTTGGTGTAGGTATCTTGGTATTGACCCCATTTACAATAGTCATATGATATATATATATATATAAATGATATTCATATATGAGTTACATAAAATAAAACATCCTGTATATCCTCTCTCGAATGGATTCAATTAGTTTTGAACCAAATAGTTATTTCATTAATGCTTTGAATTTATTTATTGAAATGAATTTAATTACTTATACTCCATGGTTTATAATTAATATAATTCATTATGAATAGGTAACCTTGGGAATCATCTATAAAAGAGGATGGGATCATCTCCTATCAGTGTGTGATGTGTGTGAGACACTACTAAACTATCTTCTTCCTAAAACTCTGTTTATCTCATTTGTTAAGGCACTATCACCCCTCTGGATTTTGGGTATCCTCACGAAACATTTTTATATCCATTTTCCAGTGTATTCCCATAGAGTCAAGTTTATTTTTTCACTTCTCTTGGTGATCTCCCTCAATCACACTCCATCGAAGGAAGGAAATAGAATCTACAACAACATGCAATTTATAGGAACTCTTTTTTTCATAATATTAAAATATTAATTTCATGAAGATAGATCTGTCTATTTTTTGGGTTATTATTCACTTACAGTGATCATTATATTATCATATAGAACCCATCTGTAAGAATTTGTCATAAACATAAGACATGACATCATAAGCATAATTCAAGGCTCCCTACTAAGTCAACATAACATAGTGGAAATAATCACATAGAGAATTGAGTTTACACCTCAATCTCATACATTTCATATCATGAGATATAAAACATTACCTATATATTATAGGGATATGAAACTTTAGACTCACACATCACATCATTATATGTACTTGTCTATGTGTTTCATATAAGAAAATAATCATAATTTCAACCTACCATATTTTAACTGTGAGAAATAAATGGGTTTCCAAAATATTTCCACAAAACATAAAAATATGTCATCTAGAGAAATAATATGGAAGATATCATTAGATAATATACTAATTAAATCTTGATAATCATTATAGGATGTTGAAGTAAAAGAAAAACACTTTTATAAGAAGATTTATTACTTAATAAGTTTTTATCATATCAAACAATAAGAGGTCAATAATTATACAGTTTAATATCACAAGTTCAATCATCCTAAAGAAAAAAATTCATAAGATAATTTATAGGGTAATACATAAAATGTAACTAAAAAGGGATTTATCATTTAGGGTTTAAGATTAAAATGGAAATAAAATTAAAAAATGACTTTTCATATCGCTTTTGTATCATGGTTTTAAAAAAACATATAATTCACTTAAAATCCATTTCTGGTAAACAAGAAGAGGACATGGAAAATATTAATTTAAAGATAATTCCAATCATTTTAACATTTAAAATAATTGAAGTTAATGGTAATAAATATGGATTGAAAGATAAAAATATACCTGGGTTGAATGAAATATATTTATTTATTCTTCTAAAACATTAACCATTATTTCAAAAATTAAAAATTAAAAAAATAATGGGAAATGAAATTACCTGGGAAGACCCTGGAAACATAAAGAAGAAGATTTATTAAGAAAAATGATTAAATAATTAGTAAAATTCATTGTTGTGGAAAGTGTTAGGAATGAGGTTCTTTTCACACTTTTTTAATGAAATTTAAAAAAAATGACATGAGTGGAAAATGTTAAAAACATTCATTTTGAAAAAATTAAATAAATTAAAGTTAATAAAAAATTTAAATAATCAATGAAGTAGAGAGAATAAAACTATTTAAACAATATAAATTATCTATTAATATAAGAAGAAGAAGTTTATCGATCGTAAAGAAGATATATGGTCATCTCTAATTACATGTAGCCTTTTGGATGAATTGTAAACCAAAGGGTAATGAGAAGGTAAGAATACTTCAAAACCCTAATAATAACTATAGAATAAGAAACTAAATGGGTTTTAAGATGGAATGATGTTATGATTTTTCCAAATGGTAACTTAGTCAAAAATAATCTCAAATTCAAAGTCAGATTAGAGATAAAACTATTTCAAATAAATTATGTTTTCAGCTCTAAATCCATAAGAAAGGATAAGAGACCACCAAATCATCATAAATTAAAGTAAAATAGTTAGGTAAACTTTCAAAAACAATAATTTGAATCATATAGGAAAAAATAGGGAATTCAAGGATAATTTTTGAAATGATTGGATACATTGTAGGGAAACCCTTGTCGAGAACGTAACATGTGAAGTAAGTGTATATCAATAAAGAGATGATGATAAAGAAATGTAAATCCATATAAAACACTGCTACAAAATATGATTTTAATAGTCCTAAAAATGATCATTTTCAGCGCTTAAAATAACTAAAAATCTAAGTGTTTTTAAAATCCCAAGTTGTTATCAACACTTGAAAAAGTTCTGATAAAGGGAACCTATATCAGTGTTTTTTGGAAGCACTAATAAAGGGTATATTTATCATCATTTTATCTAGTACTGATAAAATGTGCCTTTATCAGTGCTAAATGAAGTGGTAATAAGGGGACCCTTTATTATTGATAGATAAAGAACTGATAAATGGAATAGTTAGCATCTTTAGATGAATCACTAATAAAGGGACCCTTTATCAAGGCTTTATCTAGTGTGGATAAAGGCTATTTCAGCTACTACATAGCTGAAACCCTACAGAAGCCATGTAGCAGTACTATAAAATAAAATCAAATCAGAATACATGAAAAGGAACATAAATATACAGTAAATAGTATTGGAATACAAATAACACATGAAACCATAATTTCAATTCAAAATTTATATACAAAATATTTACATTAATGTCATATTTAAGATTTACCAAAAAAATCACATTCCATATACAAAATTAAAACTAGAAGACTCATTTCAATGATTAACCTCTTTATAAAATTTTTTCCATGCAATAAATCCAATTTTTATTTTAATAAAATTAAATAAAAAAATAATTACAATTTTAAGGTTATATAATCCACATATGATAAATTATATTTTTAATTACTATATATATTAATGATATTATCAGTTAATATTGTGTTGGATTAACATGCAGTTTATTCTTATGTGTTATAAATATATTATGGATTGTTTTCTTAAATTTTGAAATCAATATGAGATATTTTTCTTGGTTTTGGCTATGTGAGTCACGTTTTAAACTAAAATGACATTTATATATAAATAAAGCACTTTGAGTCATACCGACCACATCGTGTGTCAGATTAATGTGTGGTCAATTACTATATGTCAAAAATTAATTATGGATCATTTTCCAAAAAAAATAATACCATTTTAGCTCATTTTATTTGTTTTGGATATGTGATATGAATTTTAAACTAAAATAACACTTTTATATTTAAAAAATAAAATTTGGGCCATACCGACCACATTGGCTGGCTGATTGATGTGAGTTCAATTCAAATATGTCCCAAATTATTTATGGATCATTTTCATAAATCTTTAGAACAATCTGATCTCTTTTTCTTAATATTGACTATGTGAGGTGCGTTTTAAACTAAAATGAAACTTATATTGAAAACATGATATTTGAGTATACTAACCAAATTGTGTGTCGGATTGATATGTGGTTGATTCCTATATGTTGGAAATATATTATGGGCATTTTTCCAAAATTTTGAAAATAATCCAATCTCATTTTCTCATTTATGACTATGTGATATGGGTCTTAAACTAAAATGACATTTCTATATTAAAAACACGTACTTTGAGTCATATTTACCATATCATGTGTTGGATTGATGTGTTTTCAATTCTTATATGTCATAAATATATTATGGATATTTTACCTAAAATTTGAAAACAATAGGATCTCATTTTCTTGGTTTTGTCTATGTGAGGAACATTTTAAACTAAAATGGCACTTATATTGAAAACATGCACATTGATTCATACCGACCACATCATGCATCAATTTATGTGTGGTCAATTCCTACATGTAAAAAATATATTGTGGATATTTTCTCTAATTTTTCAAAACAATTTGAGATTTTGTTTATTGCTTTTGACTATATGATGTGTGTTTTAAACTAAAACGAGACTTATATATTGAAAACATGTACATCAAGTCATAACAACCAAATCATGTGCCATATTGACATGCGGTTGATTCCTACATGTCAAAAATATATTAATAATCATTTTCATAAATTTTAAAAATAATATGATCTTTTTTTCTTAGTTTTTTCTATATAAACACATTTTAAACTAAAATGGGACTTATATTAAAAACTCACACTTTGAATAATATTGACTACATCGTATGTCATATTGATGTGTGGTATATTCATATAGATACGAAATATATTATGGATCATTTTCCTAAATTTTGAAAATAATCTAAGCTTTTTTTATCATTTTTTGCTATGTGATATGTGTTTTAAACTAAAATGACACTTCTATATTAAAAACATGTACATCGAGTCATACTAACTACATAATGTGTCGGATTGATATGAAGTTGATTCCTACATGTCATAAATATATTATGGACCATTTTTCTAAAATTTGAAAACAATCTGATCTCATTTTCTCAGTTTTGGATATTTGAAGTGTTTTTTAAACTACAGTGGAACTTTTGTATTGAAAACATGCACTACGGGTCATATCAGCCACATAGTGTATCGAATTGATGTGTGTTAAATTACTACATGTAAAAATTATATTATGGATTTTTATCCTAATGTTTGAAAATAATAAAAACCTATTTTCTTGTTTTTTTCTACGTGATACATGTTTTAAACTAAAATTACACTTCTATATTGAAAACACACACTTCAAGTCATACTGACCACATCATGTGTTGGATTGACATGTAGCCAATTCTTACATGTCATAAATATATTATATATTTTTATCCTAAAATTTTAAAACAATCTAATATTTTTTCTAGTTTTTTGTCTATTTGATGTGTGTTTAAATCCAAAATGGCACTATTATATTGAAAACAAGCACTTCAGGTCATATGGACCACATCGTGTATCAGATTGATGTACAGTTTATTCCTATATTTCAAAATTGTATTATGTATCATTTTCATAAATTTTGAAAATAATATGAAATATTTTTCTCAGTTTTGGCTAGGTGATACATGTTTTAAACTCAAATGGCACTTTTATATTTAAAACAAGCACTTTGAATCATACAAACCATATAATGTGTTGGATTGATTTGTGATCGATTCCTATACATTTGAAATATATTATAGATATTTTTAATAATTTTTTAAAACAATCTTATTCTGTTCACCTGATTTTGGCTATTTGATACGCCTTTTAAATGAAAATGACACTTCTCTATTGAAAACTCGCACTTTGAGTCATACTAAACACATCATGTGTTGAATTGAAATTTGGTCAATTCCTACATGCTAGAAATATATTATGGGTTATTTTATTAAAATTTGAAAATAAAATGAGCTCATTTTCTTGATTTTTTCTATTTGATATGTGTTTTAAAATAAAATGGAACTTTTGTATTAATAACACGTACTTCTAGTCATATAAACTACATCATTTATCACATTGATGTGTGGTCAATTTCTATATGGGAAAAATGAATAATGGATCTTTTTGCAAAATTTTGAAAACAATCCAATATAATTTTCTTAGTTTTGACTATTTCATTTGTGTTTAAAACTAAAATGACACTTTTGTATTGAAAACACATACTTTGAGTGGATTGACATTTATTCAATTCTAACAGATGAAAAATGCATTATGGATTATTGTCCTAAAGTTTGAAAATAATTCGATCTTTTATTCTCGGTTTTGGCTATGTAATGCATGTTTTAAACTGAAATGACACTTTTATATTGAAAAAACATACTTTGATAAATACCAACCATATTTTGTTTCAAATTGGTGTTTAGTAAATTCATACATGTGAAAAATAAAGTATGGATCCTTTTTATAATGTTTTAAAATAATCTAACTTAATTTTCTCAGTTTTGATAATGTGATGTGTATTTTGAAATAATGTTTAAATTTAACAAAATAGGTATCAAATAAAAATTATTAGGAAATTAAATAATATATATATATATAATGATGAAAATATTATCTAAATAAGTAGTCAGAAGTCACTACTTTATGATTTATTTATACATTATAACACCATGTATTCTGCCCATTAGTTTATAAACAAATTAATTTCCTATATTATACTTCTCCTTGGGAAACAGATCAAAAATAATATAAAGTAATTCTAATACTAATTCTTCGCACGCCAAATATATTTATAAGGTTATATCCCATACTAGATCATAAACATAGTAGGTAATCACCTTAATTTTATGTCATCAATCATTCTTACACCATGTACGTTACCCGCTTATCTATAAACAAATTTAATTATTCTTTTGAGTTTGTAGATTATCATAAATCTTGTTATTAATGATAAAATATATACAAAAAATTATTAAGAAACAATTTTGAGGAAATTTTAATTACCTTTGCAAATTACCTATTCAGGGATACTAGTATTTTAATTATTTATGATATCTTTCACAAATTTGAAAACATAATATCCACAATAATTATTGTTATATTGATTTCTACACTACAAAAAACATTAACCAAAATAAGTAAATTATTTTCAAATATTTTTTTGATAGTTAAATATTCATATATATACCTTAAAATGTTTCCATTTGAATTAATCTGTTGGATTCTTATATTTAGTCATCAACTTCATACCATTATTTAGCCTACATTTAGTGATCATCATATCATAACAAAATTCTTGTTAAAACACTGAATGAAACAAATAATTCGATGTTTGTCTATAAGATTTTAATTATAAAGCATTAAAATTTTATAATATACATCAAGTGTGGTTATTTTGATGGAAATTAATGCATTAGATACAAAAAATAAATATTTAGGGTATCTAGATTGATTGTGATCAGTATCTAGTGCTTTCTTAAAAAACAAATGCGTAATAAAAAAAATAAAAATATATTATATATGATTAGATTATAGAGTTTTACCCCTCCTTTTTAGGAATAAAAAAGAGTCTATTATCTATTATTTTCTTCTCCAACTCCTCATGAACTAATCTTTTTTATTATAAATTTCTTTCAAATCCAATTTAATTTCATTCGTAGAAACAATATAGGGATCAATGAATAAAAATCATGATATACAGGGTTTTCCCTTTATATTGTATTAATATAAATTCCTGTAGAAAATATGAATATTTATTAACTTTAATGAACATATTAGATCACTTTTTTGGACGTATTTATTATGGAAATATACCTTATATATGTATTCACAACTGAGAATCCAAGCCATTCAAAATTGAGAATCTCATTTATACTCTCAATACCAACCACGTCTATAATAAAATTTCCAAATATTTATTCTTTATATGGAATTATGACACATAAAAATATTTAAATTTGGTGTCTGCAAAAAGTTGTAATGATAATATATGTTGAAGTGGAACTATCAAGTATAAGGTACTCCCAAAAGGTCTTTTTGTTTTCTTGGTTTATTCACTAAATTATCTTGATATGGACTTCCTTTTACCTATTATTTTATCTATTTTTAATACCATACCTCACTTCAGAAACCTTTTTAATCAAATATTATAGGTTTCTCATTTGAAAAAAATGTTAGGGACAGACTACATTTATCTTTATAAGATTATATGGCCATTACATGAAATTTCCAAGAACATCATTAATAATTATAATATATGGATCATCAAGTGGAAAAGGAAACTCAATTATCAGCTCTTGATATACTTCAATTCTCACTCTCATGTGATATTATTATAGTTATTTATTATATATCTTTTCTACCAGGATATTATATATCGTACCCCTCACAACGAGGTTATTTGTGGGTGTTGATAGATAGAAATCACATACAACTTTACCATACTACATTTTAGTAAGATAAAGTTACTAGAAGTTATTTGATTAGCATTTAGGATAATGAGTAATGAAAAAATTGATTACCTTGAGTAAGGTATGTGGTTTAAGGGAATGACTAACCTCAAAGCTAGTGGGGTCATTTGGTTGTTCACGTGCTGATCTTTGTTTCATTTCCCATTAATTTTTATCTTTTGTCATATATTGGTTTGATAAACTATAGGGGAAATAATATATTTCAAAACATTTATTTGGTCCTAAAATCCTTTAGTCATATGATGTGTATCTTTTTGTGGTTTTACCTTCTAAAAATATATTTGAGGAGATACTATAAAACATACACCTCTAATGCAACCATATTGTTCCAACCACTTCAAATCTGCTGAATGTATTTTTCTTCTAGTACGATTGCTACTGATTCTTGTGTATAAACCATATAAAAAACATATGAACGTAAAAAGATATTTTTATATAATACTATTATAAATCATTATAAATTACTATTATTACATAATTACATATATTTCCCATACTTCTTTTGTTTTTTCATCAAATATTCTACCCTACTTATTTACATGGGCCTCGTTATATAGCACATGATGTGGGGTGGAAGTGTAGTTTTATTTTTGATTCATTAATATATATATAAAAAAGAAATACATGTTGTTTCATATCATATTAAATATTTATTATTGATTTACAAGACATACCAATTTATTCTCTAGTTAATCATACCTCATCTTTTCTTTGTAATAGGAGTAAATTGGTTTTGATGTACATTGTTTATTTTCATCACTCCTTTATTGTTTCATAAATTAATATTTTTTAATCAAATTGGATAAGATAAATAATTTAAAATAATATACTACCAACTACAATGAACTTGAAATGATTTCTTATCATGATGACTTATAAAATAATTATATGTTTCCATCTTTATAATGTGTGCATAAGTAACTATTGGTTGGGGATTTAGATTCCCCTCATCATCCCTTAGATGAAACTTGGTAAAAAGAGTCTGAAATAATCTATGAGATTTTCAATCAGTCATTAAGACATATTTCTTATGGAAATCATCTAAAGTAAATAAAATATCCAAGGAATAATAAAAATTAATTCAAAATTTCATTATATATATATATATATATTTGATAAATTAGAAAAATTATATCATAGAATTCCTTTATATCTTTCCAAAAGGTTTCCTTTGTTACAGGATGGACATGGAACCATAAATCTATATCAATCAGAATATTCATCCTCTTTGTGACCCTAATATAACTAATAAACATTAAATTTTGGGTTCAATAGGTTGTTTGCATTGATTCCATCCAAACTCAAATTTTAAACCCATACTTCTTTCCTTGATAATTTTAGTCAACACTATGAATCTATTTCATTATTATTTTCATTAACACATTGTTAATCCCCTAATAATTTTTTATTTTTAGTATCAATCACATGTTATTCCATAATATTGGTAACATCGTCATGTGCAAAATATTTTGTCTGCATTAGTATTCATACGTTTAATTTATATTATATTAATATAGTAGATAACACATAATATTATGAGAAAAATAATAGTATATTAAAAAAATAACTTTATCATTGAAAAATATTTCTCTTTATAAATGTTGAAGGGATTTATGTACTTTATAGAGAATTAAAATCCTCTATTTGTGGTCCCCTCTGATGTACAATGCTTTTTCTACATTAGGACCTCTATGAACTGATTGTGATCACCCAATGAAAGAGTCATCCTTGATTGAATTTTCATATGACCCTATAGTTGTTTTTTCACTATTAAGAAAATTGACCAATTCTTGCTTTCTAGATATGAGACATAAAATAATTTCACTGCTTGTGATTCCATTATGAATACCATCTCCTTTTCCACTTCCACTATAAAATTCACCTTCACAAAGCCCAATTCATCAACTTTCACTACACTTTTATTTTAAACCCATTTTCAATGGAATATAGGAACTTGAAATGTTGTATAATACAACTTTTATGTTTTCTAAAAAATTCCAAAATATGATAAATTATCATAAATTGGATTTCTATACTTGGAACCAGTTATGTTCATCACTTCTCCACAAGTGTAACTACATTGTTTTACATCGTACTACAATCATCTCTTTATTTTGTATAGAATGTAATGTCATTTATTACAAATCCAATGTAAGATATAACATTTGTATTTGTTCCCATAGCTATCCCATGAATTCATTCGGAAAATGAATTCATATTTTCAGATAACTCCTTATAAATATGATCTCATAACCATCATATAATCTGTTGATTATGCCTATTTAATATCCATCCTTCAACCCTAGATGTATTCAATTATCTAATAATTTATTTTTGGGTTTCAATGTATGGATAAACATCTTCACTATTATGTAAAATGTAAATTGTATCTTGCTCCCGCTCTGTGATGGTAATTGTAATAATATCTCTTCTAGAAATCCTTTTTCCCATAAGGTGTCTGCTATGATGAGACTTGGGGAGACTGATGCTATCAACATCTGATAGGTATTAGATATAGAATTTAACAACTTCTTCAAAAATATATTGTTTTAAAATATAACCATCTGTACAACATCAATTCTTGACCTACCCTTTAAAAATATTAACATATAATTACATGGGGTAAATCTATTTTTAATGGACATGACCATATAGTTGAACATATCTAACAAAGTGAACCATCAAGTGGACCATTATATCAAGGAATGATGGTCTGAATAACATCTAATAATTCACATAATATGACTACAACCACCTAATTCATGATTGGAAACTTCCTAGGATGTATAAATTTACTTCATATGGATTTGAAAATTAATCAAATTTTGGTTTATGTATGTCATACATTTTTAGGAAGAATCCAACGTAAAGTGACAGGAATCAAATCTGGTATCAAAACATGATAATCATGTGATTTTAATCCCTATAACTTCAGATTATTCATTGACACGGTATTCTTGTTATTTTATGAATACCCCTCTAGAACTTTTACACCATTAAGGGAAATAAAAAGATGTAATTTTTCCAATTTGGATATAGTGGAAGATTCTAGAGGAAGAAAGTTCCACACTTTATGCTTCACTAGTTCCAAAACATCCCATATCTCCATGTCAATCTTGTCCAAACTAGCCTTGATTCCATATTTTTATATTAAAATTTAGAAAAAAGATCATAACACTACCAAATATAGTTTTTCTACATGTGTGACTTCTAGAAAATTTCTAACGTGCAAACAATTATAATATGGTAATTCAAAAAAATGATTGATTTTTTCAACTTGATTTCATAAAGTTTTTTTAAAATGTTTTACCAAAAATAGTATGAATATATTTTACTTTATCGAGAAGTTGATCACCCTTTGGTAGAGATGGTGTTTTACCTTGTTCGGTATTCCCACCGAATGTTTTTGTTTAGGATCAGTATGTATTTCATCAAGGTAAAAATGTCACATGTCCAAAAAAACATTTTTTGAGGAATTCTTCAACCGAACTAAGTGTGTGCATTCTTCCAAATGGGAGACCCCAACATTCCTTTAATTTTGTAGCCTAAAAAATATCATAAGTAAGAAAGTCGTCTATTGTCTCATAAAACAAGGCCCTGTGAATTTTTCACTTTTATGAGCATCATATGTTTTTACACCTTTATCTCACACCAATTTCAGATATTAAATTAATGGCGCAAAATAGATATCAATATCATTACTGGGTTTTTTTAGTTTAGATATAAGTGGAGAAAACATAATGTATTTGTGCTTCATGAATAAACATCACGACAAGTTATTATTTATAAAAATAACTATCCATGTACTTTGAGTACTACTCTATAAACCAAAAGGATTTATTCTATCTATAGATAAATCAAGATGGAAGTTTCTCAGCTCCTTTCCAAATTTAGGATACTTGTAATCAATTTTATTCCACTAAGGAGAGTATACTAGATTACATAGTTTCCCATCCTTAATTATTTTATCTTTCCATGTTAATTTTCACATAGTATCCTAACATCCATATAGTCTTCTAAACCATGGAATTATAGGAAATTACCGTACAACATTGGATGAAATTTATTAATATTTCTTGTATCGATAAGTTCCACACTTAGGGAAATTTATGAGTGATTTGTAGTCCTTTCGAAAAAATATCCAATCATTTGGTCAAGCATGATTTTTTTAATAGATCATACCCATTTAAGATATTATTCATCTAGTGTCATATATTTGATAAGGAAGTTTATTTTCTTCTAGTAGAAAATTATTCAGGAGACCAAGTGGTTCCGTAAAGTTGGTGTCACTTTATCTGCTGCAAGCTTTCAAATTATATAACTTCAATATAGCTGATAATGTTGTGTATTTAGTACAACTACTATAAAATGGTCTCTTAGAATAACTATTTAACTTATCAAATAACTTTGGACAATCAATAATTTCGTCTTTAATTTTCATTTTCATTTCTTCCATATGATCTCTATCATCATTTACACTAGTATTCATATCAAATTATTCATAAACTGTAGTATCATCCCAATCAATGTGCATGTTTAGTTTTTATCTATGTTTATTCCAACATTTACATCTCTGATCTATTTTGTAAAAAATCAAATGTTCTTCCAACTCTTATAGAAAATGTTTTCTTGGATAACAACAACTTAAACACACACAAAAAAGTATTTAAGAAGGGATGTATGATTACTTTATTGAAAACTTGATGATCTATTTAACTCAATATTCATACTCTTTTGTCATAATATTATCATGCATCCATTTTTGATTCATATCCATCCTATTATTTTCATAAAATATTCATTTTTTTAAAAAAAATACACATAATATATTCATAATCGAAGGAGAAATGTGTAGATAATTATAATAATGGGAACATAATATTTGAATGTTTTTTTTATGATTATGGGAAATTTATCATTTTAAAAAATAGTGGTTTGAAAATAAAAAACCTAGGTTAAACATGTAGTTTTTGGTAAATATTCTTGATTTGTTTTTATGTGGGAAAAAAGGTTGGTAATTCTAGGACAGTTTTGGTGACCCTTCTATGTGGGAGTCCAACAAGTGGGAGGAGTTGATGTTTATTCATTTATTCACATGTTATATCGTTTTTAGGTGGTGTTTAATTAATATCCTAATTTGACCTTTAAAGGAGTGACAGAGTTTAGGTTACCATTTCTTATTAGTATAAAAATGTCACATATAATTAATTTTAAGATCTAGAAAAATCATCAAAAATTGAAATCATATGGGAAATTTGGCCACTAATAAGTATAAATCACTCATTAATCCTTCTTTCCTTTAATAATTACAGCATACCAATTATTTGTATCCCCTTTAATAATAAATATTTATTCTACAATTTATTCCCATTTACCATTTCCGATACACTTTATATCATAAATCAAGGGCTTTAAAATCAATATTTTATGTATAATTATAAATTATCTTATTAACAATGTTAATAAAATGTATTCTTTACTCAACTAAATTACTTAAATATATATATAATTCTAATAATTACTAATAAATATTTTATAAAAAGAAATTTATTTATTATTAGATGGAATATTTTCCAAGTAAATTCTTGTATCTTGATTTCTGTTTAATTGTGACCTATATTTCTAAATTTTTATAAAAATCTCTTTCCTAGGAACATACAAGGCCATGTAATCACTAAATTTTAACACAGGGTCAAGGATATTGGAATTTCATGAAACCAATGGATGAAACTATTATTGTTTATATAAGTGAAGTCGGATTCCATGTTTCTCTCTATTTCTGTAGATTACTCTAGACCATGTATTTATAGATCTGATCTATTTTGTAACAAACCAAGGTTCTTCCAACACTTCTAGACTAATATGTATTTAATAACTATAGTGATACAGATCACTAAAATCTATCCCCCACATCTAGTAGTCAAAACTTCATAGGTATATCCAAAATAGTATACTCATTCTTAATAAAATTCATACCACATGTATGGTTAGGGGATATTATAATAAAATTTATAAAATTCTTCCACTACCTTATAATCCAGTATGTTTCTGAGATAAATGTGTTTTAAATTAGAACCTTTTATGGGTGATACTCAAACCATTCCTAATGGATTGGGGTGAGAGAGATTTGGTGGAACATGGGAATATTATGGATACTTGGAACTTGAATTTGATTACAAGTTATGAACTGAAAAAACCCTATCGACTTATCATTTATAGTCACCACCTTACGTGATAGTAGTAAGGGTATTTATAGTGCACAAATAGGAGTTCCATGTAGTCATAGTGAAAAATAATCATTAATGAGTGAAAATGAATGTGAATTTTAGGGAGAGGGTAAACCAGTAATGGATAGAGGTAAGTATTAGAGTATTATAAAGAACACACATTATAGTTCTGGGTTAAATATTTAATTTATATATTTGTGAGTTCTACCTATATACAAAATATATCTTTTTAAGACTCTTGAAATAAGTTAGTGTATTAGAAAATGTGGACATAGACCTTGGATAATAAGTGATCATAAGCATATAATCACATTATAGTGAAGTAGTATATAATATTAACACATCATTGATATGTAATCCTTGGATATATCCCATTATAGGTGAACTGTGTAAATTTTTCATTTCATGTTCAATATACTATTTTAGAATTTTATTATGCCTACAAGATAGATTTAAAAAGTCATGTCTAACATGAATACAAGATCCAATTTGTTTTAATGATAGAAAAAAAATTTCAGGAAAACATAATTCACCCCCCCCCCCTCTTAGGGTGTTCAACAGAACTATAGTTTACATCATGTGATATTGAATCCATATATTATTTCTCAGAGAATCTATCAAAGAAAATTTTAATGGAGAATATTTTTAATGCATATGGAGAACTATTATTTGATGGGTTTAATTTTCAAGTATAGAAGAAGAGGATTATATATAATTTAAGATCTCATGGGAAAGATATTTAACCACCAACAATACATGGGACTCAAGTGAACCTTTTAGATGGTCAATGATAGAAGTAGGTAACATGATTTGTAATAATGAAAATAAATATCATAATGCTTTGGAAAAAGATTTATATAATCAGAATTATATAAATTTGATTGATGGAACGACATCCAAAGAACTATGCGAAAATCTTGATAATATCTATGAAGGTGATAGAAAACTGAGAAAAGGAAAGGTGAATGTTTTTTAAGGAATATTTTAATGACACAGAATTTTTGAATGATAATTGTTTCCTAAAAATGTGTGTTATATTACTATACAACAAAAATATATCTCATTAATAATGAAGCAAGTATATTTTAACATATCCATTGGGTTTCAGCCGTTATATGATCGTTGGTCAATTTTGATTGTTGGTCAATATGACCATTTGAAACTATACTCATAATATTATGATTATCATTTATAAATATAAATGATAATGGTTAATTAATACAGAACGAAGAGTCGATGGCCTCAACTAGTAGAATTGGGTCGTACGAAGCCCATTTTTCAGAGCTTGGGAAGGAAGTAGTGTCAATGGGATTCTCTTTAGACCAATCCGAAACATAGATTCAACATGTTAAGCTTGAATGAAATTGCCTATGGTAGAAGTTCCAGTTAGTGGAGATTACCACTCAGGCGATGTTATATGAGCCGCCCCAAGAGTCTATCACCATCGCACACCTTACCCTTAGTTCATATGCAGGTGTTTTAAGGGGTTATGTTTAAATTACCTAGTTACTTAAAATTTAATCCATTTTTTTAAATAAAATTTTTATTTCATCATTTTCAGTTTAATAATATTTTTTTATTAAAAATGGAGATAGAATTTGATAAATTGATTTTTTGGGTAAAATTGTATTTTTTGGAAAGATATAAATTATTATATTAAACTAAGGTTTTATTAAAAAAAATTATTAAAATTAAATATTTTTATAAAAACACACCTTTCTAATTACAAATTATAAAATTTTTTTTTTTTGAAGTGTCAAAAAATTAACTATACAGTTTACTATGCATTTTATGTCTTCTATTATTATTAATAAATAAGTATTTTTATATTTAAAATTTAAATTTAACATATTTATAGATTTATTATGATAAAATAAATTTCATTTTTTAATTCAAAATTTCGATATTAGGTTATGATGAATTTATGATATTTTTATAAAATACATTATTTTTCTATGTATAGTAAAAATATAGTTTTGAGTTTTTGGTATGTTTAATGACATCATTAGTGATATAATAGTGATTTTATAATTATGGTAGAATCTTGAGGAATAAAATATTAAATTAGGTGTCCCAAGTGGACATTTTCATTGGCAAATACAATTTGTAATCCCATGGTTTTGCAAATACCACTAATGAGGCGCCCTCGGAAATTAATAAACAACTCCCTCCATTTTACTAGAAATAAGCACCCATTACTTCATTTAATTTCATTATAAAATCTCCCCCCTTTATTGTATGATAGTATTTCCTCTAAAATATTCCTCCCAAGGTATCCTCAAACCCTCAAGGTCCTGATCTTAGAGTTTTAGAACTTACTCTTCAAGGTAAGGGAATTTTTAACTTCCCTTTTCCTTTCAAATTCTATTTTATGTGGAATGTATTTCAAATTTCCATACAATGTAATTATTTACATTTTATTCTATCCCTATAATGTATTATTATTATTTTATGAATGTTTGACCCTTTTTTCCTCTCTTTTTTATGTTTTATAACACCACGTTTCATACTTGTTATGCTACAAATTTTTCGTCTCCAAATCTCTCTCTTTTTCTCAAGAAATTATTTTAGTTTTTATGTGAATAAAAAATCATCTTTAATTTCTATGGGTATTCATAAATATTAGAAAATTATTTATTTTATTCTTTAATTTATATACATAAAACCCTCATTCCATTTATTTTGGTTATAAATTCCATAATGATCATGTTTTAAGCACTTTTTAAAATACCGTGATTTTGATATGAAACCCATTTTTTTTATTCTCTGTGGGTTATTTTTGAAATTTTTGATTGGGATATATATAGGTAAAATTAGAATAAATAAATATTAAGGGTTTTATCTTATAGATATTCAATTCATTGTGTAAAGAATTTAATCTCTATAAATGACAAGTTTTTTGATACCTTAATGAATGACCTTGGTAATTTTTATGATGCCTTTTGGATAGAACTTGGTGACATGTTTATGAAAGTCTAAGTTAAATGTTTGATCCACATTTAAAAGTTATTATTTATGTAATTTATTTATTATATGCCTCTTAATCATTCTATTATGATATTCCTCAAGTACATATTGATATTCCTAAATATCACTAGTAAATAGTTTCCCTTATTATCCCTTACTGGGCCTTATGCTCACCCTTTCCTATGATGTATGTCCCCAAGTAATGAGTTGGAGTAATTTTACTTATTATGAACAAATGAATAATCATTTAAAGTGTATTAGAATAATTTTTTCATGTTTTCATGTATTATGTACCTTTTTTCGAAGACACTAAACTTTAAAGATCCTCTATTTGTAAAATGTAATGAAAATTTATGTAATAAAAAGGCGGGAAACCATAGTTGGTATCAAAGATGGTTTAGTTATTTTTGGAAATTAGGATATGAAAAAAATAAGAATAAACCTATATTAAAGTTTAAAAATAGGAAAAATTCTTGGTATTTTGGTTAAATATTAATTAAGTGGTTTCTGAACAAAGAAATCCCTATCTGGATACAAACAACTAGATGTGGATCTAGCACAGATGTATCTAGGGGAAAAAACCCAAAAACACCACTTTGATATCGACTCAAATGGGGACTGGTGATGGAAAATAGGCCTTTTTGCACTCCTATTTTAACACTACCACGGGATATGTTTGGTAAATCACAAGCTTTTTATAAATCATTATGAAGGATTTATAGAAAATGTAATTGTTGGTAATGAATAATTTGTTTAACCATGATGTTTTAAGAAATAAAAATACTTTAGAGTTATAAGGTTCTTAAATGAAACAATTTTCTCATTATGTTTTTCTTTTTTTATATAATGGTAGGAAATAAAAGGAACCATGTAAATGGTGAGCGCAATAGACCATGCATTGACGGCCCTCTGATGGAAGCCGGAATGGAAACCTTTATGAGCATGATTAATCAACTAACTCAAGTTATGGCCAATAACTTGAATCAAGATGAGATATCGGTTTCACCACTAAGGGAAAAACTTTCCATTGAGTTCTTTATGCATCAAAACCCACCAATGTTTAGTGGATCTACCAACCCATTGATTTCTAAATTGTGTATAATCTCAATAGAAAATATCATTTCTATAATTCATAGTTTTAAACAATAGAAAGTCACCCTGGTTGTTTACTGCTTAGTGGGAGAAGATGATCAGTGGTGGGTGATGATTAAAAAAGTGAGGCCAAGAGGGGAAATTGAAGCTATGGAGTGGGAAGAGTTCAAATTAATCTTCTTCGATAAGTATTTACCTCATTTGAAGAGAAAAAAAATAGAGAAGGAATTATCGAGCTAAAGCAGAAGGATAATGAATTTGTTGGAATCAATGAGATGAACTTCACAATAATTTCTCATTACACCTCTAGTTTTATCATAGATCCAAATGGTAAGGTTGATAGATTATTTAGTGGACTAATACATCATCTATGAAATAATTTAGCCAACTTAGACTATGAAAACTATGATAAAATCATACAGAGTGCTATGAAGGTCAAACTGGAGTTCGCTGAGACATTATGGTCTCAAAAATCTAATGAGAAGAAGAGATATCTAGTACCAAACCAAGGGAAGATCTTTGATCAATTAAGAAAAGGAAAGAAAGTTTAACTTTCCACATGAAATAAATGTTGGAATAAGAATTTAGAGAACTTCTTTCTCAAGAGTGGTAGATTCTATAAGTGTGGAATAGATATCCATATCACTCGGAACTGTCGTAGTGAGGTGAAGCCTCAACTTATCATCACTAACGACAAAGGGAAGATGGTATAGGCCCTTCCTGAAGTCCAATGATTAATGTGTGGATAGCTAGGGAACTTTTCTAATCACTATCCAAATATGAGGGCTATGGAGGGTAATCACCATCAACCTCATCATAGGTGAAGGGAGAAAAGTCTTAATTTTTCTATAATGATAGTTAAAGTTGAAGCACCAAATGATGTGGTTGTAGTCACTCACTACTACAAGAATGGCCTTTAACAGTGCTATAAATAGCCTTTATCAGAGCTAGAAAAGCACTGACAACATGAGGGACGTTAAAAGTCTAGGAATTTTATCAGCACTGAAAATGAACGGATAAAGGGGAAAATTATCAATGGTAACAAAATATATGATAAATGAGACCTTTATAATTTCGTTTAAAAATAGTGATAAAGGCCCCATTTATCAGCGCTTTTATTTAGCGCCACTAAAGGCCTTTTTATCAGTGTTGTTGAAGTGCTGATAAAGTATACCTTTATCTCCACTTTTAGAAGTGCTGATAAATGTGTTCTTTATCAGCACTTTTAAAAGTACTGAAAAATGTGTTCTTTATCAGTGATTTTAAAATTACTGATAAAGCTACATACTGTAGTGTGTTGTAACAATACACTACATCACCAAAAACACACCATATATCAATAAAAATAAGTCCTAATAAATAATTTAAATGAAATTAAATTTAAAACACAAATACTAGAAAAAAACACTATATTATAAACATTTAAAACATTGGTTTATAAAATTACATAATTAAAAATTATTACATACATTCAAAAACAATCTTAACTATCAATGTTACCATAATTTCCATTGACCTTCTTTATCGAACTACTAACACTGCATGAGTAGCTTCAAATAAACCACATAAACTAGAAAAAAAAGAATCCACCAATATAAGAAACAAATTATTATGAGTACTACTAAAAATAAAAAAATAATACATAATTATGAAATAATACATTATTTCTATAGATAATGATTTTACCATACAAATATTAATATTTCCTTTGTAATTGAGCATAGGAAGTGGTGCTTCTCTTACTACAAAGGAAATGAATATAACTTAAAAGAAAGTGATAAATGCAACACTATAGGGATGAAAGGTTTCTAAGGGAGAAGAAGTATTAAAGTTAGACAGAGCATCCCAACTAAAATAAAATAATCCACCTGTATAAGAAATCAATTAGTACATGAGTAATACTAAAAAGAAATAAATTGAACATGAATATGAAATAATGCATTAATTCTATAGACAATGATTTTAATATGTAGGAATCAAGATTACCTCTGTGATTGAGCAGATACATCGTCATTTATCTTCCTGCAAAGTCATGATACATGGACAGAAATCTTCTAAAATAAAT
This sequence comes from Viscum album, assembly GCA_963277665.1. Lineage (NCBI taxonomy): Eukaryota > Viridiplantae > Streptophyta > Magnoliopsida > Santalales > Viscaceae > Viscum > Viscum album. The sequence goes on from CAUJRU010000144.1 coordinate 1,177,430, forward strand.
GAAATCTACAAGGAATAATGAAAATTAAATCAATGTTTCATTATATTATTTTTTGGTAAAATAGAGAAAGTATTTCATAACATTACCTTTATATATTTTCAAAGGGTATCTTTGGTCCATATATAATCTAATAAGAAAACTAAAGATTCACTATACACTTCACTATTGTTGGTTAACTATGACTTAGCCTAGAATCTAACCTGAAATTCCTACCTGGAATACCCATGATGCTCTCATCCCACACATGCTCACCACCATCTCTATCATATCACCATTTAGTATTTACTTTTACTTCTCTTCTTTCACCCATTTACTACTTGTAAATATTTATGATACATGCAGCTGCATCCATATAATAAATGGGTGCAGGAAGAGAAGGAAAAGTGAATGTTGAATGGTGATATGATATGGATGGTGGCAAGTGTGTGTGAGATGAGAAAATCATGGGGAAACCATAGAGGAAGTTCATATCAAATGTTATTTTAAGTGGTATTTAACCAACATTAGTGAAGTTCATAGAGAATCCTTAGTTTTTTTATTAAATTTGTGAGTGATGCACATCCAATCCTTGTTTTGGATTCACTGATAAATGGATCCAAATATACATCGATATTATTCCAACACACTACATTAGTAGAAATAGTAGCATAAATGATCAAAATATAGAATATAAATGAACCCGCACAAAAGGCATAGAGAGATATTTCCACAAGAATAGACATCTCCAAGCAAGAACAATAGAAAGAGGGGAAATAATTCATGAAATGATAACCATGTAAAGGTTCAAATTAAAAAAAATAAAAACCATTTGAACTGTGAAAGGATAATTTTATCAGACATTTATAATGAAATATGAACTTGCAACAACCATAAAATAAAAATGGGGAAACTCTGAACATCTTCACCCTAAGATTGAAGATAAAAAATGATCCATTGTGTTTATGCTTATTTCACAAAAACTCACCCAAAAATGCTTCCTTCACCAACATCTCAAAATAGATATCCTTGGAGAAGAGGACTCGCCCCTTGATCTTTGGATGAAGACCGCCAATGAAAAGAGAATCTTTCAATAGATCTTATAACACCACCTCCAGACAAAAGGAAACCAGATCTTTGAAGTGTTCAACATATGCATTCACCATCCCCTGACCTTATTTTACACTCATGAGATCTTCCCTTTTCTTTATCTTCACCTCCTCAGGACAAAACACAACCGAAAGAAACATATCAGGCCAAAACAACTTGATCACAAGCCAAACTTCATAATAAATTAAGAATTATCTCATTGAAAATCACTATTTCATTTTCAATTTCAAACCACATTCTACAAAGGACACTTTTTGAAAATATAATAATCCACATTTTTAAAGTAAATCCAATTCCAGAAATCATTTTTCCCCTTTTCAAAAACCATTTCAGAAAACCAAGCCAAGTTGGTCCATAAAATAGAGCATGAACATCGAACATAATGTGTGAGTAATGATTAAAAACCCACACTAATACAATATTTATCACAAAATAATTTTCATAATTTTCATCAATAATCTCTCAAAATGATTCCATGATGTTAAACTACACAAATTCATCCTAGAAGAAGACATTAAACCGCATAGTGTCTCTCATCCTATTTTCATGATTTTAAACTGCAAAAATTCATCCTAGAAGTAAGGTGTTAAACTGTGTATTGTATCTCATCCTGGTTATAGGATGTTAAACTAAAAAAATCCATTCTAGAATAAAGATTTTAAACTTCATAGCATATCTCATCTAGGTTTCATGACATTAAACTACACAAATTTATCCTGGAAATAGGAAGTTAAATTGCACAGTGTCTTTCATCCTAGTTGCCTGAAGATAAACTATTTATATTTTTCTTGTCAGCAAGCCATTAAAATGCACATAGGAGTTACACTGGAAGGAGCGAGAAGATTAGATATAGGGTTATTCAAGGTTAAGAACATCACAAAAATTCAAAACACAAAACCCCAAAGATCAAACAATGATATAGGAAAAGTAGAAAATAATATACATTAGATTCTATCCTTTATTCATCTGATGGATCGTAGTGGAGTCATGCCAGCAGTAGAAAAGTTCAATGAGAGCTTCAGAATAATGACGAGTGAGTACCATTAAGGGTTCTTTTAACTAGGTTAGGAACATTTTTAATAGCACTTTCAGAAAATCGCTGACAATGATCCCTTTTATCAACGTTAAATTAATAAGCTCTAATAAAAGGGATATTCATCAGTGATAAAATTTTAGCACTGATAATGGATTTATTTAAATAAGTTTATTATAATTTTTATAATTATTAAATGTATTTATTTATTTATTTATATTTATATAAATACTTAATTAAAAAATAATTGATATTTATTTATAATAATTATAAATTTATAAATTTATAAATATATTAAATATATATTTAAAAATATATTTATTTATAAATTTTTATTTACAAATATATTTTTAACATTATTAGTGGACATATAATCTTAAATACATACATTTTAAAAATGAGTGAAATTGAATAATCCCAAATGAGTGCACTTTAAAAATATTGAATAAATGGATAAGTTTTATTAATTAAATATAAATTATTAAAAAAATGTTGATATATATATATATATATAATTAAATATTAATACTTAATGAAAATACTAAAACATAATATATATATATATATAAATTAAAGAAAATGATCAAATTCAAAAAAATATTAAAAATGAATTCCATAACTATAATAGTACTAAAAATAAATAAATTAAATTGACTAATTAAAAACATAATATATTAAATGTATCATGTTAATGCTGAAATTATAAAATATACTGAAATTTGAATAAATTCCAAAAATATTAGGTGTATGTGTTTTTATATATTGCGTAAATATATTTTTCTGTGTGTTTGTGTTTACATATAAATTGTATTAATTGCATATATATATGTATGTGAAATCAATGTAACACACAACATTTGATATATGTTAAATTGACAAATCAAACAATATTAAAAATTAATAAGACATTAATATGTTTTTAATTAACATTTTATTCATTTTATATATATATATATATATATTTAATATATATTATTTATTACTATTTATAATTAATATATATATATTATACTTATTCATTTTTATTAATAATTTTTTCATTAATAAATTTTTAAATAATTTTTTAATATATTCATTTTTAGTTTTTTTGTTTAATTATATATTCATTAATATATATATTTATTTAATATATACTATTTATCAATATTTATAATCTATATGTATATATTAAATTTATTCGTTTTTATCAATAATTATTTAATTAATAAAATGTTTAATGTTTTTCCTAATTTACTCATTTTAAATTTTATTTGTTCAATTATTTCATTTTATTGATTTTAAATATCTATATATTTAATATATACTATTTAATAATTTCTAAAATTTATATATATCTTTATTCATTTTTAACAATAATTATTTAATTAATGAAATTGTTAAATTTCTTAATTTTATTTTATGAACCTTTATTATTTATAATAAAGCATCGATAAAGGTTACCATTTATCAATGCTTTATTGTTAGCACTCAAAAAGCATAACTTTTATCAATGCTAAAACTAAATCACTGATAAATGGTAACCTTTATCAGTTCTAAAATAAAACACTAATTAAGGTGACCTTTTATCAGTGCTAAAAATGAGCTAATAAAGGGTACCCTTTATCAGCGCTTTTAGTTAGTGCTGATAAAGGCCCCCCTTTATTAGAGATTGTTTTAGCACTAATAAAGAAGTAATTTATTAGTATATTTTTCTAGTGCTAATAAATTTCATTTCTATAAAATGCCAGTTTTGTAGTAGTGACTCTTGTTGTTCTCTCAAAGATAGAAAGTACTTTGTTAGATTGTGGTTCTATAAATTTTTTTTATTTTCTCCAAGTTTGCAAAGAATTTAGAATCAAACCATGAATTTCTCAAAGTATATTTATCATTCAAGACTCCTGGTGGGATTATCCAAGCATCAACAGTGTTTAGAAACAATATTCTTTACTTTGGTGAGCATAATCTCCTAACAAATCTAGTAGTCATTCCCATGATGGAATTTAGCATTATACTAGGTATGGGCTAGATCTCAAAGTATAGTGCTGAAATGAACTGCAGAAGCAAGGAAATTTCAATAGTATTTAATGGAAAACCTAGGGTCATTTTCAAAGGGGATATATCTCGACCTGAGCTTTGTCTAGAAGAACAACCCATAGCCTTCTTCTTGGAGTTGATCAGTGAAGATGAAAAAGGAAATAAAAGTATATGTATAGAGAATGTCCTCATCATTTATGAATACATTGAAATTTTTCTTGAGGAGTTACCTGGACATCCCCCATAAAGAGATGTATAGTTCTCCATTGAACTCATGCCTGGTTCCAAGCCGATTTCAAAAACCCCTTATATAATGGAGAATGTGGAGTTGGTGGAATTAAAGAAGAAACACCTATTTTGGAGAGGGGGTTTATTCTCCTAAGTGTTTCTCCTTGGGGTGCACCTATTCTCATTGTGAATAAGAAGGATGGATCGATGCGCTTATGCATTGATTATAGAGAACTAAATGGGATCATAATGAAGAACAAGTACCCTCTTCCAAAAATTTATGACTTATTTGAGCATGTTTTTGGGGATCAGTTCTTCTCCATGATTGATCTTCGATCTGGTTATCGTCAATTAAGGGTGAATAAAGAATATATTTCAAAAAATTCCTTCTGATCATGATATGGGCATTATGAGTTTGTTGGTATGAACTCTTATTTAATTAATGCTCCTGTTATTTTTATGGATTTTATGAATAGATTCTTTAAGAACTACATTGATAACGTTTTGGTAGGTTTTATTTATGATGTTCTAAAATATTCCAAAAGTCAGGAGGATCATAAAAATCATCTAAGGGTTGTATTTAAAACTCTAAGGAAGGAGAGGTTATTTGGAAAGTTCATCAAGTGTGATTTTTGGTTACAGAAAGTTTCTTTCTTGGGGAACATTCTATCCAGTGAAGGAATATCAGTTGACCTTGCAAAGACAATGTTTGTGGAGGAGTGTCCTCAACCTACAACAGTAACTGAGATTAATAGTTTACTTGGTTTAGAAGGATATTATAAGAGGTTTTTTAAAAACTTTTCACTGATTTCTAATCCACTAACCAAGGTAAATAGAAAATGGGACAAGTTTATCTAGAAGAAAAAGTGTAAAGAGAGTTTCCAAGAGATAAATAGGAGATTGGTTACTATACACATGATAAATCTACCCTCTATAAGAGAAGGATTCATTATTTTTAGTGATGAATCTTCAAAAGGTCTTGGGTTTTTCCTTATGAAAAATGAAATTGTGATTGCTTATTCATCTCAATATTTGAAACATTATGAGAAGAACTATCTTACGCATGACCTGGAGCTGGAAATGGTTGTTTTTGCTCTGAAGATATGGAGGCACTATCTTTATGGGGATAAATGTTATATATACATATACCATTAATGTTTGAAGTATATTTTCAAATAAAAATAATTGAACATGAGATAGAGGAGGCGGTTTGAGCTTCTTAAAGACTATGATTGTTCAATTCATTATCATCTCGGAATAGAAAAAATATTCACTAATGAATTAAGTAGAAAAGACCCTATTGTGTTGGAAATGATGAGTATTCAATCACATCCTTTGATAAAAGGTCTAGTAAAACTATACATGGGAGTCATAAGGGAAGGTACATCATCAAACCTATCCCAAATTATTTCTCAAATGTCATTACTAGAGAAGATCAAAAAATATCAAAGATATGATCCCTTGTTATAGAAGAAGTTTGTGGTTGTGATGATTGGGATGTTTCTTGAGTTCAATATTGATAAATAAGGTGTTTTTAAATTTTATTCAATGCTATGTGGTCCATCTATTCTAGAAATAAATAAGGAGTTGATGGATGAAGATCATATCTCTACATTCCTTATACATCATGAAAGCACAAAAATGTATAGGGACCTTTGGGATCATTATTGGTGGGATAACATGAAAAGTGAGATTACTGACAGCACTATAAGGTTCTTCATGTGTCAACAAGTGAAGGTAAAGATAAAGATTCCTAAAGGGGTTTTACAACCACTACACATACCATCATGGAAGTGGTATAATATCACTATGGACTTTTTCACAGGTCTCCCAATAACATCAAAAGGAAATAATGCGATATGGGTTATAGTGGACCATCTCACCAATATTTCACATTTTATATCCATTCAGGAATATTTATATCTTGACCAATTTTACAATATTTACGTGAATAAAGTGGTGAGGCTTCATGGGGTACCACTTTCTATCATATCTGATCATGGTCCAAGGTTCACATCAAAATTCCAGAGAAATATTCAATATGCTTTGAGTGTCAAATTGAATTTCAGTACGGCCTATCATCCCCAAACTGATGGATAATCAGAAAGGACTATTCAAAAACTACAGGACATGCTGAGAACATGTTCAATGGAATTTAAAGGTGTATGGGGTCAAAATCTCCCATTAGTTGAGTTCTCTTACCATAACAGATTCCATTAGAGAATTAAAATGGAACCCTATGAAGCTCTATATGGGAAGAGATGTAGAACTCTTACTTGCTGGGATGAATCTAGTGAGATAAATATTCTTGGGCCTGATCTTGTGTGAGATATGATAGAAAAGGTTCATGTCATCCAATAACATATTAAGGATTCTCAGATTTGGAAAACGAGCTATGTCGACAACTGTCAAAGGGAATTGGAGTTTTATCTTTGGGAAAAATTCTTCCTTCAAATTTCTCTATGGAAGAGTGTCATGTGGTTTGGGAAGAAAGGAAATCTCATCTCTAAGTACATTGTCCCCTATGTAATCCTTGATCGCATAAAAGCAGTGGCCTATTGGCTTTCACTTCCTCCAAATCTAGCACAAGTACATGATGTTTTCCATATATCTCTCTTGAGAAATTACATACCTAACCCTTCACATGTACTGAATCTAGAGGTGGTACAACTAGAACATGACCTATATTATGAGGAAAAACTGGTGAGGATCTTGGACTGTAGAAAAATGGTTCTATGAAACAAGACAACCTACCTCATTAAACTGTTTTTGAGGAACCAAACATATGAAGAAGAAACTTGGAAACCTGAGGAAACAATGAGTTAGAAGTACCCTTGCCTTTTCTCAACCGAGGGACTGAGATAAAATTTTAGGGATGACATTTCTTAAGGGTGGAAGAATGTAACGACCCAAACTTTTTGAATGATAATTATTTCCTGAAAATTTTTGTTATATTATTACACAACAAAAATATATATCATTAATAATGAAGTATGCATATTTTAATGTATATATTGGGTTTCAACCATTATATGACCATTTTTTAATTATGACCATTGGTTAATATGACCATTGGAAATAATACTCTTAATGTTGTGATTATCATTTATAAATAGAAATGGTTATGGTTAATTAATGTTGAATGAAGAGTCGATGGCCTCAACCAGTAGAATTGGGTCATATAAAGCCCATTTTTAAAATCTTGCAAAGGAAGTAGCATCCATGGGCTTTTCTTTGGACCAAGTCCAAGCATAGCTTCAACATGTTAAGTTTGAATGAAATCTCCTATGTGAGAAGTTCAAGTTAGTGGAGACTACTACTCGGGAGATGTTATCTGAGCTGCCCCAAGAGTACATCACCATCAATCACCTTACCCTTCTATCGTGTCTGGATGTTTTAAGGGGTTATGTGTCAATTCCTAGTTACTTAAAAGGTAATAAATTTTTTCAAATAATATTTTAATTTCATCATTTCCAGTTTAGGAATATCTTTACTTAAAAATTTAGATGGAATTTGATAAAATGATTTTTCGGTTAAAAATTGTTTTTTGAATGATATAAATTATTATATTAAACTAAGTTTTTATTAATAATTTTTATTATAATGAAATATTTTTATAAAAAATGACTTTTTAATTACAAATGATAAAATAATTTTTTTTTTCAAGTGTCGAAAATTTTACTAAGCAATTTACTATGCATTTTATATCTGCTATTATTTTTAATAAATAAGTATTTATATAGTTAAATGTTAAATTTATCATATTTATAGAATTATTATGATAAAATAAATTTATTTTTTGAATTAAAAATTTTGATATTAGTTTACGGTGAATTTATGATATTTTTATAAAATACTTTTGTTTTTGATGAATAGTAAAAATACGGTTTTGAGTTTTCAATATGTTTAATGAAATCATTATTGATGTAATAATTATTTAATAATTCTGGTAGACTCTTGAGGAATAAAATATGATATTAGGTGTCCCAAGTTTCCAATACCATGGGAAAATACCATGGGCAAGCCCATGGTTTTCAAACACCACTAATGAGGTGTCATAAAAAATTAATAAAAAACTCCCTCTCTTTTACTATAAATGCCCACCCATTCCTCCATTTCCTTTCATTAAAAAATCAACCCCATAAAATATATTATATTATTACCTCCCAAGGATTCTTCCCAATGTTTCCTCAATCTCTCAAGTTTCCAATCTTCATGTTTTAGATGTTACTTTTCAAGGTAAGGGAATTCTCAAATTCTCATTTCCTTTCAAGTTCTCTTTTATGTGGAATGTCTATAAAATTTCCATAAAATGTTCTTGTTACATTATATTATGTACCTATACTGTATTATTAGTCTTTTATTAATGGGTTACCATTCTCGCCTCTCTTTTTAATTCTTTATAAACCCATGTTTCATACCCATTGTGCTGCAGAATTTGCTTCTCAAAACCTCTCTCTTTTTCTCAAGAAATTATTTTATTTTATTTATGTGAATACCCAAACCTATTTAATTTATAAGGGTATTCATAAATATATATTTATAAATTATTTATTTTATTCTTTAATTGACATACATAAGACCCCCATTCCATTTATTTGAGTTATAAATGGCATAATGATCATGTTTTTAAGCACTTTTAAAATGCCCTGATTTTGATATGAAACTCATTTATTTTATTCTCTATGGGTTATTTATGAACTTTTTGATTATGATATATGTATATCACATAAAAATAAATACATATTAAGGGTGTTCCCTGATAGTTCTCCAATTCATTATATAAATAATTTAATCTCTAGAGATGATAAGTTTCATGATACCTTGGTGAATAACCTTGGATGTTTTTATTACACCTTGGGGATAGACCTTGGTGATATTTTTATGAATTTCTAAATTAAATGTTGTATACACATTGAAAAGTTATTATTCATGTTATTTTATTTCTTATATTTCTCTTAATTATGATCTTACGATATTTCTCACGTTCTTATTGATATTCCTCAAGATCACAAGTAAACTGTTTCTATTATTATCCCTTACTTGGCCTTATGCTCACCCTTTCCTTGGATTTATGTCCCCAGGTTATGATTTGGAGTAATTTTACTTATTATTAACAAATGAAGAATCCATTAAAGTGGTTTATAATAATTTTTTCATGTTTTAATGAATTATGTACCTTTTTTCCAAGACATTAAAATTTAAAGATCCTCTATTTGTAAAATGTAATGAAAACTTATGTAATAAAAATATGGGATTTCATACAGATTTGATGAATTAAAGAATAATTCAAATGAATGTTTATATGAATTACTTAATCATCTTAAAAAATTTATTAGATATATTCATGACCTTGGTCATGTGTTCAGTGATTCAAATATTATAAATAATATCATATGGAGATTAATATAAAATAAAAATATAAAAGTGTCTGCACATGATGAAATGAATCTTGTAGAATTATGTCCTTCTGATTTATATAGTAAAATATTTGTATAAGAAATGTGATTGAATCTAGAAATACCTTTATAACATTCATATAATGATATTTTATTCAAATATGTGTAGAACCAAGATATTTGGTTGACTGGAATCTAGTAAGTGGTAAGTGATGATTTATTATCACTTTAAAAAAGGATTTTAAAAATAGGTTAAGGCAGATTTAGGGGTATGTTGAATTTTTATTACATTCATTGTGGAAATATTTTTATCTTTTTTTTCTACATTTCCTAAGAAGTTTGATGAAGAGGATGACAAGTTTGAATTTTCACAAAAACAAAGGTAGAAATTTTACCCTATAAATAATTTCAATTATAGAAATTCAAGTGGATATAAGTTTTAGAGAAATATTTTGATGAGTGATGAGGTATAGGATTCCATGGAAGATCCCTTATAATGTATTTAAAAATATTTAATCTTATAAGTGGAAGGTGGTATGTTGTAATCAGAGCAAAAATCAAAAACTATTATTGAGTATGATGTTAAAAAAGAAGGGTTTATAGAGCTTTTGTTGGAATTAGAAGGGTCTCTCATAGTGTTCAATCTAGAAATAAATATGTATAGGTAAATTTTAGGTTTTTTTGAAGTATTTTTTATGTTATTTTGATGAACATGAAGCATAATTTGATCATAATGAAAAATTATCTTAAGAATATGAAAATAAATCATATTAAATATAAATTATTTGTGAATTAATTATTGAATATAAAGGAATAAATTATGATCATTAAAGATCATAATATATTTTTTAAGTAAAAGGAAAATAATAATGTTATAATGGAATTAGAATTTGTTTCATTGAGAAAGAAATTTGAGTCTGAATGTAAAAATGATGGCTCAAATAAGAAGTTACAATTAAGATATTTTTCACAATAAGTGTTAAATAAAATAGTTAAAAAAGGAAAAAGATCAATTTAGGAAGTGTTAAATTCTAAAATACCCAATTTCATGGGAAAAAACTACTCTTGGATATGATACTAAAACATGAAAAAAAAAGTCATACAATGTGAAAAGTAAAGAGAAGAAGATGAAAGGATAAATTTATCAACCATCAAGAATTTATCAATAACTAAGGAGTTATATAAAGTTGGAGATATTTTATGAGATGTAATCAATAATATATTTCCACTTATTATATTTTATTTCTATGGATATATTTTGTACATTGTGTCTTATTATTTTAAAGAAGGAATCTATTTGTGGGAAGAAGAGGTTAGTCACTAATAGAGTAGAATAAAAAAATATATCCTTTATATGAAAATATAAATTCATTTTCTAGATATTGTTTTAATTGATAAATAATTTTCATAAATAATTAGATTATAGGTTGATAATAGGTAGTTATTTTTATGGAATTAAAAGTTAAATGGATAAAATAAAATCCAATTGTTATTATTTTTTGAAAAAATAGTTTTATTTACTTGAAGAAGAAATATTATTTTTTAATTTATTGTTCTATAGAAAATGGGTAGAGATAAAAAAAATCACAATTCATTTGGGAATTTATTAGAAGTAATGAAAGAATTTTAGGAAATAAATTTTGGTTGATATTTCCTTAGGATAATTAAATAGGAAAGTTTAGGATCTGAGGGGCTCAATCCTAAATTTTTTTAAAGAAAATAAAAGTGTAGACAAACAAAAACATAGAAAAGTGGCACATAAAGTACCAACAAACACAAAAGTCAATAGAAAATCACCATCCAAGTGACATATAAAGTGATAACCATATACACAAGAGGAAATATGGGCCTTAAAGACCCCCAAAAAAACATACCCATCAGCCAATAAAAACATTAAAATCCCCCTAGAACTGAGCTAAATCTCTATTAAGGGATATGGCACAACTCTCAACCCACCATCCCATGAAATCCCTTGCACACCTGAATCCCCAACATCATTGTGTCTTCATCTATCGAACTACACCCTAAGTATGTCATTGTTCCCTCAAAATCATCACATTTGCATCATTCAAGCACCAAAACTTCAGCATATTACTTGTTCTTAGACCCATCGTCTTCTCATTCCACTGATAGTCGCAGTGAGCATGATCTATCACACCATTCATGGTTCCACGTTTTGGAGCTTTGAAAATAAATTATCCATTATCATTCATCATCATCTGATGGTTCTTTATTTTTGGGTCTCAACATTCCTGATTTTACCCTACTACGACTTGCATAGGTTCCTTCTTTTCCCAATCTTACTTCAATTTAGTAATTTCAACTATAACCCCTAAAATGGAAAATTAATCTATTTTTATTTATTAATGTGTTCTAACCTATATAGATGTGATGTAACATTAAAGATTAAAATTATTGGAAATAACTAGCTATATAGAGATGAAATAGGGAATATATTAGTCCCCTATGTTGATGGACTTTATTATAATTAATTGACTATAATTGTGACGTCTTGAACCCGGATTCCACTCAAAGGTGACCCAAGCCCAGTTTTCCACATGGCCTCAAGCGCATATCCTAAAATGCCAGAGGCTAATGACTAACAATGAGGTACTAGGGTGTTTTTTGGGGAGATTATTCCCTCATTAACAAAGTATATCACAATGGATAAATAGAATATTGAGTATAAATAGAAAACAGTAAAAAAACTGATGGCACAAGAGAAGCAGATTGAATAATAGTACAATAGATGAAACTAATATAAATATAAAAAACCTGATAATGATACATTTCATGTAACTATAAAACTGGAAAAAATGGATATAATTCATCAGGCATATATTCTATACAAAAATATAAAAAATAAATCAAAAACTATTCCCAATATTATGAGCTCCACCTCAATTATCTGATACCATCTCCATCCTAAGAAATCAAGAAATCAATTTTATAAAGGGATAATCTTCCCTTTATCAACACATATATACATATAGTTTTACCAGGTTCTAATGAAGTTCCATATATGGTGTGAGATAAATCTTATTAGGCCACCACCAATGGTGTCTATAAAATTATGTCCATGTAATATAAACTAAAACAGTGTGCAAAAAATCATGTATAAAAGAGAAGTATTATAGTAATGTAAATATCCAAGTAACTGCTTCATCCCTTGGCTATTTTCTGAACATATAACTAATTAATTGATTAATTAGGTTTTATTTTATATAATTAATTCAAGTGAGGCAAAACTAGCACTTATTTCCTGACATAATAGTAACAGTGAAGGATCCAAGATGTAATAAGGCATTTATGATGATGATAATAATGAATAGGTTCCAAGGTAATAAACAAGGAAACCTAGACTTCAAGGGTTTCTAAATCTATAGTAACTATATCCTGGCTAATGGGTAAGAGTGTAATATAAGGAACGTCTTCCAAGGAATTCCATATTAATGAATATAACTGGGACCAAGGAAAACATCCAAGGTAAAATGAGATATCAATGGATAGGACCAAGGATTTAACCAAGCCACTTAATATCTATAGAATCCACTATAGATCAAAGGATTCTATCCAGGGAATCCTATAATAGTAATGGAGGGATCCTATGGTGTCATACCAGACATCCACTCCTTAATGAGGATTGGGTTCCAAGGTGGGTCTCAACCAAGGTAACTGACATCCCTGAATCGAAATGGAATCCACAAGTGCGTAAGAAATTACCTTAGGAATCAAATAAGACAACTCAGGTATTACCAATCCTATATTAATTTCATAGTCCATATACAATTAGGCACCTTAAATTTGAATCCTTTATTTAATTGATCCATGTAATGGTTATACCATTTAATAAGTTCATTTGGATCAAGAATTTCCTTTCATTAGCGTGACAAATCCAAGGTCCATGAATCCATTTAATTCATTTCATATAATTCATAATAGTTTTATATGTTTCACTCTGATATCATCCATTATACATGGAAAGGGGTTCTATGAAAATGCAACAAAGTCATTCAATTATATTCAATTATGCCAAGTCATATATATACAATATACTATCTATTTCCCATTTTGATTGATTTATCAAAATAAAGCACTTAACTTAGGTGAGTAAAGTGGGAAGAAACTTGGTACTATCCATTTATAAATTCTTAATTAAACATTCATTTAATTAAGTTAGTCTAACCATTATAAATTTCAATCCAAAACACACTTGAATGGTGGATCAGATGAATATGTCAAACAACTAAAATCCCAAATATGGAAACAGCCTACTTGAGATATATAGAATTGATGTTGTAAACTCCAACGACATGAATTAAATTTATGAAATGGACTCTAGAACATGATCACAATGAATATAATCAAGTCACATCAATTTAATAGTCTACACCTAATGAAATTGGCATGCGCTCAATTATAGAAAGTTATAAAATAAATAATATTGAGAGTGAGTTATAGACCACCTACCTTACACTCATATTACTCTCCTCATCTAGTATCAGTCACTAATTTGGATTATAATATAAGAGATATGAATAACATATCAATTATCTAAAATAGGGCATATGAACCTACATCTAAATAGTATTATCGATAGAATGAAAAATTATGAACAAATATAAAAGGAATTAAGGCCTTACCGATACACATCGAACATGACTAATGGATATCGAATCAGACACCAGATGAGTTCTCATGATCAAATTCTACCAAAGAGGTCTTGAGAGCTCAAAAGAGGGATGAATGAGTTGGTTTTCCACTATAATAGGTATGGGAGGAGGAGAAATGGTTTTATTAGATAATTATGGGAATTATCATAAAATCACCCAAATTTGGGAATCATATGGTTCGGATGCATAGTTTTCCAAACTATGTACCAACCATGCATAATCTGATATAGGGAGGGGGAACCCACTTGGTTAGGAAACCTGGTTAGGGAAACCATGTTCCAACCATGCAAAACACCTCTGAAATTTTGTTTTTAGTTTTTTCATGGTCATGCGGCCCCTACTGCACAGTTAGGGGAAACCGTACACCTTAATCCATCCCACTATCCAGCCTTACACGGTTAGAACTAACCATTTTTTCTACCTAAAATTTATTTCTATAACCATTTGATGGACAAATTTCTCCCAAAAAGTGGTTTTTTGGCTTCGGGAAATCCTTGGAAACCCCTAAGACATTCATGAACTCATTAGGCTCCCATGTTACTTCTATAAAAGATAATTAGACCAAAATTAAAAGGATCCATACCTAAGTAAAAAAAGTGGGTTCTTATAGTCTTCCTCTATTAAAGGAACTCATCCCTGAGTTTACCTTCCAAGGGTAGAAAAACACCATCTGAGAACAACTCTGGCCACTGGGCATGTATATTGGACTCTTACTCCCGAGTCTCATCTTATACACATTCATGCTACCATATTACCTATAATATAGAAAGACCATCCTCAGAGAGACTTCTTGGTCTAGTCAATTATGAGTATAGTAGACTCCTCAAACAAATCACCAGCATCTAGCTCAACTTCCTCATGATCAAAAGTATGAGATGGGTCAGCATGATACTGGTGAAGTTGTGAAACATGGAAGATGTCATGCATGGAACAGTACCTATGAGGTAGTAGAAATCGATAGGTTACCATCCTAACTCTTTCTATAATCTCAAATTTCCTAACAAAGAATAGTGAGATATTAATTTGAATCTGTATTCATCTATTCCCCGGCATGGGTGATACACACAGGAAAACATGATCCCCGAACTCGAACTCCAAAGGTCTTCAGTGATGATCGGTATAGGATTTATATCTAGAATGAGCATTATACATATAAGTCCTAATCATTTGAACCTAATCTGAAGTATCTAACATGATATGAGGGCCTAGTAGGGATTCCTCTCCTTCCTATATCCAGCACAGTCTTGAATGACATGACCTACCATACAAGTCCTCAAAAGGGGCTATCTAAATCGTCACCTGATAGATATTATTGTAGGAAAACTCTACAAGAGGTATATGCTTCTCCCAAGAACCACCAGAATCTAAAACTCATGCTCATAGCATGTCCTCTAGAAACTATATCATCTATTCTGATTTTCCATCGGTCTGACCGTGAAATGTTATCGTCATAAGCACCTGCGTACCCATAGATTTCTGCAACCCCTGCTAGAACCGTGATGTGAAATGATCATCCATATCTAAAATGATAGTATGAGGGACCCCATGTATTAAAATGATCTCATGGAAATATAATATTCTCATATCATCAACTGAGAAAGTCTCTAAGATAGGAAGGAAGTGGGCTAATTTCAGCAGTCGATCAACAACTACCCAAACAGCGTCGCTACCCCTATGAGACCTCAGTAAACTAACTACAAATTCCATGGAAACATCTTCCCATTCCTATACTGGGACTGGAATCATCTTTAATAATCCTATAGGTTATTGGTGCTCTTCCTTCACCTTTTGAAAGGTGGAACACCTAATAATAAAGCATGTTATCTAACATTTCATCCCAAGCCACCAATACTAGCATCACATATCTCGATACATCTTGGAGATTCCAAGATGAACTACCCACTAAGAAGCATGGGAATCTCAAATCAACTCCTATATCATATTTTTAGGAACCAATAAACATTTATGTATATATAGGATGTATTATTTGTATATAGACCTATCTATAGGTGGGTTATCTCCTGCAGTACTCTCATGGATAACCAAGCCCTCAGGATCTAAAAATTTCCTACTCTTCACCTTCTCAAGGAGGTAAGAGGTAATTTTCAAGGATGAGAGATAATACTTCTTGTGACTGTTGTGAAACTCCATATGCATCTAAATAAATAGAGACATCAATTTTCATTCATCACTGGCTTCCAATATAGTTGGTTCTTGATTTTTCTGACTAAACACATCAACTACTTCATTTCCTTTTTCAGGCATATAGGAAAGATCAAAATAGAAGGACTAAATATATTCAAACCATATTCATTATATGGGATTCAATTCATGTTGTGTAAATATATAATTGAGTCTATTATGCTATGTGTACACTACAATGTTCTCACCCATCAAATAGTGTCTTCATCAAAGTAAGGAATGGAAAATTGTTGCTAGATCAAGTTCATGCATTGGGTAATTTCTCTCATGGTACCTCAACTTCTGGGATTTTTATATAACAAATTTTTCCTCCTATATCAGCAATGCACCTAGGAAAATGTCAGATGCATCATAGAACACTTTATAGCCTCAACCAAACTCTAGAAATATCAGAATCGGTGTAAATATAATCCTTCCTTTCAGGTCCTAAAAGGTTTTCTGACACTCTTCCTACCACATGAACTTAACACCCTTATTTTTAAGACCATTAATAGGTTCATAATGGTGTGATAATTATTTTATAAAACTATTTTATTATCCATCCAGCCCCAAGAAACTCTATATATCAAACATGTTCTTGGGATGCTCCAATAAAACTATAGAAATCACCTTCTCTAGGTCAATAGAGACTCCTGATTCTGAGATAATATGACCCAATAAGTGAAATTTTTCAATCCAAAAGTGTCACTTAGAAATATTCGTATAAATATGATGCTCCCTCAATGTACTCAAAATGATATGAATGTGTTTATATTATTCTTTGTGAGTGTGGGAATAAACAAATATTCCATCCATAAATACCATGTCAAAAGAATCCAAATAGGGGTTGAAATCCCTATTCATCAGAGCCATGAAAATGGTGAGCATGTTCGTAAGACTGAATGGTATAACAAGGTACTCATATAAACCATACCTACTATAGAATGTTGTATGAGGTATGTATGATGGCCTAACTCACACCTGATGATAGCCCAACCTCAATTCCATCCTATAGAACACTGTAGATCCCTAAATCTGGTCAAGGATATTATTTATTTGAGTCAGTTCATACTGGTTCTTGATCTTAATCTAGTTCAACCACCTATAATCCATGCATAGATAAAGTTTCCCATCTGTTTTCTTGGAAAAAAAAGGTTGAATCCCAAGAGGAAGTATTGGGCTATATAAAACCTTTGGTATCAAGATCCTATAACTGCCACATGAGCTCATAGAGCTCATTATGTGCCATCCTATATAGAGGAATGGACACTGGATCTACTCCTAGAACAATATCAATCTTAAATTATACCTATATCTCATGAGCTAAGATAGAAAATTATTGGGAAATACATCCTTGAAATGATCTACTATAAGAGTATTTTTATCCTGATGTGAACCATGATCCTCTATTAAGATATTGGAAATATATGCAGTCAATCCACCTATCCAATGATGCTATGGTCCATATCTACTAGCCTAGACATCCCAATCACCCTTGTGTAGATAACTGCTTCCCTTTGTTGATGTAAATGAAACCCTATGGCGATAGAAGTCCATAAATTCATGATACGAAACCAACCAATCCATCCCAAGAATTACATCAAATATCGTCATCTTGAGAACAAAGAGGTACCATAATAAAGGGTACTACCTACCTCAAGGGGATAGTCTCTACATTAGTGTATACCCTCTATCCACACTTCCATTGTCATATGCAGGGTCTTTACACTATAGTTATATTATAACTATGGCCTGATACTTTCTATAATATATAATAATATAAAGGAGTGTGAAGCACCTGTATCAAATAAAGAAGATATTATAGTGGAGGATACTAGAATATTACCCCATACTTTTAATGGTTCTACAGACTGATCCTTAGGTACTGACTATAGTACATGTAACTGGCCTGATCTTCATCCCTATACTGTAGTTGGACTACCCTGAGCATAACTGATCTACTGGTGCTTCTAGTGATTAGGAGTCTAGTTAACATGTCCATCAAATCCTCTATATCTAGTCCTATCTATTCTACGCCAATTCCCCACCTAACATGGCATAAAAGAACTTTTACCTGAAGGTGGAGTTGGTGTGTGACCTCTTCTACTAGAATATGATGTAATGGTCTGACAGAATCTCTAAAGGTTCCTCATACAGCCTCAATCCCAACACTCCATAGGGTCTCTATCACACTGAGGCTTCAGATTCCCCTATCATCTACACTATTGACACACAATTGAGCTACCAATATGGGTACTCTAGCTGCCACTTCCTTGAAGAGAAAACTTCAATAGATCATTTCCTGCTTCTAAAAGAACTATTGTCCTATCGCAGTGTTGATTCTTTATGATCGACACAATCACCATCCCTCAGGTTTCACTTAGTGATAGGATCCTGATTGACTATTTCTGAGAAGTTAGGTAGGAGAAAGATATTAACCTAGGTATATATGGAATACTAAATCCCATCCTCAAAGTGTATATCATGCGAAAGCTCGTCACCAAATAGAAGTGGTGAAAATCAATGTAACTCTATAAAATTCATTGAATACTCCATGAATAACATAGAACCCTACTCGAGGTGCATGAACTCTCTTTATCTATCATCTCTCAGCATCTGAGGAAAAAACTGTTCATATAATGAATTCTAGAAATCAACCCATACCATGACCTGATGTAGACTAGATGGGTAACTACATCCCATTAGCTCTTTCTGAATCATACAACATGTTGACAGAAATCTTGAACCTCCAATTTGGAGGCATATTCAGATTCTCAAAGATAGATATGATGTCTTGTAGCCATGACTCAGCAGCCTGTGGACCACCATCCCCCAAGAAAGTGAGAGGATACTGAATATGGAACTCGTGGATCAGATTATCCATTTTAGATGATAATCATAGATCACCTTTCATGTACTGATTCATACATAGGAAACTATCACGAAGTAGAGCGTCAGTGCATAGATCAGGTATAATAGGCAGTGCCTCAAGTGGAAATCCTGGTAGTATGAATGGAATCTTAGGGCCCACCATATTTGTAACATGGTTTTTTCCACCCTTCTAGTGTATGACACGAGGAAGTCGTGGCAGTATTGGTCTAAAAATTCCAAGCACATGATTCAAAACAAGATTTATACATATAGATAAAAACACTAGAAGAAGATGAAAAAAAAAGGTCTCACTACCCATGGTATACTACCCCAACTACCCACTTATAATTCCATGTATTGGTAAGTACTATTGTTTAAATTATAAAGGTTCTAGTGGATAAATGGTCAATTATACCTTCCCTCATTGTTTACTAGAAACCATTTCATTTTATAAGTCAAATTTAACTTTATAATTTTCATTTTCTTATTTTCATATATCAAGATTCATTTAAAATGAGTTTTTTGTTCTACTAACTCAAGGGAAATACTTTTTATCACTGATATCAACACCCATTTAAATTAAAATTAAAGGATTGACTTGGTAAATCACTCGTTCCAACCCATGAGGGGCTATACACCACATGAATTGAAATAGGAAACCACTCAATCACAGCCCAATAATAGCACAAGCATAATATACAAACAATGATCACTCAAAAATCATAGGCATATCAAGAAATGTAAGCATTGAAATTCACCTATATAAAATGGCATAATCATGGAATGTAAATTCTAGGTGTCTATAATGATTCACGTAATAATTCCCCTTTCCCTCATATCATTGGGCCAAGGATGAATATAGCTCTCAATCAGAATAATAATAATAACCACAATAAAACATGTCCATCACCCAATGGTAAAATGATATCAACTATAATATGAAAAATCAAAACTAAAATTATAATTCTGGAAACTCAGAATTTACCCCAAACATGGGTTAGCTACACCCAAGCATAGATCATAATAATGTTCTCATCATTCCGAATCTCCTGAATATTGTCTCCAAATAGTAATTCAAGAAAGGAACCCTGAGATACAACTTTTTGATGTCCCGAATCCAAATTCCACTCAGATGTGCCATGAGCCTGGTTGTCCAAATGGCCATTAGATCATCTCCTCAAATTCTAGAGGCTTACAACTAGTAGTGAGGTCCTAGGGTGTATCTCTGGGGAGACTATACCCTCATTACTAGAGTGTAGAAATGTAGATAAATAGAATATTGAGTATAAAGCATAAATATTAACAAACATGTGGCACAATAGAAGCAGACTAAATAATAATATAAAAAATCAAGCTGATATAAATATACAAAAACCGGTGATGATACATGTTGTGTCACTATAAAACTAGAAAACAAGGATACAAGGTAGTGGGTATACATTCTATACCAAAGTATCAATAATAAACTAAAAACTATTCCCAACTTCATGAGATCAAACTTGGTCATATGCTACCAACTTAATCCTAAAAAATCAAGCAATCACGTGTCTGAAGTGATATGCTTCCCTTAATCAACACCTTTATACATATAGTCTGTTCGGGTTCCAATGGCATCCCAGATAGGTTGTGAGATAAATATTATTATGCCATCACAAACGGTGTTTATAACATCCTATCTATTTATTATAAACTAAAATAGTGTGAAAGAATTCATATATTAAAGAAAATAACTATAGTAATTTAAATACCCAAGTACCTGATTCATCCCTCGGCTGGTGTCTTAACATATAAAAAATTCATCGATTAATTAGGTTCCATTTTATTTAATTAATTCATGTGAGGTAAAACCTTCACCCACTTCCTAACATAATAGTAATAGTGAAGGATCCAAGATGTAACAAGGCATCCATGATTATAATAATAAAGAAGAGGTTGCAAGGTAATAATCAAGGAAACCTATACCTCAAGGGCCACCAACTTAGTATTAACTGTATCCTGACTAAGGTGTAAAAGTGTAATCTAAGGAGATTCATCCAAGGCATTCAACAATAATGAATCTGACTGATTCCAAGGAGAACATCTGAGGTAAAATGGGATAAGAAATGGACAGGCCTAAGGATGTAACCAAGACACCTCATGCCCATAGAATCCATTTCGGATCCAAGGAGTTCATTAAAGTCATCCTATAATAGTAAATAAGGGATCCTATGGTTTCATACTCAGCATCCAATGATAGAATAGGATCAGCTTTCAAGGTGGGTCTCAACCAAGGCAACTAGCATCCATGAATTGGAATGGAATCCATGAGTGATCAAGGCATTACTTTGGGAATCCAAAATCTAACTTGAGTCTAACCAATATTATATTAATTTCATTGTCCATATAAAATTACACAACTTATAGTTTAATCATTTATTTAATAGAGCCATGTAATGGTAATACCATTTAATATGTTCATTTGGTCCAAGCCTTGCCTTTCATTTGTGTGAAAAGGCCAAGGGAAATGTATTAATTTAATTAATTTCATATAAGTCATGTTTATTTTATAAGGTTAAATTCGATACCATCCAGTAGACATGGAAGAGGGTGCTATGAATGTGCAACCAAGCCATTTGATTATATTCAATTAGGCCAAGTCATATATATGCAATATACTTTCATTTACCTTTAGATTGATTTATCAAAATGAAGCACTTACCTTAGGCGGGTTAAGTGGGAAGAATCATAGTACTATCCATTTATCAATTCACAATTCAACATTAATTTAATTAAGGGAGGCTTTCAATTAGAAAGGTCTAACTAAAACACACCTGAATAGTGTCTCAAATGAACATGTCAAATAACTAAAAGACCAAATATGAAAACACCCAACATGGGATGTGTGGAGTTGAGGTTTTAACCTATAATAACATGAATTATGTTTATAAAAGAAGATCTAGAACATGATCCCAATAAATATAATCAAGACACAACAATTTAATAGGCCACACCCAATGAAATCGGTGTGTGCTCAATTCTGGTAATTTATAAAATGATGAATCTTGATGAGTGAGTTATATACCACCTACCATGTACTGATATGAATCT